>JAROYE020000004.1:37512315-38762315 GCA_029619315.2 Dynastes maya
ACTTTTGTACGAAAGCACGAAATTCGATAACTCTACCGTTTGTACCATACCAGGGTATTTTGTAATTCTTCTCGTGAATATCCTAGTCCTGAAGTTCCATAAACTGTGGATGCTGAAGATCCGTTTTTATGGCTTCATAACCATTTCGAGACCTAGCCCGTGAAATATAGCTGGCTTCGTTAGTTTTTTCATATTCGAACATTGTACATAAATATTTTCTGCGTGGAACATCGATTCTACTACTCGTGGTCCAAATGTACCACTTTGTTCTTTCAAAACCATGAATAGGAGCGACAACAAGCGTCCAGACGCGGATATTGTAGGAAGTATGGTATAGCTGTGTGTTGTAGCGAATATAGATTGCATAATACTTTCAACTGCTTTCGATCTCCGTGGAGCTAACGTGCAACCAGAGTGCAATTCAAAATTGAATCCACTTTCATCAGCGTTGAATGTATTAGTAGAGCCTACCGTCGCAATATAAGGTTTTACTTCTTGTACGAAAGCCGACGAAATTTGATTAAACTCTACCGTATCTGTACCATATGAACGGGTTATAAATTTGGTAATTTTTCTAGAAACTATCCTGTATGCTTTCTTGAAGTTCCATAACCAATGTGGGGATGCTCTGAAATTTGTTAATCCGATTTCTTTATTGGCTTCCATAGCCCATTTACGAAGATCTAGGTCGTGAACTATAGCATGCGCTTCGTTGCTAGTAACAAATTTATTAAAACATATTCCGAAATTTGTAATAATTTCTCTCTTCGTGTTTCTCCTTTTTGTATTGATACCTCCCATCTAAAAAGCAAAAAATTTGTTAATACGAAAATGTCTTAAAATTGGCCTGCAATTTCTTACCTTTATAATTGTTGTAAAGACTTTACTCTCTTAAATCTATGTTTTACAGCTTCAAATGAACGTCGTTTTTTCCCAGATTTCCAGAAGGTAACAGCTTTTGTCTTATATTCTAAATCGACAATATCTCCTTCTTCTGGTGCACACTCTTCTTCTTAAAATTGTATAACTTCTATGACTTCTTCCCGTGAAGGTGGATATCTATCATCAACAAATTCTACACAACGTGGCCTAAATTCTTGCAAGAATTCTAGGGTTACGTCGTTATCTACTTCAAAGGTTGTATCGTCCCGAGATCTAATTAATATATTCTTCAATACGTCGTGCATTTCAGTTTCTTCATTGTTCATTAATTATTATCATACGTATGTACGTACAGCTGTCGTCGCACTATATCTGCCTTCATAAGTATCATTACCAATTTACAAATTCATATATCGAATTTTAAAGAATTAACAAACTCATTGCATAAATTATTCTGTCACATTGATTGTGAGTCAGTAATAGAGATATCCGAAATACGTGTACACATCGAAGATAATACATTATTCACACAATATATGCGGATTACCTCTAACATATCTTTGTTTTGCACAGGCATTAACAGTTACATAAAGCGACGTATTGCGAGGCAGGTTTTATCCTTTTATAATAATTATTTTACAAAAGTGAAGTACGTTTTTGAAATTGCTTGAAGGGCTGTATAACGTCCACAATATTGCATTTGAATAGGTTCATTCGTGAATGGGTGGGGGAAGGCACCACCAAATTTTTAAATAGAAATACTATGCTATTTTTACATATGTAATAGAGCTCAAAGAGACGATATATAACTTTGATGTATTTGGTCCAACCGTTATGGAATTATTTTCGAAAAACCGAAAATCAAGTAAAATTTCAGGGATGGTTTCACCTTCTTAAAACGAAATTGGACTGATAAGGAAAATGGCTTCGAACATCTTGGGGTGAGGACTACTTGTCCACAAAGTTTCAATTTTTTTGGAATTTACAGGTTCGGGATGTTCCCTTGTTAGTAGATTATTTAATCTAAAATTTGATTATTAGTTAATTTACTTCAAGTTTGTTTATATCGATCTCACTCTTCATAATTATTAGTAGATTATCTCGAATCAAGTTCCTTTTAACGTATTCATTTTTTGATTTATTTTTAATTTACTCTTTGTACTATTCTATGTTTGCATTTTGCGAACTCCAGCGTATTGACCAACACGATCAGTACTTTTCCTTATTATTGTTATTCATGATAAGTAAATAATCAGGTTTGTACTCTGATCTATGTTCATATTGCACATACTTATTTCACTTGCATTTATGAAATTTTATTAGTAGTAACGTCATTTAACACGTACAACTTATACGTACAACTTTTTTTTCTTTGTTTTATTAAATGAATTTCGTCAAACGTTAAATTTATGATTTTCTTTTTTTTAAGTAAATTTACCCTTACCACCTTTAGCGAACATCTTTTTCCCGATTTTAAACTCTTGGCCGTTTTTTTAATTGAAACCGTGGTAGCGCCTATTTTTTTTTTTCGTACTAATAATTTCTGGAGATCTAGTACCCCTTCTCCTCACCCCAGTCTCCGCTGGACTGCTGGGATACCGAAAAAGATCTTGCAAGGTAGATGGTAAACAATTGGGTTTACCGGTACTTAGGAGTTCTGTATTTTTCCTTTTTGTTCCCCTTTTTTTTATAAGCGTCAAAAACAGAGCAGTAGCAGATACATCTAATAAGCCATCGTCGTGTATGACGCTGTGCACCATCTAGCTGCTTTTGATTAGATTTAACCTTTCGATTCTGATAATGTTGGCAACGATGAATTATTTTATTCTAGTTACTAATGATACAGAAAAGCGCTGTATGTGGAACGCTAAAAACGCATGTGTATTTGCGGGGACAAAAAGCTAATTGTTCTCGTTTAATAATTAATAAAGCATTGCATATTATTAGTTTGTAAACCAGTGTGCACGTGTAAGAAAGCATTTAAAACTGTAATAATGACAATTTCGTCGTTTCTTGGTCGTAATAATAAGAATAGAGACAAATTTACTACTAAGCGTCAACGACGTAATCGTTTAACTTCTACCCGGAAAAGTAAATATTATCTCACAAAGATACATATAAAAGCGAAAGCTCTTCGTAAAACTCTCATTTATCTAACTAAATAAAACTTTAGTTTAATTAATTCAACACGCCACCGCTAGACGACGCAGCACCGACAGGAATTGATATTGTGTGTCGTTTATTTAAGGGTTTATTGCGAAAACCGAAATTTCGCTCTTCTATTTTACATGCGGGTAAAGTCTACGCGTCGCTGTATAGCCTTATGTTGTTGTAGACTCCCCATAACATAAACATGTGCAAAACGTGGTCGCGGGTAAAATTCCAGCTTCTCGCGAAGTCTTCAGTTAGAAAATAACGACAGCTGTGCGGTCCGACGTTGGTCAATTTTCTATAGAGGACAGATAAACTGTGTATTACTGGTGTAGTGAGAATAACGGAGAACACTTGTTACGCTTACATTAGATTATGATAATGGAGTTCCCTAAATAAGTGTTTTCCTTGTGCACGGACCTCATGCGACCAAATTCGAATGAATAATGTAAAGGCCGTTTCGAATTTAGCTCTAGAGAATTGCTTATATAAAAACGGCGTAACATTCTGTGTCACATTTAATTTATATAAAGCGATGGTAAAATCTAGGTCTCCGTAAAGGACAAAATAAATAAAACTACGTTAATACTACTTTACGAGTGCTTATTGTTTTTTCAATCCCATAAAAACAAAAAAAAATATTGCATTTGAGTGAAGAGTAATTGGATTTGTACATTCATATATGGTGAAAATAACCTTAGAGCTGGGTTCTGTTAATGTAGTATGAAATAAAATATAGTAAATAGTAAACTCTATATTATAAACTAAATGCTTAACTGCTAAGTTGTACATATGTAGATGTGTATGTTTATATGAGTCGAAATAGATCGTCTTCAATACAGCACTTAGCTGATGGCGCAAACACTAACATTCATGATATGAACATATTTGATGTAAGAATAGATCGTTTTTACTTATTTGAATTGTGTGCACACATAATGATTGTGTTCTACGGTTGTAGAACGTAGCACTAACATTTCACAATGTTCAGTCATACCTTAGCAGTTCTGCGTTATACAAAAAATATTTTTCCCGCGTAAATTGTATGCAATCCGTTGTTTTTATGTGCGATTTACCGTTTGATGAGCTACTTAATACGGAAACCTTCGTAAGAGGTTATGACCAATCCTGTATATTAAGTGCAAGTAGTCTAACTATTGTAACGAATGCCAAAAATGGCAATCCTAATAAGAGAAGGTAATACGCAATGGTCGCATTCAGTGGTACCAGATAGTTGGTTACCTATAATGCCCAATATATATATATATATATATATATATATATATATATACAGTGACGACCTAAAGCATCCCCCCCCCGGGCCTGCTAACTTTTGAACAACTGAGGCTAGCGTTTTTGGAAAAAAAAGGTCGATTTTTATTATATTTATATATATAGTTTATTTCAAATTATAAGAATATAACTTTGAACGGCTTAAATGCTGGTATTGCACCACCTGCGGTAATAACTACCTGGATACGCAAACAAACTGCTGAGGACCGTAATGACAAAATTTAAGTGAATTGAATAGAAATGGAATTATGATTTGCGATATGCCTACCTGTTTGGACATTTGAATCTCATTTAATATGTAAATTCGTTAATTACTTGTAACATCGAATTGCTTACTATGTAAATTTATACTGTTTGTAAAATATATATACATAAACATATAATTATCTTATAGGGCCGTAATTTATAGTCAATACGGCCCCTAGATTCAATATGCATTGCCAGGTTATTATCGTCACAGAAGGTGCAATTAAAGTATTAAAGGCCTTGTAAGTCTACAGCAGAGGTTCCCAAACTTTTTTTCTCGTAGACCACTTTCAACATTTTACTGGTTTCGGTGGACCCCCTGCTGCTACATTTCTACCATATTCCCAAAACTCGTCAAGAAATGTGAAAATTAGATCTAACGATGGAAACTTGCGTCGCGAGTTCCAACCCTAAATTCGGAGTGGTAAAAAAAAAAAGAAAAATAGTATATTTTCTTGTGTTCTATTTATTAAAATAATATTATTACAGACTTAATAGAATTAAAATTAAACATGAATAACGTAACGTAACTTCAACAATGCAAATCAACAACTAAAAAAAAAATTATTTTAATTGGAGGGATGTACTTGATGGATTGACAGCAAATTATCAATATTAGGCTTCAGTTTTGTGAGGAATAACCGCAAATCTCCCCGTTCTGTGATGTTCAATCTGCTCCTTTTTTTTGTTAATAGGTTTGTAACGACACTAAAATTTTTTTCGACAAGGTAGGACGAGGGAAACGCTATCAAAAGTTTTCTCGCAATTTCTCACAGCCCATGATATTTTTAGGGTATTTCTGCCTGCAGCCAAAATGTTTGATAGCCTTTTTTAAATTTCACCTTCAGCTCCTCATTGGTGCTAAGCTCGAGTACCTCCTCTTGTAATACCACATTCGCCACTTCTGTTTCATCAAATGGATTTATGATCCATGGTGGTATTACCATCGTCAGAATATCTTCAGATCTATTTTTGAAGTCATCATGCGCGGCATTTAAATGTTGAACGTATGTCTGAATATCTTCATCAAGACATTCTGCCTGTGACAAGTTTGGAAACTGGGAGAATTCGCGCCGACTAATATTTTGCTTCATAAATTTCAATTTTTCAAGAAAAGCCAAAATTACACCCTTTGTTTTTATTAAATTTAGGCTGTCCCCTTGTAACTGCAAGTTAATCTCATTAAATTTTTTGAACAAATCTGTCAAATACGCGATGTCTGTTTTCCATTTGATCAGGTTTTCCTTTAAATCTGGATCTTTACTTTCCAGAAACACTAAAACTGATTCAAAAAGTGAGTAAAATCTTGTTAAACATGCACCTTTCGACAACCAGCGTACTTCAGTATGTAAGAGCAATCATTGGAAGTCTTCATCATTCTCGTCGCACAATTGTGCAAATAAACGGGTATTTAACGCATTGCTTCTTATTTTGTTAACTGCTTTAATCACAAATTGGAGCGATTGGTGCAATCTATCACTCAAATTTTTCGCTACCAGGTGTTGTTGGTGGATGACACAGTGAATTGCAGTTACTCCTGGTATAATTCTTTTAAGATGGCGTATAAACCCACGATATCGCCTGAATATGGCAGGAGCTCCATCTGCTGCCACCAAAATAATGTTTGTAAATGGAAATGAATTTTTCCTTTAAAAAATCACTCAGGACATTAAATATTGATTAGCCTTTAGTGTCCGTCTTCAAAGTTTTCGCGAATAGCAGCTCTTCATGGATTTCTTCGTCCATAACAAATCGAACATATGCCAATAATAATGCTTCATTACCAGGTAAAGTTGAATAGAAAAATGAGTTGTTTGCAGATAATTACACAAGAAGCTTTCAATATTAGAGCTTATATCATCAATACGTCTTTGTACAGTGTTGTTACTCAAAGGAATTCTTTTGAGAACGTAAAAGGGAGGTTTGTGCAGAACGTTTTTTAAACCTCTTCAACAGCGGTAAAAATTAAAACTGTCTCTCCGATGGTGTGCGGTTTTCCAGATTTCGTAGCTAATATTGTAAGATGCCCGCAAGCCATCATCGTTACTTTGAGACGTTGAAGTGAACATACTGTGCACGGTGGGTCCTTTTCATATTTTTCCTTTCAATGTTTGAAAATATTTTAAATCTTTACCTATTTTATCAGGATGACACCTTCTTAGATGATCTTCGAGCTTCGATGGTTTCATAGGGTCATTGCTCAAAACTTTGTTGCGTAAAAGGCATATGGGCAATCGTTTGTCTGCCTTTGATGGAGGAAAACCAAATTTCAAATAATCAACACTGTACTGTCGACATTTCTTCTTAGATTCAGCCATGTTTCGTATCAGTTACCTACCTGTAAGTAAACTGTAAAGAAAAAAAATGTTTGTTTCAGTAATCATAAGGCGATTTTAACAGGATATGGCTATTTTAACAGAATAGAATAGGATTAATTAATTATTGCAATGAAAAAACCAAAATGCCGGCGGCAAAACTGATTTTAATTATTAAAAACAATAACCGCTAAGACCCATATAGAGGTTTTCACAAAAGGGCTGAACCTATTGTAATGTAATATAAAACATTTTTTGATTAATTATATTTTGATACATTTCTGTAAATTCGTAAGAAAATACTTTTAAAGTTAAAGAATATTTTGACATCAAAACTTCGTGATTTTAATGATTTATTTATTACTTTGATGTACATTACGAGTGGAACATAAAGACACGTACAATTTATGAAAATATTTTTAGTCATTTAGCATTAGCAACTACGAGGGCACTGAAATATGTACAAACATGCAGGTCAATCATATATCTCTCCTTTAGTGAATCACCACAGTCGGGTAAATAAATAATTTTATAATAAAAAGTACTAAAAGTTCAATCTTTCTCGGCTTTCTGTTTTTTTATAGAAGTATCGAATAATGGCCCTGTTCAGTATTTAATTTTTATTACGTACGTACTACACGCAAACATAACAAATATAATATTATTACAATATAAAATAAAAGTATGTATAACAAATAGGCAGGTACTTACTTTTTCCGGCACTGGCAAACACTGACATTGATTCACTCACACTTTTCTTTTCAAAATTCCGGAAACAAATGAGTAACGTTTGTCCTTGGCATTCGTATTTATATTGGTGAAGAATCAAACAAGTTCATGCAAGATTGCAAGCACAGCACAAGTCGTATTTCGTCCCTTTGCACGCCTGAACAAGCGTTGCGAGCGGGCGGGCAGCGCTTTGCAAGTCTCGACACGCGTTGTACTGAATATCGAATATGTAAGTTTTTACAAGTAACAGTCGCTGACCTGAAAATACACTACTCAAAAAAATTAAGGGAGGTTTGAAAAAAAGGAAATTAAAGCTAAATAAACAGGCTATCTGATCCATATGCCGGCCTAACTGAAAAAAAATTTTTCAAGCCCGTGGACAAAAAAAAACAAAATTGCAAAATTATTTTTTCGCGCTGTCAGTTAGGATTGCATGAGAACCGTAGCTCCTAAAAATTTTTAGGAGCTACGGCTAAAAATCTGAAAATTAGAATTTTAAAGCTTCAAAATCCTTTTTTAAAATCTTAATACGACCATTTTTCACCGAAATACAGCCTGTCAAAAATTACCGAAAAATTTTTTTTTGCTCCCTTTTTTTTGAGTAGTGTATTATCTGCCTACATTGATAAGTAAAGCTAAGCCAACATTTTTGTTCTTTACTATCGAAACCAGATAAATTTTCGTGGACCCCCACTTACAACTTGTGAACCCCCATTTTTTTTTCACGCCAATGTAGACCCCCGTCGGGTCTCCCGTGGACCCCTGGGAATCACTGGTCTACAGTTATGTTCTTATAATGTGAAATAAACTATATATATATATATATATGATTCTGGAATTCTGGGATGGTTTAGGGACCACCATCATCCGTGCGTCGGTCCTGAGAATGACCGTTGTCACGACGTTTATTAATTTGGAAATGGCCTTTTGGATAAGAGAATTTATAACACCGCGTTTTTGGGCTCGATGATGGTGGTCCCTAAACCATCCCAGAATTCCAGAATCATGTAGCATACTGTCATAGACCTTTCCAGTCAACCTCTATCTTCTGATGAATTTGCTTTACTCCTCAGGGGCCCTAACTTTAGCCATACGCCTAAACTTATCCCTACCGAAGACATCATTACTGGCATAGAGCCTGCTCTTGTCTGTGTTACATCTGAAACTGCTAATCCCATTCGCTTTGAAACATCCAAAACCTTCGCCCGTGCCAAACCTCCAAAATCAAACCTTCCTAAGTCAGAAGCTCTGGCCTTAAGAAACCTGAAATCCGACCCCAAAATTGCTGTACTAAGAGCCAATAAGAGAAATGATACAGTGATCCTGGACAATGAAGAGTATGAGCAAAAAGTCCTTTCCTTACTGCAAGACCAACTTCTTAAACGTGATCCTACTTCCCGAATTGAGCGTTTCATCATTAACTCCATTAAAACGTCATCTATCCCTACCGATACCCAAAGGTCACTCCTCCCTAGTGATTCTTCGGCCCCTAAGTTATAGAGTCTCCTTAAAATTCACAACCCAATATTTCCTTACGTCCTGCTGTCAGCATTGTTTACCGGGTGCGCCATTAGTGTGTCGTCGGAGTCCCATAAAAGTGTGGACGAAACGTCGGCAGAAGCTACGACAACGACGCTGTTCCAGCTCGGAAACCAAGAGTATAGTGGTGTTGACGGCCGTAGAAGCCTACGGATCTTATTGCAACAGTTACACGTGTGCCCAGCGGTTCTCAAAATCCTGGTTCACTTTGGTAAGTAGATAAAATTTATAAAGATTGGATGATGAAAATGGATTAACCAGGAAATTTGGGTGCTACATAATAAAATTCATTCGCAAATAACATACCTATAGTTACCGAAATTATTGGTTATCGCTGAAACTATATTGACGAACGCACGCGTCTATTACATCCGGCAACCATACGTTCCGCTTGTTGTTTACCACTGATAGATACGCACAGGTTGAATGGTTAAGCTCATTATAGGTAGCGTTCGATTGAAGTCTGTTCGCATATTACAAATGCCGACTGAAATAAATGCGGACCAGTTAATATAATGCGCTCCGGAATCCTTCTGAAATTGACAGTGACACAATGCGTGATCGCTACTGCTGCCCTCTGTCGTCGCGTAACGAGGGTTTACGCTGAACCGCAGCACAGTTTCTATATTGGTGCGATATAATAAATTGGGCATTGACGTACAGAGACGACTCTGTTACAACAACGTCCACGAGTATGAAGATAGAGAGAGTACGGAAATATGCAATAACGAAGTGATAATTCTGAATGAAGCGTACTGAGATTTACGGGGAATTTCCTGAAATATAATCTTGAATACTTCTCCAGACACTTGTTATTATACGATAAATTTGCTCACGTTTATTCTACCAGCTAAATTAACTTTTTCCTGTTAATCGATACAACAGAATTTAATAATGTTTCTTCTATCTTATCCAATGCTGTAAAATGAAGCTTAATTACATATTCAAACGAAAATATTCATTTGCACTTTCTTCATGTGCCTTTTATGAAATGGTATAGTTTATACACTTGTATTACCGTAATCAATACCTTTTAAGTTTTCACAAAAACAGTGAAAGAAAAGAAATTTTTTGGTACAAATCGTTTTACTGTTTTTCAAAATATTCGCCATTAAAGTTTACACACTTCCGCATGCGTTCGAAACAATTCTCGGAACATTTCCTCTGCTCTGAAGGTGGTATCTTCAAAACATGGTTTTTGAAGATTTCAACATCTTCTTGAGGTGATAAAAATCGCTGTCCACGGATTTTTCTTTGACATTCGGGAACAAAAAGAAGTCCTTAGGCGATAAATCAAGTGAATTCGGGCAATGAGACATTAATTCTCATTTTACTAAAAAACGTAAAGAATATAATCAGTAAGAGATAGATGCACAAGCAAACATATTTGACAAAAACTTATTCACTACTTAATTTAAATTTAAGGAGACTGCTCAACGTGGGCTCCATTGTTGTTTATACACAACTGATATCGCATTCTTAAGTTTTGTACTGCATTAGATATACAATTATTCCTTCCGTTCAAATTGCTATTTCCATTTGTCTGGGATTTCTTCATCTGGTCGCTTTCAACGCGAGGAGATTAACATTTTTTTATTGAGAGGCCCAAGATAAACTCCATTGTTGTGAAACTTCGGTCTCATTGATTGTCAAGAATCTTTTGCATAAATAATTTTTCTAACTTTGAGTTTTCTTGTTTCAAAATGTTGACCCGCTGTTAATTTGATAATGCTATTTCCTTACTTGTTTTGAAATTCCATATCTATACATTGTATAACTTCCCAAAATTATTAATTTGTATACTTTTTCTTTCATCTTTCTTTTCGTTGCATCATTTGCTATTTATTTTTAAAAGCACCGGAGTGCGAGGGACCTTCGTGTCTTCAGTACAATTTATGTATAAATGCGCAGGCGTTTATGCATTGTTTTTAGGCCGCCCTCCAATTGACATTGTGGGCAGAAAATCCGTAATCATTACCCACTCTTATTTGACTGTTTGCAGACCCTCTGTTGCATTCGGCTACTGTCGAAGAAACGGAGACCAAAAACAACTATTATAAGCAGTTAACCTATTTGTATTATCATAACAAAATTTTAAAATGATGGTTTCCTCTCCTTGTTTGCAAATCATTAACTCTTTAGTTTATAGGGACACTCATATGAACATTTGGTATGCCCAGTGAGTTGCTGGCATAACACCTTGCATTCTTAAATAAATTTAATATTATTACTTCTGATTCAATTTGTTGCTTTAGAGTGCATTTATTGGTTTCCATGTATCGAATTTTCATTCGTCGAAACAGATTTCAAGTAGAACATTTACGCGCATTGATTACTACGATTTGAAGATCGGTTTAATTTGAACAACAAATCTTGAACGATTGCAACTCGCATTTGGTGATGAAAGTCCCTTCACGTGCAACTGTGTTCGCTGGTATAGCGAATTTAAAAGAGGACGGATATCGCTTGGTGATGAGGGAAAGTACCGGTAGGCCCTGTTCTTCAGTTACCGCTGGAAACATTGAGAGTGTGAGACGTATGATCGACGAAGTCCAAGATGCACCTATCAAGTGATTGAGGCAACTCTTGGTGTTGGATTCGCAACAGTAAATTCAATTTTACATGATCATCTTCGGATAAAAAAAATTGTTACTCGTTGGGTGCCACGCACGCTTACCGATTTCCAAAAAGCAGAGCGAGTAAGAATCGCTCGGGAAACATTGGAAATGTTAAATAATGGTGGACATCGCATTCTATCAAAGATAGTAACAGGTGATGAAACTTACATCCCATTTTAAAGATATTCCTACCCGCCAGGAGAGCCGCGTGTGGATCCACGAAGATGCACCAACACCAACAATGGCCAAAGGCAAAGGGCTGTCAAGAAAGTTATCTACGCAGTTTTCTTCCGTAGTACCGGATTAGTAAAAGCAATGAAGCTGGAAAAAACAACGTACAGTCACAACAAACTGTACACCACAAAAATGTTTACCTGCAGTTCTTGAGTCAGACAACATTCGCGGGTTAATGTTGCATCACGACAATGCATCGTCACACAGTGCACAGCAGACAGTTGAATTTTTACGTGAAAATAAGGTAAAAGTCATTGAACATCCACCCTATTCGCCTGATTTGGCCATGTGTGATTTCTAGTTGTTCTTCAACCTAAAGAAACATTTACGTGGTCGACGTTTCACGACGAAGGATGAGATATATGAAGCAATTCATCTATTTATTGAGAGCATTCCAAGAGATGACTGGCTTCACGCTTTCACGTTGTGGAAACTTCGGTTACAGTGCATTGATGCAGGAGGAGATTATTTTGAACATAAATAAAATCATTTTCGTAAAAAGACTTGTAGTTTTCTTGTATCTCAAAATATATAGCGTGACCCTCGTATATATTTTATAATGCGGTTTCCTTACTTGTTTGTGTACATATTTTGTGGGCATATATCTATGTACATTTGTATAAATGTGTCTCAGTATATGTTAAATCGCAACGTTTGTATTTGTCTCTTTCTTAAATTCGCAACGCATATTTGTATATATAATTTTGAACGCACCTAGTACGAGTGCGAGGCATTTCCCTTGAATGTGTCTTCAGTATTGCAATGCTTATTGTATATTAATTCGCAGCGTTTATATGCATTGTGCATTATTAGGGCCGCCACTAAACCCTTGACGGAGCTTGAACATCTGGTCGCGAAGACAGTAGCATAATATATCCGAAGACGATTACCCAGACGTTCTAGTTATTTAGTGTATTTGCTATACCACCTCTAGTATGCATTGCTCTTGCTACTGTCTCCCTATAGAAGCGGAGATTCCAAAGACCAAACATCGTGCAGGTCGGTCTAATGCAGAACCGTATTTGTGTGTGTATCATGGTAAGGCCAAATTTTAATGATCCATTCTTACTGTCCCTTTGTTTTGTCAAATCATTAAACTCTTTAGAGGTAGCATTACATATGTAACATCTCATGGTAGACGTCGTGTGAGTTGCGGCATTACATACCTTTCCATCTACCGTGGTAAATAAAAGTTTATGATTTATTATTATGTTTTCAAATTTTGTTGCTTTGAGTGCATTTATTTGGTTTTCCATGTATTGAATCTCTTCATTCGTTGCGTCAACAGATTCATGTACGAACCTTATTCTGCATGGATCTGCAACTGTGATGACGACGGAGTAGGATTTAGCCAAACTCAACTCTTTGCCACAAAGTAACTGCAATGGTACTACAGAAAAATATTCGCATCAGAGCCACTTTCGTTTTCAAATTTCATTTTATACTGAACCTGACGTGATCCATCACATCCCCATTTAAATATTGGTTCAAAATATTGTTTCTCTACCTGGTGGGGTGTATCTACTCCATTCTTCAAGCACAAAATTGGATGCTATGTGGTTTAATAGGGCTTGCAACTGCACTTGTAGCTGTTACTTAGCAGAATTCACTGGGAGGGCAGCAATCCTTTTGGTCTCTTTGTAGCACACTGTTGTATGGATAGAATTCTGGATTGGTGGATCCCACTACTTCGTATTGTAAACGCGAAAGGCTGGCTTCGACATACATAGCCAGAGCACTCATGAGTGGCAGTTGACGGAAGGGCACTTCGGTACTCTTCTTGAAAGCTGTTCTATACTTTTGTGCTCGAGTTGGACTTGCGGAAACATCTTTTACAACATTTGAAGCATCTACTTCGCCTTGACCACGCAGCTTCATATGAACTGCGTAACTCAACTTGTCGACCTCTAGTAATCGAAGCTCTTCTATTCCTAGCCGTTTACTCCTTTCACTTAATTGAATAAAGGACTTTCCAGGATGTCCAGAACTCCTTCCTGGATCTGAAATGCATATTGTATGTCTGAAAAATGTCACTGAGGCGGTATAGAACCTAATAAATTTAAAATTAAACTCATTTCATGCATACCTGTGGTAGGTAAAGGCAATGTTCTCGTACCACTAAGCCAGTCACTATTGTTTTTTTCAAATGTAGCTTTCTTTTTATGTACGTACATGCTGCCATCTAACTTTAAATTGGTGCTTAATTAAAGATAATTTATGTTCAACATACGCTGTTTGTCGGTGTCGTGGTGTTTATCAAGCACTTCTTTTACCATAAAAGTTTTTTGTTAAAAGTTGACTCTTCGGAACTTTTTGCCATCAAATAAGGGCCCCCCATCATAAATTTCCCGCCAAATGGACCTGAATTTGAAGAAATACATTATATACATTTTTGTATTTTTCAAATTACACAGCACATACACATAAAAAAAATCAAAAAAAAATACATCTGCGGTTTTCCGCGGCTAATTTCACAATAGTTGCTTTCTATCATAGATATGCTTTGGCATAAACCTAAATTCAATGCATAGAAACACTTAGAAGTAAATTAAAACACAGAATTTATATTACATTTAACAAAAGTTATGTTTAGTACATACATATATATATGATTTCAGTAGAAT
This sequence comes from Dynastes maya, assembly GCA_029619315.2. Lineage (NCBI taxonomy): Eukaryota > Metazoa > Arthropoda > Insecta > Coleoptera > Scarabaeidae > Dynastes > Dynastes maya. The sequence continues at coordinate 37,526,947 of JAROYE020000004.1, forward strand.
ATTTGTGAAAGTTATGAGAAAATTTAAATAAAATATACCACAGCGGTAAGTATATACCTGGTTCTGCAGAGTCCATAACCAAAAACTCACACACTTTTGAGAAAACAAAATCGCAAGCGGTTTCGTAACAGTCAATTTATAGCGCATTGACAAATCAAATAATCACTGTTCGCGAATAGAAACTTTCGACTAACGGTATCTCCCGGCAATAGTCTGGGTAAAAATATAATGAGCACACTTTATTAGATCATTTCTTTATGTGATCCGGGAAGTAACCTTCTGTAAGGTTTTGAACATTTTAAGAAATTGGTTTTTGGCCAACTTTTTTGGTAAAATACCCCATAGATGTATTGAAGCTATTCTGCGTATAGGATGTCATGGGAGGTCGCACTGAGAGAAATGTAGTGGTAGGGCACGCAATATATTTGTGGTTAGCGTGTTGTGATAGTATCCACCCCATCCACAACAAACGTATACGAAGATCTTACTGCGATAAACGTAACATAAACTATTTTTTTTTATAGTTCAAGTTTTAGTAGATTTTACCAACACGTAATATTGCAATGAGTGACATATTGTAGTGAAAGAAACAAAATATTTGTAGTTACTTACTGTAGTTGCATACACTATAATACTGTTGTTGAGCAAACATTAGTGTTACAGGCAGAGAAACGTTTACTTGTATCAAGGATGCCCGCCTCAATTCAAGACAATTACTGTTTCAATTATCCACAATACAATAACTGCTTAAATCAAAATAAATATTTTCACAGCGTTTTTTCCTCTGCTTAAGAGCATATGATTGTAAAAAAATAATCGTATTTTATATCCGCATTATTTTAATTACATTTGCCTTATTTAAAACAGTACATCATATCCGTACATAATGCACTAAATTATTCTCTTGCTTGTAATTGAATAATGTTCTAACAAAAGAGAACTTAATGTAAAAGTACACATCAAGAAAGTGCATAAAGACAATAATCAGGATAATGCAAATAATAAATAGCTCAGGCTAACAAAATCAATGATGAAAAGAGAAAAAGCACTATCGCTGTTTGTTCCTATCCACATTGCATTGACTAGTTTGCTGAGGCTTGTCCTCTTTTTAATCCGGCTCCACCTCTCTGATGAGGTCTTTCTGGGATAATATCTGAAATAGAATGGTTGATTAGTTGGCATGTCGGAGTCTTCTTGTGGACTCCCTAGCGATTGTTTTCTTTCAAAATCGCAGGAGTCTCAGGGCTTCTGAGGTAGTCCTGCGTTTGATCTTGGGGTACGCTTCTTTCTCGGCGTTTGCGTTTTCTAGCGCCGGGTTGTCGCTCTCTAGGGTCTTCAGGTAGAAGTTCCTGTTGAGCCTGCTGAGGTAATCCGTTAGGTCCTCGACGCCGCTTTGGGCTCGAATCACTGCTCGGGAAGCGTCCCTAGGAAGCTTGAATGCTAATCGCAGGCTGCGATTTTGTATTCTCGCGAGGGATCGGGTGTGGGTTTTGGCGGCGGTTAGCCAGGTTGGGCTTGCGTAGGATAAGATAGGGCGGATGTGCGACTTGTAAAGAAGCACGCCTGTCCTGGGTTTTAGGTTGGAAGAGGCAAAGATAGGATAGAGCTGTGCAAGTCTTCCTACTGCTTTGTTTCGGACTTTCTGGATGTGCTTACCGAATGTTAGTTTTCGGTCCAGGGTCATGCCTAGGTACTCGATCTCATTGCTCCACTCTATGTCCACATTGCCCGCCTGGATACCTGTATCCGGTAGGCGTAGGGCTCGTGTGAAGGCGATGGCTTGCGTCTTCCGCGGATTCATGGTGAGTCCGGCACCGTCGAGGAAGCTTTTGACGCTGTCTAGTTGCGCTTGCGCAAGGGCGACAGCGATCTTGACGTCTCTGGAGGTGGCTAGGATGGCGGTGTCGTCAGCGTAGATGGCGTTGAAGACTCTGCGATCCTCGGACTTTGGCATGTCGTGGAGATAGATCGTAAATAGTACGGGGCCTAGGGCAGACCCTTGTGGAACTCCTGACCTCATCGGTTTCTCTGAGGACTCAGTCCCGTTGACCACAGTGCGGAATCGTCTTTCCTCCAGGTAGCGTCGGAGAAGTTTCACTATCCTGGGCGGGAAGTTCATTCCCTGCATCTTGCGGAGTAGTCCTTCGTGCCGGATCTTATCGAACGCCTTTTCCAGGTCCAGAGACACCATGACAGTGGTCTGTTTCCTGTTCAGGGCGGTGCCAACGTGATCCGTGATTCGGTACAGCTGAGTGTGGTCGAGTGCTGGGATCTGAACCCGAACTGGTCGTCATCCATTAGCCGGAAGTCGTTCAGATGATCGCTGATTCGGGCCAACAGCAGAGATTCGAAAACCTTACTGATTGTCCCGAGCAGCGATATCGGACGATAACTTTCCGGAGAACCAGCGTCCTTCCTAGGCTTGCGCACGGGGATTATTCTAGCGGTCTTCCACCTGGTCGGATAGTGCGTCAGCCGGAGCGCGGCGTTGAAGAGAGCCGTCAAGTTGACCAGCAATTTGAGTGGCAGGTTCTTCAGGGCGGCGTTCGTGATGCCATCCTCTCCCGGTGCCTTTCCGCTAGGAATCCGCCGGATCACCCGTAGAACATCCTTTGGAGATACCACGATAGGAGCGCCTGGCTATCCACATTGATCTTACATCTCACAGTTTATGCCACTAACCTTCAAAAATAGCAACTGAAATATTTCTGGCGCCACCTACTTTCAGATAATTATAGTCATGCCGTCCTAGATAGTGGAAACCGAAATACAGATGCCACTTACCCATACAGTAATGTACAATGTTACTATTTACACATGTATTAATTTAACTATAGTTTTTTTTAATATATAATAAATAATAATAAAAAAAAGGGATGAATAAACTAAAATACTAACTCATTAGTTATCAAACTACACAAAAATAATTCCTATTTAATTACACTCTCAAGGAAATAATTTAATTATACTGCAACATAAAAAAAACTTTTTCATTAGTTCATTCACTTGCTCCTACTTTTAGTTATTAAGTCTTTTTTTCATTATTGTAATTTTTCTTTTGTTGGATATCCGTGTACAGCTGGCCTGATGTGTTTTTTGAACACCAAACCGGTCGCCTAATTTCTCAATAGAACTTTATGGGACCTGGACAATTTTTTTCATTCCTACCTTTAATATGAATATTTTCTTAACTTTAAACTTAACTTGGGAGAAACATTTTTCTCTCTTGGATTTTTTTTGATTTTCTAACCCTAAGAGAATATTTATTCAACAAATATACTTTCAAAAAAAGTTGAAATTAGGAGCAAGTGAATGAACTAATGAAAAGGTTTTTACATGTTACAGTATAATTAAATTATTTCTTTAATAATGTAATTAAAGAGGGATTATTTTTATGTAGTTTAATAATTAATGAGTTAATATTTTAATTTATTCGTCCCTTTTTTATTAATATTTATTATATATTTAAAAAAAAACCTTAGTTAAATTAGTACACGTGTAAATAGTAATAAAAAGAAGAAAATATTACATTGGCTGGTATCTTTTGAAAATGTTTATCAAACGTTGTGTTTTTGAGTGGGTAAGTGGCATCTGTATTCCGGTTTCTCCTAACTAGGACGGCATGACCATAACTACTTGAAACTAGGTGGGGCCAGGAATATATCAGTTGCTTTATTTGAAAATTTGTGGCATAAGCTGAGAGATCTAAGAGCAATGTGGCTACAAATAAACAGCGATAGTACTTTTTCTTTTTTCATTATTGATTTTGTTGCCGTGAGCTATTTGTTATTCGCATTTTTCTGATTATTATCTCTATGCAGTATGCACATCTTTGATGTGTACTTTTACAACTAGTTCTCTTTTGCGTGAACGTTATTCTGTTACAAGCAAAAGAATAATTTACTGCAGTAGGTACGAATATGTCGAACTGTTTTGAACAAGGATAGTGCAATTAATAATGCGTGTGGTAATGATTACATCTTGTAGTAATACTTTTTAACTTTTACTATAAGTGTATGGTAATAAACCGACAATTTGGTAGTACTTTTTTTACCATAATTTTATAGAGCTGTTTACAAATCTTGGAGTATTGTTTTTACTATAAATATGGAGTACAGACAGCCACTTCAAAAAACTACAATAATAGGATATTTTCTACTTACTTCGATGGTTGCCACCATAGTAACCGCCGATTCTGGTAGGATACACTACAATTGTGGTATAATTTGCTATACATTTCTCTCCATGCGCTATTACTAGAATGATATGCTGTTCTCAAATTACACTCAACCCTATTATATGTTCATGATTGACTGCGCCGAAATATTTCCTCAATTTTTGTTGCCTAAAACCTCAAATTACATTAATTTATAAAGAGTGAGATGTTTACCTCAAAAAAAATATGCCATACACCGCAATAACTTTTGAAGGAAGTCATTAGTTAAATACAATACGAAAAGAGATGAAAACGGATTTAGTTAAAAACACATAATTTTAGACAAGTTGAAACAAGTGACTTACTCATCCTGGGATCATATTTTCTAAATTTTACAGTCTATATTAGACATATAGAAAATGATTCAGAGGGCCGAATACTTGATTGCACGCATACTGGAATTAGGCAGGCGCAAAACATTTCTGGGGGTTGTTAGATCGTTAAATTCATTAAGACGAGGGCAGCCTGCATTGATTGGCTGCCTTCGTTCACCTGATTTTGTAATAAAATTACTTTAAACTTTGATCCCTTTCATTACTAACACTTTCTTCCCCTTTCCTCGTCTAGATCCTACTACCGACGTAGCCACCATCACCTTCGAATCAATCTATTTCCTCCCCTTGTCGTCGCCAGCTCGTTCCCTTACCAAGTTTCCTCCGCCACTTCGAGTGAAAAAAGGAAAGAAGTTTTTCTTCCCTTGTAATTTACTTACATCTTTGCTGTTCTAAAGTCTTTTATCAAAGCCAATTTATCTTTACTTTTTTTGCACTTGTCTTAAATACGGCTACAAAGTTGAATTAACTAGAAACCTAATAAAATTAGCTCTGGAAGAACAAACGAAATTATTCCTCTGCCGAGGCAATTATTTGACGCCCGAAGGTCGAAATAAATTCCTATAGCACCTAAATTCTTGTTTCGTCTTTTTAAATAGGTGTGTATTAAGTTTCGGCAAGAGCCGCAAGGCAAGAAATTACTTTTTTGACGCTCGGGAAAGGGCTTTAGCTTACGCTTGAGTCATTCTTTTAATTTTTCGCCTTTAGTAATAAATTAAAATTGTCGGAAATACGATCTCTGTAATTATTTTGGGGACAGATGACGTTGTAATTAAGGAATACGATGTCGGAAATAATGGTACAATATATATTACGCGGAAAAAATCATTTCTTGTACTTTTTATTATACCTTTATGGCACAGTCAAGAATTTCTAAATAATGAGTGCAATATGTAGTAAGAATAGAGCCATGTTATGTTTTATGGTTATTCCAAATATACGTCTTATGGACTATATTTTTACTATACGAAATATCAAGGTTGTAATAGTGTAGGAATCATATGTCCATTACACAATCATAAACACTATTAGTTTGTAATATCGAAAGCAGCATAAATGCCTTATAATCTTACAATAAGTGAGTCAGCTAGAGTTTTCATGGATATTATAATTACAAGTAAAGCTCTAAAAACTAAAAAAACTTAAAAGGTACCCCTCGTAACTAAGCCTTGTATAAAAAAGTGAACTCCTTGAAATGGAAAGCTTTATTTTCTCTCAGTGTATATTCTAATGATGTTAAGAATCACTTTTTCTATGCATACATGTATAATTAAGTACGAGGGATGATCGTAAAATAAGGTTCCCATATTTTTTAAAAATGAACAGCATTCTTTATTTCCTTAACATTACACATCGTTTTCAAGGTAAAAACTTAAACAATTTTTCGACATAATCGGTGCTCCAACTTCTCTATCCCCATGTCGTAAAATTCTGCCGCCAGTCAAAGTCTTTTCAATTGTGGTGTTGGAAATCCCAGGATTCCGAAGAGCAAGTTGACGAATGGTGACCCTCCGATCTTCAAGCAGTATGCTCTCGACCTTTTCAACGATTTCCTCTGAAACTGATGGTCTTCCGCTCCGCTCTTCATCGTGAATTTCTGTCCGACCTCCAGTGAATTCCCTACACCATTTGCGGACGTGTTGAACAGCTATACACTTTTTTCCATAAACTTCGGTTAATTGACGATGAATATCTATAGGTGAAACCCCTTTCGCGTTTAAAAAACGTATCACAGCGTGAATTTCGCACCTAGCGGTAGCGGCGATCGGGAGTTCTATCTCGGACGGCTGCTTAGCCAATACCGAGCGGCGTAGCGAGACGGGAGTGGTACGTGTATAGAGTGGGAGAACTGCTGCACACGCCAATGTTGTTGGATTTCCCCTAACACGTCTTATTGCTGCTGTAGGGCTTTGGGAACCTTATTTTACGATCATCCCTCGTACAATCTTAATAAAATATTTCTAGGGAAGGATATTTATAAGATTTTATAAGATAATTTATATTTATAAGATAATTTATAAGATATAAGGACAATAATAAATCCGTATATTCTGAGTGTGGATATTATAGCTTCTTTGCTTCCTATGTTTTCAATGCTCATGTTGCTGTTTCCTTGGAGTAGCTTGAAGTAGTAGGCTAGTAAACATGACATTTACATGACAAATGAATATAAATATAAAGAGATACGTAAAACAGTGATGGAAGGAAAGTAAAATGTTTCCAAAACATTATCTAGTACATTATCTGAAAATGTTGACCTTTTACAATTTGCATGGTAGGTACAGTTCTATAGCACCAGAAGGTTGGGATACCTGTATGTGTGGGTTTTATTTTTTAAAAATTCACATTAATATGTACGATTCACCTTCCGACTTTCATTTTTTTTTCGACAGTTTTAGCGTACATACAATCCCTAGTGGAACTTACCATCACGGACAGCGTTACGTAAAGAACTACCAAGTAAGTAGTAAAGATATCGAAAATAGGATCAAAGCAGAATTAACAGATAAACAGCTGTGGTTATGTTTTCATGAGACTATAGATTGTTAAAAAATTCTATTTTAAATATTATAGTACGAGTACTGGATCCTGTTAAACCGAAATTTGCAATCCTATTAGTTAGCAAAAGACTAAAAAAATGTACTGGGGAAGCAATTACGGGCGTAGTGCTCGATATGTTACAACAACTTTATGTGTCAACTAGTGAACTGTTGATGTTTATGAGCGATAGAGCAACGACAATGTGTAGTGTAGGCCGTTCTCTTAAAGAAAAGTGTGAGGGACCTTTACATGTTACGTGTAAAGTTTATGCTTTACATATTGTGGCACAAACTATTGTAGAATGTTACCCGGAGGCCGATGCATTAATAGCAAATACAAGAAAGTGTATTCGCGAACAACCACAGCCAATTCTTACGCGCTGAGGAACATCGTTGCAAGCAGTTTTTTATTATTATGAACATTTCCAAGAAGTAACATCTGTGATTTTACAATTCGAGCCTGACGAAGCTATTAAGATGATCCAGAAAGGATTTCTAGATACTTCTGTTGAAACAGATTTAAAAAGTATTAGGAACAACTACACTGAGAAAAGATTGGTTGACTCAACCAATTTGTTTGTTAAATGTACTCAGTTTAAAACAACAGTTAGTGTGTTCTGTTAAGTTGCAAGGTGATTGGAATGATTCGCTAAAGTGTTGAATGAACATATTTTTAGTTGAATGAACACATAAATGTGCAACACTTCGTGGTTTGTTGGATGAACCAACTCCTTTCTCTCAGTGTACAGGGTCCGGCAACTGACATTAACGGTTTAGTATACGTTGTGGTGATAATACTAGCGAAGGTGGGGGTAACCTGGAATGCGCATTAGCTTCGGTGTCCAATGCAATTTTAGTCACCATGAATTTCTGGCCGATGCAATATCGTGTATTTTGTGTGACCGCGTTTATTCAAACGCAAAGCATAATTGAAGTTCAACGCTGATTTAGACGTGAATGCAACATTGCTACTCATGGAAGAATTCCTTCGCGGAATACGATCTTAGAGTGGCATCCTCGGTATCAAGAAACCGGAAACCTTAACAATAATTATAATGGCGGTCGAGTAACGATTCGTACACCCGAAAACGTCGAGAGGGTGCGAACTGCTGTCCTGCGAAGCCTACGGCTTTCGGCAACACGTCAAGCGTTGGCACTGCAACTCTGTAATAGGAGCGTCCGTCGAATATTGCATTTGGACCTTGGATTTCATCCATATAAAATTCAATTGGTGCAACCGCAGGATTTACCAGCACGCCTACAGTTTTGCAGATTTCCGGGCTTTTCTAAATAATAATCGAAATGTCTCAAACAATTTAATAATGTCTGATGAAGCTAATTTATTTTTATCAAGCAACGTTCATAAGCAAAATTTGCGAAATTGGTCTGCAGATAACACTCATGAGGTGCATCAAAGACCTTTACATTCATAGAAAGTTACTGTATGGTGCGGTGTATGTCTTTGGGAGTGTCGGTCCTTATTGATTCGAGACAGGACAGTGACAGTTCCTTCAAATCGATATTTGGCTATGCTTCAAAATGTTTTGCCCGGTGAATTACAACGATTGGGAAAAGATGCAAATGTAGATGAACTCTGGTTCCAGAAGGACAGAGCAACCAGCCATACGGCTAGAATTTATATGACAGTTTTGAGAGACAAGTTTCCGGGACGTCTCATTTCGAAAAACTGGGATATTCATTGGCCAGCTAGATCCCCGGATCTGACATGCTGCGATTTCTTTTTGTGGGGATATCTGAAGTCCAAGGTATTCGCTACCAGACCTCAGATAATCCAACAACTAAAGGACAACATAGCAAATGAAATTAATGCTATCCAGCCGGAAGTATTGCTGTGCGTCATGCAAAACTTTGTCCGCCGTTTCGCCGAATGCGAAAGGCATAGTGGATCACATCTGTCTATAATAATTTTTAAAAATATCTAACAAAATTGCATAGTCTAATGAATAAAATTATGTTTTTGTAATCTGTGAATTTCAATTCCTAAACCTACCATCACATCGTAAAAATCGTCAATACCAGTTGCCGGACCCTGTATAAACGATTACTAGACACAATAGAAGAATTGCAACATACTGGGTTATCGTTAGTAGAATCAATGCAAATCGTGGACGAAGTTAATACATTCCTACACGGTATAAACGACTCAAAAAAACGATTGCATTATAGCAAAGTTCGACAGTGTTTAAAAAGAATTCCGATTATACGAGATTAAGACAAATGTGTGGTGGCGCATCTGCAGATTCATTAGCTAACTAAGGATTACTTTAATTATGCTTGTGTTACTTCCGTAGATATTGAACGGTCTTTCTCGAACCATAAAAATATGCATCCATCACAGCGAACAACATTCACCGAGACAAATGTGGAAACATACCGGATGGGCAAGTTTTTCAACAATTCATTGTTAAAAAGTTACGTTTATTTATTACATTATTATTTATTGTTACGGTATTAAGTGCAACAGATTTTTGAAGAAACTACTTTGCTTTTTACGATTATTACATTACATACAAATGCCGTTTTTAAACAAAAAAAAAACTAATAATGGCAATAAGAACATTTCAACGTTTGCATATATTAGCTTTATTTACCAAACATTTTTATTGCGTCAACTTTTATTTTCTACACTGCGATATTGATTTCAAAATATCACTTATGTCGGTTGTGTGTCGCACATACAACATTTATAATCCGCGGCCTATGCAACTGCTCCGATTCTGTTGCGAAGACCGATTGTGCCCTGCCTAGTGATGGCAAATGTTTAAATACTTGCTATTAGTGGAATGAGAACCATCTACAATTGAATTATTATATGTTTGCTATTAGGAAATCAAATTAAATAGCTTTGACTAAAAATAATACATAATTCTCAATAAGTTATTTATTCATTTTCATAACAATAGTTTTTGTTCGCATGAAGTTTTCTTACTCTAAAAAAGCACAAATTTTAAATTAAATAAAGTCAATACGACTTAATTACTTTAAAAGATTTTCCCGTCTCCTTAAAGCAAGAACCGTATATCCAAGTTGAAAAACTCCTTAAAACGAGAGCGCTATATCCAAGTTAAAAGAAAACTTATCGAATATCTTTGTTTTGTAAACGGATTTACGCTTTGAAGTTAATTGCTGGCGATATTCTACCTTTTCCGATACCCGTCGCCATTTATTATCTTCGGTTGCATCAGATAGCACATCGCGATAATGAAAGATTTTAGTCTCGAAGTTGAAACTCCTGCTTCGTTAGAAAATTGGGCTGATGCCATTGATTGTTACTTCCTAATGAATTTAACGACTTAACAGGTACATTAAATATCTTCCCCTAGTTTAAGTTAGGTCCCTTATCTCCTTAAATATTTAAGTTTCCTTTAAATTATCTAACAGGGGTGGAAGGCTTAGGATTATGCCGAGAATATATAATTATCGCTAGAATGTCTGCCACCACTGCTATCCCGTATATATTGAATCGCAATTAATTACAATGGTAACAAGGCTTTTGCTTCTTAAGCGCGCACCATATCAATTAAGTTTTCTTAGAATTTACCAACAATATATGGTAGAATTTATATGTAGTGTACGACGAGGGTTAACTGAGAATAATAAATTTTAGTTGATGCAGTACAGGTTTGTTTAATCGTAACTGTATCCATGTGATTTTCAGCTATTTTTTTCTGAAAGCATTTATTAATGCGTAAGAAGTGCGCTTTAGAAAAAAAAATAGGTCGCTTCTAACAGCAGAAACGCTTTGCGATGTGATTCAAACAGTTGCTTCTATTTTATCTGTAGATATCAACATGGTTTTGTATTTGCTACCGCTTTAGACGCCTTAAAAAAAAAACAAAAATACCAAAATAGTCGGGAATATCCCCTAATAATTTTTGAAGAGCGCCACCTTCATTCAGGGTGCCAGCCTGCACATCGGCGAGGCAAATTTACTAATGTATGCGGACGACACACAGATTTATTATTCTTTTAAGCCGACAGATTGGCAACAAGCTAGCTCCAGTATAAGTGCATTCTCAAAAATTCTGTCTTATTATAATTTTATTGGAGCCCATGAATCAAAGGCCGTGAGAGCTATCGCTTTCCTTGTCTGTACTGATCCCTTCTAGTAGATTTTGACGATTTTCTTAACATACCTGCGAGAAGGGAGCACGTGTTTGATGTATACCTATTCATCCCATTCTTATACATTATTATTCATATTATCTATCTCTTAATGTAAACATGCGTAGGACTACGGCTCTCTTGGCACTACTTTCGTGCCCTCTCCTACACGCGCGTAAGTATGTATGCCCCCGCCTGCTCGCTCTAACACCCACATTTTTCGCTGTACACATTCCTTTTAGAAAGCTATTGCCGGTAGCCTCCCTACAGGTTACAACCTCGGCAATCTTCGGGAGATCTCCGTTTAACGAGACTACGACATTACTTTCTGGGCCGATTTTACATCTGGCAAGAATTATCACCTTGTTTACCGCGGTTGCGCAACAAATTGTACAACAATTTAAATTATATTGACTTCTGTTAAAGCAGTTCGCCAGTAGATTTTCTCCTATACAGTCTGACTTACCTAGTGCAAAAATATACAAGAGCAGTATTTATTATTTTCCATTTCGTGAAAATTGTTAGCAAATTCACCCAGTATTAAAATTAGTTACTTGAAATTTATCTTACGTGATTCATGCGGAGGCAATTATAAAATCAGCAACATAAAAAAACTGAAATTTGAGCACATTGTCTATCAATAACTAACAAATTTAAACATACCTACCATAATTAATTAGTTGCACAACAATTAACAGAACAAGTTAAAATGAGAGAAAATAATAACAAAATATGAAAGTGCAGGACATAATAATAAATAATAACAAGGAAGGTATACAATTATAAAACTAAAGTTGAGCGACAAAGGTATGAAAAGAACTAGAAGTTGAGAAATTCATCGATAGAGTAAAATTTATGCGTCAAGAGAAAAGCTTTTAAACGGAATCTAAGAGTTCTTCTGCTTTTAATGTCAACAGGGATTTTGTTATACATATTAATAATAATAATTCATGCCTTCACATGCCCCAACAGCTTTCGCCAATTACAGGGGGCATCGGCTAGTCATGAGATATTATTACGCCTGCGCCCGTAGAGCGTCTTAAGATGTCCACCCTCAGCATTCGCCAAATTTGGCGTAAGGAAAACTACGGAAAACCTTACTCTGAGAGTGACGGGCCCGGGGTTCGAACCCGGTACTCTGAGACTGATAGCCCGGCGCGCTAGGCACCGCGCTACCAGTCCCCTAATACCTAAGCTATTGGCTCCCAGGCGCGTAACGATCAAGGTGTTAGTTGAAGCATACAAATCACCGGAGGTTCGTGTTTGGTAAGCATAAAAGGCGGCATTGGTTTCAACGTTCTTTTTATTTGTATACACATAACAGCATGTCTCCAGAATATAAACACAGGTCAGCGGTAATAGATTCAGCTCACTGAATATAGTCCTAGAAGGCTGTGTGAAATGCGCACCAACAATACAACACACAACAGCTTTTTGGGCGAGGAAAAGCTTTATTGCTGCTGGTGATGAACCCCAAAGGAGAATTCCATACTGCAGTCTAGATGGTACCTCGCTGTAGTAAAGTGTTCTAAGAGCAGAAACGGCAACTTGAGATTTTAAACATCTAAAAAGGTAACGTTTACGAGAGATTTTACTAGCCAACTCAACACAATGTTCATTCCAGAGAAGCGTGGACTCCATCGTCACACCCAAAAACTTAGTAGAAGAAGTCTCCCCCAGAGCGATGGCATTGAATGATAAAGCCGCCGCAGCGGTTTGCCTTTGCCTAGTATGAAACACCATATACTTAGTTTTTTCCATGCTAAGCGACAACTTGTAGTTAGCGAACCAATCAGACAATACACCCAAGAGGTTATCAATAGTGTTAAAAGCATCATTACTAACTAAAATGGATCAGCATGGTTCAATAGAAATCGGATAAAAACAATACAATGTCATTAATGTAGAGGCTGAACAAAACTGGACCCAAGATAGAACCTTGAAGTACTCCCATCCGTACCTTCAAGAGGTACCTTACACGCTCAGTGTGGCGTCAGTCAAGTCCATGATTGTTGTCAGAATAATCGTGTAACGCAGTGACTGATGGACTGATGAACCAGACTGACTAGTCAGACTGATGGTGTAGCACTTTTCTTTGCCTGACCGCTTGACCTGCGATGGAGACTGTCGAGAGCACGGAGCAGCCTTTGGCTCATGAAAAGGAATTTATTCTCACGTTAGAAACACTTCCCCTCCTATGGGACAAAATAAATAAAGATTACGTAAACAAATACAAGAGGAATGAAGCTTTAGAAAAACTTCTCTTGATATTTAAAAACGTTAAACCTGGAGCTACAATTCAAGACGTCAACAACAAGATCAATACGATAAGATCGAATTGCCGCCGAGATTTAGAAAAAGTTATAGCATCTCAAAGATCAGGAACTGGGGCAGATGATATATATACTTCGAAGAGCTGGACTTTTGAATATCTTCGTTTTCTGGACAAATTTGAAAAACTGCAGATAAATAAAATTGAATAATAATTTTTTTAATTATAATTAATAATAATATAATGATAATTAGTTAATTCATCAAGTCATTTATTGAACATATATACATATTGTATGTTTATTTATTATACATGAAACAAAGTCTAAGTAAGCTACTAAATTAATATAAGCCCACATATTATTCGGTTTTATGACTATCCAAATAACCCTCGTTATTAAAGTAATCCCAAAACTTATCTCTTACCAGTTTAGCACTGCCGGGTGAATTTCGAGTACCAGTTGCCTCCAAGTCAAGTAATAGTTGTTCATCATCTGGTCCTGTGATTCTCCAATTTGATGCAACGTTTTGATTGCGTTTTCATCAATTAATTATGTAAATAACAGCAAGCAGTTACTACAATTGCTACTTTTTTGGGCGCAAAAGGCATAGCTGTCTGAAAAACTCCGAATTTTGAGCTTATTATTCCAAAAACACATTCAACAACTGATCTAGCTCTTGACAAACGGTAGTTGAATATTTTTCGCTGAGCATTGCACGCAGTTTGCGGGTACGGTTTCATTAAATTTTTTTTCCTAGTGCAAAGGCTTCATCTGATACAAAAACATTCTTGCATGGTATTGGGCAATACCGATGGAGTTGGTATATTTAAATGACCTTTGTCACATATTTCCCAGAACTTAGTGTAGAATAGCACACCGCCGTCAAATATTCGGCCATTTGTACCAACATGTACCACAATAAATTCTTTATTATAGTTCACTCATGCCATGAAAACTATGCTGAAGAAACCTATGTAGTTAAAGTACAATGGCCCTGAATAGGCCAGTTTTCTAATTGCAACATGTTTGCCGCCTACAGCTCCTAGGCAATTCCGCAACTGATATGCTTCGCCAAAATCAGAAGCAATCTGTTTCCATTCTTCCTCTGCTGAAGGGATCTGCTATACAAAAAGTATTTATAAGTTAAATATAAATAAAAGTACTATATACAGATTAGTGTTTGATATTTTTACAGGCTCTTGGTGGTGAGGATGAGCAAACAAGTACACAAAATGATTCCGAGCAACTACCATTAGGAGACGATCCAAAAGAAGCAAAAGAAAGCAGTGCATCAATTTCTTCTATAAATAAAGTCATGCTGCCACCAGTTCCCAAGAAAATTAAGAAAGGTGTGCTTGCGAAGCAAAACCAGTTGTTGGCTAGGGCGCGTGAAATTCTATCAGACTCCTCCAAAAGTGCTAGTAGTACAAACTCAATTGCATATGATTGGACCGAAACAGTAAACCGCGTCGAATCACAACAACGAATTTTTGCGAAAAAAGCAATCAGTGACATATTGTTTGAAGCAGAATTGGGCAATTTACACAGTAATTCCGTACAAATAAATTTATCGTTCCAGCTCTGCACTTCTCAACAGGTATCTCCGGGGTCATATTATTATAGTTCCACTTCTTCGCAAACATACTCGTATTCTAATTTGCCACCTCCTAACTCTTCCTTATCATTAAGTCGTCATGTGGATCATTATGAACCAAGGACTACTGAAATTACATTTCAAATGAATTCGAAGTGATTCGTCGTACACGGTCAGAGAATTATTTGCTAGATTTAAAGATGACACTGTAGACAGTTTTATTATAATTTTATTTGGAAATCATAAACTGTTACATGTAAAATATTTCACTTATTTGAAAGCGGTAAAATATACTATGTAAAATATATAATATATTCGTCTTTCATTTCACTTACTTTGATATAAGACTGCAGAACATAAATTAGTGCTTTACATGTGGTAATTATAGCCTCACTGATAGCTGCTGGTCACATTATGACAGAGAATTTTAGATCTTCAATATTTCTTCCAGTAGCAAAGTATCGTAAGATTAGAGACAGTTGATTTCCTCATTATCGTCTCCTGTTTTTTCAAATATAGCCTAACCATTTCCAACAATTCATCAAAGCAAGCATCTTTCATACTGAAATAATTTGCACACTCCTGGTCTTCAGTCGTGTTTCTTATTTCATTTAATAAGTTTAAATGTGTGTACTGGTCTCTTTTCAGAAGCAATTCTTTAGTCCATCGTTACCTCTTAACACGTCTTTTTGTAGCCATGGCTACTATTATTGCGAGAGCGGCTCCTTTTTACGAATCCATCGTTCTTGAGGAGAACGTAGTTCCTGATCGGTGGAGTTCTTAAAGATAACTGATGTCAGTCTGGACTGTTCGTATAATACCATCCGTCAGTCCTTCAGTTTCACATCAATCAATTCGTGATCAAGGTTACTGAATTGACTGAAACCAAACTGAGCGTGTAAGGTACCTCTTACTACGAGGGCATTCCAGAAAATAGTACCCGTTTACATATAATTAAAAGAAAAATGAAGGAAAGTAAATAATGATTTTATTTAAATGAAAATAATGCATTTACTCATTTTTCAATGTAATCGCCGCCATTGTTAAGACATTTGTTGTATCTTCAAACCAGTTTGTTTATGCCTTCCGCGTAAACCTCTACCGCCAAAGTAGCCAGCCAATGCTGTACACTTGCTTTTAAGTCATTATCACTTTGGAAACGTTCTCCTGACAAGAAATCCTTAAGTTTACCGAACAAATGACAGTCACTTCGAGCCAAATCGGGGCTATACGCAGGGTGGTCAGAAACCTCCCACTTGAACTTCCGAAGAAGATCAGTGGTCTTTCGAGCCGTGTGGGGACGAGCATTGTCATGCAGAAGAACAATGCCACTTGTCAGCATTCCCCGCCTCATGTTTTGGATAACCCTACTCAGCCTCTGAAGTGTTTCACAGTATGTGTTCGCATTGATGGTCGTCTCTTGGAGCATGAAATCAACCAACAACAACCTTTTCGGTCCCAGAACACTGAGGCCATAACCTTTTTCGTGGAAAACGACTGCTTAAACTTACGCGGCCTTGATGGAGATCGTGGATGGTGCCACTCCATGGTCTTGCGTTTTGTCTCAGGTGTGAAATGGCACACCCAGGTTTCATCCCCAGTAACAATTTGGTCAAGGAATGCATCGCCCTGTTGCTCGTAATGAGTCAAAAACGTCAACGATGCACCCATGCAGTTGGTCCGGTGCCCGTCGGTAAGCATTTTGGGCACCCATCATGCGCAAATTCTTCTGTAATTCAGATGGTCCGTCACGATTACATGGAGCAATGATTGTGAAATTTCAGGAAATTGCTTACTCATTTCTTTCAGTTTTACGCGATGATCTGCACAGATGAAATCATCGACACTTTTCTTCAGATCGTCGGTGATAAGGGATGGGCGACCTGACCGCTCTTCGTCGTGCATATTATCTCTTCCCTCTTTAAAATTCCGAACCCAGCGCCTTACAGATGACTCATTCATTGTTCCCGTACCATACACTTCAGTAATCCTGCGATGAATTTCGCTTCGACGGACGTTTTCTGCATTCAAAAAAGTGATCACGGATCGCACTTCGCATTTTGCAGGATTTTCTATTTTATTCGCCATTGTAAACAGTCATAAATCTCACACCACGCACCGGAAGAACTTCAACTCTTTTTTCCCGCAAAGCTACGATGTTACTGTTGACATCTGCGCCACTTTGCTTTTAGTTGGGTCACTAGCGCCATCTGTATGACTAAACGGGTACTATTTCCTGGAATGCCCTCTAGAGTTAAGATTCCTTACAGCAACATATTGAAGTCGGTCATATAAATAAGATGCAAACCAGCTAGCGGCTGTCCCTCTAATATTGTATAATTGTAACTGATCCATTAATTTGTCGTATTGGACGCAATCAAAAGCTTTTTTGAGATGACAAAAGATAGCGACAGGGGTAATTCTCTTCTCAATGTGCCGTAGAATATGGTTATAAAAATTAACAAGAGCTGTAGAAGCAGATTTACCTTTACGGAAACCATGTTGATACTGCGTAATGGTATCAAATTTGTTTAAAAAGGAATTTAACTTATCGGACATACAATACTCTACAACTTGCCATTACTTTGCTTAGTAACGAGCTATTGTGATCAAATTATCGTCACAAAAGTCAAATTGGTGCTGCATATCGTCGTATTTCTTAAGTTAAAGTATAACATATGTGATATTGTTGGATTCTCTTTTGAATTATCTTTCCAAAAACGTAAAAATATACAGGATGCTCTATTTAAAATCAGAAAGTTGCTGTTACTTTCGGTGAGACCGGAAATGCAATAGAACTGTCGATAACACCAAAAGTTAGTTTACAAAAAATAGAAACCTACCTATTTTGTTTAAAAACGCTAGCGTCTGTTGTTCAAAAGTTAGCATCAGGAGGGACGGGGTACTTTAGGACCTCATTGTATTAAATAAAGAATCTAAACCAGACATAGATGTTACAAGTCTTTCAATGCTCACAACATCGACATTTGAGATATGCCCTTTTATTTGTTTACTTCGCAAACGCTCCACCAAAACGTAAACGGTTACGGCTTGTTTCATCAAACATTGTATTCGTGATAAATTATATAGCATATGATGAAGTGAAAGTAAACGTTGGGCATGAAACAAAAGACGTCACTATAAGCCTTGATGAAGGTTGTCAGTTGTCACCGAGCTAGGTCAACATTGCAGCGGTATTAGTTGCGAGGCGAAAATTATGTTACGTCTCCACTCCTTGAGCCTCATTTTCCCTCTGCGAAAAATATCCTTTATGTATGTTCCTGTATGAAAGATATTGTACGTGTGCTGTTGTGAGTGTTCATATGTTGTAGTATAAGGACGTATGTGTATTACAAACGCTTGTAGGTATGACAAGTATGCGAGCACCACGTTTAACAATGACAATTTCTAAACGGGGATTTAATGTAATATCTAATAAATTATGTTGGAGCGTAGCGAACATAAATCATTCGTACGTATAAGAGAATAAGGCCATATTTATACATAATGCGGACAGTGGAAGCGGGAAGAAAATAACGAACGTCCATTAAATAGAAAAATATGTGTGTACATCGGTTACGTAGTGCTCGTGTAAGAAGAGTGCGACAAACAATATAAATGCTAATTAGTTGAGGTTCTTTGTGCTTTTATTGGTACAATGTATGTATAATACACAAGGGAATGTTAAACGCACACATATTTGAGGTTTTATAGCAATATTTACTTTTGAATAAAGATTGATTGCACATTCTTAAATAAGCTTTGTCCCATAATTACAATTAAAAATAATAATTCAAAAATATTGCTGGTAATATTAAAATTGATCTTCTAATTAGAATTTAGTGCGCTCGTTATAAATAATATATAAATAAAGCAGTCTTTTTGATCATTATTACAAGAAATATGAGATAAGAAAGTGTCAGACAGAACGTTGCTTTTTATTTTAATGTGTGGCATAAAATGCAAATGCGTAGGACGTGTCAACCGTATGAATAACACATACTCCTATACACTAAGAAAAATCATCCAATTAAACTGTGTTGCTAATACTAGCTTATTAACCATAACTATACATAAACTTGAAAAATCGGGTTTCCTTGGTTTCCCCGACGTAATTAAATCGCGACGCGACGGAAGCCAATATATTATACATAAACTTGCAGTTATTAAACTCGTGATGTACCGACAAAAAGAAATAGTTTGCTGTAAATGTATCCTGTGCTAAGTAAAATTATTTATTGCCTATATTAAACAGTATAATTACTAAGGTAACCAAAACTTGCGGACTCGCATAGGCGTCGGTATTACGGGTTAATATAAGAATACGAAAAATTCATAAATAAACTTACTTGCTAATTATTCAACAAATTAGAGGCATCAGGATGTGAACTACTGTAAACTTGCATCATTGCATATGTTTCCACAGTTACTTCTTTAAACCTTGTGCGTCGACAAGAAAAAATATTCTTAAACATAGAAAACGATCTCTCCACATCTAAGGAAGTTACATTTACATGTAGAAACTGTTTTTCAAAATTACTTAAAAGTTCACTATTCTTACACTTATTATAAACGGCCTCTAAAGTATTAAAATCGGGATTTTTCCTTAAAACACTGCCAACTTTTGACTAGCGCATAATCCTGGCGTATCATTTAATGTGTGTAATTTATTTTTTACACTCTCCACTATGTCTAATGATTCCTGCAATGACAATTCAGTACATTGTAGTTTTCTGATGCATCTAGTAATACTGTATAATTGGTACATATTGTTGTTAAATCTTCTAAAGGTTGAGGAATTTGAAATTCTCTTTGACTTTCTCTAGTTGCTTTGGATTCATTCCGATTAAATCGCATTATAACTGATTGTATTTGTTGAAAATGGATCAAATAGTAAGAAGCTGCTATTAGCCAAGTACCCCATCGCGTTAAAATTGGTTCAGGAGGTTCTGGAATGCCTGGACAAAATTTACGAAATTCTTTTAAACGTTTAGGAGATTTACGAAACACTGCTTTAGTACTTCCAATCATCCGATCAACGTTTCCGTAATGTTATCGAACAACTTCACCAACTAAATGCAAAGCATGCAGCACGCAGGTTATATGTATTAAGTTGGAAATATATGTTTTAAAGATCGCCCAACACTTAACATCGTTGCTGCACTATCTGTCACAATCATCACAACTTGATCTTGGGCAATTTTAAATTTTTTCAAAGCGTTTATTATCACTTTTTGAATATTTTCCGCCGTACATTGTTGAACACGTTTGCGAGCTAACAAATATCGAGATGCTGTGTTCTCGCTAGATAAAACGCGAGCTATTACATTCACAATACTGTTTTTCTTTATATCGGTCGTCTCATCCAAGGTAATCCATATTTTTTTGGAACACGAATCACGTTTACACACATTTTCTAGCATCTCTTTCATTCGCGGCAAATGATTCTGTAATTGTGTTTGTTTTAAAAGCTGCTTTTTTCACCAACGACAACGGAAGGTTACAAGAGGTAAACATAATTAATAAATGTATGAGGAATAGTGTATAAGGTATTTCAGTTCTTGCATTTCTCATATGCTTAATACCATTGACATGTCTCTGGCAATCAGTTCTGTCCAATGCAGCCAAACGAACATTGCATATTAAGCAAAAACTGCACTATCGTCATATTTTAAATGGGGAAAAAGTGACACATACTTGTACATTAGTAGCAAATCTATTACGAGGCATTGTTTTCTTAGGTATGTAAATATTAGTTCTATATGAAACGATACACTAATTATGTACTTGGTATAATACTACAACACACAAAAAACACCAGCTACATTTTCAAAAGCGACACATGAGTACATAACCTTGACCGTTCGACTAATCTCTGCAACAGCTCAAGCGGTACTAAAACGAAATCTCTCTCAACGCGGTTTAACATGATTTATATTCAAGGTCGACACTACATGCCTGCTTCTCTACCGGTTTAGTTTATTTATGAATTTTTCGTATTCTTATATTAGCCCGTAACACCGACGCCTATGCGAGTCCGCAAGTTTAGGTTACTCTAATAATTACGAATGAAAGAATACTAGACGCAAGTATTTATTGTTTGTAGACGAACCCACAATAATTGCGGAAATTGATTTCGTTTCTTTATAATTAGAACCCGGTAACTGGAGAGCAATCGCAGCGGCGGTGTGACTGTGTTTAGGTGGGCGGGGAGGGCTGGTCGATTATGACGACACGACAAATCACCATCACTCAGTTCAGCTTAGCATTGGATAGCGGATAGGGCGTGTTGATTTTATTGATATAGATGTAGCTACTAATTGTAGTTATTATTTAGTGTAGTGCGTTTTGATTTTATTGATACAGACGTAGTCATTAATTGTAGTTTTTAGTGAACATGTCGAAGGCTAAAAAACTACCCTTTCAAGACACAGTAAATAAGTATTTCTGACTTTCCCGATTTGTTTTACAACGGGAGTAAGATAGTTTGTAAAGTGTGCAAAATACATTTGATGTCAAATAAGAAATGGAACTGTACAAGACACGTAAATTCCGCACAACGTAGAAAACGCAAATTGGGCATGCCACCGAGAAGTGCATTTTTTTATGTCATAATTATGTTGTTAAACTGTAATTTGCCACTAGGTTTACTCGATAAGCAACCGTTTAAGGACTTTTGGGACAAATATAACCCCGAGTTGCGATTGCCAACGGAGAAAACAGCACGTAAGCATGTTGCATTTGTACGCGATGACGTGGAAAAGAAAATGAAACGCATATTGAAAAAACAGTTTCTTTGGTTATGTGTTGACGAGACAACAGACTGTAAAAAAAATTCAATTGTAAATATTATGGTACACATACTAGACCCTAATAAACCTACATTACCACTGTTACTAACTAGCCGAAGACTACAAGAGTATACTGCTGCAGCAATTACGAAGGGGCAATACGTGGTGTTAGTACGTTGGAAAAATTTCAAATTTCAGAAGATAAAGTGTTGATTATTATGAACGATGGCGCAGCGATAATGCGTTCGGTAAGCCGTTCTCTTCTTGAACATGGTTGCAAGTGTTTACATGTTACGTGTAAAGTGCATGCTTTACATCTTGTGGCAGAAACCATTCAACAATGCTCTCCCGAGGTAGATGCATTAATAGCAAGCACAAAAAAAGTATTTCTGAAACCTCCCAAATGCCTACGATCATTTCACATAGAGTGTCCTGGTATTCGTCAACCACCGGAGCCAATTCTTATACGTTGGGGAACATGGTTGCAGGCAGCTTTTTATTATCCTGAACATTTCCAAAATAGTAAAAGCTGTTATTGCACAATTCAATCCTGCCGAAGCTGCAGTTATTAAGGAGAGCCAGTCGAAAGTTCAAGATATTTCCATTGAAACAGATTTAAAAAATATTCGTAGCTACTATAAAGGATTAGCTGACGCAATAACCTAATTACAAAATAGATCGTTATCATTATTGGAGTCTCTGCAAATTATGGACGGAATGCATACACGGCTACTGACTATACATGACGCCAAATATAATCGCGTTTTAGAAAACTTCGAGAGTGTACTACCCGATTTTAGCACACTATTATATCTCGATTTTAGCACACTAAAACAAATTTGTGATGGTGTATCGAATAATCCACTGACTAAGTATTAAGAGTATTTTAGTCATGCATGTATAACATCGGTAGATGTTGAACGCTCTTTTTCAAAATATAAACTCATTTTCTCACCACGGCGAACATCGCTCACCGAGACAACTGTGGAAACACATCTAATGGTGTCAACTTTTTGCCACTCTTATCCATATGATGTTAATATTGATAATGGTGCTTCTAGTTTTACTGTTCCGAAGCCAAGGCTGCTTAAAAGGGCGAGTGTTTCACTACTTTTCACATATTATAATTATATATTAGTTCTGTTATTTTTTTTCTATTTTCTTACTATTGTTTTTGTATACTAGGCAGGTACGGCTATGGCACGGCTCCCTATTATCGGGCTCTATTTATAATAAACTACTTGAAACCAGTTGATTTCCGTGATCTGTCGTAAAATTCTCTAATAAAGCGACCTTCCTATTTGTACGTTATGCATCAAACAGAACGCTTTTCGGTTCTTTCGTTCATTGTAGCCACTGCATTTATTTCGTTGTGCATCATCGTTGCGACCGAGTCATTTTGATCACACATCAAAATGATTCAACAGTTATTGTAACAATGGGGCTGGGGTGGTGTCTTTGAAGGTAAGTAAAAACGCAGCGGGGTCTTGATTTAGTATCTTATTTTCTGTAATAGTTTTGCGCTATTAACAGACTTTTATAGCTAGGATCAGATTTAAATACAAAACTGCCTCAGAAAAGACGCACGACCGAAAGTATCGTAAGCAATAATATTGAAAGGACAGCAGCGAAAATTTCAGTTCAACGACTCTAATAAAGGTAACTTAAGTACGAACATATTTTATTCTCGTCGACAAATTTCATCAGTGGCTGTAATAGGTAGAGATTAAAATTTCAACCAATGAAACGATGTTTTATGCTATCGATGAAGTTTATCGATGAGAATAAAAATATGTCCTATCAACATTGTAGTGCGCATTAGTTAGGGCCAGCATAGGAATTTCTGCCTGACCCACCCTAGTTTCTTGACTGCGACCGTATTTCCTACTATGAGCCATCAAGCAATTGTGCCCTATGTTAACATTGGTCCGATTACTACAGCGTAAATCCAAACCATTGCTTTAATACGGCATCGTCCAAACGTAATACTAGCTTTCTTGACCTTATGATCGACATGTGGTGTCCAAAAGTTCCCTATCGATGATAAAACTGACATACTAAACGGAATATTCGTAAACAGAAGTGCTTTTATCGTGCCCATTTTCATTTTCCTTGTGAATAGGACTATTTTCGTCTTAGTTGGATTGACAGACAGTTACCTAGTTCCTCCACCAGCATTCAACACTTAGTATCATTTCCAAACGATCAGAAAACATGCTTTCACATTTATCGCTTGCTAATATCGCCAAATCGTTAGCGTAAGCAGTTGGGTGGAAACGTTGTGCATGCAATCGGCAAACCAGACTGTCTATTAGTAGATCCTATAGTAACGAAGAAAGCACCTCTCGCTGTGGGTAGCCCGTAACTAGCAACAGTGACGGCAGGTTCGGCAAGTCTTATATGGATCTAGCCTGTCAAGATGTGTAGAACTCCACGAATTACAGATTGTTTGGACAATTTGTTGCGATGTTTTCTAGGATTGAATATTACAATTGGTGTCCAAGAAGCTACAATAGATTAGCACCGACTTCATCCATAACTTCGTTATTTTAAATTGAACTCTAGATATGTCATTACCCAAATGAATAGCAAATTTAATTGTCTTCTTTTTGCAATGAAATGAAAACACACTTGAATTTTATTAACATATTTACTGAGACAGCAGAAAAATAATAGGATAAATATGTAGATATATTCGAGTTTGTCTACTGTGTTTCGGCATGTTTCCCCATATTGTAACCACGTATTTTAGGGTTGCATATAACTATTCCCATCGCTAACGCTCGTCTAATTAGGGAGATGCTTCTCAGGCTTGGCGTTAGATAAGGAAATAAAGAAGTTTGTTCGATATTTTAGAGGAGACTTTGCGCTAGAAACCAATAAAATTTGTTAGAAAAATATCTGAGATGTTGTCTAAAAAAATTAGAAGATAGATAACTTTAACTTTAACTTTCGATTATTAGATAATAATGCTATCGCAGATATTATTCGAAATGTTAAGTCTACTGCAATTGGATGTGATGGACTTGACAACAATACGATTCGGCTTTGTTCTCCTTATATCGTGCCATACGTCACGCACATTATTAATAGTTGCATTTTACTAAATGCAATCCCACTCAGCTGGAAGCAAGCTGTAGTTATTCCAATACCAAAAGGTGATTTGATTCGGGAGTTTAAGGACCTCAGACCGATTAGCATTTTGCCCGTTCTATCTAAAATCTTAGAACGTGTATTAGAAAGTCAAATCAAAAATTTCGCTATAAATGAAAATCTACTACCAGGTGTACAATCTGGCTTTCGCTCTGGCTACAGCTGCACAACTGCATTATTGTGCGTGACGGATGATATTTTACAAGCTTTGGATAGTGGATTGATGACTGTTCTTGTGCTCCCGGATTTTTCTAGGGCCTTTGACACAGTGTCTCATAGTAAACTTTTAGAAATACTGTCAAGTAAGGGATTTGGCTCGGATTCTTTAAATTTACTGACCAGCTTTTTGTCAAACAGATCTCAATGTGTGCGGGTAGGAAGTGAAACCTCTCTACCTTTAGAAATAAAACAGGGAGTGCCGCAGGGTTCTATTTTAAGCCCACTTTTATTTTCCTTATATACGGCGTCTTTCTCTCAAAATCTTAAACATTCCAGGGCCCACTTGTATGCTGACGACATTCAGCTGTAATGTTCCTTTGCGCCTTGTGATTGGGATATCGCTATCTCTAATCTCAACAATGATCTAGCGTCCATTTATTCAACTTCCTCTCTGCATTCGTTGACTATTAATCCGGCTATGTCAAAGGTGTTAATCTTTGGTAACGGGGACATTTGCGCCACTCTGAGTACGCTAATCGACGTCAGTATTCACAATTCTTCTATTCCAATTGTAAAGAGTGCTAAGAGCCTCGGATTAATAATTGATAATTCTTTCCATTATCGAGACTTTATTGATAATTGCTTACGGCGATCTTATATTAATCTAAAAAAATTTTATCCATTTCGATCAGTTCTGAATCAAAATATTAAAAAAATTCTTTGTGAAGCTTACATACTCTCCGCATTTACATATTGTTGTGAAGTTTATCATCATTGTTTGGATTATATAACGTTGTATTCAGAGGGTGCAAGACAGTTGCCTTCGTTACATATATGGTATTAGGGAATATCAACACATTTCACATAAGTTGACTGACGCCAAATGGCTCAATATGTGCAATAGAAGAGAAGTTCAAACTCTAACTCTTTATCATAAGATACTAATTAGTAAAACTTCGCCGTATCTTTACAACAGAATTCGCTTTAGGACAGACATTCACAATCTCTCTACCCGATTTCGCGGTTTGATTTCGCCTCCTCACCACAAGACAGCTTTATTTGAAAGATCGTTTTCCTTTTGCATTTACAGAAAATATAATAATATTCCAGAAAACCATAAATCAAGCTTTGTACATGCTTTCAAACATAAGTGTCGCATTCGCATTGGCTCATAGGATAATTGGTGTGCGCTCACAGATTTATTATTTAAGTATATCTTTCTTTTGCTATTCAGTTTATTTGTTTACTCTGTACTTGAAAAACATCTGTATTAACTTACATAGCTGTTCTTTCCTTGTATAATTGTAATGTCTACTTCTTTGGTGTATTTGATTTGGCACACGCGTAGTTACTTGTTTTTTTTTCCCTTTTTTTTCTAGATTTAAGTTTAGTATGTAGGCATAAACTTTGTTTCTCATTTTTATCCCCTAATTCAGGGTTAGGTTAAAGCAGTACACATCAATTTGATGTAACTGGGCCGCACCCTGGGGTTGTGTAACTAATTTGTTTTCCTTTGTTGGCATTTTTTTTTTCTGTAAATTTACATTTTTACACAATAAAGGCATTTATTATTATTATTATTATTATAAAGCACAAAGATACGAGACAAAACGAAAAAAGAAGAATAGATAGCTAATGGTTGGGTGTATGCTTTCACAACGGTTATCCACTGTAAAATAATATTCAGGATGTTGCCATGTAGCCGATCTCTTGACGTTTCGTTGAGCATACTGTCAGTTTCTTCAGAAGGTTTCTAAAAACTTTCTTAGAAACCTTGTGAAGTTTGTTTTCTACTTTTATTAAATATTGTTATAAATGTAGAAGGATTATTGTGGGCAACTATGTTATCTAGGATCACTAAAATTATATTTCTATATAGCGTTATAAATCGCTTTACATTAAAAAAAAAAACTGTTTGGAATGGTACATTACGCAATAATACATATACTTATGCTGCTTATACGAATCCAAAATCGAAATGGAACATTGCATTACTTTCTAAAGTATTTACAGATGCAGTTTGCAAAATCGGTGTGAAATGTTGTAGTACGGGTAGCTTTTAAAACATTACAATCTGTTTGCCTATTTACAGCTGCTCTGTAATAGAATTAACGCTAAATGTAACATTGCAGTTAATTCTGGAAATACTCCAAACACTTACTACTCGTATAGTCATATATAGTCGTATAGTTAAAATGTAATACTACATTTACAAATGAAACATTATTGATACTGCTTGAAATTATATAATATACTACATAATATTCCATATTAAGATATGGAAGACATATAAAACACTATTATGCAGTTGCTTAGAACATCATCCATACATACACTGGACTAATGGTCTTTCTATAAACACAAACTACGTTATAATTCTGTTCCTACGTACTTCTTTCATCACAACTGTTCTGGGGAATAAGTAAGTGCATAAAAATGCAAATGTATTTCAAGTACAAATCAAATTTTCTCAAACTAATTTGAACTTAATACAAGCTGAAGCTGTAAATGTTAGCGATGGATATACGGACGAATCGCCTAGATGACTCCAGCAAACGTAATATTTGCAGAAATGTACATGGAAACTTTACTAATTCCTTCAGATATGAAAAACTTTTATTTTTAGTAATCTCCAACCACAGGAAAAAGTTTTAACGAAACGTATATTTATCTCAACTAGTCAACTTTAATTTAGAGTAGAATTTTTTTTTTAATATAACGAAGTTGGGATTTTCTAAATTTAAATTACAACTCTAACATAAGCGATAGACACAGCAACAGAATACTACAGAAAATATGTAGAAGATAAAAAAGTTCACGGATTATTTTTCTTCACCTTTACTAATTTATATATGTGAATGCAAATATTCTATAAGTTCAGGTATTTACAATTCCTGAATGTACTATATTATTTTATTTTTCTTATGAAGGTAAGTAACTGAAGACTGCAGAAGACTGGTGTCTAATTATCCTTCCAAGAAGCTGTTTCTTCATATGAAAGTTACACTGCGGAAAGATATTTATCTTGAGGAAAGTTAATTATAATATGGAAAAATAGCATTGATTTGTTTTCACTAGAAAACTGCATCATCAATTAAACAACTTTTATGTTTTTGTGATACAGAAATAGAAAATAAACTCACACGAGTAAATGATGGTAAAACAATCGTTTTCATTTATAGCATGATGCTTTGCTGAACCAAGCTCTAAACAGTAGGTAGCACAGAAGAACATTCATTTACCAAGAATTACCGAACCATAGCGCTATTTCCGTTTTATTGAATTTTAGATAAGGTAAAACCAGCACGAATGCATTCATAACTGGTTAAAACTACTCGTACAAATAGGGAGTCTGAAATTACAGAGCAAACGAATTCTAGGAAAACTATCCTTTTTTAGCCTTTTGTAAACGTGCTTTTAAAGCTATTTACTTTTCATTGTAGCTGTGAGTACTGAACAAAACAAGTATTGTAAGCCATTAAATATACATATGCATATGCATAATTTGTGGTAATCGTACTCTGTGGTACAAAGAACTTCAATGTGGGTGTAGCTTGAATCCGCATCAGGTATGAGAAATATAATACCTCTTAATATTATTTATTACACCTTTCATTATCTAGAGGCAGCCGGATTCTTTGAAAAGTGGTGTAACAATACATAAGTTACCAAACGCAGCTCGCTATCGTTAAAAAAATTATTTGTTCGGCCAATACAGAAGTTATATATGTATACTGTTAACACTGTTTACATTCGTTGATTAGTAAATAGTGAAGCTAATTAGATTCTGATTCTGTTTTATGTATTGTAATATTCAATATTTACATCGGAAATCAGCTGTCAATCTCAGACGTTTAGGGTATTTAGAATAGCCACTCGATAATAATAAAAATCCCTCTCGCGGAGAAAAAGCACATTTCGATAATCACAATTCCTCCCAGGCTGACTGATCTTGGAACGGGGATACTACAAATTTTATTTAAGTCCAGATAACGACGATCTTAGGGTAACGTAGATAAAATTCCATCTTCTGTGTAATTTCTCCATTTGTAAATCGTCAAAATGAATGTAAAATCCTTCTAAAACTAAATTCGTAAACTAAATATCGATCGTAAAGTTAGTAAGTAAATCGTCAGCAAAATTTCACATTTAAACCTTGTCAGCTGCAATTTAGGTCATAGAGTCGTCAAATTTCAGTCATCCGGTAGCGTCAGCACATTCATTGCTATTTCTATAAATAACTTCATCGATCGAAATTCATCGGAATATTACGTTTAGAAAGAAATCATCAAAATTTGCTGTGAAATGGAACAATCGCTATCGCGACTGAATAAAGCAGTAGAGGGACGCCAGAAATTTCATCAATTCTGATTCAGCTTTAGTCGAATCAACTGGTGTTTTGACTGCGTTCTCCATTTTAAGATATCCGATATATAAAATTAGAGTATAATTTCAAAGAAGAGAAGGTTCGAGGTTAGAGCAGGCAGATCCATGTAAATGTCATAATAATAATAATAATAATAATAATAGTAATAATAATAATAATAATAATAATAATAATAATAATAATAGGTTTATTGTCCAACAGCATAGGCCAAATTAAGGACAAAGAAAACGTAACAAACAATGTATGATCATAAATGTCAAATTCTAAATTCTACACCCAACCCGATTACATCTATTTCTTTGACAAATAAGCATCACATAGCTCTCGTACACTGGAATTAAAAATATCACAATCCATACAAATGTAATTGTAGCACCTACACATGAAACCAACGGGAGACCTAAGCGCTAAATTTGTTCTAGCAATTGGAATTTGAAATGTTGAGATATGACGAGCTGACGAACGCGGAACTAAAAAGTTTAGACTGTACAAAACATCTGAACATCGGATTCTGGCATGTATTACCCCATGCAATACCCGTAATGCGAAGAACGACCGCCTGCACTGCAAAGAAATCACATTAAACCTATCAAGATAATAGTCTTGCGGTAGACCTCTAGGTGGATACACACCATCCGACCTAAAAGCCAGATACTTGAGCAGCTTGCGCTGAACGTTCTCTATAGCTAATGTATGTACCTCATATACTGGGTTCCAAATAATGCTTCCGTACTCGAGTTTTGAACGTATCAATGTGTTATATAACGTGATAAATGTTGTGAGATCGTAGAACTTACTGCATGCTCGTAAAATAAAACCCAACATTCTATTAGCACTAGATATGATTTTGAATAGGTGTTCGCGAAATGATAGACCACAATCAAATACTATGCCCAAATCCCTCACAGTGTGACAGCGCTGAAGGGTGGTATCATCCACAAGATATCCATACGTAATTGGGGATAGTTTACGTGTAAATGAAATCGCATTACATTTAGATATATTCAAATCTAATTTATTTGCAACACTCCATTCATAGATATTATCCACATTTCTTTGTAGCATCTCGCAATCCGCAATCGATGATATTTTGCGAATAGCTTAAGATCGTCGGCGAACAATAATATTCCACAGTTCACGCAACTCACAATGTCGTTGATATACGCTAAGAAAAGTAGTGGTCCCAAATTCGACCCTTGCGGGACCCCTGAAGTTGCCATATACGTATTAGATGCAAATCCACTATACGAAACAAAGAAACATCTGTCCGATAAGTATGAGTGTAAAAACGTCAACAGTCCAAAACTCAACCCGAGAACATCCAACTTTTGCAATAATATATAATGATCCAGACGGTCAAAAGCTTTCGAAAAATCCGTATAGATCACATCCACTTGACCACGCTTATCTACAAGAGGCACAATATACTCCATAAAACTCATTAAGTTAGTAATCGTAGAGCGGCCACCAATAAACCCATGTTGTAAATCGGTTATGGAGGGTAAAATTTTTGCATGGATGTGTTTGTATATAATGCGCTCAAATACCTTCGAAAAATTCGGGAGTAAAGAAATCGGTCTATAATTTCGAATGTCAGACAAATTCCCCGACTTCAAAACAGGACATACACGAGATAACTTCCAGGTGTTAGGGTAAGTACAAGTACGTAACGCGAGATTGAATAAAAATGCAAGTGGTTTGGCAAAGACGTTACAACAGTCTTTAACGAGAAAGCTAGGTATCTGGTCATGACCTGCTGTAAATTTGTTTTTCAGCTTTTTCACAGCTTTTATTATATCTTCCTCAGTAACTTTTATAGTGTAATTTAGCTGAAAATCATTCACGCAATCCCAACCATCATGGAAACCTAATTCCGAAGGGCGATAGACACTAACGAAATACTCACCAAACGCGTTTACAATGTCATAAGGTTCTATCAGTTCTCGTGAACCCACGAACATGCGCCGTGGTATCCTATCACCGTGTTTCTTACAACGAACATATGACCAGAAAGTGTTAGAGTCGCGTTTTATAGACGATTCGATGTGAATTGTATACTCTTTATAAGCTTCCTGAATTAAACCCTTGATTTGTGTTCTTAAACATCTAAATGTGGCAAGGTCGGCAGGCTGGTGGTACCGTTTATATTTTTTAAAATATTTAGTTTTTTCTTTAATCATGTCAATTATGTTGCTCGTGTACCAGACTGGGTATCTGAATCTCAAATTACTGATTTGATAATATGGTACATGCTCATCAAAAACAGAATACAAGTTCCCATAAAATATATCGCACGCAATATTGACATCTGTACAATTCATCAAAGCAGACCAATCCACCTCTATTAAGGCATTATAAAGATTGGGATAATTCGCTTTGTGGAAGTTATACCTAGTGCAATTACTATTTCTCAAAAATCTGTTTGGTGGAAACGTACCAAAACAAAAATGTACTTGCAATGACGGATGGTGTGCATCGTCCTCCCGTACAAGTGGGCAGCCACTGCGTTCAACTTTACAATCATAATTGGCAAGTACAAGGTCTAAAGCTCTATTGTTCATATTCAAAACTTCATTATATTGCTTCAAACCCAAGAAATCAGAATATTGTGATTTCTTGGGTTTGAAGCAATATAATGAAGTTTTGAATATGAACAATGAACATAAACAGTGTTTATGTGACAGCTTCATAAAAATCAAGGTTAGTTTGCCTTTTTAATTCAAAAATTCGTTAATTTCAACTTATTTACTCCAAAATTCAAAAATAAAATTGCCAAAAGAGTATTCAGGAATACTCCCGATCGCACAAAGAATTTCGAATTTTAATTAAATTGAAAAAAATTCAAAATTTTAACTAATTCCCCTGAGAAAACACATTTCAGTATATGCATAAAAATGCCAATATAGCTTACCTTCTCCAAGATGTTTCTATTGTGACAAAATAGATGCAAGGCGTAGTTCATTGTTGCAAAATAAACGTATTGAAGGTACTCATTTTTATCTAATTTTTTAAGTGTAGGCATGTATACTCCAAACGTAATTAACAACTGAATTTGTCCGACCCATTTGAGATTGAAGCAACTAATGTTACTATGTTAACATTAATATAACTATTAGACCTTGTAGCCAACATATGAGATTTTTAATAAACATTTGTTGCATGCGTGAAGTATTTTAATTTTTATTTACCTACTTAATATCTACTTTACTTACATGCATTGACGAGCAGACGATCATACATCTTTTGTACGGATCTGGCATGGATTACTCGTAGTCGATAATTATGGTTTCGGTTTCCATTGTTGGGAGTTAGCATAAAAACCTGCTGAGAACAATAATTTGGTCATCCTGGATGAAGCAACTACTCAACTAATCATACCATCAAGTTGTTGTAACTGTAACTTCT
The DNA here is from genome assembly GCA_029619315.2 of Dynastes maya. Lineage (NCBI taxonomy): Eukaryota > Metazoa > Arthropoda > Insecta > Coleoptera > Scarabaeidae > Dynastes > Dynastes maya. Next base: position 37,559,922 of record JAROYE020000004.1, read on the forward strand.
TTAGTTTCGATTCTAAGTACTGGCTTAACATGCACAATGTACCATGAATGTAACGCTAGAGTTCGCTGCACTCAAGTCAAAAATTCAAGTTTTACTAAATAGGCCATGTGGGTCTAACCAATCGTGTTTACGTGAAATAAACTAGCACAGTGTTTCATCCAAAATATACTACGACACCATTTTCTACTTCTGCAAATCAAAGATTATTCCTGCGCAATACTAGTTTATAACGATTTCCTTCGATATTAAGAAGATGTCAGCAAGCTGCAAAATGAAAATACAATGTACGGTTACAGAAATGTTAATCGAAATGTGACCATTGTTACGCAAACTATTTTACTTTCCCATTTGGCACAAACTAAATAGATGCAATTCACTAACTTTTAATTAAACCTGTATTATCTCGCCAAACACTATATTAAACTTAGCCGGTTTAATTTGCGCTAACCTCGTATTTCACCTGTTTCAACTTCAAGACGCTAATATCAGGTGATTTCTGTACTACGCCGTCTTCGTGCCATTTCTACATTCCGACTCTGCGTTAAAATCTTTACGTATTCCCCGATAATAACATGCGATTCATATGCAAATATCTTATACTACGCGAGTTTGGGGGATTACGAGACCCAGGAAGCTCGGAAAGCAGAATGCAAACTTTCCTGATATTATTCGCACAGGAAATGTCACCTTTAAGTTGATGTAAATTGAAATTGGAGAGACCAGATTTATTATGGCTGGTGAGCGATGGTGTTCCGCGGTTCCGCTATCGGGATCTCTTAATTTTAGTATTAAATGAATTTTAATTCGATGATGAGATTCTGTTTTGTCAAGAGCGAATCTCGTGCATTATTCGCTTTAGAGAACGCGCTATACCGAGACCATAAAGGCTGGAATTTTGGTGAAGTACGACGGAATTTCGAACTAATTCGTTCATGAATCTCCGCAGATAGAATATACAGGCAATAGTTCTAGTTTATATAATTACAGGGAAGTGCATTTTGTAACCATAGATACTGATACCCTTTAGATTGGAACGCTTTAATGCTTGTCTATTGATTGTTTGACTTATGTAATCAAAAGTTCCTTCATGTGGCAGCAGTACATTGTATTCTCCTAACCTTTCCATTCCTTTATTTAACGTTACGTTTTCGTAACATATCGTTTGAGAACACATTGTTACATTAAAGAAATATTAAACAAATATCATTGTATTAATCCCGTGGCTGTAGTCAGAAAGGGGCCAGACGGGCAATGCTCGTCCTGAAAGAATTTTTGTCAGTCTTCGAAGTAACATTCTAATTAGCAAATAGTTTCATGCAACTCCGAACGAACCATTGCCAGACCAATACGTTTTCAACGCAGTTCCAGACTGGAAGCTAACCTGCATTACAAAGTACAAACAACAAATCTTCCTAAAATGAAATGTCACACTCTCATGCTCATTTTGTATTACCTGTTCGAATTTGTTTAGAAGTTATTTGCAGATTTGAAATACAGATGTAATCTCGACGATTTAAGTTGGGCGATATCGGTGACCAAGCAAATGACCTCTATCGGGTTTATCTATTATCATGCTCATTACTTAGAAAATTAGGAACAATCTGCGCGAGATGTCAAGGCGCGCTTTCCAATATTGATGACAAATATTACGTGTAAAATCTAGATAAACTTGAGTAGTTGATCAGTCAGGAACAGACTCTAGTTGTAACGGTTGCATTTTTATTTAGTGCGGGATGATAAACATTAATTCAGTTTTGATACTAGTTGCGCCATCTGTATTCGAATGGCTTAGGTTCTTATCAAAATATTTCCTAATTAATTGTTACTACTTTCATCCTTTGTTTCATTATTTATTATTTCTTTTTGTTTGCAATAATTCCGGTTGATTGTTTGCTTTGGTTTTAATCATTCCTTTCTCGTCGGATACAGCTCTGATTTTGGGAGTTTCCGGCATTGTTATGCGCCTTATGTTGTAGCGTCCACGCTTTTTTTTGCCTACTTCGATCTTAGGTATATTATCTTATTTGTAGCCTTCTTTCCTTTTACTTGGTTCTTATTTTTTTTCTTCCTCTTTTAGGCAATTCGTACTAGGTTTCCAATTGGATTTAAATACTTATTAAGTTAATGCATATCTAGATTAAATAAGACAATCAGTTACCTACCTAGTCGAAAGTTTAAAAAATATCAACACCATTCGGATCCCTCACATCGTTATCAAGAATATCAAGACTAAAACACCCTGTAACACTTTACAACCATCTTTGTAAAAGATAAATACATTACGATTACCAAAAATAACGCTAATATATAGTCGGTACGAAATTTGTTGAGCCAGAATTTCTAGAAGCCCGCTACGTCATTCCTTGAAATAAACCGCCCTCGACGCAGTGGTCTGCCGCGATTAGAGATTTCCAAGCAGTGCCGTGCGTTAAAATTTTTATCAAAGGAATTAAATTGCTTTCTTTTATTTTTCGCCTCCATTTATTTCTTTTAAAACGATATTACACTACGACTGCCAACCACGATATGTACTTAAAGACTAACCGCACCCTGCTACAGTGAACGCCGCGCCGTCTATGTGTATCCTACTCGGATGCCAAGTGCGGTTTGTTCCAAGAAATGACGTAGCGGCCTTCTAGAAATTCTGGTTCAACAAATTTCGTACAGATTATAGCTCATGGTATTGGTGGAATCATTCCCGGTAAGAACAATGCGAACAAAGAAGGGAGAACACTAACACACGGATATGTTTCTGCCTACTCGTCATCAGTCTGGCTACGAGCATTCACCTTTCTGCTGCCTGCATTGTGTCTACTTCTCGGTTTATGCCCCCAATGCCCACAACAGCACTGAAAATGTCTCCCGGCGCCTCCTAGCGCCAAGAAACACAGTCATGCCGTCCTAGACCGTGGCGACACACACCGGAGTACAAATGCCCGCCAATGAGCTATATTAGGATTATTTTTGGTTTTGTTACTAGGCATTTTTTCATGTGAATTTTTATACATCATGGTGAGCTTGAAGGATCATTTGTACGTGCAGTTGTCTAAGCGCTTAGACGTAACGGCACCTTGTGTTCAGCAGCCCATGAGCTGCCCGATAGGTGGCAGGCATCCATACTCCGGTGTGTGTCGCCACGGTCTAAGACGGAATGTTTGTGTTTCTTGGCACTAGGGAGCCCCGGGAGATATTTTCAGTGCTGTTATGGACATTAGGGCCATAAACGGGACACAATGCAGGCAGCAGAGAGGTGAATACTCGTAGCCACGTTGATGACGCCGGGTGGGCGAAAACATTTCCGTGTGTTAGTGCTCTCTTTTCTCTGCTCGCATTGTTCTTGCCGGAAATGATTCCACCAATACCATGAGCTATATTAGCGTTATTTTTGGTTTTGTTACTAGGCATTTTCTCATGTGTACATTACGATTAGCTAATTTCCTCTCTTTAAACATTTAATTCAATACTTCATCTCAAATATTTTACTTTATCTGACTTAATTAATTAATGTTTCAAGTATTATTATTTACAATTGACATTTAAAATATATGAAGAGCATCTATGTTTTTGTTGCAACTAATATTTTATCTACTTGTTGCCATAGTAAATTAAAATTAAATTAAAACAAGTAAAGAACGTTTGCATTAAACAATTCTAATAAGTTAACGTCATTGTATTTACGGAATTTTTCAACTTATTTATTTGGTTTACGTACTACTTCATTGTATGCAATTTGGAACATTGACCTTGTTCGAGCTCACGACTAGTTTGACCTAAATTTTGACTCAATTGATAGTCACTAACTTCCAACTCATCAATTCGTTTCTGCATGTTATGTTACGCAGTGAACATTTTAAAGCGTAACCCTATGATCTTAGACTTTTGACATTACAGGCAACTCTTGAATGTTGACTGTTATTATCGGAGTTAACAACTTCTTAACGAACGATATTTAGTTTGTGAGATTATGCTGAACATACAATTGAATTTATTCTGTGCTTTTTTGTAGGAAAATATTCCATTACAGAACATTTTTATTGTGAAGAAAATGGATAGAAAGCAAGTTATTTATTCGTTATGCCGAGATCATCGTTGAAGGGAGATAGAATTTAAAACGCCAAGGTCAGGAAGAGGGGAACCCGAGGCTATAGAAGAGAATGGAGACAGAGAGAGAGGTCAAAACATCTCCGAAGTAGAAAGACGTGGTACACGGAACACAGTTGGCTGAACTCATTATTATTATATATGGCACAAAAAACGGCTACCTTCGAATTTGCAAATTTGTAACATTACGCTATATACTATATACGAGAGACGTTCAGTAATTAACGAGACAAATGGCTGTGGAAAGAAACAATTTATTCAATGACAATGAAATTTACATTATTTTACAATGTAGTCTCCATCAATATATAGGCACTTCTGCCATCGCTTTGTGAGCTTTCTAATTCCAGTGCTGAAGAATTCTTGACCGTGGTGTTCGAGACACTTGTGTACAGCTTGTTTGACCGCTTCGTTGTCTTCGAACTTGGTGCCGCGTAAAAACCCTCTGAGCGAGCCAAACAGATGGAAATTGGACGGTGCGAGGTCAGGACTGTGAGGAGGATGTAGCAGCACCTTCCAACCCAAATTTTCGACCATCTCTCACGTCTTCTGGGCAGTATGGAGGCGCGCGTTATCGAGCAGGAGAATCACACCTTTTGAGAGAGTACCCTGGCGTTTTCTTCTTATCGCAGGTTTCACTTTGTGTTGAAGCAAGTGACAATAGTACTTACTGCTCACAGTAGGTTGGCCTTTTAAATAGTCACAAAAAATTGGGCCTTGAGAGTCCCAGAAGACCGTTAACATCACTTTACCGGCAGATGGGAGAGTTTTGAATTTTTTCTTAGCGGGCGAATCCGAATGCTTCCATTCAAAACTTTACCATTTGGATTCAGGTTCATAGCGTTTCATCGCAGGCTATAACGCGGTCTAGACAGTTATTACCTTCCGTTAAAAACCGTCGTTTGGGTTACAAACAAATGCGAACACGTTTTGCGATAATTCAGTTTGTCATGAATGATTGAATACACAGTTCCAACACTAACATTACACAAATCAGCTACTGTCACGATTTTTATACGCCTGTAATCGAGGGTAAGGTCATTTATGCGATTTTGTAGCGCTTCGGTCGACACTTCAACTGGTCGCCCGGAGTAATGAATATCAGTGACACTTGTTCCGCCCGATTGAAACTGTTCAATCTACTTATACACGTTTCCGCGGCTTAAACACTTTTCACCATACAAATTTCAACATTCTCGAATAAATTTCGGGCGGCTTCACACCTTCGGCTAACAAAAATCTTATCATTGAACGTTGCTCTTCCACCGTACACGTTTCGAGAGAAGCTGACATCTTGAACAAAAGAGGTTATGTTTATTATTATTATTATTATTATTATTATTATTATCATTATTATTATTATTATTTTAGTCGGGCCATGGCAGAAATGCCTATAATCACTGCAACCTTAATAGATATTTTGAAACAGATTGCCCTTATTTGTGTTAGAATAGTTGAAGGCTTTTAATAAACCCTAGTACTACTCTAGGATATGTTTCCTTCAGTTCAGTAAGAGCAAGAAATGGCCTACTGAAATGTTGGTGTCGTGTGCGACTAATGGCAACACATTCGCATAGGATGTGTTCTGCCGTCTCCAGATCTTCGTGGCATAGACGGCAGATTTGACCTTTAGCTTTTCCTAGTTTAAATAAGCGATATTTTAGGGCTGCATGGCCTGTCAGAAATCCTGCCAATAATCTAACATCCCCCTTGCTGAACGAAGGCGCTATATTTGCTGGCCTTGGCGAGCCTGATATGAGTGCTTCTGCCTGTTTTTGTCCTGGAACATTCTCCCAGTACGAGGCCATTTGATTGTCCTCCCACGTCTTAATTGCTTGTTTTATGTGGCCTTTTTGGAAACCACAGAAGCCATTAGGACCAATGAAAGGCATGTTCACTGCTTCTTTGGCCAGCTTATCAGCCTTTTAATTTCTTTCGGTCCCGTGGTGGCTTGAGACCCATTGCAGAGTAACGTGGTTATTGCATCCCAATTGCCGTAGATTGTGTACACATTCATGTATCAAAGCAAATTCGTATGTGTAGGTCTTAATAACCTTTCGAACTGCCTGACTGTCGCTGAATATATTAATAATTGCGCCCCGTATCCCTCTCTCGATGTTCTCTATAGCACACATGTTTAAAGCAGAAATCTCTGCTTGAAATACGTTGGTGTTGGGTCCTGTGGGCATTTTTAGGTGGAAGTTAGGATCACTAATGCCTATACGTGTTCCGACACCTTTTACTCTCGAGCCGTCCGTGTACCATTCCAGGGTACCTATTTTGCATTGAGGCTCACCGGATGCTCATTCAGTACGACTTTCAATGATTATCCCATAAGGTTGATCAAAATTGTATATCAGAGGGATCGCGTCCTCTGCAATATACATCAGATAATTTATGTTGGGATCTTCAAAGATTTTGAAATGCCCTCTAAGACCCCCAGGCTGTAATACCTTCGTTCTAATAAGTGTGAGAGCACTCGATATAGCCTGCTTCTGAATATGGATGTGAAGCGGCGTTATTCCCAGCAGGACTTCCAGAGCTGCTGTGGGACAGGTGCGCATTACTCCTGTGATGTTGTGACATGCAAATCTGTGAATATGTTGCACAGTCTTCTGAGTTGTTTTTAGCCACCAAACTAGAGAGGAGTAGGTGACCATGGGTCTGATTATTGCTGTATAGGACCAGAAGGTCATCTGAATCTTAAGACCCCAGTTCCTACCAATCAACCTTCAGCATACTAGTGATCCCACAATAGCTTTTTTCTGTAAGTTCGAGATGTGGGAGTTCCATGCTAGTTTTTTGTCAAACGTAACTCCCAAATATTTAACTTCGTCGCTGAAGCTAATAGTGGGTTGATTGTAATCTTGCGGGGTTATGCGCAGGCTATGATTTTGACACCACTTATAGGTCATCAAAAGCTCTTTGCATAATTTGCGGTACGATATTCTCATATTTTCCACGGATCATGATTACCAGGTCGTCGGCGTACCCTTACACCTCATATCCGTTAGAAGTTAAGTTCTGTAAGAGATCATCTACAACAAGACACCAGAGTAGAGGTGATGGGACCCCTCCTTGGGGACAGCGTTTGTTAGCCATAATTCTTGTCGTTTCGGATCCCAACGTAGGGCTTATTCGTCGACTTTGGAGCATGGCTTTGATCCATTTTGTAGACGACGGGTGAAGACCTTTGGCAGAAGTTGCTTTGTCAATGCTTTCGAAGGAGGTGTTGTCAAAAGGACCCTGTACGTCCAAGAATGCACAGAGAGCTATTTCTTTTGCCATAAGTGACGCTTCCAATTTGCTTGTGATAAATTGGAGGGCCGTTATTGTTGAGAGGTTATGTTTGCTTTTATTTCATTCAAACAGCTGACTTAATTTGTTCCCAAAGTTGCTAACTTGACCCACAGAAAGTTGCATCTAATAATATTCAGTAGTTTTCCCGCTAATGCAGTTTGTCTCATTAATTACTGAACGTCCTACGTACATTGTTGTGATGATTATTCAAAAGTGCATTTATTTTTATTTAGTTACATTTGAAAGTGAATTTTTTTACATTTTTAGTTTCATATGGTTGCAAGTTTGCGAGGCGAAGCAGTGTTGGCGGCCTCTCCCCTCGGTTTTCCCCCAGTCTTATACATGTGGATAAGAGCCATATTTGTTTAAAAGCAAAAAAAAGAGTCCAATAAACAACATTCAATGCACAAAACAAAATTTACCATCGCAAACTTAATTGTATATGTATGTATAACTAATTTCAGATTATCAACATTCTTTTCAAGCATATGTAGCAATACTAGATTTGTTAAACCTTCTGAATTTGGGATGCTCTTTGTATCTAACTCTCTCCTTTAAGATTCATATTTTAAAACCACATTTAGATCTACATTCTGCTTTCAAAACACCGAAAATATTAACAAGCATAGACCAGGACATATTAAACACGGAAAGAAAGTATTTAGTAAAGTCGGCTCTTACTGTTCTAGCAAATTACTCCTCAGTATTAAGCAGGAGACCTACAAAACTTACCTACAAAAGGCAGACCATTTAATCAATAATTTTTTGCATTTTTCCTAAAGAAATTAAACTTCTTAGCTGAATACATAGAGTTTGAACTAACCAGAAAATGAGACTGGTACCAATATAAGTATTTACATCTCTATGCTCTTTGAAAAATACTATGTCATTTCATGCGTTAAGAAAAGTTGATAATTAATGATTAAAAATAGGACGTCAGTTAATGCTTCAAAAAAAAAAGAGAACAAGGAACCAGAATATATTTAAGTAACTCAGAAAATGCACCCAAATGAAGAAAGCATGTTAATAACAAAGTAAATAAGATTTATGTCGTGTGTAGCATTATGTGAGAAGTCTGGTGTCTAGAAAATCACCTGGGTACATTTTTATTCGCAGTTTTCTACTCTCCCCCAGTCTGCTCCTGTTTGTCCGACACGTATATAAGTTCGAGGGCTATGGAGCCGCCCTCAAATGTCACTTGTAAAATGAAGATCTATGGTGATTTTACGTAGACGTCGCCCATTTATCTTTGGCGGTTGTACGAGAACGACTGCAGGAGCGCAGAAAAAAAAAACTGGTAGGTATATGGGAGCTGGGGAATTGGTCTGGGCGAATTTGTAACAACCAGACTCCAGAAAGTGCGGTTTTCAGGTGTTATTGCAATCGAAAACCGTCCAACTAATGACGAAATACGTCTTTGCGGACCCGCCCATCGCCTCGGCGTCTAAGCGGTTCCCGGTCTGGAACTCCAGGGCCCCTACCTCGACGTTCCTCATCCTAGATTTACCCGAATATTAATTGTTTCGGAAATTCAGTAGACGTTGCATTTATAAACCCTTAGGTTTTATCTAATTAATTTCGACTATACGAGAGTAATATGTCCGGTGTTCTTAACTCGATTTTGGAATTCGACGGATTACATTATTTTATCCGGTTTTCGTTGAAATTCCTGTATAATTCCGTAGATGTGTACCCGGATGTCCATACGAAAATATGTTCTGCGAATCTATGAAATGAATTTGTAAAATTAAATTCGTATCCTAAACGTTACCATGAAACGTAGTCTATTTTAGTAAATTCCGAAATGAACTCGCCAAAATTTTATGCTCGCTGGAATCATTTGCAAGCGTAGAATATTTGTTTCAGTAAACTAATAACTTTCAGTTCTCCAATTAAATCCATCCATTAGATTAAATAACTGTTCGGATAATTTTTTGCAGCAAAACTGCTCGGATTACATTAAATGAATATTCCTGTATTAACACAGTGCGAGATGTACGAGGTGTGGCTAAAAAGTAACCGGATTAATGCTATAAAATCTTTTATTGAATATTCTTTACAATTTCAACATTATCTCCTTCAGTGTACTCCCCTTCCCGATCCCTGCACCGCTCCATGCGAATTTTTCATTGGTCAAAGCAGTGCTTGAAGTAATTTTCAGATAATATGTTCATGGTCTCTGTCGCTTTCTCTTTTACAGCTTCAACGGTCTCAAATCTCGTCCTTTTTAGTGTTGACTTCACCTTAGGAAATAGAAAAAAGTCACACGGGGCCAGGTCTGGCGAATGGGGTGGATGTTCCAACACAGGTATCCCATTCTTGGTCAAAAACCTTTTGACAGACAGTGCACTATGGGACGGGGCGTTGTTTTGATGCAAACTCCATGACTTGTTTTTCCACAATTCGGATCGTTTTCTTCTTACCCGTTCACGGAGAGTTGTTAGGACCTCATTGTAGTAATACTGACTCACCGTTTGACATTCAGGTACCCAATTTGTGTACACAATACCACGATTGTCGAAAAAAACAATCATCATTGCCTTGAATTTTGATTTCGTCATTTGCGCTTTTTTCTGTCTTGGTGAACCAGGACTTTTCCAATGCATTGACTGGCGCTTAGTTTCCGGATCATAAGTAAAAAACATGGTTCATCACACGTTATGACTCTTTCCAAGAAATTAGGATCATCAATGGTTTTTAAAGTGTCAGAACAAATGTTCATACGAGATTCTTTTTGTTCGGATATCAGACCTTTTGGCACCATTTTTGCACACACTTTCCTCATGTTAAAATTTCTATGCAAAATCAAACAGATCCTTTATCAATTCCAATCGTTTCGGCAACTGCACGAATACTTAACCGACGATCCTTTCGGATAAAAACACCAATTTTTTCACTGTTTTCGTCCGTTGTTGACGTGGTCGGTCGTCCTGAACGTGGTTCATCATCAATCTCTTTTCAGCCGTTTTTAAAACGTTTATACCACTCAAACACTTGAGTGCGTGATAAACATTTATCACCGTAAACTTCTTTTAACAAAGAATAAGTTTTTGTGGTGGATTTACCAAGTTTTACAAGAAATTTCACATTTACACGTTGCTCTTTTGAAACACTCAACATTTTTTCGACGGGCGGCTGATGTACCATCCAACATAAACAATGGTCACGGCCTAACTAAGGCATCCGCAGTCATCTAGATGGCAGGAACGGGGAGGGGAGATGTAACTTGATTCGCCTGCGTGCAGATTGACTCAAAAGCGCGCGCTGTTTGACTGTAAAACGATCAGTCCGGTTACATTTTAACCGCACCTCGTACAATATTGTATTATTGTCTGTCGCAATATTTTGATTTTATTCGGAATAATTCTTGGGTCTAACAACCTCTAAATGCGCAACGGATTTTAACTTTCTTATTTTTAACGGGGCACGCAATTTCCACGCGCAGCACACACTATAATATTTGGCACGCTATTTATGTATATTTGTAATAGTACTTAAAATTCTTTTAAATATCAAGAGTAGGATAGGCTTCTGTGAACGATAAGGAATTACAAGCTCTCTCCTTAGAGCCCTCTTTCAAAAAATGTTATACTTCCGTCTTAAATGGACTAAGTGAGTCGTTTTAGCCGCTTCAATTGTACTATAAAACATGGGACACGTTAGCAATAATCCATAATTGAGTTTGTAGTACGCTCGTTGTAAAATGTAATTGACAGAAAATTACTTATTTTTAAAATTATTTAATTGAGACAATATTACACCCTTTATAAATTCATAAATAGCAGTAAGCATTTTGGAGGTTATTTGTTTTCAATTGCTTTAACAACAGGTTTGGCAATAACTTAGTTGTGCAACCTCACTTATTTGCACGAAATTTGATAGTTAATTTGATGCGCTAAAAGGCCTCAGAGCCACTTAATTTCCGAAAAGACAGTTATGGAAAAGACAATTCTTCATTCTATAATTTTGTGCCATCTCCGAAAGTCTGTTGATGATTTTTGAACGGATCTTGTATTCAAAGAGAAGGCACATAATTGTTACAACTCTAGACCCTGCTTTTATAATCTTTCCCTATATTTTTCAACTGCGTGGATTATTGAAGTACTGAGGTACTTTGATTTTCTTTTTCTTGACCGTGGTTTAATTACTTGAATATTGTTTTTTTTTAGGTGTTATGTAATTCACAGAAAAGCAAAACATTTTTTCTATTACTTTTTCTTGCATTTATTTAATTGCCACGTTTTTTGATTCTTTCTTACATTTATTTAATTGTTCCGTTTTTTTGATTCTTTGTCTACTTTTTCAAGCTATGTCCTTTCGTCCTCTTTTTGTTTTTATTTGTATTTTCGTTCTTATTTTATTTAATATTGGAAATGTCAGTGAAGTCATGTCTAAGGATCACGTCTCGTAGAACATCTTTAAAAACATTTTTATAAAATTAAACACAAACTATACACAACACACCAAAAAATTCTTCTGAAGAAACAGAAAAAAGGTTTTCTTTCTCTTGTTAATACCCTAAAATCCCCCCAAAAAACAAATAATATTCAAGGGGGTACTAAAAAAAAAATAAAGGGCGATATGCTGGGAAATGTGGCTACCATAAAGTACACCATCCGAATCAGTTTGGTTCTTAATGATTTCAATCTAATGAGCTAATCTAAAATCTAGTTGAACAGAACATCATAATTAACACTGAAATGGGGATTCGGCAGTGTAATGAGTAGAGTTTGTTAAAGAGGTGGTACCGAATGGCAGTAGCGTAGCGGTAGCGGCGTGGTAGGTAGGGGTAATTTTCAACTCGTAGTCGACCTCGACAGTACCGCGAGAGAGTTCAAAGCTACTGTACGTTGCACGCTATACGCCAAATAAGTACACGGAGATGGGACACCCAAAAGGCGTAACGTTCCCTTTGAATGTGAATAAATATCTCAGGCATTTCCCTGGATTGGAATATAGAAGTCCGCATATTTATTGCACAATGTGCAATAGCCGATTGCTAAGTCACGATAGGTCTGAATGTAGAAAACATTGTACAAGTAAACGTCATGTATTGAATTTAAGAAACAGTATTGAATACTGGCAATTTTTATATGATTTTATTTCTATGTTGTGTGTGCAACATCCCACAACATCTAATATCTAATGAACACTTTTTTGGGCTAAGTATGTTCCCTCATGGAAGCTGCCAACATCTATGCAATTACGATACAATTTGCCACGTGTGCAAGGTACAGTAAAGGAATGTATAAAATACAAGTTGAGAAATAAGAAAATCTGCCTATGTGTGGATGAAACAACCGATGCTCAGAAATACAGCGTCATTCATGTTGTAGCGCGTCCTTTAACACGTGATGGTCCACCAGCTTCATTGTTGTTATCCAGTAAAAGGATTCAGAAAACTAATGCAGAAACCGTTGTCAAGATAATAAAAGATTTGTTGAGAGAATTTTGCATCACAAGAATCCAAGTCACAATGTTCGTTACTGACGGAGCCGCAACAATGCTGAGAGTTGGTAGGATGTTGAAAATTTGGTTTCCGACACTTCTTCTTCAAACCTCATGCCTCATACACGCATGTCACCTCGTAGCAGATACCATTCGAAAGAAGTATCCGATGGTGGATAAGTTACGAGCATCTACCAAAAAAGTGTTCGTCAAATCTCCCAAACACATCAGTGTATTCAAACAATTGTGTCCGAAATTACCACCACCACCTCAGCCTGTAATAAGGCGATGGGGAACATGGCTCCAGGCAGTATCTTACTATCAGAAATATATTTCATCTTGAAACTTGATTCAAATGATTCTGCAGCAGCTCGAGATAGTCTGCAACTTCTTTCCAATTCGGACGTTCAACAACAAATAGATGAAATTTCCATGAACTATTCTGGAGTTGCACAAGCTGTTGAGCAATTAGAAACCAGTTACTTATCTGCACGAGACGTATTAAATTCCATAAACAATTTACAAGCCGCTCTAGAAAACTTGACGAACACTATAGGAGTCAATGTTGCTAAAAAATTTGGTTCAATTTTAACGAAAACAACCGATTTACAAAAGGTTCGGTCTATAACTGAAAATCAAGAGTGCCCAGGTGAGGAAAAGGAATATCTGACATTTGCAAATCTTACTTCACTGGATGTCGAACGATCATTTTCGAAGTATACGACGTATTCACAACACCGTCGACGGCTGAATGAATCGACAATGGAAGCGTTGCGGATGTTGCAATTCTACGCAGCTTACCAGGGCGGTTGCCAATTGCCACAGTGGACATCAAGACGACAGGAAAAGGTAACAATATTATTTCTCACTAATATTGTATATTACGTACCTACTTTTATGCGGTGCGCCATTGCCGGTACTACCTTTTTATCAACCTTAAATATACATAGTTAATGAAATGAGCATTTTGTGAGAAAATGCTTGGCATGTTTTTGATGGCGAGATTGTAGACAGACATTGACTTTTAGATTCAATTAATGTAATAATATGTTTTCGCTGCTTTTCAAAACGTTAATTATTAATTTAGTATTCAATTCAATGAACAAATTCTTGGCAAAACGGCAAAAGATTAAGCTAGACGAAATGGTCTTTGTCATTATTCTAACCGCAATCATTATTCGACAAATTTGTAATTAGATACGTTCCAGCTTTAATTGGGTTTTCCTCGGAAACGCCATCGCTACATTTTCGATACTCACCGAAACGAATTAATTCCTCTTTTCCTAAAAGGTAGACACGCAAATATCCACCTTTTAACCTTCTCTGAGGGGTCGCTTAAAAGTCGAAGGATACGAAATCACGCAGGAAAGGCGGATCACAAAGCGCATTATTGTTTTGCGCTGGCAAAATTCTTCGTCTTACCGGAAATATGAAGAACGGAAGTACAAAGGAGTTAAAGGAGCCACATTGCCTTTTCCGGCAACTTTTCCAAACTCCAGAGCTTTAACTCCATTGGGTTTTGATCCATTTTAAAACCACGCTTTTATTCTTTACCGATTTTCTGCTTTTTTACTTATGCTACAGACAGAGACGTAAGTTTTTCTTCTAAGCATAATACGTTTACCACCCCAAAATAAAAATTATACGTACTAGAATGCAACTACAACTGCGTTGATGGTAATTCAAATGCAATACTTTTATATTCACACAGCCTGAAGACGACAAAACTGAATGTGTTCCTTTAAAATTCATGTACCTATTGGTTGTGTGAGGTCTAATGGAATAGGAATGGCCTACTAAGGATAATGATTTTATTTGCACTTTTATATATTTTGAGATAATTACGAGAAGCGGGTTGCATTCAATGTAAATTTCAAATTCCGTGTTATAAAAGTCCCAACTACTTTTGTTACCGGATTTGATTCGTCTCTATAATGAGATGCAGAAATCGCTGATTTGACAAGGGTGCAGTCGCAAACTCAGCAGTATTGCTTAGTAATGTAATTGAGAGTAACACACGACGATATACGGGATGTTTCAGAAGTAACTCGCAATCAGCCTCCAGCTAAACGCTGTAATCATACGGATACAAAAGTTAAATACATCAGGGATCTATCGTTAAGCATATCAGAGAAAAAATATAGAATCGAATTCTAATTGTTCTAAATGTTCATATTCGAATGCAGGATATGTATATAGCGGTTCAACAGCCGCTGGCGACGATGCACTACGCTACGTTCGGTACAATATGGTCTTAATTCTATCAAACGAAACAAGACGTGTTTACAGAAACTGATTTCCAGTTCGGCGTATATTATAAAACCAGCTGAAAAATCCAAACCTCAAGGGTTTAGGCGAGACACAATGTTTGAGTACACACAGGGATACAAGCTACAGTTTACCCACTCCAGCAAATTTTCTAGATTTATAATCATAGTGATATCAGCTACAGTTTACCCACCCCAGCAAATTTTCTAGGTCAATACTCACAGGGAAACCAGCTATAGTTTACCCACCCCAGCAAATTTTCTTCATCTATAATCATAGGAATACTCTAACATTAAAATCCAAGTAATAGAAGGAAACAATCAAATTTTGTAAATTTATACGCTTAAGTATACTTTTATAGTTTTTTAAGAAACAAAAACGCAATTTAAAGAAAACGATTCGTTCCCTTTTTATATAACTGAATATCACTTGACATATCTGTTTGGATCGTTTTTAGACATGCACAAATTGCTATTGCAAATGTTTTTTAAGTTAATTAAACTGACTTTACAGTTAATAATTTTTACTATCCAGCTTTACATTTGTAATTATACACTGTGGTATGATTAATTAAATTAATAAGTACACGTATCTTATAAATGTATAGGTAATACAATCTTAAAACATCAATACAACAAAGAATATTTGGAAGCCCTTACTAAGCTACACATTGTCCTTTTTGCAAAGAAATTCTAAATATAGGGAAATAAGTTGAGAACGTCATTTTCACTAACTTTATAATTTTTTTTCACAACAAAGTTAATCTAAAAAAGAACAATAATCAAATTACCACGCGCGCACATTTACACGTTTCATTAATGATTCTTTTTTACTCACCTTAAATAGATTAGATAGAAACAAACGAGATGGTGGAATGAGGAAATAAAAAAGGAAATAAAATTGAAAAGACGAAAATGGAAAAAGTACCTTAGTGATAAAAGAAATGAAAATTATGTTATCTACAAAGATCAAAGAGCAAAAGTCAAGGAATTGGTGAGAAGAGCAAAACAACAATCCTGGCAAGAAATTGGGGAGAAAATGGAACGAGATAGCAAGGGCAACCAAAAGTTGTTTTACGGAGTGCTAAAATCTCTACGGAAAGGTAAACAGAACAGAAGCATGCACATAAAATCGATAGATGGAAAAACCTTACAAGATGAGAACGATATAATGGAAATATGGAGAGAGTATTTCGAAGATTTACTTAACACGGATCAAATAGGCACGACAACCGGAATGGAAAAGGAAACCCACGAGTACACAGAAACCACCGAAAATACTGAACAAGAAGCCATAAAGAAAGAGGAAATAGTAGACGCATGCTAAAACGAGGCAAAGCAGCCGGCCACGACGGGATAACAGGCGAAATGGTAAAAAACATGGATAAGAACGGAATAGAAATCCTAGAAAAACTATTTAACAAGGTCTGGAATGAAGAGAGACTACCCGAAGACTGGGAGTTAGGAATTCTGTTACCACTACACAAAAAAGAAGACAGCAGGGATTGTAGGAACTATAGAGGGATTACTTTGCTCAATATTATGTTTAAAATATATGAGAGAATTCTTGAACTTGAAGAACCACAAAGCAGATTTCGAAAATGAAGGGGAATACAAGATCATATAATCGCAATTAAACAATTGATTGAAAAGAACATAAACAGCACTATATACGTGGCTTTTATAGATATCAAAAGAGCTTTTAATAGCATCTCAAGAAATGATGTATGGAATAGCCTAGGAAAGAGAAGAGTAAACAACAAACTGAGAAAGACCATAGCTAGTACATATAGGATTACCAGAAATTATGTAAGAACAGGTAATATGCAATCAGAGGAATTTTTTACGAAGGAGGGATTGAGACAAAGAGGAGTACTGACTCCGACTCTTTTCAATATAGTACTTGATGATACCTTAAGAGAAATAAAAATGAAAACAAAGAAACTCCAGGTAGGATACAAATGTATGGAAAAGGTGGAAATAGCAGAAGGTGCGTTCGCTGATGACCTATATGCAAAGAATGGAAAAGACCTTCAAACAAACCTCAATATCTGGAAAACAGCTTTGAAAAAGAGAAACTTAAAAATAAACATTGATAAAACCAAAGTCATGGCAATAGGGAAAAACGACACAAGAATAAAAAACAAAATTGATGAAAGAGACATATGTAAAACAAGTAGAAACATTCAACTATTTAGGAGTAAATATACACAGAAATGGAAAAGAAGACATGGAAATAAACAACAAAATTGTATTATGCAATCAATAACACATTTATAAGGAAAAAGGACATATTAAGGAAAACAAAAATAACAATATATAGTACAATACAGTGTTCAAACCAATACTAACATACGGATGCGAAGGTAGGATTCTAAATAACCAAACAAAAAGTAAAATCCAAGCATTAGAAATTAAATTTTTAAGGGCGCTGAAAAGAGTTACTCGAAGAGATAGGAATACGTAACGATACAATAAAAGAGGAACTAAAAGTGAAAGAAATAATAAAAAACTGGAAACTGACATCTATAGAAAGGAGACAAACACTAATAGAGACATTATGTCCGACTCCAACCACTGTAGGCAACACAAAATGACCGCGATTAGCTTCTTAATTAATAGATTGGTGAAGTTCCCCTTGAGTAAAAGTAGGTACAATAAAGAGCTAAAATTCATAAAAAATCTAGCTATTCACAATCAGGTCAATAGCATGCTTAGGAAAGCCCATCATAGGCTTTATGCCAGAAATTCCATGACCTTAATCCTAACAATAACCCGCGATGGGAAATCTGTGAAACTTCCCTTCCACAGAGTATTGAAAGGTATTAGCAAAGTTTTGAAGGGACAAGAGATGAACGTATGTTTCAGTTCGCGAAATACACTCAAAAACATTCTTAGCAATCCAAAAGATAAACCGGACATGAGACAAAGGTCGGGAGTTTACAAAATTGCATGTGGTGATTGTGATAGAGCCAAACGAATCGAGGGAGAGGTACTAGATTCAATGAATACATCGGGTGTTACAGGTACGAGAAGATAGAAGTGGAGCACGACGCATAAACGGTACCGGGCATAATATTAAATTAAAAAACCTAAAGTTGATTAAGAACGTGATTTCGCCGCTTGAACTGGATGCCTATGAGACTATTTACGTAAATAAGAATGCCAACCAAATCAATAAAGAAAAGGGACCATTACACTTTTCCTGTCATTTGATTTATGGCATGTGCTATAACAAGGGACGTCGATCCTTTCGTATATTCCGTATATCTCGAGTCTTTAGTTCAGGAGTATAGGCGGAAAGAACAAAAATTTGACGGATAGAAAGGATATAACTGTTGTTTCGCTCGGTTTTTATTTTTATTAGGGTGAGATGGCCACATGTGTTACGTTACGTGGTGATAAGACATTTTCCGCCTTTTTCTCCCTATTTTGTGGTTGCTTTTTATTCTTAAGCGGCAAAAGTAGGTACTTATATATATTTTTCTTGAAGAGGGGTGATAGGGCGGTCTTTAGATTTAGTATATGTTCTCTCACGTCAATCGGTACGGGGCTGAAGATGAAGGCCTACGTGTCTTCGAAACGGCTGTTTCCGAATTAATTCATAATTTGTATGGTGCGAAGTGTGCCAAGGATATTGTTGTTTGCAATAATAATAATGTCTAACAATAAGATTTTATTGAGCTATTAAAGTAAATTTGAGAACAGCAGGTAGTAAGGGAATAAATCTGTATTTTAATAGATTAGTCTCCCTTCTATGACCTACAGGGAAATTGCATTTGTAAGTTTCTGTGGGTAGATTTTAGTGAGAATTTTTTTCGTATTACACTGACACTTGGAAATGCAGAAACATGGGAATTAATACAAGCAAAACGTGTACAAATTGTTCTCAGCCATCACACAAATAACAGATGTTGTTAAGACTTTAGTTTAATATCCTACATGTTTGTACATAACACAATTTAAGAATAGATTTAAAAATAGTGTTTTAACTTCTGAACCAAATGTTAAATTATTCTGAGAAATATTCTTGATATTATTTATTATGGTAAAAACCACAATACAGGAAATTCCCAATGTCATTGTAAGTACCCCAATTTCGTACATGCACTTCAATTTTAATTAGTTTTAAGACCTTAGGCGAGCGGTACGTAGAAGATAGGATTAAGACAGGGTTTTTCTCAATGATCGGTAACGCTGGCCACGAGCGGTACCGCGCATCGGCGTAGAATCAGTTCGGACCGAGAGGAACGGTAGTAATACGTCGTCTGCGGAGCAGTACGGACATTTTCGCTGCCGGTCATTTGCGCAATTGTTTATCTATCCTAGAAAAATTATGATTTCGTCAACAAAACGACCGCGGTCGGACAAACTTCGAAAATTTATTGCAGAAATTCCAGACTTAATATATGAAGGTGCTAAAATTAAATGTGTAATCTGTAAAATCCCGTTAATGTGTTGGTCCAGACAACATTGTCTACGACACGTAAATAGTGAAAAGCATGTCTCAAAAAGAAATTGCGCACGAGACAATGAAAAATTTATATTTAATTTATGCGTTACGTTTATCGCATGTAATATACCGTTTAATTTACCAGACAAGGAACCATTTATCTGCTTTTGGAATAACTATTCGGAGTGCAAATTACCAAGTCGAACATCGTCACGAAGAATTGTGCCATCTGCGCGCGAACATATTGAACAAAAAATAAAGTCGGAGTTGAAAGATCAAAAATTGTGGTTATGTGTCAACGAAACAACAGATCGGAAGAAACGTTCTGTTCTTAATGTAATGGCACGTAAATTGGAACCTCATCAATCGGCACCTTCAATTCTATTAGTCTCCAAACGAATACAACAGTGTACTGCCGAAGTAATTTCAAAGTTAGTGTTAAATACATTGGACATGTTTGAACTTTCAACAAACCAACTTTTGATGTTAGTGAGTGATGGTGCTGCAAACATGCTTTCTGTAGGCCGGTCTCTTAAAAAGCATTCTGCTAATTTGTTACACATTACGTGTAAAATTCATGCTCTCAATCTTGTGACGGATAGTATCAGAATATGTTATCCTGAGGTAGACGCTTTAATAGCGCATACCAAAGCAGTATTTGTCAAACACCGAAACGTATTCGCGAATTTCACAGACTGTGCCCCCGTATACCAGAGCCACCAGAACCTATTCTAACTCGTTGGGGAAGATGGTTGTAGGCCGCGTTTTATTATCATAAATATTTTGACAATATTAAGAACGTGGTTTTACAATTCGATGCAAAGGAAGCTGCCGCTATCCAGAAAAGCCAGTCGAAATTTCAAGATAGTCAGGTTAAAATGGATTTAAAAATCATTCACGACAATTACTTCGGGCTAGCAGATGCAATAGAAAAATTACAAAATCCTGCGGTGCCGTTAGAAGAATCTCTACAAATAGTGCAACATGTTCACGCACAGCTATGCGCGGTTGAAGACGCAAAAAATGTTTCTGTTCCAGAAAAATTTGAAAGTGTTTTTGAGAAAAATTCTGATTTTGGCACATTAAGATACATTTGTGAAGGTGCGTCAACAGAATCGTTGAGTTATTTGAAAGATTATTTTACTTACGCAAATATTACGTCACTAGATGTAGAACGTTCGTTCTCTACATATAAACGCATTTTTTCCTCATCCCGTACTAGTTTTGCCGAAACAACAGTTGAAACATATCTAATGTTGCAGATATTTAACAGACGTTATTCACTTTGTGATTTCACGGAGGACTCTTAAAATGGTAAGTGTTTGAGCACGTGTTATTTAATTTTTATTTAAAAGATGAGCGAAATTATTTGTGGCAGCAAACATCTCTATTAGCAGAATAACTCTAGTGGAACGCGAGGCCTGGTCGACTCTACGCTACTGCGCGGTACCGCTCGTGGCCAGCTTTAGCTATTAGGTATAATTAGTAGTTAGTAGGCATAATTAGGAAAATATATGAGTTTAACATTTTGCACACGGAAACCACCAGAACATGTTGAACATTTTTTCCTGAATACATGCATTAAGTTGTAATAAAATTATGAATTTGAATAAATTATTTGTCTGTTTTCATTTCAAGAATCTTTACAATAAATTTAGATAAAATTACTTACAATCAATCCTTGCGTTTTAAAGTGTATATGTCAAATATAATATTCTTATCTTCAATTTTGCTCTTTTTCTTAATTTCCACGTATGTCAAGATTATTTTAACAGGTGTTGATTTTCTTCGAAACGTTGTTTTACTGTTGTCTTGATGCAGATGCCGTTATAGATTTTGGTAGCTTACGTGTTTAATGTTTCTGTGCGTTTTTGAATTTGCGAACAAAAGTTATTTCATAGTAGATTCTTGAAAATAATTGATGGCTTTCAATACTTACTCTATTAGCAGAATAACTCTAGTGGAACGCGAGGCCTGGTCGACTCTACGCTACTGCGCGGTACCGCTCGTGGCCAGCTTTAATGATCGGACAATAAGGATACCGTATTCAGGTTTTATTTTACTACCATAAAACTTTCGTTTTTGCCTCATTTCCTGTACTATTTAATCCTTTGAAATTTATGACTCTATTATTGTAAACTGCAATTACACTTTTAATACATAATCAAGATAAATTCAGAATTTCCAACTACACCTTAGAAAAACATTATATTCATTGTAGGGATTATGATGTCACAACTACTCCTACTATATAAACTACCTGTTTTTAGTTAGTAGATATTAGTTGTACAAATGAGCGCACGTGTAGAGTAAGTTTGTCTTGATTCGACCAGAGTTGCAATCGTGCCGTGAGCCGATAAACTGTTCAAAATAGATGGTTGCCATCGTGCCGCGTGCCAGTGAACCTCCCGTATTCAATCAGTTTGTACATAGTTGTTTTGTTTTAAGTATTAGGCAATATACTGTACAAGATTTCAAGTGTTTTCTTTTTCATTAATTGTGTACCAGAAGCAACTTCAACATTTGAGAAAGGGACGGGTCCTCCGAAAATCATACAGATGTCGTTTACTGCAATTATAAGAAATAATTCGATGTGCGGTTCGTACGACGATAAAAAGACATACAGAAATACGAATTATTATTTTCAAATAAATTAAGTCTGAAAATATTTTTGTAGATTTAGATTTATTTCATTTCCTATATTCTGTCCGAAAATCATAAATACGAATGGTGTCTAATAATTATAATCGAGGCTGTACGTTTATTTTCAGTCAAGATATGGATATATTCAATATTCCTACGGCCATAACAGATTAAGGTGCATAGTGGACACATTACATTTAAGGGGTATCGTTTATATCAAATGAAAAATTATACAATTTACTAATTCGTATAATTTTTTCTTTTGGTAAAATAAAGTTATTATTATTATTTTAAAGTGTGTACGTAGTTGAAGCCAGGTCAGTTTGAATATACATTATACATGTAGAGGATAGCCGTAGGAGAAGAAACAGTTTTCCAAAACATAATTTATTTTCTGTTCTTGCAATTTGTGCAGGTAAGTGGACTTAACTGGATAGAACTAGCGGTAAATCGCAAACGCCACCCGAAACTAAAACGTGAGGATTATTGGGTGATTACTGTGCAAGAGATATCCTATATCAATTAATGGAATCCCCTGGTACCGAATGGAACGAACGACAGTAAAAGCGAGGAGGTCATAGCGTGTGTAAAATAGTACCACTAGTACCATCTAGTGACTGTGCGTTGACGACCAAATAGTTAATTAAATGCTTTTGAAAGTCGCAACATCTGCAACCAGTCCGCCTCGGCGGCAACACCTGCTACCTACACCGGATCATCTGCAGGGGTTTTTGGAGCCGTCGTCAACGATATCTTATTTACTTATAGTATGCGGATGGGGTTGTTTTGTGTAACATAGGTTTTGGCCTAGGCCAATTTTATTTTTAGCTAACCCCTCTTTGCGCTTGCATACGCTTCGACTTTCGAAAATGGGGATAAGTTTCTGAAATCCATATAAAGGCAAATTCAAGGATATAAATTGAATTGCCAGGATTCATTAGAATAACGCTGAAATTACAAAGATGACTCTCCACGGGTTTTCAATTACACTGATGAGGGGATGACGTGATGACCTTTATGCTTCTATAATTGTGATTTGATTCCATTCAGCGCGAAAATGGGAGCGTGTATGTATTATAATTATTGATTAATCCAGCTAATGAAGAAGGATGGCCGAAAATGATCCTACTTAGGTAATCAAAATTTATTTGTTTAATCGAAAGTCTAATTAGTGTATTTGTTGCTGTGATTATTTTCCCATATCTCAAGTCGTAATGTGAAAATTACAGAAATGCCAATTAAGTTTAACCTTACATTAAGAAAGGAACAAGTAGAACCTCACTCAAGGACTCTCGTGCCAGGTATAGACATTACCGTTTCTACAGGAGCCGAAAGACGCTATCTTTTTAACATTTTACAAGAAGCAGTACGCATGTATAACAGTATATTTGGCACAGTATCGTTCTTAATTCTTTCTGTCAGACAGATTCTTATTATTCAATTTCTTTTAGCGTTTATCTTTAACATAGCATTTTCTCACGATGAAATTTCTGTAAAAGGTTATAAATGAAAATACAATACATAGTTATTTGAAAATTTATTTTTTTAAAAATATTTCAGCAATTATATAATACAAAAATCTTACTATATACACATTAAAAATTGTAACAAAATGTTTCAAGGCTTTCACATGTTTCTATCGTAATATTTACCTTTTTTATACAAGTACCCTATGTAATAAAATTGTGTAACATGTATTGTAACAGGTGAAACCCAGGGCTTTCATATAAATACATTTCTCCGAGAATATTATCAACAAACACTATGTTTTTCTGAACGCGCATGATTGTAAATTGTTGACAAAACCAAATCTAAGCACTACAGAGAAAACAACCCTACAACATCGTGAATAATAGCTTCCTTTTCGTACTTTAATGGCGTGTTAATGATATCTAAAGAGAATAAGATCTTATAACTAGATAAAATATCCACTTTACATTAACCACACAGTTCTTTGGTTTTGTATCTAAAAGTTGTGATGCTTCATCGTCCAATTAGTGATGGAATTAAGCGGTGGAAATACTCAGTAATTATAAATCGTAAATAATTAAGTAGCCTTGAAAAGTGCGATTACAAATCAGTAAAGAAGATCATGTGATAATGCAGATAGTAAATTAATCCCTACAGTGTATTGCCTATAACTATTTGTACCGAACGTGGTTTTGAAATGATTTAATTACTAGAACTAAAGCAGTACTTTTGATTGACGATTTGTTTGGTTTTATGCGATTATCTCTGTTAAGAAATTATAATGGACAGCAAAATAAATTCAAATAATCAAAATGAAATTCTAGGACAAAACGCTAGAATGCTGTAACTTTATTTTTAAAGATCTTCAAGCCTCTATAAAGGGATGTGTTAAGTACCATTTCACAAAATAATATTTAAAGCTTAACACATCAACAAAATAAAAAATTAATACCCTCGTAATCTGCAATGTAAATATGTCCAATAGTTACTTTTTGACAATTTTCATTAATAATAAATACAATTATAACAATCGGAAACCGTAACACAACCGGCATTGCATCGGCTGGTTGTAATTTAATCAACGCACAATGCATTGAGATTTATTACTTCTGACAGTTGAAGTGAAAGTGGTAGATGGTGGAGGGAGACACCGACAGAGTAGAGAAGTGGAATATAGAGAAGTGGAATAAGAAAAAAATATAAATACAACGTCATTTATCAATGTCACAGATGTGTTTACAATAAATCCATCGGATGTTGGTAAAAGAAACGAGAACTTTTTGCGTTCGCGTGTGCGTTGGATTCCTCAAACGCAAGTCAAGTCCAATTTGCATTTTTGCTGTCCTCGAAAAAACCCGATACGGGGGTCTCTTCCGGCAAAAATCCGAACAACAGCGCCCGTCGAACGTCCATGTCGGCGCAGGTTTACTTGATTTTTTCCATTCGTGTGCCTGCTTTTTGAAAGCGAGAGCTTAAATCATTTCATTCCACGTCCGATATACGGCGAAATCACAAAAGTTCCTGTTATAATATACGTAAAGTTATTTTTTAACGCAACTTACATAACTATACAGTGCAAAGTATTTAATAGAAAAAAAACACTACATATTATGAAAGGATAGAGAAATTATTCTAAATATACTAACTGCCCATACAGGTGATTTGATTTTTAAAATAAAATAAAATAAAATTGTGTATTTTTTGGTTTATATGGAAGTCTGCATAGTGTTCGTATAATCTAAATATACTTACATGTAAATTTATTCTAGGAAATATTTTTTTAAGATTTCTTAAATAAACCCAAAACCATTAGTCTTTGCTTTTAATACATAATTAAAAATAATATGTAACTATAACTAACCAAATCTCGTTACAAATATTGAGATTGTTCGCGAAACGTGTAAATACCTCGGTTTACACTTAAATATGAAACAACCTCTATTATACTTCAGGATTTAAGTGTGAAATTATGTGATGTAAAATGCTGATTTATTAACAAGATTAGATACGAACTTATTGTGATGTTTTTGTACACATATATATTATTTTAGATTCTGGATATTCTAACACCAGATAAATTAGGCGAATGGTCTCCTAACATTCACTACATGGCAAGAAATTACGTTTAGACGCAACTGGTGTGAAAGAAAATTGAAACTTAAAACAGCAGAACATTTTCTATATTAAGGACAAGATTTATTGAACTGTTTTGAGAAAGCATAAAGTGCACTTATTTTTAGTGGCATTTCAGATGATGTTTCAACAAAAGCGTTGCTTGACTAAAAAACATAAATACTTAACGCATTGGTCCATTTATTGAATGTTCGAATTATGTTTTTTAAGTACACAAGCTTTTAAAATGCTGTCGTGCTAAATGCGCGTTTTGCGTTATAAAGCAGAGTAGATTGGACATTTTTTAAAGAAATCAATGTCAATTTGTTTATAGAACAGAAGCTACTGGCTAGCAAGCGTAAATACTCGCATATGTGTAGTTAAAAGTAAGTAAAAATAACTGTGAATTACTTTGTAGCAGTTATATGGCAGTATTACGTTATTTAGAACCGATTTGTGTTTTTTGTATCACTGCTAGCAATTTGAAAGCACATAAGTATGTATACAAACTAAAGAATAAACCTAATTTCCAACGATCTACTATCATTAGAGAACATAACCTGAAATATATAAAAATGTAGAATCTCTTTTTTCAGTGTGCAGCTTCTCACTGTGTTGAGAGATAATTATTACGCATAATCTGTTTATATTCAAGCTCTGATTTAATAAAAAATTGCTCAAAATCAAATGGGATTTGAATCATTTTTCTCTTATCCAAAAAAAAATTAGGAGTTGGTCTTATGCAGACTTATTGCTGGTAGTGATACAATTATAGGTTTAATGCTTACCCAAAAATGATAAGGAATATAGACGTGAGGTAGAGGGTGATCAATCAACAGCTTTCAAAATTCAATCAATAGTTTAACCGAATAATTTCCTCGTTTTCCAATTTTAGATAAAATTATTGCAATCTAAGATGTCTTCCTTACTTATTTATTTGTTTATAGCATATGGCAAACGTTCGTTTGCCAGCGGTTGAAAACTATAAATTCGGTATACGATCTCTACTTCACTTGTTTACGATTTTGTCTTTATTTTAAGTCAGATAACGTCTTCGAAAAATTTAAGGAATCTAATTTGTTGAATTAGTTTCTAATGTCCATTATAAACAACACAATCGTTTATGTAATTTTAATATGAGCACCATGTACCTACAACGGATTTGTATCCTTTCCTAACAGGCAATCAATTATAATATACTGTTAATCTATTAGGTCTATCCATTTCTCTGCTCCTATTTTAATTTTCAAATTTCCTTCATTCACGAAACCCCTATCCACATTTCCTCATTAGCGTGTCTTAATACTTTAAACATACAATACATCCATAACCCAATTTACATGAATAATCGATAACAATAGTTATTACAAAGTCTATATTCTTTATACGAGTTTTTCCATTGTCTCATTTTTTAATATATTTTTCTCTTTCTCGTATATTCTATCATGTATATCTATATAATATTGAAGGCTATGTAAAATATCACGATGGTTAGTTATTTTCTAGTTAAACATCAGTCCAGACTACGGCCTTTTTTGCTTTGTCAACACTCACCAACAGCGCGCTGTATGGGTGCCAGGCGGTTGCTGTAACGGCGGACCTGGAGAAGAATCCATGAGTTCTTCACAGAGCATGCAACAAAATAACCACAAACGTGCGACTACATACACGCAAGAAGTGCTACAGGTATTTAGAAAGAATAAACCTTTGCCCTCAATGTATTATAAATTTTGTTATGGTGCTCAATCTTATTACTTGTTACAATAAGATCGAAGGCTTAAACTTTCGGGCATGCAGAAAATAGAAAGATGAGATAGTAGTGATAGAAAGCGCACAACGGTAATAACAACAGTGATTTATTCTAAGTGGAACACATATACACTATGGAATTTAGTCAGTTTAAAAGACATGAAATAGAAATAATAAGTGAACAATATGCTTAAACTGCATACTATTTTATATTCACTATATTCACTATATTCTCGGCTAAATGTAATTTGTTGATCAGTTGGAATATGTTACCTCATTTTGCTTTGAAAAACACAATAGTTATACATTATTAACAAAAATTAAATACTTTAATTTATTTGGTGATGAAAACCGTACATATCAATATAGGATAGATTGTTTGCTTGCACGTACATATGTATGTATGTGCAGGTGTCCCAATCCTCTGGAGTTGTAGAATTGCGCCTATTGTGTAAATGGCAGGAGATCAAAATTTTCTGAAGCTAAAACACTTATGATACAGTATATTTCAAAAGTATTTCGATATATACAGAATGATCACCAACACCTTGTAGATTATAACGTTTTTAGATTCTTTATCTACGTCTATAAGTAAAACAAACTACAGAACGTATCCGCACACTCCTCATCACACAAAATATTAATTAATTAACCCTCCGTTTGACGGGCTGGGTTTATGAAGTTTCTCAAAATCGTTTTCTTGCTGTAACTTCTATAAATATTTTTTAAATTCCTGAGTCTTTATATAGCTTCCTATCTTTATTGACAACAACTTGTGTTGTATTTTTTTTAAATTGTAAGCCCTACCATTTACGCGTTGCAAGGGCATTGGGCCTGACATACCCAACCCGTGTATTGTTGTTGTCATTATAGATAGGAAGCTATATAAAGACTCAGGAATTTAAAAAAATGTCTATAGAAGTTACAGCAAGAAAACGATTTTGCGAAACTTCATAGACCCAGCCCGTCAAACGGAGGATTAAAAAAACTTTAGCATGTTGATACAAGGTTGTGTTTATTTGCATAAAGAGGTATCTGGGTGCTTCCCTGGTGACACAAATATATTTCTGGGGTTCAAGAAGTTCAGGGAAGTGAAGTATTCCAAGTTTGCGTTCAATCAAGACATGATAGCCGTCTCGTACGTACCGAAGAAATCTAAGAACGTCTTGGTCGTATAGTGCATGCAGCAACATGATAAAATCAATGACAGCACAGGCGAAGCTAAGAAACCAGATATAGTAACTTTCTATAACCACACTAAAAGTGGTGTAGACGTGGTAGACAGAATGGCTTCCTCAGATATCACTGCCAGAAACACTCGCTGCTGCTTTATGGAATCATTAACGTTGGAACCATAATTGCTACAGTTAATATACGAGGCCAATCAGCCAGATGGCGAGTTTAGTAAAAGTGGAAGACTTTTTCTAAAGTGCCTAGGCATTGAATTAGTCCAAGATAACATGCGAAGGCGAGCATATGCATCCAAATTGCCAAGGGACGTTCGATAATCAGCAGCACGTTTGGCAGGAACTACCCCAGCAGAAGATACCTCTTGTCCCCCTCCCAACAAAAGAGGATGGTGCAAGTATTGCAAAAGGTCCAAAATACGCTATACGCTGTAAAATCTACGAATCTTGGCTTTGCATGAACCATATTACTGCATGTTGTGGTGATTGCCTAGAGAGCAACGCACTCTAACTTTACACACCCGTACTTTGTGTCTGGGGGTAGTTACAGTATTGTTATTGAATTTTTTTGTTACCTTTCGCACATATTTTTTTCAATAGAGGGAAAGTTTGATATTTTGCTTATATATTTATTTTACCCACGGTATTACATTCTAGAAGCATCGAATAAATAGAATTTATTATAGAAATTAATAGAAATAACTAATGGGACCTTGAAAACAGTTAAATTTAAGAATGACCCTGACAGACCCCACCCGTCCGACGGTGTGATTTTGGAAGCATCCGTCTGCTGGAGGGTTAATTCGGAACAGCCGCTTCGAGGGCTCCTAGGCAACCTCATTATCACCCTAATGACCGAATAAATCTGAGCGAGAAACACAAAACAACTCCAACTCGATCATGCTTATTTATCCCTATTCTTGGGAAAATATATACAGCGTGTCCCACTAAGAGTGGGGACCGGCGATATCTTGGAAACTACAGTAGCTATAGTGATGGGGAAAAAATGTCATAACTAATGTGGTAAAGAGAAGTTTACTTAAAATACTTTTAAATTCCAAACATGAGCGCTAGGGGGCGCCGTTGTTAGGGTCAGCAGTAAATTTGAAAGTAGTCGGCAAAAGTTCCAGGATTAACTATGGTTTAAAGTGCTTTATTAAAAAGCTTAGTTAATTACGCACCACTTTGGTCAAAGACATTTTGTCATATTATGAATAATAAGTGTATAGGCGTTGCCGAATCATGTAAAACTAAACCTGTTATAATTTCTGCAGTTTTTACCCGAATTAAAGAAATGTGGACTTGTTTGAAAGGGCATTCAGCGCCGTTTTAGACGTTCGCAATTTGTGTCACCTGTTAATGTTCAAGAAATGTATCAGATGGCGTTATTCCCAACTATACGAGTTTTTCTCAATTACCTCTAAAAATTCAAATGCAACGTACGCTTTCCTTATGTTGTACTTGAAGAGTTTTGACAGGCTAAAGTAGTGGCGAAAACGGCATAGTGATATCTTTTTCCTTTTCCCAGATAATAACGAAAACAGCCCATTATCAGTAATAATTTCCGTATCAGTTACAAATACCTACTTAATAATATCGAAACCTATCTTAGTTGGCCATGAAACAAAGGAATGATAACTTTTACTCTTTTACACACAAAATTGTATCGGTATTAATTTAATATGACTTTGTTTTTGATCACTTTTAAAATAAAGGTAACAAAATCTAGTATGATTTGCATACAACAGCAGAATTTCGCATGCTATGGAAACAATTATTTATTTAGCAATTGTGACAAGTACATGGAATTTTACTGCGCACTGGCTCTTAAAGATTTGTGCTTAGCCGGTGAATGATAAAAAATTTTGTTTTCTAATGCAGAGATGTATGATATGCTTGCAGTGTATTTGCAACGTTTTGAAAACGCGTGTATCGTTGAACGTGAATATGCCCTTATGTATCCAGAAAGAAAGCATTTCAGCCGAGAAGTATTCTAACGTTTGACGGCACGATTACGTGAAACGGGGTATGTTCAACCTCGTGAAAATCATACTAGAGCACGTGTAGCTACAACTGAAGCTAATGTGATAAATATCCTTGCATATGTTGAAGTTCATCCTCATACAGGCACTAGAGAAATGTCTTCCGTTGTAGGTAAAAGTAATAATTGTAATTGGTTAAAAGATATCTACCATAAAGATGCCAGCTTCCTGCACTGCGTGTTGTGGACTGATGAAGCTACTTTTGCTAATGATGGCCCGGTAAATTGGCATAATATGCATTACTGGTCCAGAGAAAATCTTCATTGGATGAGAGAGGTTGATCATCAACATAGGTGGAGTATAAATGTTTAATGTAGCATTTTAGGTGATAAAGTTATTGGACCATTTATTTTCGAAGGCAACTTAAACAGCGGAACATACTTAAACATTTTACATAACGAATTACCAATACTTTTAGAAAATGTTTTGTTGGAAACTCGAAAAACACGGTAGTTTCAGCATGACGGCTGTCAAGCTCATTATTTACGAATCGTCCGTGACTATCTTCATAATACGTTTCCATATCAGTGGATTGGAAGAGAATCTATTTTTCTGGTTTACCAAACACGTCCTACAATGAAAGCTGATTCAAGCGATTCATAATGATATCGCCGGCCTACCAAGAGTACAAATCGAAGCAGCCATTATTAGTACTCGCCGTAGACTAAATCTGCGTATAAATAATGACGGCAAACAGTTTAAACACTTAAAGTAAATTTAAGTTATTGTTTATTTTAATTTCAAATAACACTATACTATGTATGTACTATTGGTACTGTTTTGGTTTTGCATTGTTGTCATTTATTTATTTATTTTGTAACTGCTACATTTTGTTATTGTTATCATTCCTTTGTTTCATAGCCAACTAAGATAAGTTTCGATATTATTAAGTAGGTATTTGTAACTAATAGGGAAATTATTACTGATAATGGGCTGTTTTCATTATTATCTGGAAAAAGGAAAAAGATATCGCTATGCGGTTTTCACCACTATCTTAGTCTGTCAAAACTCTTCAAACGTAATACAAAGAACGCACATTGTTGCATTTGAATTTTTAGAGATAATTAAGAAAGGCTCATACAGTAGGGAATAACGCCATCTGGTACGTTTCTTGAATATTAACGGGTAGCACAAATTACAACGTCTAAAACAACACTGAATGCCCTTTCAAACAAGTCCAGTCTTCTTTAATTCAGGTAAAAACTACAGAAGTTATAACAGGTTTAGTTTGACAAAATGTCTTTGACCAAATTGGTAAGTAATTAACTAAGCTTTTTAGTGGAGCATTTAAAATTATAGTTAATCCTGGAACTTTTAACAGCTAATTTAAAATTTACGATTGACCCTAGCAGGTGCGCCCCCTAGCGGTCATGCTTCGAATTTAAAAATATTTTCATTGGATTTCCCATTGCCACTTTAGTATTGAAATTTTTTTTCCCATCACTATAGCTATCGTAGTTTCCAAGATATCGCCGGTCCGCACTCTTAGTGGGACACGCTGTATATGTATTTACAAGCACCTACTATTTTGCCGCTTAACACTAAAAACATGCGAGGTATACACGGAACGAGAAGGTTTGATCACGTATCTGTTCCACCCTCGTAAGATGAAGCAAGACAACGATACGTTCCCTCTCATCAAATGAGTTTTCCCTCCGTCAATACACTTTTAAATCTAAACCCTGCAAGATTGTACAGGACGCGACGAAAAGAGTTTTTTGCGAATGTAGCACGTTATTTAAAACATATGGTCGTTTTACCCTAGTAAATCGAAAAGACAGCAGTAATGAAGAAGTGGGTGGTCTCTGTTCAACAGGTTTCGTTCCTTTTTTATATAGATAGTTTCAAATGCGTCTAGCTTACGACGCGAAGTTACATTCTTAATTAATTTCAGGTTCTAATTTAATATTATGTCCGGTTTCGTTTATGTGTTGTGCTACACTTGACGCTTCTCTTTTGCCGTATCTGTAGCACCTGATGTGTTCATTAAATCTAGTACCTATCGCTCGTTTTGTTTGACCAATATAGGCTTTATCACAGTCATTACCTGCAATTTTATAAATTCCCGACCTTTCTCTCATGTCCGGTATATGTTTCGGATTGCCAAGAAGGTTTTTGAGTGTATTACGTGAACTGAAAGATACGTTCATATCTTGTCCCCTAAAAATTCACAAAGTTTCACAAATTTCTTGTCGCGGGTTTCTACCAGGATAAAAGTCATAGAATTTCTTACATAATGCCTACGTTGGACTTTCTTAAGAATGCGGTTGACACCTATAGAAAAGTATCCATTATAAATAGCTTCATTTTTTATGAATTTAAGCTCTTTATTGTATTTACTTTCATTCAAAGGGAATTTCACCTATTCTATTAATCAAGAAACTAATCGCGGCCATTTTGTGTTGTCCGCAGTGGTTAGAATCGGTCGTAATGTATCTATTAGTGTTTGCTTCCTTTTTATAAATGTCCATTTTCAATTTTTTGTTGTTTCTACTTATTAAACTATCCAGGAACGGAAGTTAATTGCACACTTCTTCCTCTACTGTAAATTTAATAGTTTCGAATTTTGAATTGAGAGTCGCGAGGAAATCCGGAATAGTGCTTTTCTTAGTATCAACTGTTCCGAATTAATTAATTAATATTTTGTGTGGTGAAGTGTGTGCCGATACTTTGTGTTGTTTGCCAAACTACCCCACAGTCCTTGCTACCATTATTATAAGTAAAACGTCTATTTCTACCAGATTTGAAGATATGCATTTATAATATTGTTCTTAATCACCTAAATGTAAAGATATTTATTTCCTTCATAAAATAAAAACACATGTTGGTGTAAATTTTTACGAAGTTTTAAAATGTTGTCTTAAATAGTACTATATATTTTTTCTGTGTCCACCGTGTAAGAAATTTGTATTTCTAACGTTCTTGTATAACTATGCGTATGTCTTATATTCAAAGTAAAAGATATTTACAATCAAAGGCGAGTCTTGCATTCAGACGTTGCATTCAAGTGGTTTCTGGTGTCAGATTGTTTGGTTCCCAGGACAACAGTAAACCAAACATGCTGATATTACCGTTCTTATACTGTGGATCCAAAATTTCTAGCTCAAGTGGCTAGCTACAAAATGAATTTCATAAAAAAAGAGTTAATTCATGTGATTTATGTATGTCACTTAAGGATAACGTAAGCAGTCCTGAACGCAACAGTTAGTAGCTAAGACAAGTACAAAGGAATTTGTACAAACCATTGCGGAAATATAGAAAGTGTAGAAGGAAGACATTTCGAACGTACACTGCAGGTAGGTAAATAAGTAGGTAGCTATTGTTTATTGTTTATTTTTCATCGATTCTTTTTTATATCACCTATAGTTAGTCTGTATGAACTTATTAAAATATTATTTCTCTTGTTCTTTTTCGTAAAAAAACTGGACAATTATTAAAAACTCTTTTTTATTTACGTGGAATGAAATACTCCCGGTAGCATAAAATTCTCGCTCCAATTTAACAAATGTCTTTGGTTGTTGGCACTGTCAGCTAGGATACCGCTATTAGCTAAAATAATCATTTCTTTCGCTTCTTTGAAAAAATCAATAGTTTAGGAACGGCAATGTCAATATGTTTTGTTGATTGTTATTATAGTAAGCAAACAAAATTAACACCATAAACCACTTGGATGCAATATCCAAAGACAGAACTCGCCTTTAACTGTAAATATATCTTTTGCTTTGAACATTAGACAAATGCATCATTATACACAAACGTTAGAGACATGAGTTACACAGTGAATACAGAAAAAAAATATTATTGTGAAAGTGACGCTTTCGGTGTTTGAATTTGGCAAAATTTGCTGTTTTAATACTGAACATCCTGTATATTTCAAAGGCACTTTGACAGCATATTTCAATAAAACCAAGTATGCTATTTAACCTTGTAAAAATTTACGTTAAAGTGTTTTAGTATGTTTTGGAGGAAATAAATATCTCTACATTTAGGCACTTCAGGATGAAATTAAAAAGATTTTAAAATCTGAGAGAGGATAGATATATAAAACCCATACTGTATTGTTATATTTTTAGAAGAAGAAACCAGAAGCGAAATAATATACGGTATGTTCCATATAAAATTGTGAAGTAGGTGCTTAGCTAGCTCGCTACTTGTCACTCAGTCTGTGTATACGATAATATTTTTGGAAAATACTGCAGGATGCCTATTATGTTATAAAAAAAATTTCAGCCTCCTACTATTTACCCGATCGACGCAATTTTGCAATTTCTGTAGGTTGGGGTACCTTATATCGATTGTACTTTGACCCATTGTCAACAATTAATAATACTTCTATGCAAAATTGAAATACCAAAGCATTAGGATCTTGTAACCTGTTGAATTCGATAAGGAACCAGTAAAAGTAACCGATGTTTGAAATTTTGGCTTAAGTCGTTTAAATTCTTTAGATGGGAAATCTTGTGTATGATTCTCTAAATTGATGTAAAATGATTTTGTAATTCGAAAACACGTTATGGTCGTCTAATGATGTTTGAGGTAGGTGGGCTCTGTATTTTCAATACAAACACAATTTACATTTAATAGAACTGGGCGTACCAAACACTGAAAGTCGTATCCAAAATTATTAAAAGTAAAGGTCACAATATTTGGAATCGAGAAATGATCCTACAACAAATTGGAAAATCGTATATAGTGTACTTCATTATTTGAAAACTTCTCATGATACTTCTTCAATTATTTTGGCATCAAATTTGAAAGGTTCAAGAACTAGGGATATTAGAATTTCTGACAGGACTAGAAACAGAACATCTCAGTGTCAGTTATAACAACAATAATTCATGCCTTCATATCCCTCAACAGCTTTCGCCAATTACAGCGTTTTAAGATGTTCACCCTCAGCATTCGCTAAATTGTCGGAACAAGGAACACTACGGAAAACCATACTCTGAGAGCTACGAACCCGGTACCCTGAGGCTGATAGCTCAGCGCGCTTGGCACTGCGACACCAGTCCCTCAGTTATGATATTAAAATAAGGATAATTCAAAATGTACTGAAATTGGATAGGCAAATTGTTAAACACTACAGTTAATGGATTTAAATCATCGTTTTCATAGCAACCACGTTTATATTGCACTACCGTACCTACAACATTAAACGACCGTAACCACGGAAGCGAATGAATTTTCTAATGGACATACAAGAGGTAAGCTTATTTATGAAAATATAGTCAACTGGGGCTTCAGAAAACAAAAAGTGATCAGAGAGAAAATAAACAAGTTTCGACACACAACTAATTTTCAAAGTCTTCGATAATTTCTACGAATATTTAAATATAAATGAAATTTTACTCTGAATAAGCTGCAGTACAACATGTCAAAAGCTTTTCGCAATTGTAATTTGTAAATATCAAGACCCGAAGACCAAGCTTCTAGTCCATCTATTGAAGACCGGTTACGATCCAAAGAAACAGATGTCTAAGTAATACATCAGTGCACAGGTACCGATTATTAAAAAATTTGGCCAACTAAATAAAAATTTGGAACAAAATCCATTCATTTAATTATAAAAACCGATTTCAAACATTTACAAATTTCAACTTAACAATTTAACTTATAAATAGCTATTGGTTAGGGTTTGTGATAGGTTTTTGTACAACTACTATTGTCCGAAAGAAATATAATTTATCTTGTTTTAAATTGATATCAAAATTATTATTAATAAATCACTGTCTCCTTTTAAAATTATCAAATCCTTTCATTTCTCTATCAAATAATTTAAATTTGTAAAAAGTCAATAAGTGAGATTTCTCATGTTTTACAACATAAAGTAAACTCTGAGATAATTTAGCATAATTTGTTTAATTTAATTTATAAAAATACAATTTTTAATTGATATTTACTCAAAAATATCACTACAATATATATACAGGCTGTTTCACCGGGAACTGCATGCAGAATTAAACTAAAATATTTTTAATAATGTCACACATGCGGTTATACCGGAAATATCTGTCAACTTTTTTATTTTAAATGGAAAGCCATATATATTATTCCATTTTTGAATTATTCATTCAATTTTAAGGCTTGTTTGATAGAACAACTATGTTGCTATTCCGAACCATATTTGAAATATTTGCATTTTTAAAAAATTTTTGATATATATACGAGGGTAAGTCAAATATTATCTACACTTTCGCCATAACAAGCTTTGAAGGTTATCGTACTGGTGGTCGCTTGCCCATGCGTTGAGTTGGCGCCTCTGTGGTCATGTGTGTGGAATTTAATCACGATCGCGTCATTTGTCTGCTAGCTACAACAGCAAAAGCATGTCAGCTCCGCTATTAGTTTGCACCAAAGAGGAACAACAAGCAGTGATCCGATTTTTGTGGTCAGAGGGTGTGAAAGGTGCTGATATTCACCGGAGACTCTTGTCACAATACGGGGACAATGCTTTATCTCGTAAAAGCGTTTTTTTGTGGATCGAAATGTTTCAAAGTGGCGGCACGAGCGTAACACAAAAACAGGGAGCTGGACGGCCGTCAACCTCGACCACCGACGACAACATTCAGCAAGCTCAATAGGTTGGGCTTTGAGACCCTGGAACACCCTCCCTACAGCCCTGATCTCGCTCTCTCATCTCTTTGGACCGCTCAAGGAAGCTTTGAGAGGTCGTTGATTTGCCTCAGACACAGACGTTGGGGATGCGGTGCAAAAGTGACTTCACGACCAACTAAAAACCTTCTACCAGGAAGGCATACGAAAGCTTGTGGCTCGCTGGAGTGTAAGTAATTTTCGACTTACCCTCGTATATTGTTGTGTAGCACTTGCATCTGAATATTTTTTATTTGAGAACTTTTTTTCTCTAAATTGCACAGGAAGGGAATTATCCTCCGCCCACGCACTAGGTGGATATGCTATATAAAATCATTTAGCACCTGTTTAGAACAGTTACTAGCAAGTTTTAGCCCAAACTATGTGGTCCTGATAATAACAACCACAGACTATTGTCTCAATGCTCGATGCTGCATCCGCGATAGGAATTCTATACATAGAAATATAACGTTTTAGATGAAAATTTATAATTCTAATTATTGGTCTCAAACATCTGCTAATAAATTTAAATATGATACCTAGCTATAAATTAAGCGGTCTTTACAACTATATATTTATTTCTATTAGAACGCTGGTTGCCGCTGTAATTTTCGCCAAACTGCTTGTCATTAGCAAAAATACCGTACCATAAACGATTTGCAAATTTAAGCGACCGCCTAAATGCTTAACTATCGCGTTCGACCCGAAAACCGGAAACTTCGAACAATATCGTCTCAATAATCACACGCTAAAAGCCACGGGTGTTATAACCGGCACAGGAAACTAATCTCTCTCCATAAATTAAAGTGGCACAACATAATTTCGACTAATATCTTTAATTTTACCGCGTAAACTCGGGGAATATTAAACCGCATTAGCATAAGGTCAAAAAGTTTTCGAGAGGGGGGTATGTGGTGCTAGTTGGGTGGGTTCATAGCAACTTTGTTGAACTATTCGACGTAAATAGTGAGTATAATAAACAGGTGTGGGAGTTTTAATACGGATACGTTTGCTAAGTCTAGCTTAATTTAGGCGATAGTTAGGATATTATGAGTTATGACGACAAAATAACAATTTGCCACCACGTTGTATTTACTTATTGTTAATAATATTATAGCGACCGTATTATCATTAAATGCAAATTTATAGTCATCTCCTTAACTATCTCTTTCTTAAAGGCACTTCGCCAACTATGGCTATTACTTATTTTGCGTTAAAGAAGGGAGTAATTGTTTAGCCAGTCTTTTATTTACCACATAATTTAACTGTGTTACGTAAAGACCGTCTACTTCATTTTCTTTAATGTAGTCAATCCCTACTTGTTCTTCGGGCATTTAAAACTTGCAAACTAATTTAAGGGTAATTTAAGGTTGTATCTTTTATAACGAATGAGAGTAAATGTTTTAGAAAATATGTTTTAGTGCAATTTCTTGACATTTTCGATTTTTTATTAATAAAAAAATGTTAACAATAATTAATTTGTGAACTTGTTTGTATCTGTATCGTAAACACAGCTGTAGATTGAAATTAAAATGAAAAATCATCATTGGCAATTCTGGAAACGATATTTCAACAAAATCGCCATCGTAATTAACAGCGAGAAGTTCTTCTTGTTGTAGTTTTGTCTTTAGTAAAACTTCTACAGTGACCTGTAGAGTATCTTTGCATTTCTGCCATCAGAGCTTAACAATT
This sequence comes from Dynastes maya, assembly GCA_029619315.2. Lineage (NCBI taxonomy): Eukaryota > Metazoa > Arthropoda > Insecta > Coleoptera > Scarabaeidae > Dynastes > Dynastes maya. Next base: position 37,598,977 of record JAROYE020000004.1, read on the forward strand.
ACGTTTTAAATTTGACTGTTCCAGTTTATGTGTTTTTCATATATATTTTAAAACAATGTGTGTTAAAATTTGAACTATTAAATACCGGCAGAAGGTTTAGTCATGATAAATGTAAAATAACATTTTACTATGTTCCTCTTTTTGTATAATTGGCCATTTTAATAATTGTAATGAGCTACACTTATAACTAGTATACAATAAGTGCACATTCATATTTACTGATACCAAAATTGAATTACATCAAATGCAGCAGGTTACCTATAGAAGGTACAAAAAAAGTGATTTTTGTTTGATACATTACTTTGGGCTAGTAGTTTAACATTAGCAACGATACCTAGCATTCGAGAAAAGATCGGTATCAATTAGAAAATCTACTGTTCGCTCTCATACTGCAATACATCTAAAACATTGACAATTATTGACCGTAATTGTGTGGTATTATAAAGGAAGTCTATGGTGAAGAGTAAATAAAGATACATGTAAGTAGTACATGTAAGAAGTTCGATGACTTCTAGATTTCTATCATTGATATTGACTAATTATCTCACTTATCACTTCCAAAACATTCTCTCCACCATGCAACATAAGAATAAGCTACCTTATTTCGAAATAAATTGAACTTGTTATCAAATCTTGTATGTTTCAAGTGAAAGATTCATTTAGTCCGCGCTAGGAACGAAAAACATGCTAGGGAGAAGACGATAGTGTACGAAGAACAAGAAGGCATGAGAATATCCAGGGTGATTTCATCTATACGAACAAAGACGGTAACGATGAACGGCATGAAGTTGTGACACTTCATCAACTCCGGATTGGAAGTGAAGAAATGGTCGCGGAAATTATTTTATAACTGCGAAAAGTATTTCGTTGTGAATTGATTGTGGATATCAAAATAATGAAGCCTGAAAGAAATTCGTTCCTCTGTACTCAAAAGACGTAACACAAAATGCTTCATTATTCAGGGAATTACAGCTGGTAATCAAACTAGTCACTCTATGTTATTCTCTTATTTCAACCAAAAGCCGTGAAATGTGCAAATCTTATATCACTGCAATTGCTAAAATATTGTTGTGAAAATTGTATATACTGAAATCTTTTATCTCAGCGATTTTGTCAACAAAAATTGGAATTTTGTAAATTAATTAAATTTTTAACTCTTTTGTGGGCTTCGGGAGTATCCTTTGATACTTTTTCGGTAATTTTTAATGAATTTTGAGATAAAAAAATGGAAGCTAACGAATGTTAAAATTGAAAATGCACACTAGCCTTGGTTTTTCGAAGATGTCATCTAAACTCTATGTACATATGTATGTAATAATGAAGCCTGAAAGAAATTCGTTCCTTTGTACTCAACGGACGTAACACAAAATGCTTCATTATTGAGTTTGTTTAAATAAAGTTGCGTATACACTGCAAAAACCTAAGGCTTACGGCATCCATATGAACAGAAGAATAACTTTGAATTAAATATTCATTTAGGAAATTATGACAACGGTTTAGATGATGGAAAGAAAAATCCTGGGGATAGTAGCCAAACAAAATAAAAACCACCCTTTTATGAGATTATAAGCTTTCACCTACTTTATTTACGCTTCTTCAGAGAATATCAGTTGAAACAGCAATCCACTTAGAGAACGTACACAGTTAAATCCACAAGTTACTTACGTAGAAGATAATAACATCCAACAAACAAAAAAACATCTGAATAACATCGTCAATTAGGAGACATAACATCCTTTATATAAAATCAAAAAGTATGTAAGTAAAGTTTTTAGATAGATTGTTAAAATTCGAAGTAAAGAGGTTACATTGCAACCCTCCATGTGAAAACGAGGTTAAGAAAGAATTTGGCGGTAAAAATGTTTTACAGACTTGGCTACCAACAGTAGGTAAACCAACAAAATTACGAGATACCAACCAAAACTGACTAGCTCGTCGTTTATTATTAACGGAATAGGTTGGTTGCATACGCAGTAGTTGCTTTATTGTTTATGGCGGCAACTGATCTTTATATTTGATATTTTACACGAACTCAGCGCATCTAAACGTGTGCTGTGTTGAATGTCACTGTGAAGTGTCATTTGTTTGACAAAGTTGCGTAAACGCAAATTCATTTGTACGTTATAAACGGCGTATTTGTTCACGTACATATGCAAGCCACGACTTTGCTCTTGCATTTCCGAAAACACCTTGCTCACATTATAAACGGCATATACATTCACGTACATGTACAAGACACGACTTTGTTCTTGCATTTCCGAAAAATGCCGATTATGCTGGCTTATTATAGTACGCTCGCTCTTACGGTATATTTTTATTACAAAAAGTGGAAAACAACAAAGTCTTCAACTTACCGTAGCGAGTTTTCACGCTTACGATCCTTAATTAAGACGCAAATCAATGCGGCGTACAGGGAATATCATAAAACTATTGAAAGGAATATAGCCTGTGATTCGAAATTATTCTGGCAATTCGTAAACTCTAAGCGAACCACCTCCAGAATTCCCGGGAGCCTTGATGTTGACAACTTAATTCTTGATAAACCTACTGATATTCACGTGGAAAAAATGCCTAATACAATAACCAAAAAATAAATGCTAATATAGCTCATGGTATTGGTGGAATCATTCCCGGCAAAAACAATGTAGTAGAGAAAATAGCGCTAACACATGGACATGTTTCTGCCTACTCGGCGTCATCAGCATGGTTCTGAGCACTATCTACTGCCGCTATCATTGAGTTTGCCTCTCAGTTTATATTGCTAATCTCCAAAGCAGCACTGAATATGTCTCTCGGCGACACCTATCGCCAACAAACACAGTCACGCCGTCCCAGAGGGTAGCAAGACAAACCGGAGTGTAGATGTCCACCACCTATCCGGCAGCTCTTGGGCTGCCAAACGCAAGGGGGCGTTGTGCCTAGGCACAGCGACATCTATACGTGCAAATGATTCCTCAGGCTTACCATGATGTATAGATATACACGTGGAAAGAATGCCTAATACAATAACCAAAAAATAAATGCTAATATAGCTCATGGTATTGGTGGAATCATTCCCGGCAAAAACAATGTAGCAGAGAAAATAGCGCTAACACAGGCAGAAACATGTCCATGTGTTAGCGCTATTTTCTCTGCTACATTGTTTTTGCCGGGAATGATTCCACCAATACCATGAGCTATATTAGCATTTATTTTTTGGTTATTGTATTAGGCATTCTTTCCACGTGTATATCTATACATCATGGTAAGCCTGAGGAATCATTTGCACGTATAGATGTCGCTGTGCCTAGGCACAACGCCCCCTTGCGTTTGGCAGCCCAAGAGCTGCCCGATAGGTGGTGGACATCTACACTCCGGTTTGTCTTGCTACCCTCTGGGACGGCGTGACTGTGTTTGTTGGCGATAGGTGTCGCCGAGAGACATATTCAGTGCTGCTTTGGAGATTAGCAATATAAACTGAGAGGCAAACTCAATGATAGCGGCAGTAGATAGTGCTCAGAACCATGCTGATGACGCCGAGTAGACAGAAACATGTCCATGTGTTAGCGCTATTTTCTCTGCTACATTGTTTTTGCCGAGAATGATTCCACCAATACCATGAGCTATATTAGCATTTATTTTTTGGCTACTGATATTGTTCAAGCATTTGCAGACGTGTTTTCTAAAGTATTCACTCGTAACGTACCTATTGATCCTAGCCAACTTAATTCGAATTTTAATTGCTGTTCTTTTAACATTGGATACTTTACCCCTAACGTAGTTCTTGGTGCCTTAAAGAAACTTAAAGCATCTATGGTTCGCGGAGATGACGATTTACCTAGTTTTCTTGTTCGAGACTGCGCTCCAATTTTGTGTGAACCATTATGTATGATTTTTAATATGGCTATCCAAACGTCTGCCTTTCCAACTTCTTGGAAAATTAGCAGGATCACACCCGTATTCAAAACAGGTGACCGAGGTAATATCTACAACTACAGGCCAATTAGTATACTCTCTAACTGTGCTAAGGTTTTTGAACAACTCTTGTACGAAAGACTCTACAACTGCATTAAACCTTACCTATCTATTCACCAACATGGATTTATCAGTGGACGATCAACTACTACCAATTTAGTTGAACTTACTCAGTACATTAGCCAGAATCTTGACAAACGAATTCAGACAGACACTATTTATACAGATTTCAGCAAAGCTTTCGACACTATTGATCATAACGTGTTGATATCCAAACTCTCTTCAATTGGATTCTGTCCTGGTGTTGTTGCACTAATGCAATCATATATTCATGATCGTTCATGTTACGTTCACTATAATGGATTTTTATCTCATCCTTTCGTTGCATCCAGTGGAGTGCCTCAAGGTTCAAATTTAGGTCCACTTCTATTTAACATATACTTTAATGATCTTTTGCTTTCTTTGGATTGTAGCCTCCTTGCTTATGCAGACGATCTCAAAATTTTTAGCAAAATTACTTCAACGTCCGATTGCCTAAATCTACAAAGAAATCTCACAGCAATTGACAATTGGTGCTCTTTGAATAATATTCAATTGAATGTTGATAAATGTGCAACGCTTACCTTCAGCCGCTCCTCTCAGCCGAAGATATTTGATTACACAGTCTCTAATGCTACAGTCCGTAGAGTTAGCCATTTCAAGGATCTTGGTGTACTGTTTGATGCGCAGTTGTCGTTCGCCCTACATATAGAAACTATTAGTTCCTCAGCTTCTAAATCACTTGGATTTTTATTTCGAATTTGTAGAAACTTTTCCGACGATACTGCGTTAAAAGCTGTGTACTACTCGCTTGTTCGTTCCAAGATGGAGTATGCCTCTACTGTATGGTATTCTTACTACCATCATCATCAACTACAACTTGAGAGAGTTCAAAAAAGATTTCTGAAGTACCTCTCATATAAATCAGATGGTGTGTATCCCCCTCGTGGTGTTGATTATGGCAGCTTACTGCAGAGGCACAATCTTCAATCGTTGTCTTACCGTAGGAATGTAGCTAGCGGGAAATTTCTTTTTAAGTTGATCAATCATGATGTCGATTCACCGTCTTTGCTCTCCCAAGTACATTTCGTGGTGCCTCAATATAATCGCAGATCTGCTGATACATTTTATGTTTCACAATCACGTACTAACGTTCTACTTAAAGCACCACTTAATCACATGAGCAGGAATGCCAATTGTGCCTATCCAGACCCCTTTCATTATTCTAATGTGCATTAGTATATTGACTCGTCAGCTCCAAACCTGTTTTTTTTCTGTCTCTTTTTTATATTATGTTAGTGTAGCGATTAGATTCTTACTTATATTTTTCAATTGTATTTACTTATACGTTAAGTTTTGACTTACAACACTGCACTCTATTATTTTTTTATATGTATATTGCCCTGTTATTGGATTTTGTTTGTAATCTGTTGGGTAATAAAGTAATTATTATTATTATATTGAATAGGTACCTATAAATGTCACTGAGATTACTAATGTCAGTTCTACAATTAACGGTATGGTTAGTGGTCTTAATGTAGAACACCTCAAGGAGGAGAGGCTTGTAATAATTCTGTTGGTGACCCAATATCGATACATTATCGAAGTCGAAGTTATGTCGAAGGTCGTTATGGTGTATAGAAAGAGCTGTACTACTAGTTAGGCGAGTACAATCTCGTTTGTGCTGTGAGATTCTATTTTTCAACCATTGGTTGGTAGTGCCAATGTAAACTTTGTTGCAATCAACACACGGAATGCTATAAACAACATCAGAAAGAACACCTTTATCTGTTTTACATTTAACGTTTGGAAATAGATTATTAATAGTTAGTAAATTATAATACGCTATTTTTGTATTCGAGTTATCTTGTACTTATATTTTCATACAAAAGTGGTATATATGGGAACTTAAAGTATTTCAAACTACCACCTTCTGGTTGGATAGTTTGAAGATTGTTGTTCCTACAATTCGTAGGTGATCTAAATATAAGCGAGTGTACTAGACTAGATGGGTACTCATTTGTGATAAAGATATCAGAAAGTGTTCTCTTATTGGCATCATGAAAGCTATATTTAACATTTTAAATATTTCGACTGCGTACGTTATTTAAGCGGATTGCTATTTCAGCTGATAGTCTCTGAAGCAGCGTAAATAAAGTATGCGAAAGCTTAGAATCTCATAAAAGTTTTTTATTTTGTTTGGCTGCCCCAGGTTTTTCCATCATTTAAACCGTTGTCCTAACGTGCACAGCCAGTACTTCTTTTCTATTTAAGAAATTATGTTCAATCCATGTATTCATATTGTTACCTATATTAGTAGATACTAACTAAAATAAAAAATTCATCTTTAGATATGTACAGCAACCTCTCTGTTGGAGTAAATAGTGAAACTTAAGCGCTACTGTAAAAATAATGTAAAATAATCTTAAAAATGTTAGGTATACGGAATAACAATCCGTGTTATGCCTGAGGTCTGAGGAAAAACTGTTTATGTATTTTCTTCTAGAAACTCAAAAATTTCAACCAAAGAAAAATGTGTCTCAGAATGTTGTAAGAAGGTTGTCGTTGATAATAGATGTTATGAATAAGAAGTAATGATAACGCGTTAAGATCCAATAAAGTACTAGAGACCAACAAATCAATGTGTTGTACATCATACGTATGATGATTCTAAACGTGCAGTGGAGACATAAGATTCTTTTGGAGAAGTTAACATATGCAGTATATTCAGTATGTATCCGATTAAATTTTCTGTGTATTTATTACAACCATTTATGGAAAAGTGACCAGGTTTATATGGCAGTATAATTCAGAGTATGGTAGTGATATGCGATTTCAATTTGAAGGCATTTGATAAAGCTGTGGGAACATGGTAGTAGACACTAGGTGAATACAATATCAAGTAAGCGAAAGGTGTCACATATTCGAGCTTGAATGTAAAAAACATTGAAATACATAGAATGCAAATAAAGATAATCCCCTTACTTAGTTGCCGTATATCCTAATGTCATTAGCCAAAATATGTATGTTATAACGTTATAGATGAAGGTGTATTAGATCAACAAGGAACATTATTTATATAAAGCATTAGTGTAATCTGAAAAACATAGGTGTAAATGCGGTAAATCTAAAAAAATATATTGATAAATGAATTTTAGATTATTAGTTGATATAGAATGGAAATGTTATTAGCATGTCATAAGACTTGACTGGAAAAACTAAAATTGCTTCTACCCTGCGATGAATATATTAATTTCTCTTTAACATATTCCAATTGCATGATGTGGATATAGAAAGCGCAGCTAATGATAAAATAGCCCACGCACTTGTAACGTAATGATAAGCGAGCGAAGGCAATTGTCGGATGCTAAGTATGGATTTAAAGCGATCAACCAATAATAATGCATAACAGCAACAAAAGCTACTACATGTACAAGTACTTCTCATAGTCATCATTAATGCGCGTACCATCTATTTTCATCTATACGCTCAGCGTAGATACTTACGTATGTTCCTTCAGGATAGTCTCAACCTTGGCCGTGTTGACGCCCCAAATGAAAACACTGCCGTCGGCTGATCCGACTGCTATATATTGACCGTCTGGACTGAACGTTGCTCGCGCCCAATCGCATCCAACCTTGAATCCCTCGTAGCTGCAATAAGTAAGCAAGAATGTCACACAATAATAACCAAACATTGTATTACGTTAGAACGCGGTGCGTTATTACGCGCAAGCTATACGTCAAGTAACCTATTATTTCAACGTTACGCAAAAGGAAGGCGCTGCCCGCATCAGGGGAAATTCAGACGCATAGTAGTACTCTAGTCGTTGTACATTTTCTCTAATTATTGTGCTGCATATTATTACCGCATTTTATCATTTTTATTCTACAGCACCAGGAAGTCGTCTAATCTGGATATTTGTATATCTGCGTTGCATTGTAATTAAGTAGAGGCGATGAAAATACTTCAATCCTCCCTCTAGAAATAGTTTACCTTAATGCTTACATCGAAGAAAATCGTTATCGTCAAGTTGCTGACTTGAAGGCAAGCGGAGAAAATAAGTTTAGATGCGACGATCATCTTCTCTGTAATTTTTACGTTGATGCTTGGAATGTAGGTTATCTACAGTTAAATGTAATTTTTATGCAAATAATTATATTAAACGAAATTTGTAAAATTTCGTTTTTTAATTAGTACAGTTGCAACTCTCGACGACGATGCGATAGGATCAAATCCGTCGTACGTGGACACGTAAGGAAAAAAAATGTCTAGCTATACGAAAAAGCGTACATGCGACAACGGTAAACACGAATGGGTGATTTACCACACAAACGGTGGGGTTAGCGGCAGTCGATGGCTCACGACGGTTACCGATGTAGTTAGTTACGAGATAGACTGCGGACGATCTTAATAAGAATTTCTAGAGTATTTATTTTTCTTTTCTTTTATTTCATCAGAATCTGTTTTTATTTTCGTTTTTAGAATTCCTTATTAGTTTCGTGTAGGCTTCGTAGCAACAACAAAATAAATATGCGAAGCTCTCATTTCCAGGCGACCATGACTTGAAATTATTACAAGCCTACTAACGACCCGTATCGAAACGATCGAATTCCACTCAATTCCCTCCTCGCTTCCCCGCCATACATATATAGATATAGCTAATTTCGCATTTTCTCAATGTGTATCCGTGTTATGTATTGTAACGTTTTAAATGCGGGAAATTATTAAATAAAAATTTACTTTTTCGAAATGAATTAATTATATGGTCCAAAGGTTCGGGAGTATTCTAAACACAGTCCTTCGGCAGTTATTAAGCTAGATATCAATTAATTAAATTTTACGAGTATTAGAACTGAAAATGGGAAATCTAAACTGGAATTATGACGATCTCATATAAACTCTATGTTTGTATGTTACCTGCTGAAAACTTGCCTATTCTACTACCACTAAACTTGACTTTTACCTTGTATCAATGGTACGATTTAAACGTTAAATACTTAGAAACTGGGAACACAGCCAAACACGTGTTACCTGGATGAATATCTTGACTGAAAGTGAGAAATTAATTAGCGTCCCTCCACCCCTTTATTTTAATCTCGATAGGGATTGTTCAAATACAGCAAATTTGGATAACTTTACTTTTCGAAATATAATTTGATAATGAATTTCAAACGAATATTCTTATTTTAAAAGTAGCATAATGCAAGCCATGCAGGGATGCAAGTGAAATACATTATCTATGCTAATGTATGACATATAACACCACCAACAACAGTGCAATAATAAAATTTATTGACGTACAAGACGATTTCTTTACGAACGATATTTAATTTTTGAAATTATGCTAAAGATATAACTGAATTTATGGTGAAACAGTTCACTGAATTTATAGTGTCAATTGTTGTAGGAATTAAATTTGAAGATTTCCATTAAATTTGAAGATTTCCATTAAATTTGAAGATTTCCGTTAAATTTGAAGATTTAGAAGATGAAGAAAATGAACAGAAGGCAAGTTACTTGCCCGCTCCCCCATGTTCGTCGTTGACCGGACATATTAATTCCCTAGCGACCCCGCTCTAGCGATCGCCTTTTTTCCAGTAAAAACAACACCTCACCAATACAGCAGTAAAACTGAGCTCTTCAGTTTTACTGCTGAAAACAATAGCTATCGAAACGTGCGTCCAGTGTTGGAGATGTGTTGTGCTAAGAGTTTTAGTGAGCTGTTCCATGTAATTATCTATACACATAAGGAAAGAAAATGTCTAGCTATACGAAAAAGCGTACATGCAACAACGGTAAACGCGAATAGGTGATTCGCCACAAGCGAAGGGGTTAGCGGCAATCGACGGCTTACGGCTACCGATGTGGTTAGTTACGAAGTAGACTGCGGACGATCTTAGTAAGAATTTCTAGAGTATTTATTTTTCTTTTCTTTTATTTCATCAGAATCTGTTTTTATTTTCGTCTTTAGAATCTCTTATTAGTTTCGTCTAAGCTCATTTCCAGGCGACCATGACTTCAAATTATTACGTGCGTTCTTGCACACTGTAGGTCTACATGCCAACGTTGTTACAAACGTACTAACACTAACTAATTTCACATTTTTCCAATGTGTATAAATATGTAAGCGCAACAGCCATCATGCTTTTGTACCAGTATATTCTGAATCGAACCGTTTTTTACAAAGACAGGCATTGTCAAAATTGTACTTTCTGGGAGTTCATTGAAAATTAATATGGAGCTAAAAATATTGGGGGCAATGAGTAATATTGAAAAGTGGGAAAGTAGTGGGTAGTTTTTGCAGGAAGTATGGTGTGATACTTATCTTATAGTTCTGCATTCCATTAAAAACAATTAAAGCCATTGACATGTTAGTCTTAGATGAAAAGAACGTTATATAGCTTAGTTTTACGGAAAGAGTTAATTTCTTCTAATTTTTCTTGTATAAGTTTTTTGGGACATTCTGCAATGTTCGACAAATAATTTTCCGGGAACTTTTCGAAATTTTCGTAGTTTTTGTAACAAAAACTTCGACTAAAACGTGTTTTCTATCAGAGGTTTCGTTTCTATTCATGATGCAATTAGAGTTTTTAATTAACAGCATCACCATCTTTCACAACGAACTAGCTACACAATAATGAAAAATGACAAGGGCAATTTGTCAGAGAATGAATTGTATACTTGCCGGTAGTTATTCCAACAGGACTTTGTATGCAGCGAAAGACACGGGGTGCTTGTAGTACGCGCAGTTCGATGAATATTCAATTCCAATTAATTGAACTCTTCGATAAACGAGCAACGGGTACACGATTTATAAATTAACTGGACACAGCAGTGCTTCGTGCGCAGTTTAATAATAGACTAACCTATTCTTTTTGTTCCGATTTTTTGTTTGGTTCCGGCATAAAATGGTCAATTTTCCGACTATGCCATACATCGGTTTAAATTCTTTTAAAACGTTGTTGGGAAATATATGACCCTGTTCTGAACTTTATCACCATACACGTGCAAGCGTAAATTTCATTAGTCGTTGGTAAACTATAGTTAACATTTTATCTTGAGCTACACCTTTCTGATATCATAGTATTGTTGACGATTGGCTGCCATCGTTTCGTAGTTTCTCTGGCTAGAAAGATATCAGTAAACGTATAGTTAGGCGACAATAGGATACGTAAGTTTTGTCATATGTTTCCAATAAACAGGGCTGGACAAATATCCCAATAGCCGACTTTTAACTGATGAAATAGACGAAACGAAAAATATCTTTGATAAAAGGTTTTATAGATTTTTCAGTGACGTACATTAATTGTCAAAAGTCGTTGCTCATTCCGATATAGCTAATTTTTTGATCGACAATATCAGTTTTTAGTTCAGTAGTGTTTAACAAGATGCATTAACACAGTGAGAAGATAACTTATTACTTTTTAATTTTTAAGGCATAAAGCATTAACATAAAGGAAGTTAAAATATGTACCCTTTAACTGACTGATAATGTACTGTTAATGTACTGTAAATTAGCAGAGTTACTTTTTGAACAGCCATCCTAATTCAATTCTTAAAGTGCTCGCAAGGAAAAACAAACTAAGGGAATTACAGCTGGTAATCAAACTAGTCACTCTATGTTATTCTCTTATTGAATTCTTTCCAACCAAAAGCCGTGAAATGTGTAAACCTTATATCACTGCAATTGCTAAAATATTGTTATGAAAATTGTATATACTGAAATGTTCTATCTCAGGGATTTTGTTGAAAAAAAAAATTGAATTTTGTAGATTAATTAAATTTTTAACTATTTTGTGGGCTTCGGGAGTATTCTTTGATACTCTTTCGGCAATTTTTAATGATTTTTGAGATCAGTAGATGGAAATTAACGAATGTTAAAGTTGAAAATGCAAACTAGCCTTGGTTTTTCGAAGATGTCATCTAAACTCTATGTTCCTATGATATTCACAGGAAATCTGCCTGTTCTAACCTACAACCTTTTCTTCTACCATGAATTTATCCTCTAGTTTCTATATCGAACACTTTAAATTGGGACCGCAGTCAAAACACTAGTTAACTCGAAGAAAGCTTAACCAGGATTGATGAATTTATTGGTGTTCCTTTTCTCCTTTATTTTAATCACGATGGCGATTGTTTCTTTCCACAGCAAATTTTGATGATATCTACCCAAACATAATCTAACGAGGAATTTTTGATAAATAAAATTAATTTTAGAAGTAGCATGAAAGAATGAATGTAGTGACGCTACTTGATGAATCAAACTAGACGAGTCTATGCTCTAAAATACAACTGACAACATTTAAATACGAAATTTTACTGCCAAAAACGAAGATGCCTTAACGAAACATATTTAATATACGAAATAATATTAGAAATACCTTTGAATTTACGCCGTTGTTTGTTTTAGGAGAATTTTACATTAATTTTGAAGATTTGCGAAAATAGGGAAATGAACTAAAGAGGAATAACTTCACCGTTTCTCCACGTTTGTCGTTATCTGGACTTAAAATAAACTTGTAGTACCCCCGCTCCAATGCCAGTCGGCCTGGGGGAAAATTGTGGCTTTCGAAAAATAGCTTTTATCCGCAAGAGGGAATTTCATATCTATCGTATGGCTATACAGAATACCCTAAACGTTTTAGACTGATAGCTGATATTTTCGAAGTAAATATTTAACATAACAATACCTGTTTAAGAATATTGATGAGTTATAACCAAAAAATGAGATCACACAAAAGTCAATATAATGTTATGAACTTTGTTTACTTACGTTTAAAAGTGTATTCTTTTGACATTTTGACTGCATTCAGTTCCATTTTATTACAAGACGAAGCAGTGTTGATGACCTCTTCCCTCTAATTTCACCCAAATCTGTTTTCCTTCTTTATCTTATGTAAGTATGTATGACATGTAGACAAGAAGCATTTTTGTTTAAGAAAGGAGTCCAGTAAACAACTTTTAGCGTGAGAAACTAAATTCTCTGATTATATTTCTTCAAAATGTTGTTATTACATTGTATATGGACAAGCATAATGCTATTCATATGCAGTCATTAAAATAATTCGTTATCATGGTAACCATTCTGACATTACCGTACTAGCTGAAAATTTTGGATATTATCGCCATGAAAGCACGAAGTATTTTCGATGGATTTTGAAACCATCAAGGATGTTATTTGATTTAATTCAGATAGTAAACTGTGGATCTGAATTGAAAAACAAAATGAGACGAGATGATTTTTCCACATCAAAATTCTACGATAAAATTTTAAAGTACCAATAATATACGAAACTATTTCATCTCAAATGTTATAAATATCAATTACTAAACTTATTTGGATCCTTGAACAACAAAATTATCGAACTAATCAGGAATTGAAGAAAGAACATATTTGATTTTGAATTAGGCGCAGCTTTGAGTCAAGATTTTCAAGAACGGATATCGAAGTACTTCATTTCATTGAAGAACTTCAGTCAGAAGGTACAAAATTTGGCCAAATAAACAAGAAAATTCAATTTAATATCAAAATTTAAAATTTCAAAAACTCAAATAAATTCATAAATATTTTAATAAACATAGCTGTTAGATAGGGATTGCATTAGGACAATGTTTTAAAATCTAAAATCTTGCAAAAGAAATATAATTTTTTTGAATAAAAATACTGTAACCCTTGAACACTAAAAATTGTTTAATTTTTCACTCGATTTCTATTAGCAAAGGAAAATAAGTGAGGTCCCACATATTAAATAATTTATGAAACGTTAACACTGAGTAATTAAATAATTTTATACAGAGTCTCATTACAGTATGTTATTGATCTAATGTAACATATAATAGAGAACTTGCGAAATTTATAGTATAGTAGTTACAAAGTGGGGACCTCAAATTTTACAAAAATGTAGAGCCAACCATACATATGTATACATTTCGTTGACTCTTGTTAGCATGGATATGTTACGGAATAGCCTTAAAACAAATCCTCGAAAATTTTTGCTAAGGATAATCTAGTGTTCTGACACATTTACTCTAACCGAAGGCATTGTTAACCAGTTGGAAACCACATAACATTTAATTTTATGATCTGTGTCCATAATTGGGATTTCAATATGCTCTCGTCGTGTGATCTGGGCAAAATTCTCGATGTAGATGTTGTACATCTACGTATCTACACGTCAACATTTATTATTCTTTCATGTTTTCGCTCTCATATAGGAGATGCATATCGAAATTCGGGCTTGGTTCATATCCTAGACATTAAATAACAATGAATTATTTACTAAAGTTCTTCTCTTTGAAACTAATATTTAATACATCGCACTGCGTTATCGTATATTATTAAATACTTACAAATTAAAAGATGTAAAACATTTAAATCTTATATTATTGTAATTACGAGGAAATGTTGATCGAAAATTGAACTTTGCATTTAATTACATCAGAAATGAAAATGCAACAGCACCTCTTTAAAATTAATATACTTCAATGAATAGCTGAGAATTACGTTTCACACAAGTACGTTGTTGGGAACCCTGCACCAAAAATCAAGTGACATTGTTTTGAACAATGATTCCATGCTTGAATCTGATGTCATTTTTAAAAAGGATTCATAGGTTTCATTTGACATATTTTCTGGCTTCTGCAAATTCGGTACAAAAGGATTTTGAAACCATGAATTCATTTTCAATTTTGTATTCTGCTCTTCAGGAAAATACATCTCAAAAGATGCGCGCATATCATGGAGACATTGGACCAATTCTTCAAATATTTCATTTGGTAATTCTGCTATCCCACCAACGAACTCATTCAGTGTTAAAAAGCTTTCTAGTTCTCTCTTGCCAACGCAAACAATCCAAAAATCTAATTTGTTTTTGAAGGCGGTTATTTTAGTATTAGTATTGAACACTGTTGTGTTTTCCTTGTAATTCATTAAATTTTCCAAATATATCTGCCAAAAAAGCTATTCTGAACAACCAAGTCACACCGCTCAAACGATCTTTTAATTTCAAAGAAATGTCAGTCATAAAAGCTTGTAATTTAGCTCTTAATTCGAATAATCTTGCTAAGGTCTTACCCCGAGATAACCATCTAATCTCACTGTGGAGCAGTAGTGTTTTATGTCTGCCCCCATAATCTTCACACATTATTGAAAACAATCGGGACTGAAGAGGGCGTGATTTGACGTAATTGATTATTTTTACTGCTTCACCAAGAACCAATTTTAGATTTGGCCGCATTTATCGCGAATGCTTGTCTATGCAGGATACAATGACTGGAAGTACAGTTTGGCGCTTTACTTTTTATTAGTGATACCGCTCCTGCTGTTTTACCAGTCATTGCCTTGGCCCCATCTGTACAAATATCGATACAATCGTTCCAATCAAGATGGTTTATTTCAAAAAAATTGTTAATCGTGTTAAAAATTTCTACTCCGGTAGTGTTAGTTGGCAGCGATGCGCACATAAGCAAATCTCCTTCGAGTGAATGTTTATATGGATATCGTACAATTATCAGCAAGATGGCCAGTCCAACAACATCAGTCGACTCATCCATTTGCAAGGCGAATTTGTTGTGTTGAAGGCGACCAACAAGCTCTTGTTTGATGTAGCCTGCGGGATCGTTAATTCGACGCGAAACTGTGTCGAAAGCGGCACTGTAGAAAGATGCTTTGCACATTTTTCATCGAGCATACATTGTGTTATGACTGCCACACATGGTTTTATTAAATTCTCAGCGATAGTGTGGTCTTCGCCCACTTGTGCAATACGATAGCTAACCAAATACGATGCCTCCGTGACTTTTTCATTCACAGTTTGGGTCGCATAAGTCATAGTTTTTTGACTTCTTAATAATTGTTCTTTCTTACGCATAAAAAATTCTTCATTCTTGTCTTTGCAATCCGGGTGTATAGTTTGTAAATGTCGGCGCATCTTAGTAGGTACCATGGAACTATTCGGAAGTAGCTTGCTACATAACATGCAGAGTGGTGAGCCGTTAGAATCAATAAATCCGAGTTTGATGTAAGATTCATCATACGTCCTTTTTTTCACCTTTCGTGAGTCGTTAGATATTTGACTGCTTGTAACCATGGTGATTGAAGTCGTCATATCACCTCCAAGATTCTCACTGTCTTGATCGGAAATATTTGAGGTTGATGCCGCATCTTCCGGGCGAACCTTCGAACTGTCGAACCTACATTTTGTTGCAACACCTTTAAATCAATGCTCCATTCTATCTTCTAAAATCAACGTTGCAATCACGTCACAGAGTGGAACTTAACTCTGTGCTGCGCGGCACTGGTTTATATAGCCCCGGGCGGTGAAACATAGGTAGCGAAGCGACGAGACCCTTTGAGGCGGTTCGAGGTTTTTGTGGATGAGAGAG
Organism: Dynastes maya; assembly: GCA_029619315.2. NCBI lineage: Eukaryota > Metazoa > Arthropoda > Insecta > Coleoptera > Scarabaeidae > Dynastes > Dynastes maya. Next base: position 37,615,357 of record JAROYE020000004.1, read on the forward strand.
AAATGAAGAGAGCACTGGAATGTTCGCGACGTGTGTAGATGAGACAGCGCGCAGCGAGAGAGAGGGGGAGAAAGCGTCAGCACGCCACTGCGCGGGTGTGCAGTAGAGCAACGCAAACTGCGCTGAAAGCCAGTGGCTGACGCATAAAAGTTTACACAAAATAAACACGGCCGGGACAGTTCGGTATAAGCGTCAGTATAACTGCGACTCGAAAGCCGATCTGTTGTGTATGCATCTACGCTGTCGTATACTATATCGTAGTTCTACGTTTGTTTTGAAAATATGTCCTACGTCGCGAAAACGACCAAAGTTGGACACAATAAGAGAATTTATTGCAGAAATGCCTGATTTAAAGTGTGATGGCGCTAAAATTCAATGTGTAGCATGTAAAATAGATTTAATGTGTTGGTCGAAAAGTGATTGTCTACGGCACATAAGTAGTGCAGAGCATGTTTCAAAAAAAAATTCCACACGAGATTATGACAAATTTAAATTTAATTTATGTGTTTATTGCATGTAATTTACCATTTCATTTACTAAGGAAGAAAGCATACGTCTCGTTTTGGAATAAATATTCAGACTTTAAGTTACCAAGTGAGAGAACATTACAGAGAGTTGTGCCATCTGCTCGTGAGCATGTCGAGAAAAGAATTAAATCGGTGTTGCAAGATAAAAAACTGTGGTTATGTGTGGACGAAACAACAGATCGTAAAAAACATTCTGTGGTTAATGTAATGGTACGCACAATAAAATCACATCGACCGTCACCCTCAATTTTACTAGCTTCCAGACGAATACAACAATGCACTGCCGAAGTAATTTCAATGTTGGTGTTAAATACATTGGAAAAATTTGAACTTTCAACAAATCAATTGTTGATGTTTATGAGTGATGGTGCCGTAAACATGCTTGCTGTAGGTTGATCTCTTAAAAACATTGTGCTAACTTGTTGCATATTACATGTAAAATTCATACTCTCAGTCTCGTAGCAGATAGTATCCGAAAATGTTATCCAGAGGTAGATGCTCTAATACCACATACAAAAGCTGTGTTTGTAAAATCCCCAAAACGTATTCGGGAATTTCATAGACTATGCCCCGGTATTCCTGAACCACCACAACCTATTCTTACTCGTTGGGGAACATGGTCAGAGGCTGCATTTTATTATCTTAAATATTTTGAGAATATAAAGGACCTGATTTTAGAATTCGACCCAAAGGAAGCTGCGGCTGTCAAGGTAAGCCGCTTGAAATTTCAGGATAGTCAAGTTAAAACAGATTTGGAAATTATTCAAAACAATTACGTGGGACTAGCGGATGCGATAGAAAAATTACAAAATTCTTCGGTGTGGTTAGTGGAATCTTTGCAAATAGTGCAACATGTTCACGCACAGCTATGCGCGATAGAAGACGCAAGAAATGTTTGTGTTTTAGAAAGGTTTGAAAGTGTTTTAGATAAAGACTCTGATTTTGGCACATTAAGACAAATTTGTGAAGGTGCGTCAACAGAACCATTAAGTTATTTGAAAGATTATTTTACTTACGCAAATATAACGTCACTAGATGTAGAACGTTCGTTTTCGGCATACAAAAACCCTTTTTCTTCACGCCGCACTCACTTTGCCGAAACAACTTTGGAAACATATCTAGTGTTACAAATATTAAATAGACATTATCCACTTTGTGATTTCACGAAGGACTCTTAAAACGGTAAGTGTTTGAGCACGTATCATATTTAATTTATTTTGTGTAAACTTTTATGCGTCCGCCACTGGCTTTCAGCGCAGTTGCGTTGCTCTAGTGTGCAGTGACGAGAACGAGATCGTACCATTATTGTTGATATATTATGCTGGTTGTTGCCTCATTTTCGGCTATTATGCACTGAGAGAAAAATAACTTTTATAAAACCAAAATTGATATAATATTTATAAGAGTTTTTTTCCGCAATGTCAGAATTGATGTGCTTTGTTCTTTAGGCTGATATTATTTTGGTGGAGCCCTCGCAGAGGCCTTGCGGAACCCCAGGACTCCGCGGAGCACACTTTGAGTACCACTGGTCTAAACAAACCTATAAAACTTTTTATTAAAGATATTTTTTATTCCAACTACTAATTTAGTCAAAAATCGTATGTTCCAACACATTTTCTGAACCTTGCAAAATTAAACCTACTAAATTAGACATTCTATATGCTTTACCTAAATTGAGGTGCAGTTAAATTATGCCCCACAGTAAAACTTTTCAAAAATGTTCTCCCGTTGCTAAAGATGATCAAATGTAAATACATTCCAGCTGAAAGACAAGAACAATTCAACTACATGCATCAATAACGACTCATTGTTTATTCAAGAGCAAACGTTCCGCTTATTTTATTCATTCCTTCACTAAGTAAAATCGTATTTTCGTTAAAATTGATGTAAATTTTTTGGTTAAATACAACCTGCGTCTTTATTAAATTTCGTTAAATCAATTACGCCCGTTAGAAAATGAACAGTACGCGTCAAAAAAACGAGAGGGCACGCCGAACGGTGACAATCTAACTACATCAGAAAGAAAATAATTCGGGCGAAAACGGTTTAAATGAATAAGCCCGAATGCGAGGAGATTAATTCTTTTTCCTAGAGGAACGGTGGCGCGCTCGTTCAAGGAGCCTCCACGTGCTCGGCTGTGCGTAATACATGGGCATAAGAAGAAAATGGGTTAAGCATTAGAGTAAGCCGTGAAACGCGCAAACAGGTTTTCTCCTCAAGGAAGGAGGGCAGGGTATACGAGGTAAGAAGGGTGAGATATATGAGGCGCTTCACCCAGTCACTCCCCGAGGCGAGACTGATATCGCCATTGCTTTTATCATCCGTCATTAATCTGAATGGCAGACGAAATCTTCGTCTAGACAAGTCTATTCTACGTATAAACTTTTCTGATGATGCATAGATCGTTCGATTTGCTGTATCACGCGATATAGTTTTGCAAAATTTATACATACTACAGAATTTACAAAACTAAACGCCGAATAAGATTGTATTTAAAGAACACTATCGGTGCTATTGCGGGTGCGTGAAGTTCCACGACACTATTGACGTTTTAGAATTTGGAAATGCGGACACGTTTTGTGCCTTGAAGACCCGAACCTTTTTGAAACATTGATAACGACAGCGTTTTATGCTCATTTTGTGCTGATCTGTTTTGCACTAGCCCCGTCGGTATCAGATTTTTAAAAATTGGCACGTTACCATAAAACTTCTGTTTCCAATATCTAAATAACAGGACGAGCGCCAAACGAAATTTTTGAGATACAAATTACTGCCATTAACAAATTTTCAAAAGTCATAAAATGGCTGCCAAATAAGGGTTCCTACGAACCTTCAATTTCAAATATTTAGAAAGTGGGAGGAGTAAAAAATGAATTTGACCACCCAAATCACCACGGAGCGAGCACGAAAGCTTGCAGCTGCCAAATTTTCAAAATCTTTAGTGGATTTAAAATAGAGGTTTACTATTTCAAAGCCGTATGCAATCAGGCTTCATTTTCAAATAGGTACGTTGAAAACGGAACAAGTGCAGAACGAAGATTACATGTACTAAAACCGCACAAAGCGTTGCCACCTTCAAATTAAAAAAAAACCAGAAAAGTTGTCGGGGTAGTTTCCACATTAAACGTCTCCCTAGCCGTCAATATCGAATATCTGGCTCCTCGAAAGATTAATCAGGGCAACTTTGTTATTTTAAGCGGAATGCCCTGTATATTATTACCTTATTGATTTCTCCACCTACAAATAAACTAATATAGTACGGATCTTATGTGTCTATCTCTAACAGACTTTGAAATATTTATGATTTCGTCCTCAATTGCCCAAATGTAGATATATCTATTTGCTCCAAACAATTCGAAATGCAACTACATACATCTTAGCGAAAATTTTTACGAGATTAAGATTCATACCTAGCTCTATCTTGACATGGTATTAAAGCGTCTTCGAAACATACACACCGAGGGAAATGTATAGTAAATTATACCATAATTTTAGTGTCTCCTACCAGAATCGACGGTTACTATAGTGACCTACTATCGAAGTAAGTAGAAAATATCCTACTATTGTAGTTTCTTGAAGTGGCTGTCTGTACTCCACATTCATAGTAAAAATAGTACTCCAAATTGTAAACAGCTCTATAAAATTACAGTAAAAAAGTACTATCAAATTGTAGGTAAATTACAATATACTCGTAGTAACATTGTCGTTAAAAAGTGTTACTACAAAATGTACTCATTGCCACATACATTGTTAATTGCTCTTTCCTTGTTCATAGCAGTACGACATTCTGCAGTAAATTATTCTCATGCTTGTAACAGAATAATATTCAAACAAAAGAAAACTTAATGTAGAAGTACACATCCAAAATGTGCTTTGCAACAATCAGGATAATGCTAATAATAAATAGCTCACGGTATTGATGGAATCACTACCGGTAAAAAGAATGTCATAAGAGAATAGCACTATCGCTTTTTGTTCCTATCCGCATTACTCTTAAATCTCTCAGCTTATGCCACTAATCTTCAAATACAGCAACTGAAATATTTCCTGGCGCCACCTAGTTCTAGTAGTTATAGTCACGCCGTCCTAGATAGTAGAAACCGGAAAACAGATGCCATTTACTCATACAATAACGTACTTATGAATCGTTCATAAATATTTTCAAAAGATACCGGTTAATGTAATGTTTTTTCTCCTTATTACTGTTTACCAGGTGTACTAATTTAACTACACCTTTTTTAAATACGAGGCGTATTTTTAAAGTAAGTACCGTTTTCAAATAAAAACAAGTAAGCTTTTCTTAACAATTTTATTTTTACATGAAAGCCTGTACCTTATTCTACTTTTCTACATAATTTCCACCAATATTGAAGCATTTATCGTATCGTACAATGACAGAAGGTCGCCCACTTCGTTCCTCCTCATGGACATTCGTGCGGCCATTTTTAAAAGCTCTCACCCATTTCCGTACCATTCCATCACTCATAATGTTTCCTCCTCTTCATAGATCTAACGATGAATGTCGGCCGATTTAATGCCTTTAACACTAAGAAAACGAATCACAGCGCGTATTTCACAGTCGACGGGATTCTCGATCGACGGAGACGTTTTAAATAGTGACAAACAAACGTAAACACGGTCGAATCTTTCTGTAACGGTGTCTGTGGCTTGTCAACAGGTGTAGGTACACAGCGCGCAAGCGTAGAAAGCCGTCGCAGCGTTCACGGTAGCAGAATTTCAAAACGGTACTTACTTTAAAAACACGCCTCGTACATAGTAAATAATAATAATAAAAAAGGGTATAAATAAACTTAAATATTAGCTTAATAATTATTAAACTATATGGAAATAACCTCTATTTAATTACATTATTAAATAAATCATGTAATTATACTGTAACGTTAAAAAAAAACTTTTCATTCACTTGCTCCTAATTTTATTTTTTTCTTGCAAGTTTATTTGTTAAATAAATATTTTCTAAGGATTAGAAAATCAAGAAAATCCAAGACAGAAAAATGTTTCATCCAAGTAAATCACTTAGTTTTAAGTTAAGAAAATATTCATATTAAGGATAGGGATGAAAAAAAATTGTAGAGATCTCACAGTTTTATTGAGAAATCAGGTGAACGGTTTAACGTTCAAAAAACATATCAGGCTAGGCTACAAGGACATCCAATAAAAGAAAAATTACAATAGTGAAAAAAGAACCTAAAGTTAATAATTAAAAGTAGAAGCAAGTGAATGGATTAATGAATAGAGTACGGATAATATGCAAAATGCATGTTAAGTGCATATGTGCATATTTGACTAAAACGAAGTAAATGCATATGCAATTTACATTAGTGCATGTTTTGGCATTTTTGTGGAGAACTTCACATAAAAATATAGCTGCTAGTTTAAATTTTATCGGATTATAACCCATCCCTAATCATTGCACCTGAAGTTCTAAAAGGGTTGTAAACTGAAGTGAAATCTCTTTATCGCTTTACTGGTGTCATTAAGGCATTATGTGTCCTTAGTAAAGCTGGCCACGAGCGGTACCGCGCAGTAGCTTAGAGTCGACCAGGCCTCGCGTTCCACTAGAGTTATTCTGCTAATAGAGATGTTTGCTGCCGCAAATAATTTCGCTCACCTTTTAAATAAAAATTAAATAACACGTGCTCAAACACTTACCATTTTAAGAGTCCTCCGTGAAATCACAAAGTGAATAATGTCTGTTAAATATCTGCAACATTAGATATGTTTCAACAGTTGCTTCGGCAAAACTAGTACGGCATGAGGAAAAAATGCGTTTATATGCAGAGAACGAACGTTTTACATCTAGTGACGTAATATTTGCGTAAGTAAAATAATCTTTCAAATAACTTAACGATTCTGTTGACGCACCTTCACAAATGTGTCTCAATGTGCCAAAATCAGAATTTTTCTCAAAAACACTTTCAAATTTTTCTAGAACAGAAACATTTTTTGCGTCTTCAGTGTAGAGATTCTTGTAACGGCACCGCACGATTTTGTAATTTTTCTATTGCATCTGCTAGCCCGAAGTAATTGTCGTGAATGATTTTTAAATCCATTTTAACCTGACTATCTTGAAATTTCGACTGGCTTTTCTGGATAGCGGCAGCTTCCTTTGTATCGAATTGTAAAATCACGTTCTTAATATTGTCAAAATATTTATGATAATAAAACGCGGCCTGCAACCATGTTCCCCAACGAGTTAGAATAGGTTCTGGTGGCTCTGTTATACGGGGACACAGTCTGTGAAATTCGCGAATACGTTTCGGTGATTTGACAAATACTGCTTTGATATGCGCTATTAAAGCGTCTACCTCAGGAGAACATTTTCTGATACTATCCGCCACAAGATTGAGAGCATGAATTTTACACGTAATGTGTAACAAATTAGCAGAATGCTTTTTAAGAGACCGGCCTACAGAAAGCATGTTTGCAGCATCATCACTCACTAACATCAAGAGTTGGTTTGTTGAAAGTTCAAACTTGTCCAATGTATTTAACACTAACTTTGAAATTACTTCGGCAGTACACTGTTGTATTCGTCTGGAAGCTAATAGAATTGAAGATGACGATTGATGTGGTTCCATAGTACGTACCATTACATTAACCTCAGAACGTTTTTAACGATCTGTTGTTTCGTCCACACATAACCATAATTTTTATCTTTCAACTCCGATTTAATTCTTTTTTCAACCTGTTCACGAGCAGATGGCACAATTCTTTGTAACGATGCTCGACTTGGTAATTTGCAGTCCGAATATTTATTCCAAAAGAAGACATATGCTTCCTTGTTTAGTAAATTAAACGGATTACATTCAATAAAGGTAACACATAAATTAAATCTAAATTTGTCATAGTGTCGTGTGCAATTTTTTTTTTAAGAATGCTGCTTACTATTTACGTGACGACACATAACCACAATTTTTGATCTTTCAACTCCGATTTTATTTTTTGTTCAATATGTTCGCGCGCAGATGGCACAATTCTTCGTAACGACGTTCGACTTGGTAATTTGCACTCCGAATAGTTATTCCAAAAGCAGATAAATGGTTCCTTGTCTAGTAAATTAAACGGTATATTACATGCGATAAACGTAACGCATAAATTAAATATAAAATTTTCATTGTCTCGTGCGCAATTTCTTTTTGAGACATGCTTTTCACTATTTACGTGTCGTAGACAATGTTGTCTGGACCAACACATTAACGGGATTTTACAGATTACACATTTAATTTTAGCACCTTCATATATTAAGTCTGGAATTTCTGCAATAAATTTTCGAAGTTTGTCCGACCGCGGTCGTTTTGCTGAGGAAATCATAATTTTTCTAGGGCAGATAAACAATTGCGCAAATGACCGGCAGCGAAAATGTCCGTACTGCTCCGCAGACGAAGTAATACTACCGTTCCTCTCGGTCCGAACTGATTCTACGCCGATACGCGGTACCGCTCGTGGCCAGCGTTAGTCTTTAGAAAACAAAATTTTCGGAAAAGGCCTGAAATATTTATGGCTATGAATAAGAGGATTAAATGCGCTGTGAAAGTAATGATATGATTAATGAGTAATTAATTACATTATTCTTATTAACAGTTATGTCATACATACACATATATATATAGTATTAAGTAATATTCTTTCGCGTAATATTCTTTCGCAATTTTATGTTGCAATTTTTATGTACATATCTGTATATTTATTCTATTGTTTACAGTTATATCTGGCAAATTTTCTTCAAAATAAATGCATGCGTATATACATGTTTTTCTTGGCATAACAGCATATTATTAGTGCATATTTTCAACGTTTTTAGTGCATATGTGCATGCATATTTCTCGCTTTTTGAGTGCATGTTATCCACACTCTACTTATGAATAAGTTTTTTTTTATTTCTTGCAATATGATTAAATTATTTCTTTAAACACATAATTAAATAGGGATTAGTTTTATGTAGTTTAATAATTAGATAGTTAATATTTAAGTTTACTTAGCCCCTTTATTATTATTATTATTAATTATATATTTAAAAAAGGTGTAGTTAAATTAGTACACCTGGTAAACACTAATAAGGAGAAAAGATATATTTATCGGTATCTATGGAAAATGTTTATGAAACGTTGTACGTCAAAGGTTATATCATTGTATGGGTAAGTATGGCATCTATATTAATGTGTCTGTCGCCACTCTCTAGGGCGACATGACTACATCACCCGGCGCTAGGGGACGCTGGGAAGTACTTCAGCGAATTCATCAATACCACGGCTTGATACATTATCTTGATTATTGTTTCGATGCACATTTTTCATGTGCGATTCTACATTAAATTCACTTTTGCTTGAACATTGTACTGTTACAAGCATGAGAATAATTTACTGGATTATGTACGGATATGTCGTACTGTTTTAAACAAGGTAAGTGCAATTAATCATGTGGATATAAAATACAATTATTTCATTACAAGTGCATATACTTCTCTTAAGCGGAGAAAAAAACGCTAAGAAAATATTTCTTTTGATTTAAAACAGTTATTGCATTGTGGATAATTGAAACAGTAATTGTCTTGAATTGAGGCGGATAGCCTTGATATAAGTAAACGTTTTTCTACCAGTAACACTAACGTTTGTTCCGCAACAATATCGTAGTGTATGGCTTCGAAAGCAACATTTGAATACCAAACTGGAATTTTAAGTTTGAAACAGTTCAGAATAATAATGAATCTGAGACGCAAAACATACAGGGAGAGTCATGTTTATGGGCTCAGAAGATTGTGCCTTTGTGAATGCAGATTTTTCAAAACGGTTTTTTTTTTGTTATGAGGTCTGATTGGTAGGTAAGGTACTATTGCCTTAAAAGTAAGGGTTTCATATATATTAGGTCTTCTTTGAAAAAGTCAATATTTAGAGAAACTTTGTTTCTCTGGAAGTGCACATTAGACAAATATGATTTTTGGTACCTAAATTAGGCATAAAAGGACCTACGGCACATGCGTTTATGCAGTTCTGAGCTGCTAATGAAATGCGCGTAATATTACGTTAAGTTGGTGTCATATATTTTTGTTAAAAATTCCTTTTTTTTAATAGAATATCCTGCATATTCTTTGAGTTTTGAATTTTTGGTAAAATTCTAGACCAATTCATGAAAAGTTATCATCTGTACATAGCAACCTGCTCGTGGTACAAATATGCGTACAGCTTAGTTTTAGGAGGTTTTAGCGGTAGTTTTAAATATCCCGACAGAGAATTATATAAACAAAATATCTGATACGTGAAAGAGCGTTTAGAAGGTTCAAAATGATGAACAGCTGGTAATAAGGGATGTCTAAGCCGTAAATTTAAATTGTAGACGTCTGGATGGAATACTAGCTTGTTGTGCTAATAGGCAGCTTGTTTCAAAGTCATAATTAGACTTGCTCACTAGCGCTAACGGACAGGGGCGGAGGTTCAATACAACCCTCAGTATAACTGCGAGTCTCAACCAGATCTGTTGTGTATACATGTACGCTGCCGTAAATACTATTTCGTAGTTCTACGTTTGTTTTCAAAATGTTGCCTACGACGCACGAACGACTAATGTTGGACAAAGTTACAGAATTTATAGCAGAAATGCCTGACCTAAATTATGATGGCATTAAAATTCAATGTGTAGTTTGTAATATCCCTTTAATGTGTTTGTCCAAAAGGGATTGTCTACGTCACGTAAGTAGTAAGCAGCATTCTTAACAAAAAAAAATTGCGCACGACACTATGACAAATTTAAATTTAATTTATGTGTTACCTTTATTGCATGTAATCTACTGTTTCATTTACTAGACAAGGAAGCATTGTCTTCTTTTGGGATAAATATTCGGACTGCAAATTACCAAGTCGGGCATTGTTACAAAGAATTGTGCCATCTGCTCGTGAATATGTTCAAAAAAGAATTAAATCGGAGTTGAAAAATAAAAAACTGTGGTTATGTGTGGACGAAACAACAGATCGTAAAAAACATTCCATGGTTAATGTAATGGTACGTACAATGGAACCACATCAATCGTCACCTTCAGTTCTATTAACTTCCAGACGAGTACAACAATGTACTGCCCAAGTAATTTCAAAGTTAGTGTTAAATACATTGGAAAAGTTTGAACTTTCAACAAACGAACTGTTGATGTTTATGAGTGATGGTGTCGCAAACATGCTTTCTGTAGGCCGGTCTCTTAAAAAACATTGTGCTAACTTGTTCCATGTTACGTGTAAAATTCATGCTTTCAGTCATGTGGCACAGTAAGGAACTACAAATATTTTGTTTCTTTCACTACAATATGTCATTGCCATATTGCGTGTTCGTAAAATCTACTAACACTTGAACTATAAAAAAAAAGTTTGTGTTTCGTTTATTGTACGTATGTTTGTTGCGAGAACCATAAGTGGGGTGGATATTACCACAACACGTTAGCTGTATGCCTTACCACTACATTTCTCTCAGTGCAGGATGTTCAGTACTGAACACCAAAACATCAGAAACGTCATTCTTTTCAATAGCACCATATATTTTTTCTGTACCCACTTTATGGATAATTTATACTCCAACGTCTTTGTATAACGATGCATATGTCTACTATTGAAATAGCGCAAGAGCTGGGTGTCGATAAAGGGCTGATCCGTGAGAAAATTTAAAAAAATTGCAAAAATTTCGCCCAATTTGAGGTTTTTTGCTTATAACTTGAAAACGGTGCATTTTTCAAGGAGAAAGTCTATTTACAAAAATAAACTAGAGAGAATTTCCAAAAAAAAGTTTTATATGATTTTTTCCTCAGACGAATGCTTTGGGCGCTAGAGGGTGTTGAAATTACGGCCAAATTGCGGAAACTTACCTCGCACCTCGTGACGGCGCAATGTTTGACGATATCTTGATTGAAAACGATTGTTTCATAGTTAATTACCACATTAATAATTAACTTGATTTCATTTGGCGAAAATCCTACGATTTTTCCTTTCATATAATTCGAGTGTCATATCAAACAAAAGGCTTTGAGGTGTAGGTTATGAAAAAAATATTATTTAACACAAATTTCAAAATTTTTACCAAAAACCTCCAAAAATGATGTTTTCTCTGCGAGAGTGTTGTGAAAAAAGTATTTTTTTTACGTTAAACCCATTGAACCATTACTTGTTATACAACAAACTTTTAAATTGAGTTAACTGGAGCGGCTGTGTGACTCAGCCGACAGAAGTGATATTTCGAAATCAATATCGGAGTCTAAAAAAAAATAAAAGCTGAGGCAATAAAAATGCTTGGTAAATAAAGCGAATATATGCACAGGTTGAAGTGTTTTTATTGTAATTATTTTTTTTTTTGTTTGAAAACGGCATTTATTGTGTATGTAATGTAATAACCGTAAAAAGTAAACAAAGCGGTTTCTTAAAAAATCTGTTGCACTTAATACCGTAACAATAAATAATAATATAATGAATAAACGTAACTTCTTAACGGTGTGTTGTTGAAACACTTGCACCATCGGGTATGTTTCTACATCTGTCTCGGTGAAGGTTGTTCGCTGCGATGAAAAAATGTGCTTATATTTCGAGAAAGACCGTTCAACATCTACGGAAGTAACACATGCATAATTAAGATAGTCTTTAGAGTTAGTTAATGAATCTGCAGATGCACCACCACACATTTGTCTTGATCTCGTATAATCGGATTTTTTTTTTAAACGCTGTCGAACATTGCTATAACGCGACCGTTTTTTGCGTCGAATTTGCACTGATTCTACTAACGACGACCCAGTATTTTGCAATTTTTCTGTGCGTCTAGTAATCGTTTATAATTGTTGCTAATACTTTTTAAATTTGTTTCAACAGAAGTATCTAGAACTCCTTTCTGGCTCTCTTTAATAGCTGTAGCTTCGTCAGGGTGGAACTGCAAAATCACAGATTTTACTTCTTGGAAATGTTCAGAATAATAAAAAGCCGCTTGTTCCCCAACGCGTAAGACTCGGCTGTGGTGGTTCGCGAACAACAAAGCCCGTAAAATAGTCGAATCCGTTTGGGAGATTTCAGAAACACTTTTTTGTATTTGCTATTAATGCATCCACCTCCGGGTAACATTCTCGAATAGTTTGTGCCATGAGATGTAAAGCATGAACTTTACATGTAACATGTAAAAGTCCCTCACACTTTTCTTTAAGAGAACGGCCTACACTACACATTGTCGCTGCTCCATCGCTCATAAACATCAACAGTTGACTAGTTGATACTTGAAATTATTGTAACGTATCGTGCAATACATCATCACATAATCGCTTCGCTAGTACACCTTTTTAGTGTTTTGCTAGCTAGTAAGATTGTGAACTTCGGTTTAACAGGATCTAGTACTCGTACTATAATATTCAAAATAGAATTTTTTTTTACAATCTGTTGTCTCAACAAGGCATAGCACAGCAGTTCATCTTTTAATTCTGCTCTGATCCTGTTTTCGATATCTTTACGTATACTTGGTAGCTTTTTCCGTAACGCTGTCCGTGATGGTAAGTCCCTCTTGGGAAACTGTTGAATCTGTTCTCTATCGAGTAAGCGAAGCGGTAGACTACAAACAATAAACATCAAAAGTAAATCCAACTTAAATTGGGCTTGAGATGGCACGCTATTTTTGTGCTGTACACTATTCATATGTCTTTTACAGTCGCCTTTGTTCCAGCACATTAAAGGTATTTTGCAAACTCCACACAATACTTTAGTTCAAATTCACTGATGAATTTAGTGACTTTATTAGCCAACGGTCGTTTATTTTCCTTGCGTACGTTAGACATACTTACATACATATATTTATCCCTACAATTACGACTAACGCTGCAAGGGGTTGATGAGAAACTGTTGCAAGAAGTCAATAATTTCATTCGCCGAGGTAGCCCGTGCCGATTCATTTGCATATACAAGGTATTAAAAAAAACATTTAAATATTTAAGGGGCATATATTATGATTAAAAACAAGTTAAAAAAGCCCTAATGAACATGGGTCCGCAAATCAACCGTTTTCGTGATAAGTGCATTTGTCTTTTTTGAAAATCAACGAAAGCCACAATTTTCCTTACCAGTTTAGTTTTTTTTTTGTTTTTTTTTTGCTTTAGTCATAGAAACCACGACTTTCTCTAAAGTAAAACAATTGTTTTCATAAATTTTATTATCAGTTCGCTGTGCTATGCATACACTGTTTTCCAAATAAATGCGATTTAATAAAAAAAAACAACAACTTTAAGTAAAAAATTTGGTTTTCATATTTGAGTTATTGATCGGTTCGCTGTCAATTCATAAGCTGTTTTCTGGTAGTGAATTTATTTTCGACGCAAGGGAAATTAGTTTCCGATGTGCAATGCCTTATTTAAATGCTGAAATGGCCGACATGGTTTTTGTGTATGGTCGTGCCGATGGAAATGCTTTGGAAGCACGTCGCCATTATTGCGAGACTTTTTCCAATCGTCAACGGCCTTCTCATGTGATGTTTGGAAACGTTTACCAGCGGTTGAGGGATAGTGGTTCCTTCAAAAAACGTGCTTACGAAAGCGGACGTCCAAGGTCAGTGTGTATGCCTGAGGTTGAAGAACAAATTTTGGCAATAGTAGATGAAAATCTCGAAATTAGTGCGAGAAAAATTTCGGGTGAAGTAGGTGTAAGTAGTACTCTTGTTTGAAGAACTCTCCACCAACAACTTTTATATCCGTACCATATCCAACGGGTACAAGCCCTTACTCGTCCTGACTACCGAGCAAGAAAGATATTCTGTCAGTGGTTTTTAAGGAAATCTGCTGAACACCAGAATTTTTCGTCTAACATCCTTTTCACTGATAAAGCCGGTTTCACTAAAGATGGGATTTTCAACTGCCACAATAATGACGTTTGGTCGTACGAAAATCCGCATGCTGTTCTTGAATCCACACATCAACGGCGCTTCAGTCTGAATATCTAGCTAGCCATTTTAGAAGATCAGTTATTAGGACCGGTTGTTTTGCCACAAGGTTTAACAGGTCCTGCATACCTTAACTTTCTGGTAAACACCTTGCCCGAACTTGTGGAAGATGTCCTTCTAAATCGGAGATTGAATGTTTGATTTATCTAAGATGGGGCACCACCGCATTTTACGCTTGTTGTTAGGGAGCATCTGAACGAAACATTTCATAGGAGATGGATAGGTCGAGGGGATCCCATTCCATGGCCTGCTAGGTCTCCCGACCTAAATCCCTTAGATTTTTGTATTTGGAGTTACTTGAAAAGTTTAGTGTACGAAACACCAGCAAATAATCTTGCCGAGGTGCAACAGCGAATTGAACAATGTTGTCAAACAATTCAAGCAAAACCGGGCTTTTTGGAAGGGTGCGGAGTTCCTTCTTAAACAGATGTACATCCTGTGTTGAAATGGAAGGAGGACTTCTCAAACATCTGTGATTATCGTGTTCTGTAGCGCTAAACGCCAAAAAATGCAAAAAAAAAACTATTGCACTTATCTCGAAAATGGTTGTTTTGCGGACCTATGTTCATCAGGGCTTTTTTACTTGTTTCTGATCGTAATATATGTCCCTTAAATATTTAAACGTTTTTTTAACACCCTGTATACGTCCCGTCGTGGTCGCGGCAACCTCACTTCTAACCTGCCCGAAGCTCTCTGTGCCCGGCCTAATAATAAGTAATGTAGACATAAATATATCTGCATACATTTAAAATCAGAACAAGAATCTTAAAAAAACGATAACCTGTAACACAGTTGAAATACACTATGAACAAACGTAATAATTTTTATTGCAATAAGTAATAGCTAACTACTTACTTATCGATCTATGCTCGAAATTCCTTCCTTCCATTTCGACACATTTGCGCAATGGCTTCTAATAGCCGTTCTGTATTTTGCAAGTAGCTACTTAACATTTCGAACAGTTAAGAGCAGTAACGTCAGTATGCTTTGTTTACCGTTGTTATAGTACCAAATAATACTAACATCAGAAACCACTTGGATGGAATGTCTAAATGAAGGAGCCGCGTTTAACTGAAAATATCTATTTTATTTTCAATATTAGAGATATGCATCATTACACAAAAATGTTGGGGAGATTTCTTACGCGGTGCATACAGAAAAAGTGTATGGTGTCATTAAAAAAAGACGCTTCTGTTTGACAAAATTTGGTGTTTAATACTGAACGCACTGTATATTTCGAACCGTTTCTTAACATGATGTCTATGTAGACCCAAGTGTGCAATTTATATCTCGCTAAGATGTATTTGCATTCGGAATTGTTTTGAAAGATACCATATGTACATTTGGGTTACCGAAAACAGAATTATAGATATCTCGAAATATGCTTGAGAAAGACAGATGAAACTCATACTACGTTAGTTTATTTCTAGATGAAGAAACTAAAAATGTAATAAAATACAGGCTGTTCTATTTAAAATAACAAGGTAGGCCCTTGGTTCGCTACTTGCCTATCACCTTGTATATCCAGAAATACTTTTGAAAATAGCTTGTGGTATCTGTTACACTATCTGAAAATGTTGACCTTTACCATTTACACATTAGGCACAATTCTACAACTCCAGAAAATTGCGACACCTGTGTATGGCACCAAACGGATAAAAAACATTTGCCTGGTCTAAATTTAGAAAACGCTTAAGCTGAATAACACTGCCCTAACCCTTCTTGTTTAGCTATGGAGTTAGCACATTATTATTCTGGGTAGGCGACAGGTCAAAGTGCGGGGGTATTGTGAAATTGGCCCCCATTTGCTTGTGATAAGATGCCAATATCTTCCATAATTGTCTATTGACAAGAAGAAAGTACTTGCGTTCAAAAGGTATAAAGAAGAAATTAATTATTTACACATAAATCGCTCTCAATGACGTGACTAAGGCAAAGGGAACTTGATGAAACTGTCGCTATATAGGAGCTTGTATTTCATGCAGAAAGCTAGATCTTATTTCGTAGAATTCGAGAAAAATAGAACAAAACAGTTTAAAGATTGTATGGGAATAGCTTTGTAATAATTATTTATTATACTACGGATCAATACGAAAACATCAAAACAAGTTTCACAAGACGTATAGCGAGAATGTCGCCAGGCTTTTCTCACACTTTATGAAATTAGTTGAAATGGTTTAAATGAAAAATGATTCAAACATCAATCGGTTTGGAAATGTTCATCCCTTTAACATGTAAGTGTGCGATTAGCAAATAGCGTAGATTCTCGCGTACACGCTTCCATGTACAAATCAAAGTAGAATGCGGCTTTCATACGTACATATGCCTTATATGGTTTCCCAATAATGTTCCGTACCTTCAGAAAGATATTGAATTCGAAAAATACCAACATATGCATACCTACATACGTCTACATGGATAAATACAGAGCTGAATGTACGGATCCTAGAGTCACTTCCACATGGGGTACACAAAAACAAACACACTTCGTGTATTCCATATGTACATACATACGTTCGATCTATCCAAATGTGATGGAATAAGTTGTTTAAAAGATGTTTATTGGATTCGATCTATGCGCTCAGATGTAACATCCAACGTTACGGCGAAATAGGCAGTACATCATAGTATGTAAAACGGATAGATATCGGTCCGATGGGACCGCGGGCCGGACAAAGATGGAGTTTCGCGTAGAGAGAAAATTTGCGAACGGTTCGGAGATAACGATTCAAATTCGTTATTTCGTTATGTGTTTGCGTGCTGAGGGTATTAGATTTGACGAAATAGGCGAGGATTCGAGGATAAGGAAGCGCAAAAAGAGAAAGAATTAACGGATAATAACGAAATTGAATGGATTTCACGTTTGATTTATAGCCGTGTATTTCAGAGCTTAAAGTTAAGATTAACGTTCTATGTAGGAAGCCGGCTATCGAGGAGGAAAAGTATAAAAATATCACTCTTTTTTAAATACGAGTTATTACCGCGTATCGACGCGCTCTATACCACACAAATAAATTTCCGAAAAGGATTAGGGTTAAGAAATCAGTGAAATCCCAATATAATATGCCATTGATGCTACTCCAAACTTTACCTTCACAGTCATCATGTGACCTTTAATTAGAACTGGCTTCCAAAATTTAAATAATGTTTACCTTGTAATACAAAAATTGCAATAAAACATATTGCATGAACAAAACTATGCCACAGAACACAAAGCAAAACTTTGCCGTCTAAACATTCTTATAGGCAATAAGAATTTTAATCAGATATTTCTGTAAGTCAAGCCCAAATACGCCAATCATTTTTGCTATGACACTAAACAATTTAGGAATGCATACAGAACACAACAAACACAATTTTGAGTCGGATCAAGTGAAACACCAAGTTGTATAGAGAATGCCGATTTCGAGCAATTGGTCTTAAGCAAATAAATATCACCATAACGTCTGCATTGTCGATCATAACATAAAAAACCCATTATGCAATTGTATTCCAGGTAAACTAACACATCTATACATTTAGCCACTTGAACTATTTGTTGCTTTTAATAAAATTCCTCGACTAGGTCCTGTTTGGTAGCTCTATATTCTTGCTAGATAAATTCAGGGATTCCCTTGAACAAAACTTAACAAACCTGTGGCATTAAACACGTGCAAACAAATATGATCTTAATAAATTGTTTTGGAAAATTATAAAATAACGTTAGTTATACCAGTAGAACAGAAGTACTGGCTGTACACGTTAGGACAACGGTGGAAGTTGAAACACTTGAAACACACGCTTGATTTTGCTGCCGCTCACAAAATAAAATACTCCCTTTTATGAATTTCTAAGCATACCTTATTTATGGTTCATCAGAGAAGAACAACTGAAATAGCAATGCCATTCAGACACAAAGTATAGCTAGTTATACAAGTTATTTACATGGGAGATGTGAAATTTACAATAAATAAGAAAAACAGTAGCTTACATGGTTACAAATTATAAATTCATTAACATTTACTAAAAATTATTGGGACCGCGAATCAATTTTGAGCGATTTTCTTGTGAAATTACGGCTTTATTTTAAAAAAGAGGTTAGCAGTTGATCATTCAGCGTATTGTCCATCGCTAGCCACTACTTTTTCCCTTCTTTCTGGCAGCGTACGGATACCACGTCGGAAAAACGACTCGTCGTTTGAGGCTATCCACGAATCGATCGAAACAAGTGGTGATCAGTTTTGACAGGCCCTGAAACGTGGGGCCGAGCATTGTCATGCTAAAGAATAACTTTATCGTCTCTCCTCATATTGCGGCCGTTTTCCCTTCAATGCCTGGCTCAATCGCGTTAATTGTAGTCGATACTGATCGCCCACGATGCGTTAGGTCGGAGCAGCTCATAGTACACTTCGTTCAGCTGATCCTACCAAATACAGAGCATGAGCTTCGATCCACGGATATTCGGCTTTGCCATCGATGTTGATGCATGGCCGGGCTTATCCCATGATTTTTTACTCTTGGGATTATCGTAGTGTATTCACTTTGTATCGCCGGTAACAATACGAAGCAGAAAACCTTTCCGATTTTGCCGTTGGAGTAGCTGTTCAGAAATGAAAAATCGCTTTTCCACAAAAACGTTTCTTGGCTTCAGTTCGTACGGCACCGAATTTCCTTGCTCTTGGAGCATTCCCAGTGCATATAAGCATCTAGAAATTGTCGAACGATCAACTTCGAATGATTCTGTAAGTTCACCTTGCGTTTGAGACCGGTCTTCATCCAGTAACGTCTCCAATTCTTCATCTTCTAACTTTTTCGGCTGGCCTGGACGTTCTTTGTTTTTCGTGTCAAAATCACCATTTTTAAAGCGTCGAAACCAGTACTACTAACACGTTTTAATCGATTGAGTATAATCTCCGCAAATTTCGAAAAGCAATCGATGACTTTCAACAGCACTTTTCTTCGGATTTAAAAAGAAAAGCAAAATTTCCCGCAAATGCTGCTTTGTTGGTATGTAGTTCGACATATTCAATGTTCAAAAAAACTATGCTTACACTTTGGCAAAATCACACATACTTAAAACCAAAGCTACCTGATGATGCTTTTACGTGAATGTAGTAGCAACATGCCCCGATGCGATATAATAGAAGTTACGCGCTCTCTTCGAGAAATCCCTCAAAATTAATGTTGCGAGCGACCCACGAGGCGAAAGTGAGGTTATGTTATAAAAAAAAAAACGCCGTAAACGTTTTTGCCAGAACAGTTCTGTAACTGTCAATACTACAGTCAAATAGACAAAAGACACAAGCTATTGCATAAGTTAAAGTTTTAATATATAGTTCACTTTCTTTTCAATTATATCGATCTTTATATTTGAAATCAATAAATATGATAAGTAGAAAGTTTGTAACTTAAGTTGTTAATGTCGTTTCTGAAAATCACCGTATCATTAGTTACTTTAAACCTAACACAAGGGATACTGTAAACAATATTGGACAGAAACTGGTGGTATCTTATATTTTATGTTAGGGAACAGATTATTAGTAGTTAATTTATTGCAATAAGCTATTTTCATGTATGGAATATCTTTAAAAATTGGACTAAAGTTTTCAGAAAGAGAAGGTCTGCAAGGAAATGTAAAATACTTCATATGTTCACTTCCTGCTGGAACGGCTAGAAGGGTGTTATTTCAATGTGATATAGGTGATCTTAAAACAATTGAATACACTAAACTGTATGGGTAACCATTATTAGTAAAGATATCAAAGTATTTTTTTCTGAATGTTGTGAAAGGTACGGTGAGAAATACCTAAAATGCTATTTTTTAGTACTGTAAGGGTATTCAACTTCATATTGATAAGATGGTTCGAGTGAAAATTAATATACCTCCATAAAAACGTCGGTTTTGTATGCCAATTTAATATAGCATCTCGACTACCTAGACGAATGACCTTGGTATTCAAGAAGGGAACAGAACTATTGGACTATTCTTCCACAGTAAACTGTATGTGGTTATTGAATCTATTGAAAACCTCCAACGTAGTGTCAATAGCGGTGGCAGGGATTGAACAAATAATGTCATCAACATATATGTATGTATATAACGCATTTAAACATGCTTTCACTTCTTCTATGTTAAACAAACTCTTGTCTATTTGGCTTCACAACACTTTCTTTTTCAGGATACATACATGAAAGCTTCTATCAATAAAACTTTGAATGAAAAATATAAAAAGACATGATAAATTTAGACTCATTGTACAGTACAGTTCAAAATTATAGCCGTGCATTCTTATTATCTCTGAACATACGCCAATATCTGATATACTGTTTTTAAGTAAACATAGGACTGAACTAGGTGTTATTTAGTGACGGCCCGTAGTGAAGTTTATGGAGTAGTCATATTAGCAAAAAAGTAAATGTATGTATGTCTTACTTTATACAGTGTCCCCCCCCCCCCCAATGCTAACTTTTGAACGACAGAAGCTAGCGTTTTTAGAAAAAATAAACCGATTTCTATTTCTTGGGAGCTAGCTTTTGCCGTTATCGACAATTCAATTGTATTTCCGGTGTCACCGGAGGTGACGCCAACTTTCTCATTTTAAATAGAACGTCCTAAATATTTTTACGTTTTTGGAAATCTAACCGAAAGACGAGTCCAACGATACAACATATATTACACTTTAACTTAAGAAATATTACGATATACAGCAATAAAGGTATTGGTAATCTGTTTTTGTTGTTACGCAAAGTTAGCTAGGAAAGAGCGCCAATTTTTTTCTTGTGGCGCCAGACTGATCTAAGGAGTTCGTTGCTAAGCAAAGTAATCATAACAATTGCCAAACTGTCAAATCTCAATTACAAAAGCGTAAATTATCCTTGTTGTTTATTGTTATTATATCCTGCATCTGCCATACTTTCGCTCTTTGTGCTGGTTATTATTTTATGTCATTTTAATTTGTTTTGTTAATTATTGTGGCGTCACAAGAAACAATTTGGCGCTTTTTCCTAGCCAACTTTGCCTAACAACAAAAACAGATTACCAAAACCTTTATTGCTGCATATCGTAATATTTCTTAAGTAAAAGTATAACATATTTGATATCGTTGGATTCGCCTTTCGCTTACCTTTCAAAAACGTCGAAATATACAGGGCTGGTTTAGTTCAAATAAAAAAGTTGACGTCACTTCCGGTGACACCGGAAATACTGCCGTTAACGTCTTAAGTTAGTTCAGAAAAAATAGAATTCGACCTATTTTTTCTGAAAACGCTAGCTCCTTAGCATGGGAGGGAGGGGGAGGGGGGCACTTTAGGACCGCACTGTATACACTTGGATGTCAGACCAATATAATGCACACAAAGCATGAAAACGCACTACTTACATCACAACCACAAATCCAATCAACGAAATCATACATAGATCTGCAAAAATTACGATATTTTCGTCTTTACTAGTTTGCCTAATTTCAAGTTCTAGCAAAGGTAGACCATTTCTTTTTAGTTTTCAAAACTTAGTTCATTAGTCTCCGTTTTACAGAAAATGAATTAAATATTTAGTCACGGATTAGCACGTTAATCTATGATAAATTTAGTTTTGTGACGTCACGAATGAGGATTAAACAATAGTCATCGATTAAATTAATTCATGATTAAAACCAAATGTCGGTTTGGCATTTGCCAATATTAACGACAAAAAAGTCAAGTACAGGAAATTGATGTTATTTGCATAAATTTAACAATAATTGCTTTAAAATAGACCAGATAATCATCTAAATATAGTAGTTAACACGCCCTAACATATTCTTGTGTTGTCAATCGCCCAAATGTCATTTTAATTCTAATTAGTTAATCTCGAATTAAACCAGCTCAAAATGTATATGTGAACGATAATTAATTTAATCACGAAATCAATTCTAATTAGAGTTTATCTTAATTCGGAGTTAAAAAGTGTTTTGTAAACCGGGGGTTACATTTCTTAGTTTTTTAATTTTTTTCACCAGCGACATTATTCACAATACACGTACATACACACGCAACAAAATAAAAATTAATAACAAGTACTTAAAATTCAAAACTTTTGATACGACCGAAACAGTAAACGCGTACTTTACTGAACTGGGCTTTTGACCCAAGCTGCACTTTCTATATGTAACTGCTATTCGTTATTTGTAATCGTGCAAGTTCGGAACATCTTCGGCTTCATTTGAGGCAACAAGGGTCGTACTGGAAAATTACCCGCGTCTAGTAAACACACCACTACATATACATACGTGCATACATCCATGTGTATGTGCGTGTATCGTTTCATTATTTCATAATAAAGATATAGATATTTTATTTATTCACAAACGATTGCAAATATATTACATTTTAAGAAAAACATACTATAACTTGGAAAAATATGTTGTCAGTTTGGAAATATTTTTGGGAGATCATTGACCAATTCACTGGAGAATAATGGAGAAGCCACCGCTGGTGCTATCATAACCTAAAGATAAACAAATTTTTAATTTCAAATTTTATAGTAAATGTATTAACCCCATCAGTATTTAAAATATTACATTTACTGTCAAATTTTAAGAATTGGATAATTTGCTTATTTTCAGGTGTTACGAATTTTCAGAACTAACAGAACACTAACATAGAAAATTAAGCCAAAGGTTGCATGAATTGCACAATTGCGCGTGTTGGGAACATAAAGACAAACGACTGGAATCCAGAGAAATGTGACCTGTTCACAGATAGTTACAAGACAAGTTAGTTTTTCTTCTTATTTTCCTGTAGAACTGAAAATGTCCATGATTTTCCTCTACTTAATTTAAATTTTGGATATCTACTGTGCCAGACTCAATAGAAAACTACTAAAAAAAAAATCACATTCGAAAGCACAATTTATGTGTATTGAATATTGTTCGTTACGCTATGTAGTCCCTTTTGTACGGTGATCGATACATGCCTTTGCAGATCTGTAAAGCTAATAAAACTCAATGATAGACATAAAAGTAAATCTATCTCGTCAAAAAAGAGGAGGCGACTTTATGTCGGATTTGTGCCAATAAAAAACCTGGGGAAAAGCTTCCTATCAACCCGAGTAGAGAAGTATAGGTATAAATATAATCATCCGAAATTGAATTTCTTAAGCATATAATATCTAATAACTTAAGGAAGGTAAAGAAGCAGAATCCGATTATCAAATTTATGCTACTTCTCGTATTACAGCTCTCCACATATCTTTCAAGGAGATCACTTAATCCCTTTATCAAAACATCTTCAGGGATATTAGATTTGCATTTATATGAAATATGCCTTAAGTGTTTTTACTTTTATGACGACTAACCTTACTTTCTCAAATACTTCGTCACACAAAAGGTTCTCCAATATATATGCAATTTACAGAAGACAAAGGAGCTGGAATTGATTTCCCTGATGGGCTCCGATACCAGGACCGAAACGAAACGTAAAAACGGTAGTATTGAAATCGTAATTACGATTTTATTAGAAAATTTTGTATTGCATTTTCAAGTGAGACAGTCACCATATTGTACAAGGTGAGTCACTTTCACGGGTTCGGGAGAACCTGTCTTTGCAAATGGAGATTTTTAAAAACGGTATTTTCTTTCTATGATTGCTAATGATTTTGGGCATGGTTTAAAATTATATTGAAACCTACAGGAAGTCTCATAAGTTCGTACATATTCGAAGTTTTGTTTTTTAAATAGAGTATGGTACATATTATTGCATATTTGGAATTCTTCCTAAATTCCGTTAACAGTTTCTGCAAATATCAATAATATTAATAAATATTATTTTTCACCTCCCCTCAGAATTTAACGAAGATTCCTGAAATGCAATAATATACAGCATAATGTATTTAAAAAAAACAAAACTTTGGGTAGCTACAAACTTATGAGACATCTTGTGAATTTCAATACAATTTTAAACCATGCCCCCTATCGGCATCATAGCAAGAAAATAACCGTTTTGAAAAGTCTCTGTTGTGTCATGAGTTATTTATAACGCTGCCAGCAGTGAGTACTACAGCAGTGGTACTACATTCGGGGGAAACTAACGCGGACGATATGCTGTCGTATAATGCTAACATGTGTGTAAGGGATTCAGTGCTCTACTGTCATTTGTGAACAAAGTTGTTCTTATCTTCGTTGTGGCCGATTTTTCATTCTAACTGAATATTTACACACTGGGTGTTACACATTATATAAATTATTATTACTTATACGTACTAGCTCACCGAACGGTGCTGGTAATGTTGCAGCACTCACGCTGGCAGTTTCAGTTATCTACTGCAAGAATATAACGGAAATTCTTGTTTCTTTATATAGATGGCGAATGCCCCAGAAACGTCAATTACCTTTATCTATTGTGTAATATATGCGAAACTCATGAAGATTTAACATTTTAAATTATGTTATTAATACAATGTTAATAAAACTGTATGATCCTGATGTGCATATGTATACCGAAGTTAATATTAAGCCAGTTACAGAAGCTACAGGCACAAAATTATTTGTATTTGTCCCCCAAGAGAATGTACTGGCTAAATGTGACAGTGGTTCGTTCTATAATTACTAAAGTGCGGATGATCTAGGCACCTATCGCGTATGAATCATTTTAAGCACGCGCTGAAATAGAGGCGTATAATTTACGAAAACGCTATGGTGGAATTCGCACTTTCCGTATCGCTTTAAATGCAAAATACTGGCAGTATGCAATAGATAGTTGTTTGCAATATTCATTCAAGTGTACTTTCTGCATTTTATCTGTTTTTTTATTCGTTGAGGAGTCAGTACTTTTTTCTTGTTTCTTTGAATTTGTTTAGGTATTGAAATATCTGTTTATTTCAACTATTTTAGTAGTTGGTTGATAGTAAGATTTATTTGTGCGTTTGCGATTTATAATACAATCTCCTATTTTTCATTTACTGCAAAACAGTTTCCTTGTTGCTAGAAAATTTTTTGCTGACTAAGAATATACACGAAAATAATAAGTCAAACGAGTAAGTTTTACTAAAGGACATTTAGAAATGTTACTTATAAGTAAGGTAAACAAATCATGTACGACGACACCTAATATTTATTTAATATTAATACGTTATTAATATCTATAGAAGTGAATATATTATCTTCCTGTTTGAATATTAAATGAGAGAGCAGCACAACGCCACTGGCATTATTAAAAAGACGTCTGTTGTTGTCA
This sequence comes from Dynastes maya, assembly GCA_029619315.2. Lineage (NCBI taxonomy): Eukaryota > Metazoa > Arthropoda > Insecta > Coleoptera > Scarabaeidae > Dynastes > Dynastes maya. Next base: position 37,641,030 of record JAROYE020000004.1, read on the forward strand.
GTTTTGTTAAAAGACGGATGGGTGTAGAACAGTTAGTATATGGTCGTGTATCTCGCATGGATCTATGCCAACTGCGTAACTGGACGGCTGCACTACACCGGCTATCGATGACGCATAGTCGATAGTGGACTAAAGCATCCGCACACAAATGATTACGTACGGAGCTGTTAATTGGTACAAGATGGCCCAGGAGGTTACAGCGAGAACTGAACTCACCTCGTTGCAAAGAATAACTAGTCTGATGATCACTGCTGCGTTGCGTACCACATCTCGACTGGCTCTTGAAAAATCCTGCATTTTATACCGCTTCAGATACTTCTGGAAACGGTAGCCAGGACAGCTGTTTACAAATACAGACAACTTACGGTACAACTGACACAGAACATAGCCTGCACTAGGACAGCAATCCTTGAGAAGATTTTTGGTGTCTATACCATATCGATGGGACATGGTGCTACAACATCATTGGAAAATTCCTTCGATGTATGCTACTCCGACAGTGATCGTCGGAGTAACAGCTACGACTGCTTGATTAAGGGTAATATTAGCCCTTCTACCTATGATTCTAGAATGAACATCGGAGTCGGTGCGGGAACCTACTGTCGAAAACTTCTAATTGAACGGATATGTGACAGTTTTTTGAGCAGAAATATTTGCTGTCGATATGGTTGTCGGGACACTCGTGGGTAGATGTGTCAGGGGCAGGTTGATAAAAGATTTTCTCTGATAGCCAAGCTACACTGCCAGCTCTCGAGAGGAAAAAGACTTTCTCCTGACTCGTAGCTGACTGGAGAAATAATCTTAATATTCCGGGTAGAAACAACAAGGTTACCATTATCTGAACAGCAGGGTACACTGGCATTGGTGGCAGACCCCGCTGAGTCCAAAACCCTTAGTTGGCATATGTTTTAACACTGCTAAAACGCTAGACCAAACAAGAAGCATTTCGAACCTGATGTAACTCGACAGGTCTATCTCATGCGAGGGTATTTATGTTGCCCAGCAGAGACAAAGCCAGACAGCTTATAAAATTTGATAGGAAGTCTGTCAGGACTCTAGCCGCAGTCTCTACCGGCCAGGTACGATTAAGAAAACACCTACACAGAATGGGGGTCCCTCAAGAGGCTTGTGCCTGGAAGAGAAGGAAACAGTTGAGCACATATTTTTCCACGGTCCCGCCATTTGCAAAATCAGACTTCCTATGTTTAGTAACGCCTCAAGGTATGAGAAAAACCTCGTTGCGTGAACTTCTGGAACTGGCTAGAAGGATGGATCTATTCGGCGAACTTTAAGATAACATTGCCACCCTAAAACAGACCTTGTTGGTCAATGTAAGTGAATAAACTAATCCACTCACTGGACGCTTCGATTGTAAATTATAAATTGTAATTGTTTGCTTGACGTCCCAATTGTAAACGGTAGAATAAAATTTTATAACATTTAAGAACACAATAATCTTAAAATAAAATTATTTTCTGCAAATAGCTATTGCAACCAGTTTACAGTTAGTAATAACTTTCTTCTATTTACAGCCTTGTAGTCCCCTAGAAGCACAATTCGAGGGATTTAAATGATGAACTATGATTAACTAGTTCCTAAATTACACACTAAATTAAGACATTTTTTAAAAAACATATGAAGACTTCATTTTATAATTTTCTTAACATCCCCAATATTCCTCTTATGGGTTATACGTTTCATTATAACAATATTTGTTATTATGTTTGCGTAAGTTCGTAATCGATTTCCTTTTGGTAATTGAGAATATTGTTATTACTATTATTACATCGAAATTTAAGTACCTTCTTCCATAATTTTTTAAAAATAGCAATTTAATCAATACGTCCACAAAACCTAATAATTTTATTAGGCCATGCCACAGTAACTCAGCGTAATGAAGGAATATACCAGGTGACAAAATATCGAGCACCACCCATTATGTGATATATATTTATGCAATATATATGTATTCTTCTCTGCAAGGTACGTATGTAGCTACTAAATCAGATTTACTTTTCAACGTGTTTAGTATATTGTACTGAAACTGTTCCTTTCACTTACCTAAAAGTTAGCACCACCTGATTCATTCGCAAGTCCAAAAGCTTAAGCGTATCGTCTCTGACACAAGCGACCAAATATTTTGTATCTGAAACAATAATTTAGTTATTAAAAGATTAAAATGTGTTTAGTTATTTGTAAGCATTGCATTAATTCCAAGCATCGGTTCTACGCCTACCCTATACGAAATAAAAAGACAACAAATGAATAAGGCATTGAAAAGAGTGCAAGGAAAACAACAACAGAGAAAACGAAAATAAATTACGAAATTAGTTCCACCCGAGCGCCATTAACGAAATTTACATTTACAATTAGTTTAACTGTTTTTAATGGATTCGATTTAAAAGTCGTTATTGTTTTCAACTTAATCAGTTTTACTCCCATCTGAGTTACCTTGCTTTTGTTTACTCATCAGTTTTCGGGAAGCGAATTAAAACAGATTTTCGTGTTTATTTCGCCTTATGAATGGAAAAACGAAGCTCAAATGGTTCAGTATTGTCTTTGTTTACGAAATATAAATTGTTTGGGTCTGTAAGGACATGCATGAATATATTTACTGATATCAGCAAAAAGGCAAAAGCATGTACGATAGGAGAACAGTAAATTCAGACCACTGACAGGCGACGAAGTAGTATTAGCAGCATAAACAAGGCTCACTTTCGTACAGGTTTACTTTTGTGCCATTGTATAAACAGTGAATTTTATTATACCGAAGTCCTATAGTATCCACCTCCATACTAAGTGTTGAACATTTTTAGAAAAAAAAGAAAACGGGTCGATTTTTATTTCAGTTATTTCAGTGAGTTAATTTTTGGTATTATCGGCAGGTCAGTGTCATTTCTGGTACCACGAAAGTAACGTCAACAATGCATACTTTTACGTTTCTTGAAAGACAGTCGAAAGGCGAATCCAACGATACCACATTAGTTGAAAAAGTACTACGGTATGCAGGCAATGCAGGTTTTGGTAAACTATTTTTGGTGTTATGCAAAATCATCAAATTCTTTCCCGCACCGTTGTTATTTCTTCACTTTAATCAACTTTGTTGCAATTAATTAATTGTGATAGGTTATTTTAAATTTATCAGTTTTTCGCAGACAATATCTGTTTTTCAGGTTTTTTAAGTTGTTACCTTTACAATGGCTTTAGCACGAATCATGCAAAGTTGCCGAGTGAACTTTAATATTCAGTAAATTTTGCAGCAATTATCACATTATTTGCCGTAGTTGCACAACCCATTGTACAATGATTTCAATCTTATCTTCAGTCAAAGCGGTTCGCTCTGTAGATTTCATTCTATCTATCCTGGCGAGATTCAAATATTTCCGGCTGTACAATGGTAGCGTTCACTATGTTCTACGTGGTAATTTTTGGCAGATTCACCAAATATTAAAATTACTTGAGGTTTATCTTACGTAGACCACTGTAAAATCAACATTATGAAAAAACTGGAAAAAACACATTATCTATCAGAAACAGTACCATAATTAATTAATTGCAATAAAGTTAGATAAAGTGAAGAAATAACAACAATTAACAAAACATGTAAAAATAAGAGAAAATAATAATGACAACAAAAAACGACGATATGAAAACTGCAGGATAGAATAACAATAAATAACAAGAATAGTTTATACTTTTAAATTTAAGATGTGACGGTCTCGCAACTGTTATGATTACGTTGCCTAGCAACAATCTCTCTGGATCGACCTGGCGTCACAGGAGATAATTTGGAGCTTCTTCCTAGCCAATTTTGCATAACAACAGAAACAAATTATCAAATGCTCGTCTTTCGGTTGTCTTTTTAAAAACGTAAAAATACAGGATGTCCATGGATGGAGTTACAAAGAGGAAAAACTTTTTTAATATGCGTTTTACAGAAAAAAGTTATTCTTTATAAAAAATTCTGCTTTCCTCAAAACGTCCAAAAACATAATTTAGATTTGACTACGGACATACACTTACTTATAAATTCAATATTATTGTAGCTGATACTTCTCTACTTTTTCAATTAAACAACAATTATTTGAAGTAGATAAGTACAATTGGCTATTTTACGTTTATGTTTATAATAACTCTTAGTTCATAGGTTTTAAACATCGAAACGCAATCAGGTACACAAGTGCGTACTAGGTTTAGGTGTCTAGAGATAGTAACAATCTATCTTATTAAAATAAAGTACATAGCAGACTTTGCTTTGTACAGTCATTAAATTAGTTTTAGGCTGTGTCTAATAAATACTTCAAATTTAACTTCCAAATGCTCACTAAAGAACGTTTCCATCTGGTTAAATGCTATGGTATTGGACAAGTCTCACACAGATATGCCATTCATTTATTTAAGATTCCTCAATGCATCTGTACACACGTAGTATTACGTAAACTTTTAAATGAGTTTGACGAAACTAGATCAGGAAAATCCGAGGTTGTCTTTGGGGAAAAGCTCACGAGAGTTAAAGGTTTCTAAAAGTTTGTAACAAAGATAATAAAATCTTGCATTACAAACCCATAATAACCCATACAATTGGAGATGGAGATTATGCAAAAGGGTAGATTTTTGTTTATAAGTTGGAGAGAAGTTCGTTGAAGATAGAACATTTCATAGAAAAATATTCTTTACTGACGAGGCAACATTTTCAACTAACGGTCACGTTTCTTCTCAGAACACAAAACGTTGGGTTGCGGTGAATCCACAATTTAAAATTCGATCAAGAAGCCAACGTTATACAAAAGTGAGTGTATGGTGTAGTATTTTCTATGGTGGTATTATTGGTCCATATTTTCTAGAACAAAATTTAACTCGACACGTTTATTTGGATTTGACAGAAACCTTGACCTTGATATGTGAAGAAACATTTACTGGCAAGAAGATGGCAACTGTACTGATAAAAATTTATTCAAATAGCCAATTTCCTGGGAAATGGATTGGCAGAAATGGCCAAGATGAATGATTTGCTAGGTCAACTGATATTAATCAATGGATTTCTTTTTGTAAGAAGCGTTAAAAGAAAAAGTGTATGCTCGTGGTGTAGAACATAGTTACGATACACAAAGTTTACACTGAATTTATTAAAAGAGTTGAAAAGTGTGTACAAGTTGGTGGCAGCCATGTATGTTGAATAGCGATTGTTAAATCTGTTTTAAATTAAGAATTAATACTTATTTGCTTGTTTCCTTCAAAGAGTGTTTGTTAGTTCATTGAAAAATAAAAATATCAACTGCAATAATTGAATTTATAAGTAAGTGCATGAATGTAGTCAAATCTAAATTATGTTTTTGGACATTTTGAGATACGAAGATTTTTTTATAAAGAATGACTTTTTTCTATAAAACGCATATTAAAAAAGTTTGGACACCGGGTGTGGGGGGGGGGGTCCGTTTAAGAAAAGATAGTTGACATAACTTACTATGACACCGGAAATCGGAAATGCAAGTGAACTGTCGATAACACCAAAAGTTAGTTCATAGAAAATAGAAATCGACCCGTTTTTTCTAAGAGTTTTTTCAAAAGTTAGTATAGGAAGGGAGGGACAACACAATTTATTCATTCACCAATTCTCTTCAAAAGTAGCGCTGCAGATTCAAAGATTCATTCTTTTGACATTGATGTTAGAATAACAGGATAAAAATCAAGGTATGCGTTCTTCTCGGATAAGGAAGTGAAACCGTAGGCCCCGTGTCAATGCGATATTTGGCACGTTAAGAATCCCTATCAAAGGTTGGAACATCTCTGGATTCGGCAAAACTCTAGTGGGGTTAGCTAATGATCATAGTAATCGATGCCTAGAAGTGCGAGGTGTATTCCCTAACCCGACGCTTCGCCCAATACACAACAACAACAACAATAACAGGTACTGCATGGTAATCTACACTCGACAAATTTTAAAACAATTAGGTATAATTGACTCTAAACCACCAAACGTATCAAACTGTCTCACACCTGGGTTAAAATTTAGCTTATTGTTGGTAAATACAAGCCGCTAAAATCCGAAATTCCAGACGCGTAACAGTAAGTAGTAACTCTGATTTTTCTTTTAGACATTTATAAGGTGTGTAGAATACATCACATTAATTCCGCATTATCTAAATTATGTACGAAGCTGTAGCTCATTAAGATTAGAACTGTAAGCTGGTTGAAAAGCAGACTGTTGTAAGCAATTTCTATGCGATTCCTGTAGTGAAAATTAACCTTGATTGCGTATATGTGCTTAAAAGATTCTTCAAGCATTTACACTGCGAAAAGACTATAACTAGATAATGGAAATAGCTGCAGATGTAACTATCTGCCTTTTCAATGGCGGTTAATCATCTATTTGAGAAATGATGAACACCTTGGGAATTAAAGTAAAAATTACGATATTAAATATGCAAAGGCAGCTGAAAGCTACATGTTTTTTTTTAGTTTTTTATTTATTTATTTACAAACAAAACAAACATTAGTACAAATTAATAAATTAATATGTTCGTTCAAAACCGTGTACTATAGAATTAATATAAAAATTAAGTAGTAGATCAGGAATTCAGTGTCCTAGTGAAACTTGAAACTGTTGAACTACAAAGCACCTGAGAAAGACGAAGGCGACTCAACATCTTTCGTTTTGACAAAACAATTTGGAATAATTTAGATTTAACGACAATGAAACTGAAACTAGCTAGCCTATATCCATATTTATTGTATTAGTTAGCAATGTTGTATGAAAAGGACCTCTTAAACAACTGTGTGGTATGCTTTGGCGGCGTTAATAAGCCCCTAAACCGAAGATTCAAATTATAGATATCTGTTCTATATGTAATTTTGTCGTGCAAATAGCTAGGAGATTTAGCAACTACAATTTTATGATAAAGAAAATATTCATGTTTTTATGCATTTTAATCTAGTTCAATGAATTGTATGCGTGACCAATACACATATTTTCGAATACCGCAAATGAAACGAATACAACAATTTTGAAGCCTCTGAATTCTATTCTTATTGTATGAAGATAGGTTAGGACCACAACAGGATGTCACAATAATTAAGCCTACTTAAAACAAACGTGCCAGAAACGTGTCAAATGTTCCAAAGCGGTTTTACCTCTACTGATCAGGAACAGCAGATTAACCGCATGTTGTGAAAATATGCAGGTCAAATGCAGGGTTTTACTTTATAAGTAAAATCTTAAACTTATGTTTCACAAAACTGTACTTTGCAACACGATGTGAAACTCAGCGCTTGAGCCGATCAACCGACTCACTTGAATTTCTTCTGAGTTAAATGTTGTCGTTCGATCACAGACATAAAAAGAATCAGACTTTATGTCCATTGAAGTTAAGATGGAATAACAAAAATGGAAGATTAATTTTCACAAGCTATATAAGGCCTGATGCAAAAGTAGCTGGACATTTGAAAAATTAGCGTAGTAGGCTGTAGAATTTTTTTTTACAAATGAGTCAAACGTCAATGTTTTGTACGAACGTTTCTCTTAAACAGAAAAATCGTTTATTTGTTAGTTGTAAGAATGAAAACTGCTGCTATTGAAAATTTGCGAGAACGTATTTATTCTACCCTTGGAAGATGGACCCCGGCATAAGTGGTGAGACACTTTACAAAAAAAAAATGTAACGGAACAGCATATATAGCATCATAAAACGTTTTTAGGATGGCAAACCGACTACTAACTTGAAAAAAAAAAAGGCAGAGCGAAAAAGCTAAGTAAGGGTAAAGTTACAAAAATGACAAGATTGGAATATCGCAACGACAAATGGCGGCAAAGTTTAAAGTGTCTCAGTCTTGTATATCAAGAAATTTGAGAAAAGAAGGTTTAAAATATTATAAAAGACAAAAAGCACCAAAATATACCGATAAACAAATGAAACTTATTCCGGTTCGACGTAGGAAGATGAGGACCAATCTAAAAGTTGCACAAAAGGTGTTGATTTTAGATGATGAGAAATATTTTACCATTGGTAACACTAACATCGCTGGAAATGCTGGATTTTACACAAAAAAAATAAAAACTCTGCTCCTGACGAAGTGAGATTCGCAGGTAAAGCAAAATTTGAGCCAAAAATTTTAGTTTGGATTGCTATTTCAAAAGCCGGTGTTTCAAGTCCTCTCAAAAAAAGTGTGCGTGATTCAGCAATAAATGCTGAAGTGTATAGGACAAAATGTTTATTGAAAGATTTCACCAAGGAGATGATATTCTCTTTTGGCCAGACTTAGCGAGTTCGCATTATGCGAAAACTGCTATCACATGGTTAACAGAAAATAACACCGCATTCGTCACTAAAGAAATAAATCCTCCAAATATTCCAAAGGCGCGTCCTATCAAAGATTTTTGGGCAGAACTTAGTCGGCTCGTTTATGAGATGGGTTGGACTGCAGAAAACGAGAATCAGTTAGCACGTAGAATTAGCAATTGGTCCAGATTACATCCAAGCCACGATTCAAAAGGTTCCATCTAAACTGAGAAAAATAGGAGAAAGTGGCCCTTTTTCCATTTTAACCTAGTGATAATTGTAAACAAAAGTTCTAGTTTTAAGATTAAACAATCGCATATTTTCTAATAGTTTTTGATTAAAGTATAAAAAAATTTTAAAAGATGTCCAACTACTTTTGCATCACCCCTTATACTATTTAATTTTAGGGGTGTGAATGGACCGGCCCAGATCAGGTTGAAATATTCAAGATGCCGGCAGGGTTGGGCTCTTTTAGAAAGAAACAGAGTTCCTGCTAAACTCGTTCGGTCTAAAAGTGTCAGCAGATGATAACAAAGCGAAATCTTGCAATTTCGTTAGAATAAGTTCCCAAAACGCTTCCAATAAATTTCGCGCATATGAAGAATGTTAAAAAAGCAAAAATGTTATCCATATAAACCTTGTCTTGTTCAAGGACTTTCTGGTGACGATTTCGATAGGCTTTTCGAAGGCTTGACTTATGTGTGTGTTGCCAGCGTAATCCTAATTTTGAAATTTTGTTTTCTCTGATGAGGCAATATTTTGCATGACATTGGTCCCTAAATATTGGGTACAGAAAGCCCACACTCAAAACAATCAAAAATTAATTTTGTTTGTCCTGGTGAACAGCAAGGAGAAACAGGATTATCGGACCCTATCTCTTGAATGGTAATTCAGCAGATGAAACTTATTTGAACCTCTTAAACATGCAAATCATCCTTGCCTCAATGGAAGAAGGCCAGTTCCCAATTGCTGAATGGTTTCAGTAAAACGGAGCTCCACCCCATTATGCATTAGAAGTATGACAACTACTTGATTTGAGATTCCTTCAAAAATGCATTGGAGGAAGGAGTACCATTGAACAGCCTGCCAGATCTTCGGATCTTAGTCCATTGAATTATTTCTTGCGCAGAGTAGCGTATCGGATACATTGTTATTTATTTGTTCACACATTGAACTGCATCATTCTTTTATATAAAACCGCTCTTACATTTCTTTTTTCCGCTATGTTAATGCATTGTAATTGCAGCTAATATCTTGGTATACTATTAAAACTAGACATTTTTGAAAATGGGATATTGTACTCTATCAGAATATAAAAATATGCAGGTGTTTCACTCAAAATTTCAAAGTTGAAGGTAACTTCCGATTAAATCGGAACTCGATATTTCCATTTTAGTCCTCATAATCAGCTATCTACAAACACTGAATTTCATTGTAATACCTGTAGTATTATTAAAGATATTTATGTGTTTTCGAACTTTTGCCCATCATTGTATATAGAAATGCTATTGTGTAAAATGAGCTAAAGATACACTACTTTTTCCGGTTAGTATTTCATCATTAAAAGGAATTAATATACTTTGCTAGGTATAGCCAATAAAGAGGCTGAGTTGAAATATGGAAATCATTAAACAGACACCGAAATGAATGGTTAAATATGGAAACCATCCAAAGCAACATAGATAACAATTAATAAAATCCGCACATAGTTGGTGAATAGACATAATAACTACACCTCGTATTCATATTGGCAATGAAGAGGTGCGAAAAGCTGACGCAACCGCAAACAATTTTTCATCTCCGTGGAGCATTCAGGGGATTAGATTATACCTTCGCATTCTAGGGAAATGCGTTATAAATCATTTTCACGCCGATACATAAATGTTATTAATTAATTTCGTTAATGCTTTACGCACGAATAATTTCTTCGCAAATTGCCGGTAAGTTCAGTAATTAATTGTGCATATTTATCGTCTCTAATAGGATTATATATCTACAATAACGTTTTACTCCGAAATATAATTTAATAGTGGCGAGAATACCAGAGGGAAGTGCTCCCAATTACAAAAAGAAACAAGGTAAAGGTAGGCTTATAAAGTTTTTGATAAAAGTATTGAGTTACAAGAGGATATAATGCGAGGATACAATGCAAGAAGCAATAAGTATTCATATTATACTAACCTCTAGTTAGATCTAATGAAGTCACTTTACCATTAAGGACTATTTCATTTGGCCCCGAATCGGATCTAGTATCCCAGAAGCGTATCCTTTTATCGAAGTGTCCACTGATAATTGTTAATCCTGAACCATCAGCGGTTACTAAGTCGTTGCAGCTGGAGCCAGCAAACTTTGTTTCGATACCTGAAAATATAATGCTAACCTTAGAAATGGCAGTGCCACATATCGCTGGATTATGAACTTTTACAGTTTTATTCAAAAATATAAAAGGACATGTGTACATACGTCATTGGTTGATTATCATTTCGCGCATTTTGCAAATGTTTATTTGAAAGTAATAAATATACACTAAATTGATTTCAATTGGTTCCGTAAAAAAAAATCATGATTAAAAGTCGTTTCAATTGACAGATATTTAATTGTTGGGTATCCTACTGACTGCGACATATTATTTTCACTACTAACTAGGATACCCAATGTGCCTACGATTATTTGATGTAAAGCTATACATACTGCTATAAACATGGCCGCGATGTTATTGAGGTAAGAATACAGTCGTAATCTACGTAACTCACAAGGGAAGATCCCGAACCCGGAAATTAAAAAAAAATTGAAACTTTGGGAATATACAGAACATATATAGGTGTGCAATACGCAATTTTTTTTTTGTGCGGACATTCACTTTTAAGGCCACCCCATCGAAAATTAACAGATTTTCAATTTTTTCCATACAACTCCAGTAAAAAGAAAGATAGAAGATAGGTGTAAATGCAATAGTTGCAGCATACATCAAGCTCTTTCAAAATATGTGACTATCATATATACAGGCTGTTCCATTAAGCCCTGCGCTTACACTGCTGGTGTTTTTGTAACAATACAAAGAAAAGTTTAAGATATAATCTGTGTGACTTTTAATTCTATTTAAAACTGTATAGGTATTACAATATACAGGGTGTTCCTAAAGTAAATATCACCATATCCTTGGTTATATCTAACAGAACTTCATGTACTATGTTATTATATATAGGTATATATATTATTGAATACTTATTGCAAGGAATGATCTCAATCCTACAAATTTAAAATATGAAATTTGAGAATATGTAAACCACATGCAAAGTTAATGAAATTTACTGTATATCTCTGCGGTATTATATTGATTAGATAACACATTGTTTTGTTTGATAATAACAGTAAGAGTATTGATTTCGGAAATATGTAGAAGACATATGTAATATTCAATTCTTTAATTTGATTTAATCACTCGCTGTTGTAAGAGGAAAAGGTTAGTATTTTAGACCAAAGTTATATCTTATAATTAATCGATTTTATTAAGCGATAACAAATATATCATATTTTTAACATTTTAAGCAATACAAATATTGATAAGTACATCAAAATAATTTATATGTGATTAGCTGATTAGTCATAAAGTATAGGATATATAGGAAATGTTTATAGATAACACTTTACATCTTTTGGTCATGTCTATTATGTAGTGAAATACTGGCTACTGAATAATTATTCTGTATGGTGATGAAATTCTTCAAAGAAATGTCTAAAACATAGGACTTCGTTGCACCACGCACATCGTATGATGGCCTGGCTACCGCATATGGAACACCTAGCAGGATGTATAAAATCCTGTTGTCTAAAAGCAAAAACTACCGGATTTTCAAACTTATTTGGTTTTTGATCAATGTATCCGCTTTTATACCAAGCATAAGCAAATACATCGCGATACTTTGGTGCCGAAAGTTGGTTGTGAATAAGGGACTATAGTTTGATAACATTATTGCGTTCATGCAACACAATATCATAACCAAACAGTAGCACAAGATCGGAAAATTTTCTTACAAAATTTTTCCATATGCGGAAACCATATACATCTAGTGGTTGTATCACTGCCGTAGTTTTTTTTTCGGTATCGTCAATATTTCAACATGTTTGCTTGATAGTATACTCTTTTGCAATGTAACAGGACAATGACCAGTCCAAGAGTCCAAGAATAACACGCTCTGAGCTCCCACATTTGGCACATACACACGGGTGAGCCATTCATTAAACAGTTCTTTTGTTAATTTTCCCGACGTTGAAGCCCTAACATAAACATTCCACGGTTGAAAGAAAGACTGTGTTACACGCGGACCGAAGCTACCACTTTGTTCTTTCATGACAATAAATAGAGGGGAAAGAAGTTTTCCAGAAGCTGATATTGTGGGAAGTATGGTATAACTATGTGTTGTTGCGGATATTGACTGCACAACTGCTGTAACACTTTTTGAACCCTGCACAGCTAACGTGCGACCAGAATGAAGCTCTAGATTAAAGCCACTTTCATCGGCATTGAATGTTATTCTTCTCCGACTTGTTTTATGAGATCTTTTGCATGGCTAACAAATGTTGAAGCGATTTCATTTAGCTTTTCGGAATCTGTACCATATGATCGCGTAATAAATTTATTTATTTTTCTTGAAACTATTCTATATGCTTTCTTAAAATTCCAGACCCAATGCCGGGATGCTTTAAAGTTTTCTAAATGTATTCCTTGATTAGCTTGCAAAGCCCATCTTTGAATGTCCAAATCATGAATAATATCACCCTTATCAATACTCTCGACAAAGTTATTATAAACGGATTCCGAAATTTGTAGCAATTTTTCCCGTCGTGTGCCTCCCCGGTTTACTGTTTCTTCCCATCTAGAACAAATAAAAGAAAATTAAGACAAATCGTAGTTATATTAAATGGAGTTCACTGTTTACCTGTACAATTGTTGGAGAGTTGAAACTTTTCGAAATTTATTTTGGACGGTTGCTAACGTAAGTCGCTTCGTTTTCCCACTTTTCCAATATTCCACAGCCTTGGTTTTATATTCTAAAGTGACAATACCGCCTTCTTATGGAACACATTGTTCATCTTCAGCTTCCATCGCTTCTAGAACTTCTTCGCGTGTAGGTGCGTATTCATCATCTACGAAGTCTACGGAATGTGGTCTAACTGGATTCAAAAATTCCAGTGTTGTGTCAATTTCCAGCGAAAATGAAGTATCTTTTTGAACGTCAAGAAGCATATCCTTTATTATGTCGTATAGTTCTACTTCGTGGTTATTCACAGGTGTTAGATTATTGTTATTGGCAACGTCAAACGTTACCATGAGCAAGCGAATTACATTTAAAGTATTTACGACAACCATTTTCAACACCACAGGTTTGTTACACAATCTAACAACAAATACTATTAATATCAGGTGCGGAATTTATATAAGCAATGTTATCATTTATCATTGCATTTGGTTGATTATTGACTTAAAAAAAAAAATGTTTACACCAGTAGATAAAAACTTCGAATGTAATTACCAAACAAAACAATGTGTTATCTAATCAATATAATACCGCAGAGATATACAGTAAATTTCATTAACTTTGCATGTGGTTTACATATTCTCAAATTTCATATTTTAAATTTGTGGGATTGAGATCATTCCTTGCAATAAGTATTCAATAATATATATACCTATATATAATAACATAGTACACGAAGTTCTGTTAGATATAACCAAGGATATGGTGATATTTACTTTAGTAACACCCTGTATATTGTAACACCTATACAGTTTTAAATAGAATTAAAAGTCACACAGATTATATCTTAAACTTTTCTTTGTATTGTTACAAAAACACCAGCAGTGTAAGCGCAGGGCTTAATGGAACATCCTGTATATATGATAGTCACATATTTTGAAAGAGCTTGATGTATGCTGCAACTATTGCATTTACACCTATCTTCTATCTTTCTTTTTACTGGAGTTGTATGGAAAAAATTGAAAATCTGTTAATTTTCGATGGGGTGTTTCACCCCTTAAAAGTGAATGTCCGCACAAAAAAAAAATTGCGTATTGCACACCTATATATGTTCTATATATTCCCAAAGTTTCAATTTTTTTTGAATTTCCGGGTTCGGGATCTTCCCTTGTCAGTTGATAAAATTGGCATTGCGATTCAATTTGATCCTCGTGCTGAATGCAGTTTGCCCCACAGGAACCAGTACGATCGGTAAAAGTAAGACGACAAATACACAGAAGTTAATACAAAACCGATTCGATCGCGCAGTTTCGATTTATCATTAGAATTCAATTGACTGGCACGAGCACATAACAGCACACCGCACGGTACATTTGAAGTTGGCGCTGTGTAACTATGCACGTGAACTCATTCCATTTTGTAAATGTACGTAGTATACGTTACAACGAACACAAAAACAATGAGTTGATGAAGGCAGCATAGAAATGTGATTCGCCAATGATTGTCAACTATTTGTCAGTCAATCGACGTTAGCTATCTCGATTTCTTCATAAATATCTACCTACATACATATATACGGATTTAGAATTTATTCTATAGTTCTATGGTTCCACCATAACAACAATTGATTGAGTTAAATATCTCCGAGTAATATGTTTAGCAACGCTTCTATTGAAGTGTATCAATATGTGTGTACTTTCTTAGGGATAGTGGCTAACATGAAAATTTCTACAAAATTTAGCTCAAACGGGCTTTATAAATAGAATTTTTTAAAAAGGTTTTCTTTGTTAAGAGGTCCGATCGGGATCGTTGAGACCTGTATCTCATAAGGTCGCAGTTATCCAAAGATGGAGTGCGTGAAGATTTTTCTAAATTTGACAAGTGTGGGAATTGGGCCTTCTTATGCCCATTTCCGTCTAATGCGCCCGTCGGGAGTAATACCGATTTGTATAAAGCCAACTTGTTACTCCTTTAGAAACGCTTAATTTCATAGTAGCACCTTTTTACTTCTTGCCTCAGAAAGTAACGAGGATTCCAAGAAATTTAACAATATGCTCCATTTAAAATATACAATTCTGTGGATTTTTTTTTATTTGAAGATGTTTACGTTTTGTGTCCATTTTTAACTGATTTTTGCCGCAAACATTTTTCTTTTGTATTCACTTCATTTTAGAGATATTCGAGACTGAAGGGCAGATGCCATCACGCTGTCCCCGCACTTTCTAAATAAATAAAAACTTTATAAGGTTTGGAACTGAACTATTGTCAATATTCATCCTGTCAGTTTGCCTTGAGACAAACAAGTAAGGTCTAGCGCGTACGAGCGGTTTTCTACCGCGCCATGATTTTACCGCGACGACAAAATAATCGCTCGAATTAATTGACTGAGCGCACTAACGGCAAAATAACCGCTGTCTCCTTACGTCATAATCAACATAAGCTCTACAAAACATAAAATATTAAGTTAAAAAAGCTGCAATTTTTATTATTATACGCATTTAAAACATGGCCGTGGCAAGCAACAACCACTACAGCAGTGGGAAGAAATTTTTTGGCAAGCGAATTTTTTTTGTAATTTACAGGATTTAATATGCAGAGTGTTAGAAAAATGTTATCTTATCAACTTATACTTGTTTTTTAGTCCTTATTTAATGTTTGATGAACTGTATTTTGCGAATGTTGGGGAGATTTGTAAAAAATGTTTGGGTAGACAAAAATAGGAGGGCTCATATCTAATAATAATTTTCAATTAATTTCTCACGCTGTTTGTTGTCGAACCAAGCAGTGAGAATCGTCTATCAATAACTGTTTAACTTGCTAACAGTTCATAGGACTAGTATTCGCTCTTGATCGTTAACTGGTTAAGTTTATCAGTAATGCTGGAAAATGTATCTTTGTGTGATAGAGTACACTAACTTGCGATTCATGCATAATGGCGCGTTTCGTAACAATTAGGGATGAGTATTTGCCTTAATGTGCCAAAATCAGAGTCTTTATCTAAAACACTTTCAAACCTTTCTAAAACACAAACATTTCTTGCGTCTTCTATCGCGCATAGCTGTGCATGAACATGTTGCACTATTTGCAAAGATTCCACTAACGACACCGAAGAATTTTTGTAGTTTTTTCTATCGCATCCGCTAGTCCCACGTAATTGTTCTGAATAATTTCCAAATCTGTTTTAACTTGACTATCCTGAAATTTCAAGCGGCTTACCTTGACAGCCGCAGCTTCCTTTGGGTCGAATTCTAAAATCACGTTCTTTATATTCCCAAAATATCTAAGATAATAAAATGCAGCCTCTAACCATGTTCCCCAACGAGTAAGAATAGGTTGTGGTGGTTCAGGAGAACCGGGGCATAGTCTATAAAATTCCCGAATACGTTTTGGGGATTTTACAAACACAGCTTTTGTATGTGCTATTAGAGCGTCTACCTCGGGATAACATTTTCTGATACTATCTGCTACGAGACTGAGAGTATGAATTTTACATGTAATATGCAACAAGTTAGCACAATGTTTTTTAAGAGATCGACCTACAGCTAGCATGTTTGCGGCGCCATCACTCACAAACATCAACAGTTGATTTGTTGAAAGTTCAATCTTTTGCAGTGTATTTAACACCAACATTGAAATTACTTCGGCAGTGCATTGTTGTATTCGTCTGGAAGCTAGCAAAATTGAGGGTGACGGTCTATGTGGTTCCATTGTGCGTACCATTACATTAACCACAGAATGTTTTTTACGATCTGTTGTTTCGTCCACACATAACCACAGTTTTTTATCTTGCAACTCCGATTTAATTCTTTTCTCGACATGCTCACGAGCAGACGGCACAACTTTCTGTAATGTTCTCTCACTTGGTAACTTAAAGTCCGAATATTCATTCCAAAACGAGACGTATGCTTTCTTTCTTAGTAAATGAAATGGTAAATTACATGCAATAAACACATAAATTAAATTTAAATTTGTCATAATCTCGCGTGGAATTTTTTTTTGAAACATGCCCTGCACTATTTACGTGCCGTAGACAATCACTTTTCGACCAACACATTAAATCTATTTTACGCACTACACATTGAATTTTAGCGCCATCACACTTTAAATCAGGCATTTCTGCAATAAATTCTCTTATTGTGTCCAACTTTGGTCGTTTTCGCGACGTAGGAAACATTTTCAAAACAAACGTAGAACTACGATATACTATACGACAGCGTAGATGCATACACAACAGATCGGCTTTCGAGTCGCAGTTATACTGACGCTTATACCGAATTGTCCCGGCCGTGTTTATTTTGTGTAAACTTTTATTATTACTATTACTAACTAAAAGGTGTCGACGTTTATTTTTTTTTCTTTCGATACAAATATACAGCATGTTCTTGATAAGGCCAATAAGAATTGAACAACACATTCCTGATATACAGGTGACTTACAAATCAATGTTTACATAAACTGCTCAATGTTCTTCACGAGTTTCTAACATATGTGGAAGTGGGATATAATTTGCTCCGAATGTATTTGTTTTTGTTTAGAATTATTTTCGATACGTGACGGCATATTTTTACTAACTTTGTCTGGGATAGATTGTATAGGATTTTTGTACGCACCCACTGTATCAAATGTTCACTATTAGCTTACTATTTGTTTGTTTAATGTTCGCGAAGTATAGAAAGTATTTTTTCTTATTTAAACACATTACTATATTTTATGGCAGAAATGCATTTAATACATTTATAGATAACAACTCTTAGTTACACGGGTTGGGCCTGTCTCTTCATTTCTTTTATATTGGTAAAAAAGGAAATGTGGAAGTGTGGTTTTTAATTGAAACGTTGCGGTTAGATTTTTGTGTAATGACTAATGATTAATTAAAATGTACAAGACCGCCGTCTTTGTAAAAGTAAAACGTACAGATAGTGTAGTGGGATATTAAGTGGAGTGCGAGGACTTGCACACAATATTGCTATTTTATATAATTATAATTTAAATTTTCAATTTGCATTAAACTTCAACATTACATTTCGAGAATTTGAACCACCTTTTATTGTTATTTATATTATGGTATTTTAATGATTTATATTATTAATTCGTTATTCTTACAAAAAAATAAGTCAATTGAGATCAATTTACAGGAAATAATTAAAATAAGATGACATTGAAACAATTACATCATTTGGGAACAAAAGAGAGATCAAATAGAACCGAACAACAATCAAAGAGGAGTCAAAGACGACGTTACATCCTAAAAGGGATTGAAAAGATCGAAATAGACTAAGATATTATTCAGCAACTAATAGTGCCCTCGATACCATTAGTCCGGGACGAGACAACCGAGCCTCACCATCCCGTGACGAGGATCGAGGACGGAAAGACATATCAACGCATCACATGTAGTATTATATACACAATTACTACGTTGTACAATAGATGCGCAATAAATAAAATGGGATTGATTGAAATTGATGAAAAAAAGAGGATATTGAACACCCAAAGAGGGACAGGGAAGGATATTATCAGGTTAGCAGGTTTTTGAGAAATAAACGGACTTATAACTTTCTTAATTACATATTTGTATGTGAACTTTATAACATCCCAATATATTAAAAGACATTTAAAAATCAAATTCAAGTGTTATTTGATTTCTGTCTAATATTTTAAAATTATCAAACAAATCGATAAAATAGAGAATACACCCTACAAAATGGACCATCTACTAATAGATTGATACAAGCAACACTTAGCTATGCTAAATACAAAGTACCACTGTGGTAAACCATAGAAACTAAATAGGTTTGATGTATTTCGTCCCTCTCTATGGCATTTCTATTGTACATTGCATTGTAAAATAATTACACTGTTAAAGCAACGTTGGTTGCACTGAAAACTGTGTGCTAAAGCCTCTGACATACTGTAGTAACGACTTTATGAATAGTTTAACTTCAACAAGCAACATTTTTAATTAGGAAGTATTTACTGCTAGTATGATATCTAAATTATTATGTAGGTTTAGATAAAACCTATGATTAAAACTAACGATCCACTAATGTAAGTACCTTACATGAAAATACGAAGGGTGTCTTTTATGTTATCTACTTAGCTATGAAAACAATATGTTATCGCGACACTTTTCTTATGTCAAGATTCTGCGACATTTTATAGTGTCATCTCCAAGTTTGGTTCCAATTACTTAACTTTTGTCATTTATGTGTCAATCCAAAGAAGCGAAAATGAGTGATTTGAATCTTGAACACAGAAGCGCCATGAAGTTTCTACCGAAAAAAGGTAAATAGTCCGTCCTATTTCCAAGTTGGAATGGGGCAGGGAATCCGTTCATGATGTCCCGAAGTGTGGAAGCACGAACTGAAGAAATCGTCAACAAAGCTAAAGATATGGAGTTGACTGACCGCCGAGTAAAAATGCCAGTTATTACTAGAGAAGCAGGAATATCAGAAACCTGCGTTTTTAAAATTCTACAGGAAGATTTGGGAATAATCAAACTGGCGGCACGATGAATTACCAGACTGCTCAGTCGGTAACAAAAACTGTGTAGACGACAAATTTGCGAGGAGGATTTGACTGTTTTGTCCCAAGCTGAAGACTTCTTCTAAGTATTGAATTATAACCGGGAATGAGACCTGGGTACACCACTTGGACCACAAGAGTCAATGCAATGGATTCATAAGGGCTCTACTCCACCAAAGAAGGCGAAGACGCAATTTTCTGTGGAGAAAGTGACGGCCACAGTTTTCTGGGACGTTGAGGGAATTCTCTTAATTTAGTATACGCCAAAAGGGACTACAATAACGGAACATATCTACACAATTAGGAACTTGAAAGCAACCATACGCAAAAAGGACCCCACAATTATACTCAGAAAACTTTGCTTCTGTACGACAATTGCAGGGCGCATAAAGCACGAATTGTTCAAGCAAGTCAATAAATGCGGCTTTGAGGAATTACAACTTCCACCTTACATTCCCGACCTAGCCCCCTGTCTTTTTCCAAAACTCAAGAAACAATTGAGAGGGCGTGGCCTTTTGTCGAATGAAGACTTGAAAAACGCTGTGAAGTCGTATTTTGCAGAATTTAAAAAGTTATTTTTTCAAAGGCATAGCATTGTTAGAAAAACTTTGGGATAAATGTGTCGGTATTAATGGTTCTTACGTTGAAAAGTAAAATTTTATTTGTTCTCTAACTCATTGTTTTCATAGCTATCTAGATAACCCTCACAGATTCAAAAATCCAAGGAAATGAAAAGGTAGTTGTTATAAATGTTAAGGTATTATTTATTCGAAAATATCAAATTACATGCATCAAGTATTTATATACACACAAATTAATTGTCAAACGAGTAGCTGAAAATGTTTCGATTATTCTTTGCATTTTTGGCGCTTATGTAATAACTAGAGACGGGATTTTAGGACGTAAAAAACAGCTAAAAAGGCCGCTTTTTAGGCCTTAAAAACTATGTATTTAGGATGAAAAACTGTGATTTAGGCATGTTAGGCAAATACTTTAAAAAAACGGTAAACACAAAAACCATTTTATTTTTAAAAAACATGAATAAGAAGACGATATTTAATGTAATTTTAGGTACATTTCAGCCATAAAAAGAAATAAAACATACAAATTTTAACTAATAACTAAAATATGTAGATTCATTTGGTTTAAAATAATAAATAAATTAATTAATCGCCGTGTAACATGTCCTCAAATTTCGCGTTTGCGTAGCACACGATGTTTTTCCAAGTTATCGTTAGTAAAATTTGTTCTTCGGTCGGAAAACAGCAGTTTGTACGAAGAAAATGAACGTTCTACGTCACACGAGGTTGTAGGACAAAACTTAAATATGGACCAGTCAGCTGTGGTATGAGCGGTAGCTTCAACTGCTTCGCCACTGAGCAGCTCAGCAAACTCTTTAACCGTTTTGAAACCTGGATTTTTCGAAATCACTTGGTTAAAC
This sequence comes from Dynastes maya, assembly GCA_029619315.2. Taxonomy (NCBI): domain Eukaryota; kingdom Metazoa; phylum Arthropoda; class Insecta; order Coleoptera; family Scarabaeidae; genus Dynastes; species Dynastes maya. The sequence goes on from JAROYE020000004.1 coordinate 37,662,251, forward strand.
TTTGACAAAATTATTTTGCCAACTTTTCCTAGGGCATTCTTGAGAGCTGCTTCGGCATTATTAATTACTGCAACAGAATCTGTAAGAGGAAGGCCGAATGTTTCTAATCTTTTGATGTTATCAATGAGAAATTTATAATGCGACTTGATGTATAAAAGATGTGTTTTGACATTTTGATTGGAAAAGTATTCTTGCGCTTGCTCAATACAGTTAGCTAAATCTTGTCAAACGATATACACCTAAACATAAAGCGTTAAATAAAAACATCTTATTTAAAAATTTTGCTAAAAAAGTACTTACTGATTTTATTGCTTCGAAATTATTAGCATAAAAAACTACCGCCTCTAACCAAGTTCCCCAACGTGTTAAGACAGGTTCGGTAGGCAAAGGGAGATCTGGCAGATTTTCTTTATACACTGCCACACGCAGTGGAGCTTTTAAAAAGACTCTTGGTATTTGAAATTAAACCATTAGCATTAGCATATTGATTTCTTAGACATTCACACACCAAATTGAGTCCATGTGCAAAACATGTTAAATGATTAAGATTTTTATAAAAATCTTCAATTTGTACCACATTTGACCATATAAGAAGCACCATCCGTGACTAAAAGCTTGACTTTTTCGTACTTAATTCCATCTGTTGGCCACAAAATACCTAAAATACGAGAGTTGCCTTTAACTTAAATATCTAGCATTAAATTTACAATATTATTAAAGTAAGTTTTTTGCATAATATATCTTACCTAAAGCTTGGTTCACGAATCTTGCCATTGTATTGCAATTTGTTCTTTCAAGTTGCTTTGTAGCCAGTAAATACGGTTTTCCTGGTGTTTCAGAACAATGCTTACCCACAATCATATTTGCCATAATACGACCTTTAGAGTCAGTCGTCTCATCTATAGATATCCAAATATCGTCGTTACCAACTTTTTCGCGAATAGTATTAAAAGTCTTAAAAAATTAATAAAAATATTATAGATGTAAACAAAATCTTAATGACACTCAAGTATGAAAATACATTTTTAAATTATTATTTATTATATTATTTACCTCATTGTAACATTTTGTTACATATGTTGTTCTTAAGGTTTTCACGCTTGTCACATTCTTGTTGCAGTATTTAGTGAGAAAATTTCGCAGTTTTGAATAGTTTAATCTGTCCAGAGGAATATTTGCAGACATAAAAGCGTCGCATAAATCTCGATTAAAAACGTCGATTTCTCTTGAATTTTTGGTGTCTATTAACATTTGGTTCCTCAACGGTTTCCTAAGATTTGCCTGATGTCCAGGAGCAGTAGCATGTCGCTCTAAATGATTTTTCTTTTTGCAAGTTAACTACAATAATATTTTTGGTGCAAGTTAGGAAAGAAAAACAAAAACGTCCTTTACCATTTTTCCGCACGCTTTACAAAACAACTCTTCGCTGTTGCTTGGATTCAGCTGAAAGACAGTAGTGCCTCCAATTGCCTTCAGCCATTTTTGAACTTTATCGCTATGTGATTCCTTGGATTTTGGCATTGTTGTAGATGGAAATACACAATACACTGAGTAGATAAACAAGCACAAACCGACAGAAAAATACCGAAAAATATTCGTTGCAAGCTACGATATAAATGAAAATTCAAAGTACGTCTTTCACTATATACTGATTCGTCAATAGTCCACCTCGCTATAGGAACACTCACATATACGCTCCAGAGAAACATTAAGAGAATAAATATAAAATCTAAACTGCAATATCAAGATGTCCATTGTATAAACTATGAATGGGCATCGTGTATTCATTAATCACGTTAACAGGGAGAAGAAATTTGCTTATATGGTTTAAATTACAAGGCGTAAACAAGCCGATAGGGATTCCCGTAAAATAAAAACGTGGGTGCAGGTAAATGAACACGAGAGCGATAAGCCGATAATTGAGGATATATCTTCAATAGGGTAGTAATATAAATTTTACGGCAGGCAAATCCAAACTTTGCCCCTCACACAATAGACGGGAAAACCCATCGTTGTATTAGTTTATAGCATTTTAGCTGTAAAACTAAAATTTACATTTAAGAAAGATGCAGCTGTGTAAAAACCATATTTATTTAAAATTAAAAAAAAAACGAAATAGGCGAAAACCCACGATTTAGGCTGTTAAAAGTCCAAATAGGCAACTAGGCAAAATAAAACATAGCTAGATCGTTTTGATTTGTCGAGAAACATATAGATTTTGTATTGTTTTTAATTTGCCTTGAATCTAAACAAAGAGACATTTTGCCTAAAATCCCGTCTCTAGTAATAACCAACACGGATATCTGTTGATGAATAATTTTTAAAAACAATGACATATGCACCATGTTTGTAACCATATGTATTGTGTAATAAGAACTAATTGCAGACTTAATTTCCGAATATCAACCCCAACGAATAACAACGGGGAAAAGCCTAGTGAACAATTGCTAATCCTTTCATTAACTTCACCATAATTTTCGTGGAGAAAATTACTACAACCGGTATCCTATCACGCGATCTAAATACTATTAAGACGAGGTAAAACTATAGCGGCGGCGCACACATATTTGAGCTTTGAAAAAAAGCCATCAATCAAAGCTAACGTTTTCACTATCTACGGCAAAGTAAATGAATACTTCGTCCACGTCACGGTCGATCCATCATCGAATGTGATCACTTACACTTCTGAAGGAAACCTGTCTTCTCACATATACATCCTTTAATGATATATTCGGTGTATATGTACGTACTTATGTACGTTTTCATACAGACCGAGTCATAAGATTCTATACTTTATTTTCTGAAGGTTTTTCCGTTTGCTAATGTAGCTGGCAAAAGAACTTTCTGTAAATATTATTTTCTAGTGTAATATTTATTTCTGAATAAAAACAATAAACAAATTTAGTGTAACCGTGCTATTTTTATTGATAACTAAGTACTCAGATAATATTTCATATATTATTTCAGAAGCAATAGATTTAGTACCTATGAATTAATAATTTTGTAGTAGACAGCAAAAAATGTCCAATTGAATCGTTTAGCGTAGAAAGTCCTTTGAAGTCAGTTGATTTTGTTCCTTTCTGCACTTAATAATTATACACTATAGAGCGTTTCGCCCTGGTTTCGAAGTATTAGGTCTTATGGAGTACAACCCTCTTTTGCTGGTTTACAATAATTTGTATGAAACTATCCTTAATGATAGGGGATAGTATGGCAAACACAATATTCGCGGCACACTCTACACCACACAAATTATTAATTAACTTGGGAGGGCCTATTCGAAGACTCGGTACTTGGCTTAATGATGATGACCCACGTGTCGTCGAAAAGGCCTTCCCGAGTTAATTAATAATTTGTATGGTGCGGAGTGTGCCGTGAATATTGTGTTTGCAAAACGATCCTTGTCTGGAGCCAGCGCTGTTGCCACGCCCTTTGGCGTGATTTCTCCTAGGGAGATCACTGATCAGCTGATCGGTAAAATTTATGTTGCCTGTCAAATTTAGTGTTTTATTTTCACATTATGCCTTCATTTCTATCGATTAATGAGTTGTTTATCATCTTTTAGTGCTGTTACCGTAAGTAGAAAGAATTATGAATAATGATCAACCTAAAAATCGTGAAATTACAGCTTTTGACGTTTTTTGACCATTCTATGTGTGCAGATGCTCACGGTGAAGTTTGTGCTGGAAAGTATGAAGAGTGGTTTTTCAATCAGTTACTACCAAACCTACCACCAAACTCAGTAGTAGTTATCGACAATGCTTTGTAACACAGTCACAAGGCAGAACGAATTCCTACCACAGCTACCAAGAAAAATTACATTTCTTTGGTTAAGAGAAAAAATATTCCTGTTGAAAGAAGATAAAACCTGACCTCTTCAACATTGTTTCTGCAGAAAAGCATAAGTACAATAAATATATACTCGATGAAGCAGCTATTGAAATGCTTATTCTATGTTTGCCACTTTATTACTATGTGTAAACCTGTAAAGCACAATAATACAAGCTTTAAAGTAAATGAGAAACCTGCCGTTATTGATCAAGAACATGAAAATATTACCATTGAGAACTGACAAAATTATATCAGACATGTTATGAAAGGTATAATATTTTACCATATGTTTCCTGATGGCTTGTACTTGACTGTAGAAAAAGATATGCGGAAATTGTACGAAATGCAGGATGGCCCAATTTATTATACATTTACCAGGTTCATCTTCGTCATCCTCACTATCCGATATATCAACCGATTAAACCGACTCTTACAAAATTGTTTCAAGAATAGAGAGTACCTGTTTTATTAAAGGTTGACATAGGAAAATTATTGTAATTTTTTGTAAATATACCTGTTTGAATCATTTCACACAGTATCTTATAAATGTATTAATCTCTGAAGTAATAAATAACATTTAACTACACTGTTTGTGATTGGCATGAATATCATTTTGGTAGATTAGCTTTGTATAACATCTTTCGTCTAACTCGTAAAATAATCTATTGAAGTCGTACATATTTGCACTTCAAAAAAGAACAATCTAGTTGTTTTCTTTCCATGTAATTATTCCCCTGTAAATTTTAAAATAAGATCAAAACTCCAAAATTTCTAACCTTTTAATAACAACAATGAAATTAGCATGAGTATACAGTACAACCTGCTATATCAAAGTATCTAGTAGCCTAAATCTGGCAACGCTTATGCTGTACCCATAAGCGCAATACTTCGAAACTAGGGTGAAACGCGCTATAGTAATGTTTAACTAACAATCTATCTCATACCGATATTCAAGAAGTGCTCCGTAAAACACAGCTAACTATTGTAAATTGAAACATGGTTGAACATATTTTTATATTTACAGTCAAAAAAACAGGTGCGGGATGACACCAGGTATGAGAAATATCTTTTAATATAATCTATTATACCTTTCATTATCTAAGGGCAGTCCGATTTTTCAATAAGAGGTACAACAATATACCGTACTGCTCACATCTCTACGTAAATATGGAAAAAGAAGAATATAAGTGGTTAGTACATATATACACACGGCGACGAAGTACTTAGCCCCGTGCTGCGTTAATTTGTATATGAGGCCACGCCAGTTATGCTTCCACCCGTAACATAACTATAATAAAATTTATTAACGCGGTGATAAAAGTTATTAACTCATTAATGTATTTGGCTTCCTTCGGTGAATTATGAAAATCTATAATTTTCCTTGGAACTTCCGACGTAAGCAATTACAGAAGTTAAAGTTATGTCACCGGCAAGGAATTGAACCTCACATCTCCCGCTTTCCGGGTGGGTGCATTAACCACTACGCCGTAGGAACATATATGAGGAAGTTCACTATTCACTGCCTAGATGTTATTTATCTGTAAATATATTGTAATATTTCGACAAACATGCCAAAAGTGCACTAATTTAATTAATATATTTGGCTTCCATTGGTAAATTTTGAAAATGTATAATATAGTGAACTTCCTCACATAGGTCCCTGTGGCGTAATGGCTACCGCGACCACCCGGAAAGCGGGAGATGTGAGGTGCAATTCCTTACTGGTGACATAATTTTAATTTCTTTAATTAATTACGTCGGAAATTCCAAGGAAAATTGTAAATTTTCGTTATTACATCATTTTTATTATCTAGATTCTATTATCTGTTTTTCTGACTGTACCATGAGAACCAGTAAAGACCCAAACGAAGTTTGCACCATTCTCTTCAGTTCTGTTAATGCGTATGTAAATTCCTCTATTAAGAAACTGAAAATATTTTGTGACAATTGTCCCGGGCAAGACAAAAATCTGTTAATGATACGATTCCTGTTTGCTTTTATCGATAGCAGAACAAAAATTGAATATGCTTTTCCAGTAAGATTCATTTTTGCCTCGAGACAGAGTTTTTGGGATTCTAAAAAATGCATTGAAAACATACCATTATGGCAGTATACGAATTTACGGAAATCATTATTAAACTCAGCGGAAAGATTTTTTCATGGTCAAAGAGACCGAAGTGAAAGATATTTTGAATTTTAAGCATTTGTGGCAAAAATAGTATGAATAAACCTGTTTATCGGTTAAATTTCATTTTCAACATTTAGTCATTTTGTATATGAGCGAAGTACACCAGAATATGTGGCAGTCCACGAATTTATTAATGGATTTGCACATTTCAAACATTCTGTATCTAAAAAGAAGGATAACATAGTAGCACTTCCAAAGAGCTCAACCGGCACTGATGGACAAATATGTACCTATTTTAGTAACAAAAATTTAACATTTACCCAATCCGATTCAATGAGTTCTCTTTTATATGGATATCATAAACAACTGAAAAACAAGATGTAGAGACGAAGAAGTTATTGATAGGATAGAATTTGAAGCTTTTGTAAAATGTTCCACAAAATTGTGTATTTTGTAAGGTTTTAGTTGAAATATAAAGATTTCTAAATTTCAACGGACGTTTGTTGCAGAATGGACTTATTTTTTTTTAATTCTTTATTAGAGAACTATATGTTTTGGAAAAGAAATTACACAACATGTTCAAATGATATGGAATAATGCTTTTACAGTTGTAGTAGGTTATATGAAAAAGGTTTTTTATAAAAATTGTGTGACAAGATTTAAATTTTCTTTGGGTTATGCAAGAAAATATTTTGTTTGTCAATTTTTGACGCATGATGTCATGATTTAATTTATGCAGGGAGTCCGCACCTTCACTAGTTTTAATATTGCGCCTATTATATAAACAGTAGGAAGATAACAGTTTCTGAAAACATAATAGACGTCATAGAGTACCTTTCAAAAACATTTTCGTAAATACTACGTGAATACTACGAGAAATATTTTGCAGTTAAAGACGAATGCAGCATTTTTATGCTGCATCCAAGTAGTTTCTGGTGTCTGGTTGCCATGACAACAGTGAACAAAAGATATTGATGTTGGCATTTTTAAACTATTGATTCAAAAATTTGAGTTCAAGTAACTACTTGCAATCAAAGACCATCTGGAAATTATGTCTAAATAGTTTCTGGTACCAATATTGTTTAGTTACCACCACAACAGCGAACAAAACGTATTGATATTGAGAGTCTTAGACTATTAGTTAAAAATTTAGAGCCTATGTAAAGAAGAGTAAGGTAATAGGTATAATTTATCAATTAGGAAAAAGCGAAAGAAATGGTGTATTTTAGCTAGCATGAAGTATAAGCTGCGCTATTTTTACCGACGATGTCCACAACCGAAAACATTTGTCAAATTAAACCTAAGACTTCATGCTATTTGGAATATTAATTCTGCTGATGTAGCAATAAAAAACAAAAATTATAACGTTAATGTATCTTTTTAGCGAAAAAGAATAAGAGAAACTATATTTTAATAAAAGTAATAAATGAGGTAAACATAAACATGTCAGCATAAGTTTAAAATAGAAATCTAAAAAAGTACTAACTGTTGCGTTATCCTTAACTTCCTACATAATTCATATATAAAATTTTAAATCAACAGTTAAGAACAACAATGTTAGTATGTTTTGTTTACTGCTATCATGGTGACGGAATAATACTAACTTCAGAAAGCACTTGGATGTAATATATGTAGTGCTGACGTTTACCTTGTAAATATCTTTTAAAATTAATATCAGACATATTCATCAATATAAAACATGGTAATATACTGCTTGCTACTTGCTCTATTTAGGATAGCAAAGTAAGTGTCGACATCGCTATCTATTGATCATCCTGTATACACGAAAATACTTTTAAAGGATTCTAGATTATTTATGCAGTAGGAACAGTCTTACAATTCCAGAAAGTGACGACACCCATGCATGCGACATTTGTTCCAGAATCTAAAATAGATGGCAATAAGGATAGTGTACGTAAGAGTAAGAAATGAAAAATCTATATAGGCCTAAGACAGAGGTGCACTCTAAATCCACTTCTCTTCAACTTGGTGCTGGATGACCTAGTCAAAAACTGTAAAGAAAAACTGAATTGATATAGAATAGGATACTGGAAAATGAAGATAATGACAATAACAGAATTATGCTACGCAGATGACTTGATAATTTTCGGAGACCGAAAACCAGTTATAGAACAATATAAATATATTTAATGAAGAACTACACATGAAAAGAATGCCTAGTAACAATAAGCAAAAATGAATGCTAATATAGCCCATGGTACTGGTGAAATCATTTCCAGCAAAAAACAAAGCGTGGAAGGGGAAAGTGTTAACCTTCGGACATATTTATGCCTACCCGGCGTCACCAGTGTGGTTCCGAACACTGTCCTTTCCTCGCCATTGTTTCCCACCTCTCGGGTTTATGTCATTACACTCATTACTCTCCACAAACAGCACCACAATATATCTCGCGGCGCCACCTAGCGCCGAGTGACATAGTCATGCCGTCTAGAGAATAACGACAAAAACTCCGAATGCAGACGCCCACCACTTATCGGGAAGCTCTTGAGCTGCTCAACGCAAGATGACGTAGCACCTAAGTGTAGACCACGTATAAATTCAACACATGATGTACTAAAAATACAGATGAAAAAAATGCCTAGAAATGCTTAGGTTACTGTTACTAGGCATTCTTTTTATGTGTATTTTTAATACATCATGATAAGCCTGAGGAATTATTTATACCATGAAGCCGAGGAATCGTTAACTTACTGAAGCGAATCATTGACGACAAACAGGAGTTGCAAGTTAGATAGTATAGAAGTGAGGTTACCGTTTAAAATTAGAGGAGAGACAAAAAGAGGCAAAATTTAAAACGAAATATTCTGGAAGAATCTAAATATCGCCCCTATAGAAGTATTAATAGAACAAACATTACTCAGATGGTTGGAGCATATAACGAGGATGCGGGAGGAAAGATTAGTAAAGCAAGTGCTTAAATCTAAAGAAATTGGAAAAAGAAAGAGAGGGCGACCTAGACAGCTCTGGAAGGATGAAGCCCACATAGTTGCCGAAAAGAGAGGAGTGAAATGGAGATATGGAGAAAACCGGCTACAATATAGCTTTACACCGAAAGGTAGAAAGGCTAAGGATTAAGTAAGAATAGATTCAGTTTCCTTTTAACAATATCGCTCATTTACATCTTAATACAGAAAATAGGACCAAACATTATGTGGTATTCAAATTTATGATGCTGTCTGTACGTGAACATGTTCTTGTAATTGCTATCAATTTCATGACACTTACCTCGCAAAGAAATTACGAAATCACACAGATTCGTGCAAATTGAAAGTGTTTAATCAACCTACTACCGTCCGGTTGCGGTAAAATCTTCGCTTTGAAGAATACTACGTTCGATTTTATCACGGCAGTTATAAATACGTCACGGTAAGTTACACCCAAAAATTTCACTTTGGATACCGTATAGTGGATTCGATACGGGTAGTCATCTTCTTGTTTAGATCGATGGGGCGCGTTTTGCTCGCGATCAATTCACACATATCGTAATTTGTTTAATATGCATTTTCCTGAATCCGAAGATGTGATTATGTGCGATTTATTACATATCAATCGATTCGGTATGGTAATTGACATAATCGACACGTTCGCTCTCCGCTAAAGCCAACGGGTATGTGTGGTATAAGCGCATCCGGTGTAAAGTGTGTGTACGTATGTGCCATTGCGATTTAGCTCTCTAATTTCACCAAGCCGATTGCGCGAAAAAAGGCTAATCTTCTTATTGCGAATGCGGGTAGACGCCGCCGCTTCACTGGAATTCAACCATGATTGCGATACAATTAGCACTTATAATCCTCATTTTTAATGAGTGTCAACTTGAACATAGGTCTGTTGACGATGGCAATGTTCTACTCATTAAAGTGTGTGTATTAAAAATCTCTATCGAATAAAACTCAAGTTATAATTTGGTAGACATAGATTTTATTTCAAGCATATCTACAAGCTTATTATTGGCTTGTCATGCGTATACATTACATATATACCTTTGAGCTCTAACAAAGTCACGAACGTGAGGTACAGGATTAAGCATCTGTTGCTAGCGTGCGTCTGAGCTACTGCGCTTTTTTGCAGGACATTTTGCTCGAATCTACACTTAGCGTAGTCATATTTGAAAAAGAAATCTATGCGAGGGTTTATTACCTACCCATTTAACATTAAAATACATCTGCGAGTAATATTCAACCTATAACAGATATGCCTTTAAGTGTTATACGAAACCTGTGTGCGTCAAAGATTACACAAACATTCAGAGGCTGATTTGCAGAAAATGAGGAAAGGAATTAAAAATATATTATTTTTAAAAAGTAGGTAAGTGCACTACTTACTTATTCGCCTAAATAAACTTTTGTTTTTCTTGCTGATTACTATTGTAAAAAAACCAATCAATTCTTTACAAGATTTTCATTCATCAGCCGGCGTGACCAACAAACGCAAAATTTAATTTTTTAATATTGGCATTCCGATTTATTTTAAATGGACAAGAAACGTGTGACGTCAATAGTGCTATGCCAACATTGGCAGGTTTCTAAACAACACAAAGAACACGACAGAATTAATCTTTTAGTGTAGCATTTCTCCCATGTCTTTTAGATGTATTTTGCTAAAAGATCTTTTTTAGACAAATTTTTGAAATTCGTTATCATTATTACTAAAAGGATAACGGTTCCTCCTATATAATTATATGATATATATTTGCTTTCCCTTTTTTTAGATGATATGTTTCAATGTAGATTGTAGTGAAAGGAAAATGAAATTGTTTAAATTTCCAAAAAATCCCGCACTTCACTTCATTTACTTCATCCTAACCGCTCTACCCTCTCGAGTGTTGGGTGTATGGCAGTGGAGTTCTATGTCGGGGTTCTTTTTCATGCTACTCTCCATGCTTTTCTATCTTGTACCTGCCCTCTACTTTCTCTCCAGTTTATGTTTCTTTTTTCAGCCGCTTGTGGTACTTCCTCCATCTAACATTTTCTAGATCTTCCTTTCTGTCTTCATTTGGTTAATTTCGCTTGAAACAATCTTATCACCATCGTCTCCGTCCCCATTCTCATAATGTGTCCCAACCACCTCAGCTGTCCTTCTTATATTCTGTTTTGAATGGGTTTCATTTTCAAATTTCCTCTGATTGTACTATTTCTTACTTTATCCAGCCTTATTTTGTTATCTATTCTTCCGAGGAATCACATTTCTGTACTTTGTATTTTTTCTTTCTGTTTTTTTGTTGTTGATCATACTTCCTACCCATATATAAGTATTGGAGCCGCTATCCCTTTGAGGATCTCTGTTTTGATTTGCTTGGGTATCTCTTTTTTGTTAAGGAAAGTGCTCTCGGTGCTGTTAAATAATCTTCCTGTTACTTAATTTTTTCTTTTTATCTCCTCATCAAACCTACCATCATTCGCCAGAGTTGTCCCCAAGTATTTGAAACTTGCCCCCTGCTCCAATTTTTCTTCCTTCAGATATATTTCGTGTTTTTTAGTATTTCTACTTATCACCATGGTCTTTGCCTTTTCTCCATTTATTTTCATATTGACTTTTTCTAGGAATTCACTGTATCTTTAAACATATTCATTAAAGGTATTTTCAGTTTTTACTACTAAAACCATATCGTCGGCATAAGCTATTTCTGACACTCTTATTATTTCCATGTTCCAATATCCTATGTTGTACCGTTTCACCTGTTTTTTCGCTTCTTTTATTACTTCGTCCAGGACTAGTGTGAGCAGAATGGGGCTTAGGATGCATGCCGGCCTCACTCCTTGTGTTGTCCCAAAATAATCTGATTTTTCATGGTGCATTCTAACAGCGCTCCTCGTTCTCTTGTACAGACATTTTATCTCTCTGATTGTTCTCTCATCGACTCCTCTTTTCTGTAGGGTTGCCCGTATATCCTTTCTTTTTACTCTGTCAAAGGCTTTCTCGATGTATATGAAGCAGAAATGTAGCTCCTCTCCTACTTTTATGACTTTCTCAATTAACTGTCTTATGATGAAAATCGCATCTGTCACTTCTCTTTTCGATCTGAATCCAGGTTGTGTATCTTCAAACGATCTTCTAAAGTTTGTCGCAGTTTTTTTCCAATTATTCTGCTGTGTATTTTTTCTTTTGTACTGAGTAGAGTAATCCCTCTGTAATTTCTTGTGTATTGGTACAACAATGCCTGTTTGCCAGTCTGCCTGGTCTGTGCCTGCGTTGAAGACTTTATTCATTAGTATCTGTATAGCTTTTATCAGTCTACCCCCGAAACTAGGCAAAAATGGAAATATCTTATTAAGTAAAGACTTTGCTTGTGTCCTTTTTTCCTACATATGTAATTGCTGTTATTTTAGTAATAGAGAGAAAGATTAATTTGTAGTTGCCATATCGTTAACCAGAAAAGGTTAACCTACCAACTATATTTACAAGTAATAAAGACCCTCAAGTAAGAGAATCGCTGAAGAGGAAAAAGGGAAGTATATTAACTTTTTGTAAATTATATTGGTACATTGTGTTCCTAGAAAAGCAAAAGCTTTACTTGAAGACCTACAACAGCTTCCAGCGTCAGGTGTAAGTATAATGGAAAATAAGGTTGAAATGGAGAAACAGCATTATCAAAAATGAGTTTACACGGTAAAGATATTAAGAGAGCTATCCTGAAAGCCGCTCAGGCAGTAGAATCTCATTGACGCTTAGGTACAAAATAGAAAAGTTATCCCTATGAAGTGGAGCTCAACAAAAGCTGAAATCTGTTTTCTTAAGCAAGGAATTGAAGAACAAATTAAAAATATTAAGTGTAGCATTTTCAATTCAATACATTCAATGCTCAGGTCGACTAGTAAACTTGTAAACTAAATAGCCCAATATTTATTTATTTAATACACTTTCTAGTCTCTTTAAGGATCGAAATTTAAAATATTACCTTGGATGGACAGTATTAAGTATTTCTAAAGAAGATCAGCTGTTAATCACATTGATGAAGCTTTGAATTTACTCCATGGAGCTTTGACACATTGACGCAACTGTTCCACTCCAACAATATATATTTTTAACATGGACATGTTTTACATGAATTCATTATGCAGCCACAGTACAGAAATTTTTCAAGTTTGTGGGACACTGACAAACATGTAATTTCCCCTAATTGCTGCGGTTAAAGAATTGTATAATTTTCTATAAAATTTTGTGTTTTGCAAACGTGTTAATAAAATACTTTTTTAGACAATTTGTTTTATTATATAGTACAGTTAGGGTAAAACAGAAAGGAGCAGGTCAATTTATAGATATGTAGTATTCAGCCAAGTTTATTTTAATAATTGCAGCCAAATAGCACCAAAGTGGCTTACAGCTATCCCATCTTCTCTTAATGCAAGACATGTGGCATTGTTACTTTGTCCACTTGTTTGAATAGCAATACTTTTAATTCTATCCAAAGTTACTTTGATTTTGTTTGCTCTGAAGTATTCAAGCAGTGACTGATCGTAATCTGTAAATATGCGAAGTTGTCTAGGGAAACTGAGTGTGGAGTGCTTGCCTAACACAGGCGATAATGTTACTCGTTAGATACATACGAGGATGGGATGAGAAATACCTGTGTTTGGAAGCAGATGGCGCTTTGTGTCAAAATCTACATTACCGACTGTGAGTACTATTCTTTAGTCTGCCAAAATTTCAGATAGTGTTGTTTTGAGAGCTGCTTGAAGTGAGTAACTTTATGCATTTGTGGAATCATGGAAAAAGAACAATACCGGTCAGTGATTCGATTTCTTTTTTTGGATGGGAAAACGCGCAGAAATCAAAAAGAAGTTGGATGCAGTTTATAAGGACCAGGCACCTTCGGTGACTGCCATCAGGTACTGATAGTGAATTTAAACGTGACCGAATGTCAATCTTTGATGAGGAGCGGAGAGGTCGACCCATTGAAGTGATTGCGGAAGATATGATCGAACAGTAGCAGACCGCCGGGTAAAGACTACTAATATGGTACACATCTCAATTGAACGTGTGCAAAACATCTTATCGAAAAGTTGAGCATGAGAAAACTATCGGTGAGATGGGAGCGCGTTTGCTGACGATTGATCAAAAACAGAATCGTGTGATAATTTCTTGTTTGGACATGTTCAAGAGCAATACAAATGAGTTTCTGCGCCGTTATATGACTGAAGATGAGACATGGATACATAACTACACGCATAACGACAATAAATAACAAGAATAATTCACGCTTTTGGAATTGAGATTTGACAGTTTGGCAATTTTTATGATTACTTTGCTTAGCAACAAGTTCCTTAGATCAGTTTGGTGTCACAAGAAACAATTCGTTGCTCTTTTCTAGCCAACTTTGCGTAACAACGAAAACAGATTACTAAAACCTTTATTGCTGCATATCGTCATATTTCTTAAGTTAAAGTGTAACATATGTTGTATCGTTAGATTTGCCTCTCGATTGCATTTCCAAAAACGTAAAAATATATAGGCTGCTCTATTTAAGAAAAGAAGGTTGACGTCACTTCCGGTGAAACCGGAAATGCAATTGAAATGCTGATAACGTCGAAAATTAGTTTGCAAAAAATAGAAATCGACCTATTTTTTCTAAAAACGCTAGCTTCTGTCGTTCAAAAGTTAGTATGGGGGCGGGACACTTTAGGCCCTCACTGTATAACTGAAACTCGTGTGACGTACCGTTTTTTGTACAATGGACGTATGGATGCAAAACAGCTTCAAAATAAAGCGTTACACGAATTCTAAAGCGATTTATGAGTTAGATACACTATCGTTCGAGAGTAATATAGGCCGGCGTCGAAAAGTATGCAACAAAATAAGAAAATTTGAAAACAATTTAAAGATTTAACATGAAATTATTCTACTAATAATTTTAATGTTTTTTTATCTTTAGAAACTTTAAGTTCGTACGGACGGTCAACGGTTTGTGATATACAGCCTTGCTCATATATATTTGACACCAATACATAATTTTGAATGCGTAAGAGAACTTTTCATCGGTAGTAGGATTATATCTGCTCAAAGCAACATTTGTTGTACAGTGCTTTTTTCAAAGATTAGTAGATAACATGGATAAATCAGGAATTTACACAATTTCATGTAAAGGTTGTGGGCAGACAAAAAGATCAACCAAAATTAGGTACAAAGAACATTTGGCTCGTCTCAAGTTCAGAAGGTTTCATAAATCTAGGGTTGCTCTACATATGCTTGAAAATAACCATAACCTTGGCAATATAAAGTCAATTAAAAGCGTAAAGAGCATTGTTCAATTAAATTGTTATGAAGGCATGGAAATTTACAAAAACAAAAATCACTTAATGAATTCAGATTTAGGACCTCTAACCACCCCATGTTTAGTTAATTACAGCTGTAATTATAACCATGTGCAATGAACCGCTTCATTGAAAAACAAGGATTTTAATAACTCACGTTCCTGACCATTTACATTTTAATTAAGGGATTTATCTTTAGATTTGCATTTTAGATTTATAGTCATGTACAATGAAGCGGCTCATCAAGAAACACTTAAAGTAGAAGGGTATACATAATTAAGATATAATTAACGATTACTATGCTTATTTCAAATTTACATATTGCGTAATTTATTTGCTATATAAGGTTAGTTTTTCACTTAGTTTGTTAATTCAGTTTTACTGCTGATGATGATAGCTTAGCTATCGAAACGTGCGTTCAGTACGAGTTAAACATTGTGGTAAGGGTTTTAGTGAACTTTTTAAGTAGTTTAATGTTGTTAAGTATGGTATAACTACTATTTTCTTGGGACTTTGAAATATATTTTTAATCGCCAAGTAATCAATATGTTAAGAGATGGAGCTGGTGAGGATGTTTCTGTAAGTTTATATTTTATGTTAATACATTAAGTGTTGCTTTCTTAATTTGGTCACCGCATATCAATATTTACAAGGAAAGACTATACCTGCATTAATGTATTAACGTAAATAATATGTTGACCTTTTTGGAAATTGAATACACGATTAAATAAAAGATTCATTTTTTTAGAGTTGGTTTTATTCCCTAAAAATAAAGTAAATAAAAAATAATAAACTAAGATAACAACAAAGAAGAAATATAAATGTAGTTAGAAAAAGCAAGCCTACAAAATGAACGGCAATATGGAAAAGCATCCCTTACCAAACCCTTAGAGTTTAGAAATACCACCTAGCCCCAGTAGAAAAACCGTCTTTGGTTTATAAATTGGTCCCTAAAAATAAGGAAAAAAAAACTGTCTGGAGAAATGTTGAAATCAGGTTCTCTCATACATTTTTCCTGTGTTACTAAGAAGACAAAATGTATTACGTTGTGCTTAAATATTCTATTACAAAATGTCTATTTATACCGTTCAAGAATGAATATTATCAAGCTAATGACATTTCGTTTCCTTAGTAAAACACGGGAAATCGAAGTTTGAATTTTACTTGGGACATTTGTTTTATTTCTTCTTTACTTTTAAGAATCTCATATGTAAATCTAAATCAGCTTTTCTAATAAAACTTTGTGGAAAATTTTAATTAACAAAACATTTTCAGTAGAATATCGAAGAGAAAGTTAACATAGGGTTGAAATATTAGCATCTAAAGACCTATGACGAACCTTAAAAAGAAAGCACTGCATATTAAAATTTAAAATAGCAAAAAGAACACGTATTCTTGTAATTTGGAAGCCTTGAAAACTACATGCTCTTACTTAGACAACAGTAAGTGGATCAATTTTTTATAAGTGGAGGTGCGATTGTAAAATAAGAGCAACAAAAAAAAAACAGATATTATTGCAGCTATATAAATATTAACAGGTAGAAGAAATAATGTAAGAAAATCAGTGCAGGTGAGTTGCGCCAATTTACTTGTTGCATTTATAATCCGTAAGGTGAGTTGCGCCAGTGAAGTGGGGTCAGTGGGATTAACGCACTTATTAACTATTATTATATATTAGCAAAGGTTCAAATTAAAAGTACAATAAATATGTTGTATGTATATTTATTTATAGCAAATAAATTGTCAATGTAAAAACATTTATACACTATTTATATATATTTGTCGTTTATCCATTTGCTGGTATAAATTTATAAGCAACGCTTCTAATATAATTTTCTAAATTAATAGTACCTTTCTCTAAATCTAAACGTTTGTTATTAACATAATTTTGTGTCCATGTATAAATTCGTTTGTTTGTCTCGCAACAGACAAAAAACGTGGGGTACGTAGTAGCCGTTCTTATAACCATGAATAGTAAATAATTGGGTAAAATATTTGGTGCAATATTCAAATGTACCGTCCATGTAACAAATCTGCATACCACACAGAAAGTATAAATTACTGTAACAAGTAAATATCACCAATTTCTTAATCACATCAGCAACGGCAAGAAAATCTTCTCCTTTATGTGTTTTCCATACATGATTTTTTAGCATTATAATCACATCATCTTGGTCTTTCGGCAGCGGAGGCAAAACTTTTCGTCGAGATACATATACATTATGTCATATATATAAGGTAAGATAATCGTGTCGTCCCAGCATAGCTGTAACAGCTGGAGCAGCCAACGGAACTCGGCGCGCGTCTGCCTGATGCGATGCGTAAACATCTGCCGGGCGGCAAAGCAGTTCAAATTCGTACACATTCATCATCACTAGCGCGACATGAGCCTGTGAATTAAATCAGGCGAGCGGAATACTAGTTATTCAAGAAAATGTTTAACTAAAAATGTCTAGTGTGCGCAAGGCTAAACAACTTTATCTGTAAGTTTCCAGATTTGTTGTAAGACGGTGCTAAAATAGTTTGTAAAGTGTGCGAGAAAACTTTGATGTGCTGGCAAAAGAACGACTGTAGGAAGCATGTAAATAGTGCAAAACACAGAAATAGAAGAAACGGTGCGTCAAATAGAAATGACTTTATTTTCGATTTACTTGTCATGATGATAACATGTAATTTGTCACTTAACATACTGGATAAGAAATCGTTTAAGAACTTTTGGAACAAATACAACCCGGAGTTGAAGTTGCCAACTACGGCAACGGCATGTAAGCATGTTTTATTTGTACGCAAAGAAGTGGAAAATAAAATCATATTTACATTAAAAAATCAGTTGCTTTGGTTGTGGGTTGACGAGACAACAGATTGTAAAAAAAATTCTATTAGACATGTTATAGTTCGTATACTGGATCAACATAAACCGACATTTCCACTGTTACTAGCTAGCAAAAGATTACAAGGGTGTACTAGTGCAGCAATTACGACTGTGATACTTAAAAAACTTTCAACTTATGAGCGATGGTGCAGCGACAATGCGTGCGGTAGGCCGTTCTCTTCTTGAACACGGTTGCGACTGTTTACATGCAACTTGTAAAGTGCATGCTTTACATCTTGTGGCACAAACTATTAGACAATGCTAACCCGAGGGAGATGCATTAATATCATGTACAAAAAAGGTGTTTCTCAAATCTCCAAAACGTCTTCGAACATTTCACGCACAGTGTCTCGGTATTCGTGAACCACCACAGCCGATTCTTACACGTTGGGGAATCTGGTTGCAGGCAGCTTTTTATTATGCTGAACATTTCAAAAAAGTAAAAGCTGTTATTCTACAATTCAATCCTGCCGAAGCTGTAGCTGTTAAGGAGAGCCCGTCAAAATTTCAAGATACTTCTGTTGAAACAAATTTACAAAGTATTCATAGCTACTATAAATGCTTACATGACGCACTGGAACAATTACAAAATACAGCGTTATCGTTAGTGAAGTCACTGCAAATAGTGGGCGAAGTACATACTCTGCTACGCACTATAGATGACGCAAAAAATATTCGCGTTTTAAAAAAGTTGGATTCCAATTTTATCACATTACAACAAATTTGTAATGGTACTTCGACTAATCCATTAATTGAGTTCGAAGATTATTTTAATCATACATGTATTACATCGGATGTCGAACGATCTTTCTCCAATTATAAACATACTTTTTCACCACTGCGAACACGGTTTCACGAGACAACTATTGAAACATATCTAATGCTATCAATTTTTTACGATTCTTATCCACTGGATTATAATACTGATGATGGTGCTTCTACTTCTCATGTTCAGTAATTCCAATGCAATCCGCCAGCCCACTTGATTATACACAGCCTTACAAATATTATAATTTTTGATTAGTTTTTTTTTATTATTCACTTTATTACTTCTTTTTCGGTATTATAAATATTGAAGAAACCGTGCATCTATGGCGCGACGAACGATTATCTTACTCTACTGATATATATTACGTCTGTGGTCGACAAGGCTACGTCCACAAATTTATTGTTTTTTAATTCTGTGTGAAGAATTTTTGAAGGTCTTTCGGTAAGTTCTTCCGTGGCTTTTCTCTTCACTGAATTATTCACTATTTGGCGATGGATTGTTTCATCTGGATCATGATTGTGAAAAAAATCACATTCACTTCCTATAATATTGTTGTTTGATGTCGTTGTATACAATTTCGCTTTACAAGTTTTTTTTAGTGCACCGCCAACGTACTTTTCCACTTGCCAAATTATTGGTCTTTCGAAATTTAAAATTATTATGTATAAGTAAAGTATTACCTTTTTCATTAAACATACTCGCACTAGAATTTTCCGCCATCACTACACTCAACTTTAACTTCTCTTTAACTATGATATTCATAATTGAATTTTGGCTTTTATAGAAAGATACTAGAATTGTAATTAGTCGGTGCACATAGTTATAATAAGTAACTCATTCATTTATCATTTACGAACTATTAATACTATTATTATTAAAGCTGGCCACGAGCGGTACCGCGCAGTAGCGTAGAGTCGACCAGGCCTCGCGTTCCACTAGAGTTATTCTGCTAATAGAGATGTTTGCTAACGCAAATAATTTCGCTCATCTTTTAAATAAAAATTAAATAACACGTACTCAAACACTTACCATTTTAAGAGTCCTCCGTGAAATCACAAAGTGAATAATATCTGTTATATATCTGCAACATTAGATATGTTTCAACTGTTGTTTCGGCAAAACTAGTACGGCATGAGGAAAAAATGCGTTTATATGCAGAGAACGAACGTTCTACATCTAGTGACGTAATATTTGCGTAAGTAAAATAATCTTTCAAATAACTTAACGATTCTGTTGACGCACCTTCACAAATGTGTCTTAATGTGCCAAAATCAGAATTTTTCTCAAAAACACTTTCAAATTTTTCTAGAACAGAAACATTTTTTGCGTCTTCAATCGCGCATAGCTGTGCGTGAACATGTTGCACTATTTGTAGAGATTCTTCTAACGGCACCACAGGATTTTGTAATTTTTCTATTGCATCTGCTAGCCCGAACTAATTGTCGTGAATGATATTTAAAACCATTTTAACCTGACTATCTTGAAATTTCGACTGGCTTTTCTGGATAGCGGCAGCTTCCTTTGTATCGAATTGTAAAACCACGTTCTTAATATTGTCAAAATACTTATGATAATAAAACGCGGCCTGCAACCATGTTCCCCGACGAGTTAGAATAGGTTCTGGTGGCTCTGGTATACGGGGGCACAGTCTGTGAAATTCGCGAATACGTTTCGGTAATTTGACAAATACTGCTTTGGTATGCGCTATTAAAGCGTCTACCTCAGGATAACATTTTCTGATACTATCCGCCACAAGATTGAGAGCATGAATTTTACACGTAATGTGTAACAAATTAGCAGAATGCTTTTTAAAAAACCGTCCTACAGAAAGCATGTTTGCAGCACCATCACTCACTAACATCAAGAGTTGGTTTGTTGAAAGTTCAAACTTGTCCAATGTATTTAACACTAACTTTGAAATTACTTCGGCAGTACACTGTTGTATTCGTGTGGAGACTAATAGAATTGAAGGTGCTGATTGATGAGGTTCCAATTTGCGTGCCATTACATTAAGAACAGAATGTTTCTTCCGATCTGTTGTTTCGTCGACACAACCACAATTTTTGATCTTTCAACTCCGATTTTATTTTTTGTTCAATATGTTCGCGCGCAGATGGCACAATTCTTCGTAACGATGTTCGACTTGGTAATTTGCACTCCGAATAGTTATTCCAAAAGCAGATAAATGGTTCATTGTCTAGTAAATTGAACGGTATATTACATGCGATAAACGTAACGCATAAATTAAATTTACATTTTTCATTGTCTCGTGCGCAATTTCTTTTTGAGACATGCTTTTCACTATTTACGTGTCGTAGACAATGTTGTCTGGACCAACACATTAACGGGATTTTACAGATTACACATTTAATTTTAGCACCTTCATATATTAAGTCTGGAATTTCTGCAATAAATTTTCGAAGTTTGTCCGACCGCGGTCGTTTTGCTGACGAAATCATAATTTTTCTAGGACAGATAAACAATTGCGCAAATGACCGGCAGCGAAAATGTCCGTACTGCTCCGCAGACGAAGTAATACTACCGTTCCTCTCGGTCCGAACTGATTCTACGCCGATGCGCGGTACCGCTCGTGGCCAGCGTTAATTATTATACTCTCAGGTAAATTGGCGCAAATCACCCTACAAAATCATCCCTGTCCCTTTCGGTTTACGAATTATCTCAGGTAAATTGGCGCAATTCACATGCAGCCAAGAAAATGGGCAGTATACAATATCATCGTGATGAAGAATTCTGAGACAGCAGTAGAAGCAGTAATTTTAAAGTTATCGATTAAATTAATAATACCGTAGGTATATTTTTTGGGAAAACCTGGATCAACCAAAATTGTTCAAAATAATTTAACCACAAGGCGTATTATAATTATTTATATGGCGCTTGTTGTGTAAATAATTCTTAGCTTCTGAGTATTTATAAAAAAGGTAGTGTAACTACCTATTCCAGAGTCGCAGATTGGTGAATTGTACTACAGACATTTTCATTTGAAGAATTATATAAACTAAACATATAACTTGTTTGTGGTACTTACTATTACAAAAGCGCATTATTGCTAAGTGAATAGTTCGAATTAGGTTTCACGTAATTAGCTCTCTTAATAGTGCATTAAATCTAGAGGAATGTTTTGTCTCATTAGCTTTTAGTTTAAACCAATATTACAACACGCAATTGGATATAGGAAGGTATAACTTTACAGTTATTTAACAACCATAAATTTGCTTCTTATGAGTTTGTTATACGTTGATAACTGTTGTATGCTATACACTGGAAAAAAGGACATCGACAACAGTATACTTGGAAGTGACATTGTATCGAAATGAGATGAAGAGTGTTCCTGGAAAGTAACGAAAGCTGTTTATGTGCTACGTCTGAGTGACTAATAAAGCAAAATCATAAGTGTCTACTTACGAACGAATATATACATTCATAGGTAACTGGTACTTTGTTGAAGCATAATAATCGCACAATCATAATAAAGTACCGCTACCTCCAATTTGAATATACCAATAATACTAAGTACACCTAACTGGTGAGCGAAACCTCTTATTTAACATGTGGTTGATGTGAACCTTCTAGCGATTTGAAAAATGACTTTCATTGACTACGAAAATGAAATCGAAGGAAAGACAAGATGATTGTTCATGCAAATAAGGACATCAACGCCGACGGACCGAAAGCGAAGCGGGATATCGTTTTTTAGTTTTTTTTACTTTCTTTGTAGCGATGTTTCTTCACTCCGTTGTAAATGTTGAAAAACAAATAACACTTATTGTTAGAGACTCTTTAGACGCCTCGAAGTTTTGCTTTACTTTCAACTTTGAATGTTGCATGAAACGAGCCTAATGGTCGCTGTATAACATGTGATGTTCTCTCAATCACTAAAAGGAGACTATTTCGCTATTTAAGCAATTAAAACTATTTTACTACACACAATTTGTATACATTTCTCTTAAAGTTTTCTTTGGTAATTTGGAAAACTTCGAAACGAAAACATTTATGTGAAAATATGTCTTCATAGGCCTTCTTTACAAGAAGCATTACGCGAGGAAACACTGCAAAGGAGCATCATAACTGTTCCATAACTGTCAATAGTTTTGTAGATTAAATGATATACAATTATTACTAGTCTGGGCAAACAGCGGTTACAGTCAGTGTAGTAGATATGTGGTACGGAGACGGCGATTATTTATTTCACGCGTTCACAGCGTCAGTACTAAATCGATGCTGTATGCGAGTAGTTCTGTGCATATGTAGGCTGTCGTAACTTATTTCGTAATTGTACGCCTATGTTTGCTTTAAAAATGTTGCAGTTAGGTACGTCCCGAAAACGACCAAGACACAGTTAAAAACTTTATAGTGGACATGCCGGACTTAATTTTTGATGGCGCTAAAATTCAATGTCTAGTTTGTAAAATCCCTTTAATGTGTTGGTCCAGAAGCCATTGTCAACGTCACATCGAAAGTAAACAGCATTCTTCTGCAAAAAGTGGCATACGAGACCAAGAAATATTTACACTTGATTTATGTGTTACTCTTATTTTATGTAATCTATTGTTTCGTTTACTAGACAAAGAAGCATTTGTCTTCTTCTGGAATAAATATGCGGACTTTAAATTACCTAGATCGAAGGAAAGACAAGATAATTGTTCATGCAAATAAGGACATCAACGCCGACGGACCGAAAGCGAAGCGGGATATCGTTTTTTAGTTTTTTTTACTTTCTTTGTAGCGATGTTTCTTCACTCCGTTGTAAATGTTGAAAAACAAATAACACTTATTGTTAGAGACTCTTTAGACGCCTCGAAGTTTTGCTTTACTTTCAACTTTGAATGTTGCATGAAACGAGCCTAATGGTCGCTGTATAACATGTGATGTTCTCTCAATCACTAAAAGGAGACTATTTCACTATTTAAGCAATTAAAACTATTTTACTACACACAATTTGTATACATTTCTCTTAAAGTTTTCTTTGGCAATTTGGAAAACTTCGAAACGAAAACATTTATGTGAAAATATGTCTTCATAGGCCTTCTTTACAAGAAGTATTACGCGAGGAAACACTGCAAAGGAGCATCATAACTGTTCCATAACTGTCAATAGTTTTGTAGATTAAATGATATACAATTATTACTAGTCTGGGCAAACAGCGGTTACAGTCAGTGTAGTAGATATGTGGTACGGAGACGGCGATTATTTATTTCACGCGTTCACAGCGTCAGTACTAAATCGATGCTGTATGCGAGTAGTTCTGTACATATGTAGGCTGTCGTAACTTATTTCGTAATTGTACGCCTATGTTTGCTTTAAAAATGTCGCAGTTAGGTACGTCGCGAAAACGACCAAGACACAGTTAAAAACTTTATAATGGGCATGCCGGACTTAATTTTTGATGGCGCTAAAATTCAATGTCTAGTTTGTAAAATCCCTTTAATGTGTTGATCCAGAAGCCATTGTCAACGTTACATCGAAAGTAAACAGCATTCTTCTGCAAAAAGTGGCATACGAGACCAAGAAATATTTACGCTTGATTTATGTGTTACTCTTATTTTATGTAATCTATCGTTTCGTTTACTAGACAAAGAAGCATTTGTCTTCTTCTGGAATAAATATGCGGACTTTAAATTACCTAGTCGGACATCGATACGAAATGTAGTGCCATTTACTCGTGAACATATAGAAAAAAGAATGAAAACGGCATTGAAAGAAAAAAAACTGTGGTTGTGTGTGGACGAAACAACAGATCGTCAAAGACATTCTGTGGTTAATGTAATGGTACGTACAATGGAACCACATCGACCGTCATCCTGCTTCTCACTTGCTTCCAAAAGAGTTATAAATTGTACCGCCGATGAGATTTTAAAGGTGATGTTGAACTCATTGAACAAATTTGAAGTTTCAACTAAGCAACTTTTAATGTTTATGAGTGATGGTGCCGCAAACATGCGTTCTCTGGGCCGATCTCTTAAAGAACGCAGTGGCAACTTCTTACATGTACCGTGTAAAATACATACTCTAAATCTTGCGGCACAAACAATTCCTACATGTTTTCCACTAGTAAATGGATTGATTGCTAATACAAAGGCAGTGTTTGTAAAGTCCCCGAAACGTACCCGACCATTTCAAAAAATTGTGTCCTGATTTATCTGAACCACCACAGCCGATTGTTACACGTTGGGGAACATGGTTGCAGGCTGCGTTTTACTGCAACAAATATTTTGATCAAGTAAAGAAGGTAGTTTTAAAATTCAATCCGACAGAAGCTGCAGCAATCAAGAAAAGCCAGGAAATATTTCAAGATAGTAAGGTTAAAAGGGATTTACAAACTATTCACAACAATTACTTCGGACTAGCGGAGGGAATAAAAAAATTACAAAATGTTTCGATGTCGCTAGTGGATTCTGTTCAAATTGTGAATAATGTTCACGCACAGTTATGCGCTGTAGAAGGCGAAAGAAATTGGTGTGTAATACGAAAATTTGAAAGTGTTTTAGAGAAAGACTCCGATTTTCTTATGTTAAGACAAATTTGTGAAGGTGCGTGTGAAGATGCATTAAGCTGTTTCAAAGATTATTTTAAATATGCAAATATAACATCGCTAGGTGTCGAACGGTCGTTTTTGGCATTAAAAAACATTTATTCCGCACGTCGCACTCACTTGACTGAAACAACTGTGGAAACATATCCAATGATTCAAATATTTAACAGATATTACCCAGTTTGTGCTTTCACGGAAGACTTTTAAAACGGTAAGTGTTTCAGCACGTTTTATAATTTATTTCTTACCTTCTATTTTAAGTGTAAACTTTTATGCGCTCGCCACGCCTCTGGCTGTTACCGTATTTTTGCCCAGGTTAATTATTACCAAATGTCAGTGGCGGCTCGTGTCTCAAATTTACTGGGTGGTCATATTGACAAAAAGAATATGTATATATATCTAATCTCTATAGACTTAGGTAAGATTTGCGAATAATGGGCAATGTATTGGCGATTTATATGCACATTAATGTGTTTCGCTGAGTCCAAAATGACCTTTTGTAATAAAAGGAAGTATTTGAAAACCAATTTAAAAAGGTTATGTTCGAAGGTTTTTGACGTTTTTAAACAAAATTTCATTTGGTATTACCGCACGCGTACTAAAAGTAACTAATAATTTATACAAAATAAGCGCTAAATTTAAAAACGAACTAGAAAATTAACGTATAACAATAGCAAATACAAGATATTTACAATTGTATCCAGAACAACAACAGTCACTTCGTACCATTTCTCTAGATCTTGATAGAATCTTAGTCGAGAATGGATCGTTTACCAAGCCACGTCATGTTTATGTCAGTAGCGGCTGGTGGTGACGTAAATGGTCAAGGATAACACCTGCGACACACGAGCGTATAAAATGCGTCTGTTGTAGTAACGTGCGTCGTGGCTTCACAAAGACACATTGCCAACAGGCGTACTCAGTAATAGGCGCTACAACCCACGTTGCGACATTATACGCTCGTGCATCCCAGGTGTAAAGCTTCGATTCTCTTGTGTATTTCCATTGCATATCGTGTACATTGTACTTAACAAAAAAATACACGAGGAAATTTCCTAAAAAATGAAAGGACATTTTGGATTCAACGAAACATGGACTTTAAGCTAATGGGGACATAAATCGCCAATTCGTTGACCATCATTCGGATGTACAGTCTAGACTTAAATTGTTTATTTTTTGGAGTCGTTCGAAAATATAATGCACATAAAGCAATGAAACGCATTAATCACATCACAATCACAAATCCTGTCAGCCAAACGATACGTAGATCTACGGAAATTATGATGCACTTCTTTTTTTTTGTCTTCACTAGTTTGCTAACTTTAAATTTTGGCAAAAGGCAACCATTTCGTTTCAGTGTTTCCCAAAATTGAATTCGCGAATGGAATTTTAATAAAATAATATTAAAAAAGACATTATAAACACTCTCGGTCGACATCAATTATAACTGGCAAAGAGATGTTCCCAAGTGTCAAATCTTAATAAAACTGGGTGGAACTGTAAAGTATTTCACCGCCCTTTGGGAGAGTGAAATATTACTCCAAAAATAGAGTAAAAAAGGTTCATAGCCTTTTAATTCGGCTAAGAACCACACAGGATTTTCCAACGTACGGCGTCCATTTAGTGCGTAGGTGGAAAATGATCCCCTCTCTGCGCAACTTAAATAAAAGCAATTTGAGGAGAGGTATCCAAAAACGCAGTAATATGTTAATAATACTTTTATCGTAGGAACTGAATACGTTATACGCTTGAATATAATTTTATGTTATGCAGGACCTATCTTTTAGCTAAATTGTTCAGGAAAGAACTTACCTTCCACCCGCACTAGGTGGGCACGCCGCGTAGGTGTCCCTAAGTAGGTATCACCATATTCTTAGTTATATTTGGTAAATACTTTATATCGATTAATTATACAGTGAGGTCCTAAAGTCCTTCCCCCTCCCATGCAAACTTTTGAACAACAGAAGCTAGCGTTTTTAGAAAAGATAGGTCGATCGATTTCTATTCTTTGTGAACTAACATTTGCCGTTATCGACATTTCAATTGTATTTACAGTTTTACCGGAAGTAACGTCACCTTTCCTATTTTAAATAAAGCACCCTGCACATTTTTACGCTTTTGAAAAGGCAATCAAAAAGCAAATCCAACGACACCACATATGTTATACTTTAACTTAAGAGGATATGCAGCTATAAAGGTTTTGGTAATCTGTTTTTGTTGTTACGCAAGTTGGCTAGGAAAGAGCGCCAAGTTGCTTCTTGTGACGCCAGACTGATCTAAAGAGCTCATTGCTAAGCATAGTAATCATAACAATTGCCAAACTGTCAAATCTCAATTCCAAAAGCGTAAATTATTCTTGCTGTTTATTGTTATTATACCCAGCATTTGTCATACGTTCCTTCTTTGTTCTCGTTATGCATGGGGGGGGACACTTTAGGACCGCACTGTATATTGTAAGTACTGTCTTCAAAAAAGAATACACGTATTCATTGTTTGAGCATATTTCCCTTAGCCCAAGATCGTAATCACCTGACAATTTGGCTGCACAATTAGACCGATGAATCTAAAAGTGCAATTTACTAAATATCAACCACACCACAGATATACAGTGAAACCTCTCAACAACGGACAACTGTGTGGTACAAACTACTGTTCGTTGTAGGAAGGTGTTTGCCATAGAGAGAGTTAACTAAAGCAACGGTTAAATATAATTCACAAAGAATTTTATGTGTTTAATTAAAACACATTAATAACACACATTGAAGTAGATTTATTAAATTATTTATTAAAAGGATTTATTAAATCCTAAATTTAATTTGAATTTTATTTACATTTTTATGTGAAATGTTGGTCAAGAGTTGTTTACTTCTCATTTTGATATTTCCTTTTTACAATTTCGGATTCTACGGACAACATTTTGCTTACTTTTTGAGCTCCTATTAAAGCATTAGATAAAATAAAGAATGCCTCCAGGTCCTTCAGTTTAGAATGAACAATGTTATCAGTAATATTTGGTCATAATTTCCCTAGTCATCCAAATTTTGTTGTTATAATACCACTCCACCGGTAATTCTTGTACATGAGAACTTTTAAAACATCCAGGATTTTTGTGTTTTCCAATTACTAATGATCTTCCTGTTTCACCTTCCATATTTGCTCAAAACAAAACTGTCAGACATTCCTTTGCAGCTTTGCTGCCTGTACAGTTTATGTACGTATGTGGATGCAGAGTTCAGTAATGCTGTAGACATTGAGGAGTTTGGCCGTTCGGTTATTTATCGGATTCTCATTGTGTGTTTTCGAAAACATGGGACGTAAGCCTGGTGTACCTCTTGCATCGCATGTGAAGAAATAAATTTGTCGTTTCCCTGGTTTGGAATTTACAGGTTCGCACATTCGTTGCAAATTTTGTGGTGTAGGGCTAGGTCGCACGACATTTGAATTTGGAAGTCATATTAAAAGTAAACGTCATGTATTGAATTTAAGAAACAATATTCCGTACTAGCAATTTTTGTATGACTTTATTTTCATGTTGAGCACGTGTAACAACCCACAACACCTAGCAGGTAATGACAACTTTCGTCTTTTTTGGGATAAATATGTTCCATCATGGAAGCTACCAACGAAGAGACAATTGCGGTATAATTTACCACATGTGCAAAGTACACTAAAAGACTGTATAAAAGACGAGTTGAGATATCAAAAAATCTGGCTCACTGTGGACGAAACTACTGATGCTCAGAAACACAGCGTGATTCATATTGTGGCGCGTCCTTTAAAACGTAATGGTCCAGCAGCTTCCTTGTTGTTAGCCAGTAAGAGGATTGAAAGAACTGATGCCGAAACCGTTGTAAACATAATACAAAATATATAGAATTTTGTATCGTAGGATCCCAAATCACCATGTTAGTTTCTGACGGAGCAGCAACAATGCTGAAAGCTGGTAAGATGTTAAAAGTATGCTTTCCGACTCTTCTTCACATAACATGCCTCATACACGAATGTCATCTCGTAGCGTATTCAAGCAATTGTATCCACAAATTCCGCTACCACCTCAGCCTGTGCTGATGCGATGGGAAACATGGATCGAGGCAGTATCTTACTATCGCAAATATTATTCCCAAATGAAAAACGTCATTTTAAAACTTAATTCTTTTAATTCTCAAGCGGTTCGCGAGAATCAGCAACTTTTTTCCGATTCGGACGTTCAAAAAGAAATAGATGACATTTCCATAAACTATTCTGTAGTAATACAAACTATTTCGCAGAAAATACTCACTTATCTATACATGACTCGTTAAATAACATCAACAATTTAGCAGCCGCTCTAGAAAGCTTGACGGATCCTATAGGATTAGATGTCGCTCAAAAATGTCGTGCAGTTTTAAATAAAAATCCGGATTTAGAAAAGGTTCGATCTATATCTGGAATTCTAGACTGCACAAAAGAGATACAGGAGTATTTCAATTTCGCAAATCTTATTTCATTAGATGCTGAACGATCATTTGCAAAGTATACGAGAACATTTTCAAACCGTCGTCGAGGCCTGACCGCATCGACAATGGAAGCATTGTTTATGTTACAATACTACGCGGCGTACCAAGGTAGTCGCACATTACCGCAGTGGTCATCGGTACGTCAATAAAAGGTAACAATCTATTATTTTTTTATTAATACTGTGTCTACTTTTGTGCGGTACGCCCCGGACGGTTCCACTAGTTTCTGGAACATTATAAATAGTACAGGCACACCGATCAACCGATAATAACCGAACGTCCGCTCGATTCCTTATATGTACATAGTAAACACAGCTCCTTTCACGGCGCCTCTGTGGGTGCAACCTTTTGTCACGCTTTACCTATTAATCATATAACGACACCCTAAATATTTAGACCAATAGGGAAGTCCATAAAAGAGACGAAGAATCTAAAACAGGCAAAATATTGACAGGTGTGCGCTAACCTGATCAAAGTATAAAACAGGTTACGATAATGTATGGAATTAAAAACCAATAAAATTAGACGCCATCAAAGAGATACGGTATCGATAAAGAATACGGCGACAAGAAGTGCCTAACGTTGGAACGAAATTACATTTTCTCAATTAGTGCGGGGCGGGGATGTGGTGTTGGCGACGGTGTACTTACATAGTGCCTGTTACTACACTGGTATTGGCGGTTCTGGCGGCAAAGCGTCTCGAATTTTACGCCTCATTAATGTCCCGGAAACAGATACCAGGCAGAGCAATGTCGAATTTATATTAAGGGTGTTGTAGTAAAAAAGCCGTTAACAATTGATGGGGCACTTCATTCCACCTTATTCGGCAGAAGATTAAAAGTTAGTGGATGAAGAGGAGAACACTGGGGAACCCTAAAGACGTCGCCGGTGAAGAACAGTAGAAATAGCAAGGCAAAGTTAGAGCTTGCACGACAGCCTTCCCATCTAGATTCCAATGAATTTAAAAAATAACAAAGCACGGTTTGTTTTCCGGGTATCGTTTCCGGATTTAATTGAGAAGTAGTTTATTTCTCGTAGCTTCATTTTGAATTATGATGATGAGTTGTTTAATGATAATAAAATTTGGAGTAACTAATAAATATTCAAAGGATAGCATAGTTGGTTCACCCGTTCATTACCCATGTGTCCTGGATTATGCACTATAAATTGAGACATAACATTTTTATTTACTTGTAAACAAAATGTAATCTCTGGAAAGATGGTTTCCTGGTGAAAACGTACACATTCATAGCCGGTAGACAGGATAAACAATGTGTTTGCTATAGCATATGTTTGTTCCAACAGAAATCCTAAATCATTCAAAGCGTATCCAGTTGGCTGTGAATTGGTCAAAGATTACACGAATTTTGTTTGTAGTTTCACATTTCGTCATTGTTACAGTGAAATTTCCTTTTAGCTCTCCTGATAGTAAGTAATGGGATTTACCTTCAAAGCAGCGCCCACGCTTTTCCGTGTATCATCAGGCTCACTTGATAACACGTTGGCAAAGAAAGGCGCAATCCATACCCGATCAGATCACATGATTGGGATTGGTCGATTAGCTTTCGAATAACTTGGACAGCCCTTAAAGTCGACCGCATAATTTGGAGTATGTGAAAGGATTTTTCTTGCTCACAACTGTTTGCCCTAGGATACTCCTCATACTTAAAGAACCTTGGTTACACTGAGATACCTCAGACATCTTTGGAAGCACAGTTATTTGCACGGGATAGTTGTTTTTTCGTAGTACCACCTCGCTCAAAATTGATCTTTTTCAATTTAGATTGTATTCATTATTACAACTTGTCGACGAATAGGTCTCGTCGCATGTGGGTTTTCAATACTCCAAAAATGGCTGTTGTGTCTGTTGTAAATACCATCACTAGTCTCACACGAGCCTCATCACTCCAAATTACATTTTCTTTAAAAAGGGTATTTTCGTTGAACATCTGTTAATACCATCTGTAAAATTGTATTCGTCGCTCATAATCGTTAAGATGAAGAAAATGATTCATCCGTATTTTATATGGACGATATTTACAATTTCTTTAAGATCCGTAGCGCCGTTCTTCATGAAGTGCCGACATTTTCCTCATTTTCTCTTGAAGACGCATTACTATTTATCTCAGCATATTCTAAAACAGCAGCAGCACTAGCTTCTTCATCAGGTTTATTATAATGTTTTGGCCTGCTTTTCAAATGACCCATACACTCTGAGATTGTCTCTGAGTCTTTTAAATAAAGTGATATTTGGCCGTCTGCGTTCTGGATATCTTTGAAAACACAGATCTGAAGCAGTGGATTTTTTCCAGATTTAATGTAAGCTTCATACATATCTGCTTTTTGGTATGATTCGTACTTCACCATATTAAAAGTAAAATAAATAAAACAAACAGCGAAAGCAAAATAATATGATAATTATGAAAAAAGAACTATTGAAATACAAACGCAAACGAATGTAAAATTAATAAAACAGTTAAAACACAATAACAAAGATAGAAATATGAATAGCTTGAACACGTATAATGCTGTTAGAAAATCAACGTTGACATATGTGCCCGTTGCTTTAGCAATGTTATGCATGGCACGCTTGCTAATTTAAAATTTAGGAGAACATAAAATATATCGGCTCTTTTTCAAAATATGTATGTAAAACTATATACCATATATATAGCCATATGGCTAGTTTCACATTTTCCCAATTGGTATATAATGAAAGCTGATAAAATAACCTTTTTAATAAAACCATCGCCTACTATTGCTTCCATTTAAAAAACAAAAGGTTGTATTATATCTCCTAACTGTTTAAGGTTATAAGACAAACGTCAACTGAAAATTAAATAGTCACATTACCTGCAAATAATGTTAATAACATTTTTTCCTCATTTGAGAAATAAAAGTGGTAGTACGATTAACAGAAACGTATAAAAATTCGATTTCTACTTATAACTAGAGTTGGTCAATTTGTGCCATCAGTCAGTGACGGCCGCATAAAAGTTTACACAAAATAAATGGTCAGAAATAAAATATAATACGTGCTCAAACACTTACCGTCTTAAGAGTCTTCCGTGAAATCACAATGTGAATAATGTCTGTTAAATATCTGCAACATTAGATATATTTCCACAGTTGTTTGGGCAAACCGAGTGCGGCGTGAGGAAAAAGTGTATTTATATGCAGAAAACGAACGTTCTACATCTAGTGACGTTATATTTGCGTAATTAAAATAATGTTTGGAACAACTTAACGGTTCTGTTGACGTACCTTCACAAATTTGTCTTAGTGTGCCAAAATCAGATTTTTTCTCTAAAGCACTTTCAAACCTATCTAGAACACTTTTTTGCGTCTTCTATGTTGCACCATTTGCAGAGATTCCACTAACGACACCGAAGGATTTTGCAATTTTTTTATTGCTTCCACTAGTCCGAAGTAATTGTTCTTAATAGTTTTTAAATCCGTTTTAACCTGAGTATCTTGAAATTTCGACTGGCTTTCCCTGATAGCAGCAGCTTCCTTTGGTTCGAATTGTAAAACCACGTTCTTAATATTCTCAAAATATTTATGATAATAAAACGCGGCCTGTAACCATGTTCCTCAACGTATAAGAATAGGTTCTGGTGGCTCAAGCATACGGGGGCACAGTCTGTGAAATCTGCGAATACGTTTTAAACACTGCTTTTGTGTGCACTATTAAAGCGTCTACCTCAGGATAACATTTTCTAATACTATCTGCCACATTAGTGGAAGCATTAATTTTACACGTAATATGTAACAAGTTAGCACAATGTTTTATAAGAGGCCGGCCTACAGAAAGCATGTTTGCGGCACCATCACTCATAAACATCAACAGTTGGTTTGTTGAAAGTTCAAACTTTTCCAATGTATTTAGTACAACTTTTAAATTACTTCGGCAGTACATTGTTGTACTCGTCTGGAAGCTAATGGAATTGAAGGTGACGATTGATGTGCTTCCATTGTACGTATCCTTGTGGCTAATGTAATGGTATTAACCACAGAATGTTTTTTGCGATCTGTTGTTTCGTCCACACATAACCACAGTTTTTTATCTTTCAACTCCGATTTAATTCTTTTTTCAACATGTTCACGAGCAAATGGTACAATTCTTTGTAACGATGCCCGACTTGGTAATTTGCAGTTCGAATATTTATTCCAAAAGAAGACATATGCTTCCTTGTCTAGTAAATTAAACGGTAGATTACATGCAATAAAGGTAACACATAAATTAAATTTAAGTTTGTCGTAGTGTCGTGTGCAATTTTTTTTTTAAGAGTGCTGTTTACTATTTACGTGACGTAGACAATCCCTTTTGAACTAACACATCAAAGGGATATTACAAACTACACATTGAATTTTAACACCGTCATAATTTAGGAATTTCTGCTATAAGTTTTGTAACTTTGTCCAACATTGGTCGCTTTCGCGATATAGGGAAATTTTTTAAAACAAACGTAGAACTACGAAATAGTATTTACGGCAGCGTACATGTATATACAACAGATCTGGTTGAGACTCGCAGTTATACTGAGGGTTGTATCGAACCTCCGCCACTGCCCATTGGCGCTAGTGAGCAACTCTACTTATAACTCAAAATCCGCTTGAAATATCAAAAATCTGTTTTGACCAACTGGTCCATCCATTCATGGTCTGCAAACTGGAATCGATATGTAGTAAAAATAAATAAAGCTTGATAAAAACACTAATTTTTATATTGGTGGTAGATGAAAATTATCTTTGCATTACTGCTTGCCGGGTATTCTATTTTACTCTATACGTATATGCATATATACAGATGCTACAAGATAGGGAAAAGTATATCTGGGAAATTCAGTTCACTGTTTTATTGTTAACATGGAATCTTTACATATAATTTCGAAGAGCTTAATAAAATTCCATCTTATTGTGTGTGAGTGCATGTGTGTGTATGTGTTGGAAATCCTCTAGCCTCTGCTCTAAATTTGTTCGTTTTTTGTAAAGCCAATAGCTATAACAGTGGTAATAAATTTTCAATGTCAAATTAGGTTTTTTTTTACTTCTTTAATTTTTGAAGTACTTTCCTCAAACGTTTTGTCCTCCTCAAATTTATTTTTGGTCTACCTGTTTATCTACTTCCACCGAGAAGGTATCAATCCAGTGCCTTCTATATATTTATGTCCTAATTCCTTCAACGATTGTCTATCTTAATTTCCATATCGACGTGAATGTTGATGTGGAGATACGAATACTGATATGTAATACTTTTACATCAAATTTGGACAAAGTGCATTTGTGAAGTAGTTCTCTTGATAATAGTTGGTGTCTTTTATTACTGATAATGCAAAACGATTCCATCTTTTAAAAGGAAACGTACACTACCGCTCATAAGTACCTGGGCACCCTTGGATTTTAGATTTTTGTATACAAAGAACGTATCTGGGAAATACATTCCAGCAGTATTGAATAGTATGCTAATAATTAGTGAGATTCACTTAAATTCATTAAATACTAATGGTCTGTTTACTTCTTTTATCTGTATGAGAGGTAATACCGTCATAAAAGCACAGGTAGTAGCGACAACAAAGAGCGAATTTCTTGAAATTCCAGGAAAAATGTAACAGTTGGTAATTTTACTATGAATCATGAAGCTATAATAAAGCCATTTGAAGCAATATTTTTAAATTACGGTCAGTTATCGTTCCATGTTAGTAGTGGCAACATCTCTTAACTAATAGTGTTTATAATTTCGTTTGAATTTTTAAGACATGCCGAAAAGGAAATAAATTAGTGTTGAAACGCGTGCTCCGGTAGTAGCACAACATAACAGGCATAAGCAATCGTAGAATTGCTAAAAAATTACATTTAAATCTATCTACTGTTGATTATAACATCAAAAAGTACAGTGAAAGTGGCAGTTTTCTAAATAAAGTACGAGATGGTAGACTGAGGGCGATAACATCAGCTCAAGATATTGCAATCGTGGTGTCCAATAAGCGAAATAGAAGAAACGCAGCTCCGTATAATGTACTTCCGACGCCAATTTGCGTGTCCAAATTGGAGCAAGGTATTGTGCACCGACGAATCAAAATTCGAGATTTTCGGTTCCCGAAGACGAGTGACTGTAAGAAGATCCATAGGTGAACGTACACTAGAGCAATGCCCAGTCTCTACCGTCAAACACGGAGGTGGCTCGATAATGGTTTGTGGTTATTTTGCTGGTACATCCGTAGGTGACCTCGTAAAAATTCAAGACATAAGGAGAAAAGAGCAACTCAAACGCATCTTAGGGAAAAATGCAATACCCTCAGGTGTAAGAATGTTGGGTCAGAATTTTGTATTTCAACAAGACAATTACCCAAAACACACTTCAAAATTATGCAAGCAATATTTCCAACAGTTGGAAAAGGAAGGGAGATTAACAATCGTGAAGTGGCCACCCCAAAGCCTAGACTTTTAATTGTTAAAGTTGTATATTTGTGTATACTTAAATAACAAATACATATTTTAATATTTCCATCTAAATATTTAATGATTTACCCTGAAATCTGAGGTGCCCAAATACGGTGAGCGGTAGTATATGTACCTCATTCTCAGGGTGTATAATAGATGTAATTGACTCTACTCTTTGTTTTCATCCCATGCTCCCATGTGTATAGCCCATAGAAACTTATATATTTGGATACTTTTCTGTGGTAACTCGGTAACCATTAGATATAGAAAAAGATCCGACTTGACACCAGTCAATTTCTTCTTCTGGAGCTACATTAAAAACAATGTATACAAAAAGCCAGTAACAATATCGAGGAACTAACACAAAATTTTATAGATTTTGTGGAGTCTGTTTCAAATATTCCTATTCATAATGCACTTCGAAGTATTGCAAGGAGATGCAACTTATGTATTGAAAATAATAGTCATAATTTTTAACATTTACATGAATTTGCTGTTTATCTTACAAACATATGCTAGTTAATGTTTACAGTTACGCATGAGGAAATCTAAGATATTTTCATTTGCACATTTTTGTCGAGTTGTTCGTACATACCTATACCATTTAAAATATTGAAATGCCATTGCCTTCCACAAGACACACTGAAAAGCTGTAAACAGTGAAACAGGCGTCTATGTATGGTGAATAGGTGATGGCTTTTACGATTTCAATATAGTTAGACTGTTATTTATAAGGTTGTGTTCTTCCCAAATATAAATTATATTACGTTTATAATGCCATTTAATATTTAATTCTCCATAAACTGTACATTTTTGAAAACAGAAAAAATAAGTCAATTTAAATAATTTATTGATTTATATTTTAAAAAATACACTGGCATATCATAATTCGAAATTTCATTAACTTATTAAAAACCGCAAGCTTGAAAAATTGTGCTAAATGTTAAAGGAAGGTTTCTTTTTCGCCATTAGATTGCATTTCTTTCTTAGCGCTGTGAACAATGTACTAAAAAAAAAGTTGGTTCGCTTTTCATGTACAAAAGGTGAAATTAATTGGAAATAATATGTTGCTACATCACTAATGAAACAGTAGGCCGGCCAAGAATATTATCTCCTTTAACAAACAGCTAAGGGAAATTACGAAAGCCAGTTCAGTTCATCAGCGCAATTACTGGTGTTTAGTTGACTGTTGATTCTATTTACTTAGAACTACCTGACATCCTGCTATCTTGATTTTTATATACAATACAGCATCGTATACCTTTGAAATGCCCCTGGACGTAATTATTCGAGACATTCTGTAATGTACCCGTCGAAATTCGGCACATTATTGTAGTTTCTGTACGTGTCCTAGTATTGCCTCGTTCCTATTTAACCGCGGTGGCTGTTTCCTATAGAATCGATGCCAAGTCACAAATTTTCTTGTCGCCAACTTTCAACGTCACCAGACTTCGCTAAATTGATTTTAAATTAAATTATGAGCCGACATTTTTCAACACTTATCTGTATGCCGCATGTCGTCGATTTTGTCGTCCTTTTCTAAGCACGTCGCTTCCTCCGCCTTTTTTCTCCTTTCTTCTTAAGCGAGACCTGTCTCTTAAACCTACACACTTCTTTGACACCTCGCAACGTGCCCTACCATCCTTTCATAGATCTACGCTCATTACCTTTTTTCCGATTTATGTAGTAAGGTTTTTAAGCGGTGGGTAGACGGAGATAGACGTTATATGCGTTCGATGACAAGACGTCTAAAGGAACACGGAAAACTTGACTCCTGGGGTGAATTAATGGTTTTATATTTTCAATATGACATTCCGAAATAAATCTTTATTATGAGGGAAAATTAAATTATTCCCTTTCATACCTTTTATTTGGAAGGTTTTCTGACACCCTTTATACTCTCGGCAACAGCTCTTTTGTTCTTAAAAGCATCCCTGACATAAATGAGCTTAGTAATTACCAGCTTAATTTCAAGCTTTTCAGAAGGATTTCTGTTGATTGCCGATTAACTGTGATAGATAGTGACCTGGTGCCTTTTGTATTTACAATAGGTGTATGTACCTATGTATTAAAGTTAGTTATAGAAGATTTTGTTGAAAGATACTATTTTTCATAGGATCGCAAGCTTTTACTAGTTCGTTTGAAGGGACAAAACATATCCAGCACATTTCTATCAAGATCAAGTTTATACGTTATTTGCATTTGAACGTTTGATGCATGTAATTGTAACCTGAAGAGTAAGTGATAATAAAGGCATATCTCCTTTTAATTTACTTTGCCTTTGGGAACTTAAAAACAATCTTAGAGCAATCAATGCACAGCTTGTGATTAAAACACAAAATAACTTTTATGCTTATCCTGCCATCTAAATGACATACTATACCGTAAGAGCGAGCGTGCTATGATCAGCCAGCATAATCGGCATTTTTCGGAAATGCGATAGCAAAGTCGTGTTTTACACGTGTACGTGAACGAATATGTCATTTATAACGTGAGCAAGGTGTTTTTGGAATGCAAGAGCGACGTTGTGGCTTGCACATGTACGTGAACGAATACGCCGTTTATAACATGAGTAAGGTACACAAATGAATTTGCGTTTACGCAATTTTGCCAAGCAAATGACATTCCACAGTGACATTCAACACAGCATACGTTTAGATGCGCTACGTTCGTGTAAAATCGGGTGATCATAGTACGCTCGCTCGTATGGTATATGCCTGTTATAAAATTTAACTCGTGTAAGCTCTAGCAAACAAACATGTGCAGCTATTTGTTATGCTTGCTTCTTCTTTAAGTTCCATGTTCTTCTTGAACATTATTCACAACATTCCATGTAGCATTACCAGGAAAGTATTCAAAAACTATTAATTGTGCCAAAAAGCACTTCAGTAAAAAA
The DNA here is from genome assembly GCA_029619315.2 of Dynastes maya. Taxonomy (NCBI): domain Eukaryota; kingdom Metazoa; phylum Arthropoda; class Insecta; order Coleoptera; family Scarabaeidae; genus Dynastes; species Dynastes maya. Next base: position 37,701,506 of record JAROYE020000004.1, read on the forward strand.
TTGCTGTGTATGGGTGTACTTGTGTATTAGTGAAATTAGAAAATGCAGATATAATACGAATTGATTCAAACCAAAATTAATTATTCCCCCCTTACAATTACAAAATTTGAATTATTTACATAGAAGAATCCTTACCGATAGCTAAAGTTATATTAATTTTTTAATAATTTGCAAAATTCTGAAACATGGTCAAAACAACCAATCTTCGCCACTCACAATCTTTTTCTCAAAAACAAAAAACGCCTAATGCACTAACGAACTAGAGAAAATTCAAGGGAAAGTTACTAACAGTGCTTCACTTTATGAAACTTGCAAGAGTATACAAAAAAACTAGAAAGACAAAAGTCATTCTCAAAAAGTTGCCAACCAATTATGTCCATTAAGATATATTTTCATAATTATAATCAAATAGGCCCTAACAGACTTAAAATGCAAATACGTTAATAGCAAGCATTATGCACGATTTCGCTTGAATCCAAACCGTATTACAAGATGCGTTTAGCTCCTACGTTATGCAACCAACATTACACAGTCTTAAGGCTAAACGGCGTATTAAACTTATAGGATGGCATTAAAGAGTGATAGGAAGTGCGCAATATAGATCTTGATTGATCTCTCATTTATAAATATGTTTTAAATTAGTAATACTTACAAGCTCTGCTTCTCAGGTCCCATATTTTCAATGTCCTATCATGACTACCCGTGACCACCTTGGAAGGTTCCCCGAGAAACTTCGCTGCCAGAACCTTTCCTGAATGACCGGTAAGCGTGTGCTGAAACAAAATAGCATACTTATACATTCAGCTCCCTTAAAATAGAAGTAACATTTTAAACAAAGTGTTGCATAAATGTACGTGTGACAAGAAATGGTAGTATTATTTTTGTAAACATAGCGAGTTCTTGCTTGTATAGGCCCATGAGCGTAGTACTAGTCAGACAATTCGACATTCTGCTGACAACTCAACGGACAAGGGAGATCATCCGGAAAGATTGGAAACATCCAGTTTATCAAGGTTCCTTTCTCCACCTCCTTTCGCATCTGATGTCGGCGTCACGGCGGGCCATGTTTCGGTGCCCCAGTGATAGTACCACCGGCGTCGCTACCGCCTCGCGTTCCAAATCGGGCACGTACAGATGGCGTGAACTGTGATTTAAAACGTTACCCATTCCGGAAGCGAGTCCGGAGCAATGGCGTGCGATCCGTGACGTCGTACGATGGCATTTTTTCCTCGAATGCCCTTTCCCATCATTCCGGTTGAGAAATCGGCGAATTTGTTCAAATTGTCGTCGATTTTTAAAGGAATCCGAAAATAATCAAACGACAATAATTTTATATCTCCAGGAAAGAGAAATATTTTCTCGCGCGAATGTCTTCCCGGTTCAAAATAAGGAACGCCGAATTCGATTAACATTTTTCCTTCCTCTCCATTCTTTGTGACGAAAGAATTAAAGAAGCAACCGAAGAAAAGTGAAGATAAGTTATTTCCAAAGGATTTAAAGCTATTTTTATACATATTTAGATGAACTTTGTTCATAACTCTAGATCAATTGGTAAGAGAATACAAATTCTTGAAATTTATGTTAATAAGTCTTTTTTAAAAATAAAGTAATGAATTTTAATAAACTTGTTTTTAATCTGTGTGGGTTTTTGCATCGGTTGCCAGTTAACTCAGTTAATTACTTACCTAATTTTGATATATTAATTAGAGAAGAATTAGGAGTCGCTACAATCTTAAGAATTGTGTTATTCTGCTGACTTGTTGAAGAGCATTCTTTCTTCTTTTAGCAGACTCCTGGTTCTGCTGACAAGTCATATATTTAAAACAATCAGCGCAAGAATGGAGTACGCGGACAAGGTATCCCGATTCTTAACTATATTGATACATGTAAGATTTACATATTTACTTGGTACAGAGAAATATTTTTAGGTGCATATCCTACGTAACCAAATAATGTTGAAGAAGAAAAGGCTAACACAACTTGGAAAGCTTTGATTTTGATTTAATGAAATGAAATTAGATGTGGAAAGTTAGAATTCAATAACGTACATGTTATTTCTACACCGATATAAATAAATATGGTAGTAAATGGATGGAAGTCAGAAAATCCGTGGTTCCAATTAGCCAGTCAGGCAAATATTGTGGACAAAGCTAGCAGTCATCCAAACAATTATAAGATAAGTACTAAAGGTTCCACGTATGATTCTGACCTGATACATATATACGTGCAGAGCTTAAGGTACGTGTAACGTAAGAACCAAGCTTCTCTATAGGATGGTTTCCAATCCAGCAAAAGATTAGAGGAAATTACGAAGGAAACCTTATAATCTGATCAAAGAAGTAGCGAATATGTCTTTTATTGTATCTGGTCTATGTTGTAGTGTCTAGGTGAGCAAAACATTAGATTAGGAAATGGGGAGAAAATAAGGGGGCCTCCTGGAGAAACACGCCAAAGCAATATTAGGCGGAAGCATTTACAACAACTTTACAAAAGGTAGCAAAAATAATACTTCGTGCAAAGGGTAACTCAGAACCCTGGTACTTAAATGTCACCTGTACAAAATAGGCAAAACTGAAGAATTCCGCCGCCTTTGCAAAGAAGTTCAAGAGAGGACAGAACATGCCATGAGTCATAAACGACAAAAATCCTTTAACAAGTCATTTCCAACATCTACTGAACTGAAGTTTGTAGCTTAGTATTAAGGTTTATCAAAAGTGACTAGAAACATCAATGCCCCACCTCGTCTAAACAATAACACTAATGATAAATAATAGTCGTAATCCAGAAATATAAAAACAGGTAATGCAAGATCTCGTATGTTTGGATTACCCGTCTATATGGTGTCGGAAATTAATGTTTTGTAGTAAATAAATCGAATGGTGCTGTAATACCGGGTGGGGCAGAGCAACTTGCTTATTTAGAAATTCAATTAAAAAAAAGTAATGCAGATATATATTAAATTCTTTGAACAGCATCAAGTACAACATTTAGATTTTATGTTTCCCCAGTTTTAAAGATGATAACAGGCAGATGGCGTCCATTATTCTTACTACACTGCGTTAATTGAACTCGGAAGTTTCGTTCAACTCTTTCCAGCATATCGACGGGTATGTTGGCGACAGCTTAACGAATGTTGTTCTTCAAATGAGCCAGGGTACTAAGACGATTGTTGTAAACAAGTGATTTTAGACAGACCTATAAAAAATAGTCGCAGGGGTGTAAATCAGGCAACCGTGCTGGCCAGTGTAGATCGCCCCTCAAGGAGAGGAGGCGTCCTGGGAAGTGTAACCGCAAAACAGTCATTGGCACACGCGCTGTGTGTGCCGTGGCACCGTCCTGCTGGAACCATACGTCTCCCACATCCATCTCGTTGAGTGTTGGCAGGAAAAACTCCTGAATCATGTGGACATAATGGTCAGAAGTCACCGAAACTGCCCATTCGTTTTCTTCATAAAACCATGATGCTAGCTAAACCAAGTGCAGCTACAACTTTACTCCCCGCCCTCTCAAATGTGCCTACCCCCACCCTCCTCGGAGCAACCTACGCTTCAGGGCGCCAAATTCAAATAAGCAAGTTGCTCTGTCCCACGCTGTATTAGTGATATCAGGACCATGCTCCAACATTTGTGGAATTTTTGAGGTTTGTACTTCTTCAATTTACTTATGCTTTGGTATTAGGTGGTATTTATCCTCTGATAATATTTACTGTCGTTCACAAAATAAGAGGCAACTATGTTAGCTTTAACACGTCATTTGTTTGTTTAAGTATTTTGTAAATGTATTCTAGTGTTAATTAAAATTTTGTTCCAAAAGTTCCATTATACTTATCGATTTAATCAAATCAATACTATAAGTACCAATTTTCGTTTGTTTTCAATGTAACCAGAAAGCATCGAACGCGCAAACAAAGAGCGACGCACCACTGAAGAATGAAGAAAGACGACGATAAAGGGTTTCTCGTCTGTAACATCGTTATAATTTGTGTTAATGCAATAAAGAGGATCTTAGAAATTGAATTCGGAAGTTTGGCAACATTCAGATATATAACTTTTCCGAAAATAGGAATGAACTTCATCTCTATAGAGGATTAGTGCAAATTGCGAAACTTTAAATACTTGCCATTGAAGTTTTAATAACGTTTGAATGTCAGTTAATCCGGTCTTCTCCTCAAATTCGGTATAAAACCGAATTTCAAATATCGGTTCCCTAATGCCGTAATATTGAATCGATACCAGGGAATTTAAGAGTCCAGGAATAGTTCTGGCTTATATCCTTTCTCATAATGTAAGGCTGGTTCAGGGAAATGGGAATGATGCAATTGCATTCAGAATTTTGTTAGTTGTAATAAGTTTAGGCCAACCTTAATTTTATTAAACACTAACATTTTAAGTATTTAAATTACTAGAAAAAAAACCTATTACGAGGGATGATCGTAAAATAAGGTTCCCATATTTTTTAAAAATCGACATTCTTTATTCCCATAACATTACACATCGCTTTAAAGGTAAAAACTTAAACTATTTTTCGACATAATCGCCATTTTTATCCAAGCATTTTTGCAGACGGTGTTCCAACTTCTGTATCCCCATGTCGTAAAATTCTGCCGCCAGTCAAAATCTTTTCAATTGTGGTGTTGGAAATTTCAGGAACCCGAAGAGCGAGTTGACGAATGGTGACCCTCCAATCTTCAAGCAGTATGCTCTCGACCTTTTCAACGATTTCCTCTGAAACTGATGGTCTTCCGCTCCGCTCTTTATCGTGAATTTCCGTCCGACCTCCAGTGAATTCCCTACACCATTTGGGGACGTGTTGAACAGCTATACACTTTTCTCCATAAACTTCGGTTAATTGACGATGAATGTCTATAGGTGAAACCCCTTTCGCGTTTAAAAAACGTATCACAGCGCGAATTTCGCAGCTGGCGGTAGCGGCGATCCTCCCCGATCTACCTCGGACGGCTGCTTAGCCAACACTGAGCGGCGTAGCGAGACGGGAGTGGTACGTATATAGAGTGGGAGAACTGTTGCACACGCCAGTGTTGTCGGATTTCACCTAACGCGTTTTACTGCTGCTGTAAACCTTTGGAAACCTTATTTTACGATCATCCCTCGTATTTGAAGTAAATGAAAAGTATTTTTAGTTAAGTATAGTGAATCTACAAGAAGGAACTTAGCACAAAATACATACAAATCTGTGAACAATAGAATGATCGCATCAGTGTAAACCAGTGCAAACGCTCTTACTAACAGATTTGGAACGGCGGATGACCCTTTGTAAGTCCTTTTCAGAATTTTTTTTAAATAATGGTAATTACACCTAAACACATTCTATGGAGGAAACGAACTTTTCAAACACTAGTGTGTGTAATTTGAGAACCATGCATTTTTGTAGCATCGTAAATCCCCCTCTTCCACAACCACGTAGTCCATAGTATCTATGTAGTTTGACTATCTGGTGCGGCATCTACAAAAATCGATTTGTCAGTCCATATTTTTATGAAGGCACTCTTACAGGAGAATGGTATATTTCAATCTTACGTAGTGTGCTAGAAGAACTTTTGGACAATTTAAATCTAAAGGGCGACGCTCCTATGCATAATTCTCTGCAAACCGCAGAAGCTTTAACTAAAATCTGTGCAGATGAAATTGGAACCCCCGGAACTGCTAATTAACCGGCGCGCTCTCCCGATTTATCACCCATGGATTTCTTTTTATGGTGGGTCTTAAAGAACACCATGTACAGGCAGCAATCTAGAGATATGGAGGTATTGCAGAACGCATTTAAAGGAGCCGTAGAAAATATATTTAGAACTTTCCATAAATGTAATAAATGTAAATTTCGTCGTATTTCTTTTGGTCATTATTTTAGGGAGGATATTTTACGCAAAGTTCTTTTTCCTGTCGAATAATTGAAAAATATACATAGTGTTCAATTAATTTATGATATCAGATCGTTTAGTTTTGAAGGTGTCTTCGTTCTCACGAATGTTTCGGAAGAGCCGTCGGAAGTGTGTTTTACTAGGCAGCACACTATCCAGAAATGTTTCGCTGTAACACTCCAGGGTTCCTTCGCAGTTCCTACTGCATGCAAAATATGCCTTAAATATGTCACATTACTCTGTATGAGTAAGAGGTATTATAATGATAAAATAAACGACAACTGTAACTATAACAACAGTAACAATAATAACAACTACAAAATGCATAATATGCACAAAGTAAACAAAAATCCAAAAACCGCAGGCAAAAAGCAAATATTCTGTAATTGATCGCAATGCCAAAATTTGTAACGTGCCAAAAAAGGAACGCTTGCTTGGTTTGGTTTATATTTTAAATTTTTCATCTTAAGATTTATCAAATCTCATTTTCTCCTATTTTGCGGCCATAAAAGTAACTTATTTGAAATGTCACTCTCTATCGACTTGTGAAAAAATATACAGGATGTTTAGTGAAAAAACGAATTATTTAACCAATCGCTGAAATACAATGCGCAATTTCTTTTTTTTTTTTATTACACCATTTTATTAGCCGGAACAAATTGAATATATTTTATGTTTCGGCTGTCCCAATAGCTGCAATAACAAAATTATCACAGTTTCAATTGTATAATTGCACAAATTTCATCGTATCTCTTTTGTTTTACTATCGAAAAATTGAAAAATATACAGGCTGCTCAATCTAAAGAATATAAACAATTTAAGTTAGTGATGAAATGCGATGTGCAATTGTTTTTTTTTCTCAACACCATTGTGGTCGGCCGAAAAATCACATCTTTGGTCATTTAACAAACATCGTTAGCTACAGTTAGCAATAGTAGCTCCATAACTTTGAACAACATGTATATAGCGTGACCGAAAATAATTCTCCTTCTGAGTAGTTTATAGAAGGTTTTCAAATAAAAAACCAAATAAGACAAATGCTGCTCAACATAAAATTATGATCAAGTATGCATGGTTTTCAGTTTCCGCAGTGCGCGATACAAGCTTGGTGTTTTTCATGGAACATCCTGTTTATGTACAGGCTGCTCCATCAAGCATCTTCGATCGGCGGTCGATATTATATCGGCGATATTCACTTCGCCTAGTCGGCTATCTGTTTGTAGGAACGTACGTACTTATTACGATCCTAGTCGTTACCGCCGGTATAATAAGGTCTACCTACTCTGACGTCAGCAGGCTGTGACGTATACTGTTTTAGGTGAACGATCAGCCATAAATGCGTTTACACGTTCAGACCGTCTCTGCGTTTTGAATTGGTTTATCCAAATTATATTGGTTTTATTAAAAAAAAAAGTACTGTGTAGTGGTGATATTTCCGTACTTTGTTGGTAATACCCGTAAGGTTTTTCTAGCGTTGTATAAGCGATAAAACCCTTTCTAACCTATAGTACTGTGGCGTCGTATACTAGGATTTGTGAGTTACACTTTGTAGAAGATATAATTTATTTTTCAACAGCCACAGATTCAAGGACCGGTGAAACTGGAACTGTAAGTTTAAAAAATCCTAGGCTTAAAAAAGATGCTATTCCAACTCAATTTCCTAACTGTCCCTTGTATTTGACAAAAAACGTGAGGGTTTTATTGTTCAAATAGTTTTATATTCTTTCGTTATATTTAACAACATTGTTTTTGAACACGAAGAGATGTTTTTAAATATGTATAATAAACGTTCTGTTTAAATACAATATATTTTAAATTATATCACCGAACGTAGCCATTTGGATACTGATATATGTAAATGTCATATTCACAGCAGTGAACGTATTGCAACAATTATAATAACTTGTTCTACAAATACGCTACTTAGAAATTATTGTGGGAAAGGTAATGATAGATTAGGAAAAACACCACACAATAGGAAATTAAAGACCCTGGTTAAATAGCATATCTGTAAATTTTCTCATGAAATTGAACAAAATTTCAAATAAAATTGCAATTACTGTGTCTTTTCAACCTTAGTTTCGTTCAAATACATGTACAATTACAAATAATAATAATTAGTCGATTAAATATCAACCACAAATACATCTTTCACGAAAACAGTGCTCCGTTATGTGTTTGGTTTTTGTTTTGAAACTTCGTTTTTCCAAAATAAAATCGAATGGGATGCGAAGAAGAACTCAGTTGATGACTGGCGTCCCCTTTAAACCGGAAGCCTTTCAAAATTTAGAAAAGGAATGCAAAAAAAAAACGATTCCTTTACCGCTTAGGCTAATATCGTGCATGGGGATACATCCCTTAAACAGCGTGACGTCATCGGAGAGCGCTCTGCCCTTATTATATCGGCGGGAACGTCCTGGCGCGCTCCCGGAAAATTACAACCCTACTAATAAATGTAAATTTAAAATTTGAAGTTCATGGTTTTGTAATCATACAATTACTTAAAACACTAGCTCACTACAACTTACAACACTGAAAAAGCGCGTTCTATCTTGTTATTATATGCAGCAACACATCATAAAATATAAAAAAGAAATAAATTATCGTAGGGCAACGTAAATCTAGTGATCAGAAAAGTACATTTGAAATGAAAGTAGTACGTAATTGTGATAATTTTCTAGTAACTGTGATAATAACTGGATTTAAAGTCCGGATACGTCCGCTTACATATGTACCTCAACATATATCCGGACTGCATAATGTCACGGCGCATCTACTTTTCTCTGTCTGAATCTATCGCATACCCCGTCCCGTGCTTGTATTTAGTTTAGAGCCGACGATGGTCCCGTGCGCTCAAATAAACACTTCAGACCGGGGATGCATATAAAAACACCCTTTTTTTACCTGCTTGTAAAACAGAATACACCGTTGCTATTTCTTACCGAGCGCTTACTAGATATTGCGGTATCTACGCACGTTGTAAACATGCAGATAAGCATAATAAGGCGGCGATTCTCGAATTTTGAAATGGACCGAGTAATGAAATTTTAAAATACATAATCAGATTGATTCTTCCAAATTAATACACATAAAATGTAGAGCCTATGATCTGTATATCGTAAATCAGATTAGAACTAGATTTCAATAATTACTTTAATTTGAAAGCTGATATAAAAATAAAGCTTTTAAAGTTATTTTTGAATTATTGCAAATTAGTAAACATTCGCGGGACGTGTGATAAAGAAATAAAGTTATGGAAATAAATTTCAACCAAAAAATTATTTCACGTTATTATAAAAAGTGACAAACTGTAAACCAAATCAAAAAAGATTTAAAGGTAATAAATACGATTCTATAGACCGTATACTTTAATATGCGCTGCCTTAATAACAAACGAAATGTATTATGAGCAAGTCTCTGCAAAACCTACGGGATGAATTACACGCAGCTGGCAAATATGAATGGAATACGTTATTTTTATCACTTCCATAGACGTGCCATGCGATCGGTTTTATCGTTCTGGTGTTAGAATCTGTGGGTACTTATTTACAATATTAATTAGAAACATCCTTAAATAAAGTCATTATCTATGATTACACGGTATTACACTTTACAAACATTGATGAACTACGTAAAACAGTATTAGTATTTTTTATTTTTAGAAATGAGGGCTGAATTAACCTTTACTAGATGTTTTCAAATGTAAAGCTGGTTCTTCTTGATGTTAGTACTTCTTAAAATGCAGAAAATGTTCTTTCAGTATCGCAACCAATTAGTGGAGCAAATTTATAATATGGTATATAATAGTACGGTATCTTGTGAGTACATCGGTATTTAGATTTGCATCAAAAGGCAATTCATTTAGTATTTACGTAAACCTGTGTTTCTATTGAACACGGATATAATATTCTGATTAAACTTGTATCTAAATTCTCTGGGAACAACTTTTAATTGATTTATTGCATCATCTAATATATTTGGAGCTTCCAGTAATGTTATGTTGCTCTTCTCAAAATGTGCTATTGTTATTTATAAATTGTAATTCGCTTAGTAGGTTATTTTCTAAAATTTACATGCAACAATATTTCTGTCTTCGTCGGGAGAATAGAAGTAAACAACTCTGGGACGAAAAACTAAATGCAGATATGTTTGAAACCGTGTATCTACTATGTATATAAAAAATATCTAAATCTAAGAATTATTTGAAAGACAAGCAGCAATAAATAAAACAAGGATGCTTCAAATGTCTAGACATAAAACTAGGTATCAGGATGATGTGTTATATTATTTTTCACTGTCAATTCCTACCGATAGGCGCGAACGAATGGCTGTGCTAGCAGTGACGTGTTCCCGTACGGATTACCGAGCCTTGATTATGAGCCTCCGATACATAAGGTCTGAGCGCTTAAAGTAATTAGTGGAACTTAGGTCTAATCTGATTTACAATATACACATCATAGGCTCTACATTTTATGTATATTAATATGGAAGAATCAATCTGAATATGTCTTTTAAAATTTCATTACTCGCTCCACATCAAAATGCGAGAATCGCTATATCTGCAAGTATGTAACGTGCGTACATAGCGCAACATCCCGTAAGAGATCGGTAAAAAGAGGCAACGGCATATTCTCTTTCACAAGTAGATTGTAAAAGAGGGTAGGTATCTCTGTATCCATCATCGATACGGATTGTTTATTCGAGCGTTCGAGACCGTCTCTCGCTGCGAAGTAAATACAAATACTGGAAAGGTTATGCGATAGATTCAAACAGAGAAAGGTAGCCTGCGCAGAACTCATTTTGTCCTGATATATGTTGTTGGCAGTGTACATACATACTGTATATTCTATACTAAAAATAGTAAAATTAGCAACTTTATGATTTGATTAAGTATAATGTGGTGTTATTAACACTGAAGCATGCACCTTTCTTACACTAGAAATATCCTAGAATTTCCCATCCATATAGAGATTCTAGGGTATTGCTTAGATTATAATTAACGCTGCACTGTTCTACTCTAAATATTTTACCTATACACTACACGAAAATTACAGGACGAAATTTTCTACTCTGCAGTACAATGAATCTATATATGAGGGAGAGCATCCAAAGATCCATTCACGAAGTTTGCGTATACAAGTTTGGTTATGCAGTCGACACATTAATTTTCTCGATTTCAGCAAAACTTTCGCGAAAAATCAACTGGTTACGCATTCTTTTCTACATCGTGTTCTAAATTACGAGTTTCGCATCGCGAAGTTCATTGTAAACATTTTCGTAGTCCAGGTCCACTAACCACGGTCCGGTCGTATATAACGAGAAGTATTGCCAGAAGTAAAACATGAATATTCATTTATAGTACGGGCGTGTGCATGGCGGATACTAAATGTATTCCCAATAGCAGAGTAAGAGAACTCTTGCCGGAGTTATGTTCTATCCGAGTTTACGATGTTTTCATTATATTTCGTTTTATTTGTAACGTTTCCAACCGGAATAGCTGTGAGATTTAACTGCAGTAGTTACCGGCAACGGAGATCATACGGATACATCGAAAGTATATGAAATTATAAACGTTTTACGGCAGCTTCTCTGCGTACAAAAATATATTTTCAGCTATTTAGTTAACGAGTATACGTTTTGAAAGGATGTATTCTGAATTCGTATTCCCCAATTGATTTTTGATGATATCTACCACCTTTATAACACATTAGTCAAAACATAAAGATAAAAATTTAGAATATACAGGAAAAAATGTAGTTATCAAGCACTAACTAATTTATAGCCAAAAGTCAGTTCTCTGTCGATAAGGTTCGTTTGTTTTTAAGTCAACAAACAGGAAATGTTTCTGCACAATACAATTGCGGCTTCTAAGCCATTACATTACAAAAATAGATAATACCAGCTATGGGAAATAAGATCTTTGAATATAATTTATTATGCCTTCTTTCATTTAGCGACAGCCAGTTTTCTAATAAGTTTAAAAAAATACCGCAAACAACATGAATCAGATATTAAAAGGTAACATAATTGTAATAAAGCTTGTTAACATCACTTTGATTATCTATCTTTTTGAATGTATAAATAAACAAGATAATTACCTTGCAGATGAGAAACCTTATAAACAATGAGAGCAATGACGGAAATTGCTCCTGCCGTAATTTCCGAATTATAAACTCTAGATTATATGAAAATAAGATATAGCAAAGGTATCAAAAAGCTTTCATGTTCTCGTAATCATATCGTTTAGGACCTTATTAAAATATTGATTCAAAGTATCTGGTGCTCGAAAGTCGTTATTAACCTGGACAAATATGCGGTAACAGCCAGAGGCGTGGCGAGCGCATAAAAGTTTACACATAAAATAGAAGGTAAGAAATAAATTATAAAACGTGCTGAAATACTTACCGTTTAAAAGTCTTCTGTGAAATCACAAACTGGATAACATCTGTTAAATATTTGAATCACTAGATATGTTTCCACAGCTATTTCAGTTAAGTGAGTACGACGTGCGGAATAAATGTTTTTTAATGCCGAAAACGATCGTTCGATATCTAGCGATGTTATATTTGCATATTTAAAATAATCTTTGAAACAACTTAATGCATCTTCACACGCACCTTCACAAATTTGTCTTAATATAAGAAAACCGGAATCTTTCTCTAAAACACATTCAAATTTTCGTATTACACACCAATTTGTTCCGCCTTTTACAGCGCATAACTATGTGTGAACATCATTCACAATTTGAACAGAATCCATTAGCGACATCGAAATATTTTGTAATTTTTCTATTCCCTCCGCTAGTCCGAAGTAATTGTTGTGTGAACAGTCTGTAAATCTCTTTTAACCTGACTATCTAGAAATATTTCCTGGCTTTTCTTGATTGCTGCAGCTTCTGTCGGATTGGACTTTAAAACAACCTTCTTTACTTGATCAAAATATTTGTTGTAGTAAAACGCAGCCTGCAACCATGTTCCCCAACGTGTAACAATCGGCTGTGGTGGTTCAGGTAAATCAGGACACAGTTTGTGAAATAGTTGGGTACGTTTCCGGGACTTTAGAAACACTGCCTTTGTACTAGCAATCAATGCATTTACTAGTGGAAAACATGTAGGAATCGTTCCTGCCGCAAGATTTAGAATATGGATTTTACACGTTACATGTAAGAAATTACCATTGTGTTCTTTAAGAGATCGGTCCAAAGAACGCATGTTTGCGGCACCATCACTCATAAACATTAAAAGTTGCTTAGTTGAAACTTCAAATTTGTTCAATGAGTTCAACACCATCTTTAAAATCTCATCGGCAGTACAATTTATAACTTTTTTGGAAGCAAGTAAGAAGGAGGATGACGGTCGGTGTGGTTCCATTGTACGTACCATTACATTAACCATAGAATATTTTTGACGATCTGTTGCTTCGTCCATACACAACCACAGTTTTTTATTTTTCAATTCCGTTTTCATTCTTTTTTCTATATGCTCACGAGCAAATGGCACTACATTTCGTATCGATGTCCGACTAGGTAATTTACAGTCCGCATATTAATTCCAGGAAGAGACAAATGTTTCTTTGTCTAGTAAACGAAATAGGTTACATAAAATAAGAGTAACACATAAATCAAATATAAATATTTCTTGGTCTCGTATGCCACTTTTTGCAGAAGAATGCTGTTTACTTTCGATGTGACGTTGACAATGGCTTCTGGACCAACACATTAAAGGGATTTTACAAACTAAACATTGAATTTTAGCGTCATCAAAAATTAAGTCCGGCATGTCCACTATAAAGTTTTTAACTGTGTCTGTCATTGGTCGTTTTCGCGACGTACCTAACTGCGACATTTTTAAAGCAAACATAAGCGTACAATTACGAAATAACTTACGATAGCCTACATGTACACAGAACTACTCGATTTAGTACTGACGCTGTGAACGCATGAAATAAATAATCGCCGACTCCGTACCACATATCTACTACGCTGACTGTTACCGCTGTTTGCCCAGACTAGTGATAATTACTACACGTATACATCTATAAGTTAACAAACGGAGCTTGTTGTTCGTTATAAAATGTATTTGTTCGGCCAATGCACAAGTTATACATATATAACGAGCGCTACTAACGCTATTTACACTCGTTGATTAGTAATTATTAAAGTTAATACAATTCTGAATCTCTCTTAAACATATAGAAATGCTATCAGAGGATACTAGGGAATGCGATAATTATAGAAGTATTACATCGCTGTGCATGACTTGCAAGTCATATGAAAGAATATTGGAAAACAGATTGAGAAAAATAGTATACAAACAACTAGAAGACATTTGTGATTCCTGCCAAACCACAGTATGCAAGACCACATATGTGAAAGTTAAAAAAACAAGAAAGTAGATGAACCGTTAATTCAAGCGATCAAAAGTTTATGTGATAAGACCGAAAACAAAGTACGAACAGGTAACAGATTGTTGGAAAGTTTCACTACAACTGAAGGAGTGAGACAAGATAGTGTGCTAAACCCTATATTGTTTATTTGTGCTATGGACAGAGAAAGTCAGCAAAAGATGGGAAAGTTTGTAATCGGATTTAACAATCTATAGCCCATTCATATAGATTCATGTGCCTTTGCAGATGATATTCTCATCTTTGCCAATACAAAAAAGAACTTAGAGAAAAACTTAAGCATCTGGAAAACATCGTTGGAAAAATTGAATCTTAAAATAAATATAGGAGAAACTAAATGTATGGCAATAAGTAACCAATAACAAGAAATTAAAATAGCGGAGGGGGGGGGGAGCAATATAGAGCAACTTAATAAACACAAATACCTAGAAACCGTAATAAACAACAAAGGAAATCTAGACGATGAATTAAATGAGAGGGTGGGACAAAAGAACAAGAACGAAGATTACACAGAATAGAAATGAAATATCAAAGTTTTAGGAGTGAATAGAATCGATAAGAATATAATTGAAGATATAAGGAAAGAAAAATATTAGGATGGTTTGGGCATCTAATGAGGATGGGGGAAGAAAGGCAGGTGGATAGATTAGGATGGTTTGGGCATCTAATGAGGATGGGGGAAGAAAGGCAAGTGAATAAAATCTGGGAGGTAAGGCCAATAGGAGCAAACAAAAGAGAAAGACCGCGACTGAAATGGAACAACACTGTTGAAATGATACCGATCACCAAAGGAACACAACGAAGGAGATTGCAAAAGACAGGACAAGATTTGTCCATGAGAAGGAAACCTCGACGCCTTAGGGCAACAAGAGGACTGGACTATTATGATGAAAAATGCTATCAGCAAGGCGTTTCTATTGTTACAAAATAAAAAAAAAGTTCATTGTTGCAAGGCGTAATTTGCATGCATAAACTGTTCACCGGATATAACTACCTCAAATTTTAATTTCAACTTTGTTTAGAAAATGAATGGCATCTGCCAAACTGTAGGCTCACCCTCCAAAGTGCCCCCAAAACTAATTAAGCTGTTTAATAGAATTTTTACGCATCCAATAAGCTATAATGATTCTGTTAATTTTTCAAATATGTTAGACGTTAAGATTAAAAATGTGCACAGATAACCTTTCAGTTTTTTTTTTAAATGTCACTGTGGCTAATCGTATTTAAATATTCATATTGACTGTTGTTTAATATTAGTGTATACTTGGTACATAAATAAATACATGTCTGTCGAGATGTTGCAATACATCTGCAGCCATCTAAATATCTGGGCAAAACAAAAGGACTCGAATAAACTCTATGGTGTAGTGGTCAGCGCGCCAGTCCGGCAAGCTGGAGTCGTAGATTCGAATCCTACCGGTGTCTAATGAGAAAATTTTATTGTCGTTAATTAATTTAATAACATCGGTAAAACCAAGGAAATATCGATTTTATTTCCATTATACATTTGAAACACACGAATGCAGCTAGTATCTCATTGAGGTTTCCCATGTAAATCACATGCATGTTTGTACGTATATACATATTAATGTATGCTATACGAATGTTGCGTATTTGCAGGAATAGCTATCAAAGGGGACCGATTGCGTTACCCATTAAATAATTTCTCTCTGGGTGACCCGATAATTAATTTAAACGTGTTCAATACATGCTGAATGTTCTTCATATAAATATTCAGACTGAGGTAATGTGTCTAAGAAGTTGGTAAATTATCTGTTCAGCATGTCTATAATTAATTGAAAAACTATCCTCTCAGACGTTTCTGCATATATTTAGATATTCTTATCAAAATAAAACGATATTTACAGTTGAATACATTTATATACGCGGTTAATTAAATATGAGTATTTGAAATTAAACCTAAAATGCTTCCTGCTCGTTAGACTACATTATACATTTGCTTGAGAATTATGGTAAATATCAAACGGGAAATATTTGCACCAAACTCATTAAAAGTTTCGTGACTGCTTTCTATAGAAAATGTATGTTGTATATTGTAAAAATTCCCATTATTCACCGTGGTTACAGGAAGCTTTCACATCAATTTCAACTGAACTCTAATTGGAAGACTAAAATGTGTTTAAAGATACGTAAGTATCAAAGAAGCAGCCAAAGCGAAATTATATAAACACGAATAATAGCAACAAATGGTAGAATTGCTGATAAATTAACTAAAACAATCGCCAGTAAAGTCAACAATAAACAACGTTTTGACTAGTGTTGGGCATAATCAATATATTTCAATAATCGAATGAATCGAAATAATCGTTTAAAATAATCGAATGATCATTCGTACATTCGATTATTATCCAGTGCGCATGCGTAGCTTAAAATTTGAATCGAACATTTGATTATGATTCAATGCGCATCCACCTGACCAACGAAAGCGTTTAATAAAGAACCTGGTAAAAATGTACTTTTATTATTATTGATTAAAACAGTTTTATTACAATGTCAATGTGTTTGTAGTTCGTATTGTGTATTGGAGAGAAAAATAAAAATAAATTGAATAAAAAAAAATACAAATAGTTTTATTTCTCAATATTATAAATGGTTCATACGCTATTAAATCTTTAAAAAAATATATATAAGATAGTGGTGTAGACAAAATGCTGAATAACGTTTACACTTGAGAATTCCTGTTGTAACTTGAAAGTCTTGAAATCGGGAATTAACTTGTGTTGGAAGAAAGACAAAGGAATGATTAAGGCTTGCACTCGTTAATACTTGTTGCAACCTGCCCATAGGAATTATGCGTGTTTTCGCTGCACAATTCTGTGTCAGTCTCAGTTGTACTGTGTTTGCGATCATTTCCGTTTCGTTCAAATGAAAGACAGTTATCTAAAAAATGACGTCCAGAGGGAAAACATCTGTAGTATGGCAGTTCTTTAAATTAACAGCGGACAACAAATTTGTAGTGGGCAATTTGTGTCAAAAAACAATTTAAATTTGTTAAAAATACAATAAACCTAAGTCAACATTTGAAAAGAGTGCATCTGAGTCAATTACTGCCTGTAGTGCCTGAATATATCGTTAGTGATGAAGATATTATCCTTAATGAAGCAGTGCCATCAACATCAACAGAAGGGCCATCAACATCTGCAGCAGGGCCATCCGCATTTACAGCAGGGCCACCAACATCTACAGTAGGGCCACCAAAATCATTTTCTGGTTCTGTGTGGGAATTGCAACCATCTAAACGGCAAAGGCAACTGCGGTTATTTGGCTCCACCAAATCCGAGACTGAGCTAGCAGAAGCAAACAACGTCGAAATCAATCAGGCGCTAGTCAAAATGATTGTTGCTGATTACCAGCCACTTAGAATTGTGAAAGACAAAGGATTCAGACAGTTTGTGTCAAAATTAAATCCCCTGTACACAATTCCATCGTGGAAAGTGCTATCTTCGCAGCTGCTGCCTCAACTTTATTGGCAACAAGTTGATGTATTGCAACAAAAATTGTCATCAGCACATTTCACAATACACAGCATTATATAACTGTTATTATCCACTTTATCAGTAAGTAAAAACTTTCTGTAAAGAATAAAAATTTTTTAAAAAATATACAAAAACTAAAAAGCCAATATTTTCAGCAAGTGGTACATTACATACCAGCGCCCTCCAAACCAGTAAGGTGAAAGGTAGCCAAACTGAGGCACAAATCGGTTTGGAACTATCAGACATTTTCAGCAAATGGGAAATTAGTGACAAAATTGTGACTGTGGTTTCAGACAACGGTGCAAATATTAAGTCAGCCATTAATGATCATCTACAGAAGCACCATCATCCATGTATCGCTCTTACATTAAATTTATCAGTGCATGAAACCCTAAAGGAAAACAATAAACTCAGTGACATTCTAAAAAAATGCAGATCAATTGTGGGACATTTTAAACATAGTGTAACTGCTGTAGAAAAACTAATTCAAATGCAACAACAATTAAATGTTAGTATTCTAAAGGTCAAACAAGATGTGGTAACACGGTGGAACTCCACTTACATAATGCTCCAACGTTTAGTGGACATTAAGGTCCCACTGGTAGCTGTGATGCCAAGCCTGCCAAAGGCTCCTACGATGCTTAATGCAGATGAATGGATAGTAGTGGAAGACTGTATTCAAATCCTAAACAATTTGGATTTAATGACAACAGCATTATCTGGAGAGAAATTCATCAAATTATCGTCAATAATTCCACTTGTGCAAGGAGTTCAGCATTCCATGAACATAATAGATTGCAAAACGGCTGTTGGGGCTGAATTAAAAACTGACATGCTTTCTGTGCTTTTCACTTTTTTGGATCAAGTTACAAAAAAATTGGATTTGGGACCCAAGAAAATGCAGAAAATGCGGAGGAATGGATTTTAGATGAACTTGAGAGTCTCATTGCTGGTTCACTTTCTGCTTCTACACCGGTGTCAGAGACCAAATATACGCCTGACGACTCTGATGTTAATATGTTGTGGAATTACCTTGACAACAAAATCGCCCAATCTACAAATGTATTAGCTCTTTCACCAAAAGCAAAAGCTATTCTAATGATAAAGCAGTATTTATCTATGCCAAACGTACCTCGAACATGCAATCCTTTGGGCTTTTGGATGGAAAACAAACATTTGTTTCCTGAATTGTTCAAACTCCATGAAAAATACCTTTGTGCACCAGCCACTTCTGTGCCGTCAGAGAGAATATTTTCAAAAACTGGTCTCATAACCAATTTGCGAAGAAACCGACTGGCACCTAAAAATTTAGATTTTTTTTTTTTTAACACAAATTTGCAAATGTAATAATAAAATATATTTTTATATTTCTAACCTTTCATTGTTGATTTCCAAAATGTAACATCATACTTGTGTCACAATACCACCAACCTAACAAATGAAATTTACTGGCGATTTCGATTATTTTTCACGATTATTTGACAGAATACGAGCGGCGATTGAATTATTTCGAAACTCGAAGCCTCGAAGTTTCGAATATAGATCTCGAATCGTAATCCGTTTGTGGGCTCCTGCGCAGTCGAAGCGAATACTGAATGATTTCTGAACCATAATCGAATGATCGATTATTCGGGTATAATCGATATATCTCGATTATATCATTTATAATCGCCCAACACTAGTTTTGACATATGGTAATTCTACCTTCTAAAAGTATTTATCAGATTATTTTTCTTTCATGTTTTTGCGCGAAATACTATCCTTTCTGAAAGGAGATAAAGATCTAATAAGGTATTAAGTAAAGCCCGGATGTTTGGCAAAATGCCATAAATTGCCATAAATGCCTATTCCACGTAATTCTGCCTATATTCAAGACTAAAAGCCATAAAGGTTTATTCACGTATGTAATTCCAATAAATATTAAATACATAATCCCACAATTACCGTTATTCTATTCAATGTTATTTGGAACTATAAATCATAATTCTAAGTAACATTAAATAGAATAACGATCATTTTGCTTATGTTCATTAGTTTTTCCAAGAAATATTAAATAAATAATAATTCCCGACAATTCTTCCTAATTCCTAATTCTAAGTAGCATTATATACAATAAATTTTATTCAATATGGTACAGTTGTCGTTTGTATATCATCGCATAACAACGCAAATATGCCGAAAGAACGTGCTTCTGCTCAAACAAAATTAAATAAACTTATTCGCGAATTCGGTAAAGATATTTTTAGTACTGATGGTACCGTATTATTTTGTAAAGTGTGTGATACAAAACTGAATTATGAAAAAAGTACTTTGTAACGCACATCTTGTGACAACAAAGCACAAAACTGGCGCTAAGAAAGTTCCCGGCGGTAAGAAAACATGTCTACTACAAAATTTTGGTGTAATTTCGCAACAGCAGTCCCAATTTTCCTCTGATTTATGTAAGGCATTTATAAATGCTGATATTCCACAATGGAAACTAGAAAACCCAACGCTTAATACATTCCTCGAAAAATATACTAAAGATTCCTTGCGAATCCACGCTCCGAAAAAATTACGCCGACGGAGATAATGAACCGAATAAGGAAAGAAATACACAAGGAAAATATTTGGATATCAATTGACGAAATAACAAATACACTAGGCCGATACATTGCTAACGTAATAATTGGAACTTTGGAACCATTACGGAAATCGAAAGTTTATTTACTAACTAGTGAAGTACTCGAATCTACTAACAATTCTACAATAGCACAATTATTTACAAACACACTATCCTTGCTGTGGGCCTTGTGGAGTGAAACACGAAAGAGTTTTACTGTTCGTTACTGATGCTGCTCCTTATATGAAGGCTGCTGCTAAAGTCCTTCAAATAATATTTCCCAAAATGATACACGTCACATGCGTTGCTCATGCATTCCACAAAGTCGCTGAAGAAACGCTCACTTTATTTCATGACGTCGACCTTTTGATTTCAAATATAAAAAAAAGTTTTTCTAAAGACTCCATCGCCACTTTGATATCTTAAAGAAATTGTACCAGATATTCCACTGCCACCTCGACCTATTTTAACGTGATGGGGAACATGGATATCAGCTGCCGTCTATTATGCCACGCACTATGACAAAATTTTTGAGGTAATAGACGGTCTCGAAGATGACGCACTATCAATTCAAATTTGCCAGAAGATTTTAGCTAAGAAAACTATTCGCTCTGACTTAGCATATATAAAAGGTTCATATTGGTTCATTGCCAGATTTCATCAAATCCCTAGAAGAGAAAAATTTAACACTAGCGTACCAATTTCACATTCTGGACGACATCGTGCAGACAATTAAACAGGCACCGGGTTTAGAAGGTGACTTCTTCAAAGAAAAGTGTGAAAAAGTGATACAGAGTAATGGCGGTTTACGCCAATTGCTTGAAATTCATTTAGCGTTATCAGGAAATACAGTTAATATTACTTTTATGAATCCAAATCAAATTTCTTGTTATAAGTATACACCTATGACGTCTGTTGATGTCGAAATATCGTTTTCGGTATATAAGCATGTTTTATCTGATGGAAGACAGAGTATAAAATTTGAGAACTTAAACAAATCGTTAATAATAATGGTAAATCAATAACCCTTTCTTGTAATATAATGTAATGTATAATTTTAATACTAATAACCTATTTCTATAATTTTATAGTGCCATAAGTCCGGGCTTTAGTAATAAGGGTAGAATATTACATCATGGATTTTCAAACAAAACACTAACAATTATTTTCTTTGACTTTCAATTATATACGATTTGCTACCTGTAAACCTTTAGGTCCGGGTATTTTAAAAGCAATCTTTTTTACTTTTAAAAGCTTTGCTTTGAACTTAAAGTTTTTAATAGGCATAACTTAATGGAATTACCTATTTAAGTTTAAATTGAGTTAAAAAGTTGTAATACTGTAGACTCAAATAGCAAACAAAATAAGAAAGCGCATCTTCTCTCGGAGCCTCTAGGAGTTATGAAATAGTTTTGTTAAAAAGTCTCAATATTCCCAATTTGAATCCTTCTAACTGTTTTACATGCAATTGTTATATTAATCAAAGATGCAGATGCTTTCGACTTTCAACTTTTTAGCCCTTAGTAATGATATCATTGCTGTAATACGATCGACTTCAAGTACTCGCATTATTGACAAACTAACGCAGATGGACTTATTTAATATTGCAAAAGAACGCGTTTTACCTCCATTGTTGTTTTACGAAATATTTTAGTAATAATAATAACGTTTATTTCATAACATACTGTAATGATATTTATGTGTAAATAAGGCTAAATGGGAATTAAATGAATTAAATGAATCAAATGAATCTCAGGGCTAACGTTTCGAAAGTGTTTCGATAATCGCGGGATCTAACTTAATAGCTTTTTCCAAATCAACAACTGATAAGAGAAATGAAACAATTTTGTCTTTTTTTAAAGAGACAATAAGTTGTATTTGTAATTTTAAATAAATAAATTTGGATAGATTATATTTTTTATAGAACACCAGGTACAGGTACGGGAAATTAAATATTTGGCCAAATAAATTCAAAAGAAAAGTTCAATTACTTTTAATATAATATCCAAATTACGAAAAACTTGAATTGAATAATTCAAAATTAAACTACCTATCGGATAGGGACTGATTTAGGTTTTTGTCCACTCCTTGTTTATAAGAAATATGCACGTGGTTTCAAACTATCGGGATGACGACCAAGGCTTCAGAAAAATGTAACTTTTAAATTTCACCAATATTTCGCTCCTATTTAAAGCTTCATCAGGGTCAATACTACAAGTTCAATTTACAGTGATATAAATCAAAAGAATTAGTACTAATTAAATTATAACTTACAATGAGTTAAGTAGACAGGCCGAACTTATGAACTAAAAATTTTTACGATGTCTATCTGAGGAGCTATGACTGATGAATAGAGTTGGCCACGCGCGCCAACGGGCAGCGGCGTTGTTTCGATTAGGCCTCGAGTTCCACTACAGCTATTGTGTGTAGATGTTTGCTGTCGTAAATACTTTCGCGTAGTTGTTAAATAAAAATAAAATAATGCCTGCTCAAACACTTACCATTCCTCCGTGAAATCGCAAAGTGAATAATGTCTGTTAAATATCTGCAACATTAGATATGTTTCAATAGTTGTTTCGACAGACCGAGTGCGACGCGAGCAAAAAATGTGTTTATATGCAGAGAACGAACGTTCTACATCTAGTGATGTAATCTTTTTCTAAAACACTTTCAAATTTTTCTAAAACACAAAAATTTTTTGCGTCTTCTATCGCGCATAGCTGTGCGTGAACATGCTGCACTATTTGCACAGATTCCACCAACGACACCGAAGGATCTTGTAACTTTTCTATTGCCTCCGCTAGTTCGAAGTAATTGTTGTAAATAATTTTTAAATCCGTTTTAACCCGACTCTCTTGAAATTTCGACTGCCTTTTCTTGATAGCGGCAGCTTCCTTTGGATCGAATTGTAAAACCACGTCCTTAATATTCTCATAATATTTATGATAATAAAACGCAGCATTTAACTAAGTTCCCCAACGTGTAAGAATAGGTTCTGGTGGCTCAGGTATACCGGGGCACAGTCTGTGAACTTTGAAATTACTTCGGCAGTACACTGTTGTATTCGTTTGGAGACTAATAGAATTGAAGGTGCCGATTGATGAGGTTCCAATTTGCGTGCCATTACATTAAGAACAGAATGTTTTTTCCGATCTGTTGTTTCGTCGACACATAACCACAATTTTTGATCTTGCAACTCCGATTTTATTTTTTGTTTAATATGTTCGCGCGCAGATGGCACAATTCTTCGTAACGATGTTCGACTTGGTAATTTGCACTCCGAATAGTTATTCCAAAAGCAGATAAATGGTTCCATGTCTAGTAAATTAAATGGTATATTACATGCGATAAACGTAACGCATAAATTAAATATAAATTTTTCATTGTCTCGTGCACAATTTCTTTTTGAGACATGCTTTTCGCTATTTACGTGTCGTAGACAATGTTGTCTGGACCAACACATTAACGAGATTTTACAGATTACACATTTAATTTTAGCACCTTCATATATTAAGTCTGGAATTTCTGCAATAAAAGGTTTAATGTTTATTCACGATATAAATAAAAATATCGAAGAATTTTGAAATTTGCTGTTTGTCGAAAGCTTGTTTACTCAGTTGTTTTTTTTTATTCAATTAATTATGTTGAATAAATAAAACTTGACTTTTCTATCACCATTGGAAATAATTTTTTTAAGCGAAATTACTTTATGTCTTCATGTGTAAGACAGTCATGTGTAAGATAGGGAAAAGAAAACAAAGTAGGGGAATATAGAGGTAAGAGGACACCAACACTGCTTCGCCTTGTAAAAATATGGAACTAAAATAGTTCAAACTGTCAATTCCAAAACACCCTGAATCATGTAAACAAATATCACAGCAATGGATACAGGCCTCGCGTTGTAGGATGGCGAGTTCCGGCGCTGTGCGAAGGTACTGTCGGACATCGTTAGGGAAAATTCAAATTTGAAGGTAACATGCAGTGGCATAGCTCGACTTATTTTTTAAATTATGTTAATTATGCATATTAAAAAACGACTATAAAATAAAGTCTTGTATTTCCACAGCGCACCTGAAGCGTTCGCCATCCTAAAACGCGCAAACTGTACGTATGCATGAAAAGGTCAAAACAATGCAACTTTATTAACTATTTAAGTATTCATTCAAGGAATATGGTTGCATGTGTAACAAAAATAAAAATAATCATGTCTTAAGTTGACATAAGTACTGCGATTGCTCTAGTTGCAATAGTAGTTTATTATATAATCGCAGACAAGTGTAATACAAATCGTTCTCGGTTAAAGTTAACCAGTGTATGGAAAATATATATTTATCATTCCTAAATCCGGTACTATATCTATGTTTACTTTTGGAACCCTCAAAATTTAGCTTGTTTTTAAAAAGAAATCACATACACTCGTAATTATGTATGTCATAGTCAGTTAACATATTATTACATTTGAAGACGTTTCTGCAGCTGTAGATAGTTTTCATATCGAATATAATCCTCACGATTCTTTTTTTTAACTAAAATACTCTATCAATATCGGCATCTTGCCCCCAAAAAATTGTTCCATATTTAATACGTAAAAAGTTTCATACTAAACTATCTTTAGCACCGATATGTTGCCTGTTGTGTTCAGCATTTTGAATGTGCAATATAAACCATTTAGTTGACAGCACAGTTTCTCTATTTGAATATTCCATATTAAGCTATCATCGACATAAAGGCCGCGGAATTTAGTAGATTTAACAGTATGAAAGCTGAAATTATTCAACGTTAAACCAGGGGGTTATAAGCGAGATAGGGAAAATTCGGCCTCATTTTTATTGCACAGCAAGTGGCACGTGGCACGTACTTTCATATTTTGTCCCCACGCTAGATGACACTGCAGGTGCATTTCCTATTATTGTATTTGTCGCAGTTGTCATAAAATCAGCGTGTTGTTTTCAGTTGTTTTTGTAATACCGCGGATTGTATAACAGATTTTATATATGCAGTTACAGTTGCTGTGTATTTTTAAGTAGCTGTGTTACATGTTACTTTTGATTTTCTATCATGTATACCTATAGAACATCTAAAAAATCTTGTGTTAGATAAATATATAAAGTTATTACTTTACAACTATGTGGAAAGAGTGAAAAGTAACCCTGAATCTAAAATAATAATTGTATAACTGTGTATAATTTCATGCAACAAAATTCTATAAAATGTTGTAATAGATCAAAATAATTATAGTTTAATAACCAATACTTCTTTTAGTATTTATGTCATTCCCTTTGTTGAATTTATATGTCCTGTACCACTTTATATTATATTTCAAAATAAATTATTTCACTTTGATATCTTGTTTCCAATTACAAAGCAGAAATATTAACAAAAAATACAATTAATTAAAAAGGAGTAAGCCGTTTTAAGTAAGGATTTCGCTATCCCCACGCTAGATGACGCCGAATATTTACTTATACACTTATAACTAGAGCTGCTCACTAGCGCCAACGGGTAGTGACAGAGGTTCGGTAAAACCCTCAGTATAACTGCGAGTCTCAACTAGATCTGTTGTGTATACATATACGATGTCGTAAATACTATTTCGTAGTTCTACGTTTGCTTTAAAATTTTTGCCTACGTCGCGAAAACGACCGATGCTGGACAAAGTTACAGAATTTATAGCAAAAATGCCTGACCTAAATTATGATGGCGTTAAAATTCAATGTGTAGTTTGTAATATCCCTTTAAGGTGTTAGTCCAAAAGGGATTGGCTACGCCACGTAAATAGTAAACAGCATTCTTCAAACAAAAATTGCACACGACACTATGACAAATTTAAATTTAATTTATGTGTTACCTTTATTCAATGTAATCTACCGTTTAGTTTACTAGATAAGGAAGCATATGCCTTCTTTTGGAATAAATATTCGGACTGAAAATTACCAAGTCGGGCATCGTTACAAGGAATTGTGCCATTTGCTCGTGAACATGTTGAAAAAAGAATGAAATCGGAGTTGAAAGATAAAAAACTGTGTGGACGAAACAACAGATCGTAAAAAACATTCTGTGGTTAATGTAATGGTACGTATAATGGAACCACATCAATCGTCACCTTCAATTCTATTAGCTTCCAAACGAGTACAACAATGTACTGCCAAAGTAATTTCAAAGTTAGTGTTAAATACATTGGAAAAGTTTGAACTTTCAACAAACCAACTGTTGATGTTTATGAGTGATGGTGCCGCAAACATGCTTTCTGTAGGCCGGTCTCTTAAAAAACATTGTGCCAACTTGTTACATATTACGTGTAAAATTCATGCTTTCAGTCATGTAGCAGATAGTATTAGAAAATGTTATCCTGAGGCAGACGCTTTATAACGCATACATAAGCAGTGTTTGTCAAATCCTCAAAACGTATTCGCAAATTTCACAGACTGCCCCCGTATGCCTGAACCACCAGAACCTATTCTTACACGTTGGGGAACATGGTTACAGGCAGCATTTTATTATCATAAATATTTTGAGAATATTAAGAACGTGGTTTTACAATTCGATCGAAATTTCAAGATAGTCAGGTTAAAATGGATTTAAAAACTATTCAGAACAATTACTTCGGACTAGTGGAGGCAATGGAAAAATTGCAAAATTCTTCGGTGTCGTTAGTGGAATCTCTGCAAATAGTGCAACATGTTCACGCACACCTATGCACAGTAGAAAACGCAAAAAAATGTTTGTTCTAGAAAGGTTTGAAAGTGTTTTAGAGAAAGATTTTGGCACATTAAGACAAATTTGTGAAGGTGCGCCAATAGAACCGTTAAGTTGTTCCACAGATTATTTTAATTACGCAAATATAACGTCACTAGATGTAGAACGTTCGTTTTCTGCATATAAACACGCTTTTTCCTCACGCCGCACTCGAATTGCCGAAACAACTGTGGAAACATATCTAATGTTGCAGATATTTAACAGACATTATTCACTTTGTGATTTCACGGAAGACTCTTAAGACGGTAAGTGTTTGAGCACGTATTATATTTTATTTCTGACCGTTTATTTTGTGTAAACTTTTATGCGCCCGCCACTGGCTGTTGGCGCAAATTAAGCAACTCTACTTATAACACGTAGCTTATGCTTCTTGGAAGATATGTTCTGTGCGTTAAACTTGATAAAGTAAAGGAATTGCAAGGAGATATCGAGACCATAGGACATGTTTTGGGAGTATTTAATGTTCATTTGTTACTAATAAGCCAATTACCAACAACAGTAAAATAGTTATTGCATTCCTTAGTTAGGCGTACCGTTAAAGGAAATTAACAAATTCGTATCATCTGTGTAATTAATAAGGAGGTGGCTTTTATTGTCCAATAGAGGTCCATTTATTTCCTTTTATCAAGAAAAGGTTGTATTAGGGAATTGACGGTTACTCGTGTACCGCAGGAGTTAGGTTTCGTTAAAAGGATACCGTGTCAACACTATCAAATGCTTGGCTTAAATTAGAAAAAAGGCCAACCACAAAATGACGTCCCTCGAGCATCAACAAAATATTACCAATGTATTCGAAAACAGCGCTTTCTATTGACTTACTTTTTGCAAAACGTCAAAGACGTTAAAGACATTCTATTTGTTAAAGAAATTAATTATACATACTGAAATTAAATTTTGAAATAATTTAGAGAATTTCCTCAAAAGCTAATTGGTCTATAATTGCCCATATCGTTACAATGGCCGTGTTTAAAAAGTAGTTTAACAGGAGCTAAAGTTAATTTGTCAGGAAAGACACCAATTTCAAATGAAGAATTGATTAAATGATACAAAGAATTTGATATTATATGTATATTATACCATTTCATACTATTTCTTGGATGTCCAAAGCTCTTTTATTTTTTGAAACTTTAACGCAAGGCATAAGTTCATCTTCAGTTACAGGGGATAGAAACAACGTTGCGACATCATTTTTCAAAACTGGAGTATTATCGTTTACATTCGAAGTAACTATGGTAGAATTAACAAAATGACTGTTAAGGTTATTGGCCAACTTAGCTATATTACAATTTTGAGGCAATACTCCGCGTTTATGTGGCTTTAGGTTGGAAGTTAATAATATTCCACAACGTTTTTGCTTTATTATTTGAGAACAAGTTTCTTCAACACTTTGTTGTTTCAGGTAAGTTTGATTTCTTCAAATGTTGCTGCCTGATATTCATTGGAAATATATATCACTGATCCTTCATGCTTACTAAGGGCTCTACAGAAACTAGAAATCCTTCAGATGAACAAGCTGAAGTTGCTGCTCGGACAGCAAAGATCCGTAAGGTAGACAATATCTCCAGTTTTGTAGCTCATTTGTAGGCGTGTTTAGACACTGAATATTTTTGATGAAAGATATTTAAAGAATTGTTTATTCCTTGTATCATTTTATCTCTTCCACCTTCTGTATGCGAAATAAAATACGGTTAACTTTTACGCCATTGAGCAATATTTCAGGGTTTTTGATTTTATCTGGTTTTGAAATAGGAATAGACATTTGTAAAGATGACTATTTTTCGGCCTGCTTATATGTCATTCGTTCGCATTTACAATCAGGAAAACTACATGCATTCAAGTAGCGTTTAATATCATCACATGAAATATTCACTTCCAATCCGAACACGTGGATGCGGCCATATGACAGGATGCCCTTCTGGAAACTATTGTACTATCGGGAATAGTACTTAATTGCCAGGACCTGTTCCTATAACTTTAACACACCCATCATCACTATGCTTTGTGCTATTTCTTCCCAATGCAATAGTTTTGTAACAATTTCTTCAAATCGAAGAAACTGTTACTCACTACTTTCTTAAAACTTTAGCATAGCCATTCGTGCTTACAAGTGTGTATGTAGTTTCTTATTTTATAAGTATTTTTTAGTTTCTTATTTTGTTAGCATTTACTGGTTTAGAATGTCTTACAGCTTTTGTAGGCGTATTTTGAACTCAAAAAGATAGATGATACCAGGTATGAGAAATATCCTACCTTTTAATATAATTTACTATACCTTTCATTATTTAAAGGCGGTAAGACTGTAGGGTATTGTAACATATATTTAAAAGCACGCACCAAACGATAACGTATAATTGTAATAAAGCTTACTAACATAGTGATAAAGGTTATTCATTCACTTTTAGTATTCAAGTTTTATTATCTCGTAAGGAACATTACGTATCGTTTTTAAGTTATTCGCTTCCTCACGTAAGATCTTATTTTGAATTTAATCTTTTTAATTTCTTTGCTTAATAATAAAATCGGTCACACTATCTAACAGATAATGTGATAATTAAACTGTTAACAACACTTTGATTGCTTCATCAACTTTTGCGACAATTATTTCTTCGATTAGAAATTCTTTGAGTGCTATTTATCTGCACTCTCCATTGGGTTGTCAGAACTTTTAGCAATTTCGGTCTTACATGTCCACGTCTTGAGTATATTGTTTACTTTCATAGATGTATATTCACTAACATGGCAAGTTAATACATGAAATATGGAATTTCTTGCAATGTTTTTTACAAGAAATATAATCACCGTATCTTTCTGTATTTCCTTTACACTGTACACGATATAACCACAGCTATACTAATCGGTATAATAATCTTGAAATTATACATTTATTATGTTCCTCAGATTAGAAGCCCAATCGTACAACTAAAACTGACTAGGCATCAATACATTTGCCGAACAATTAGCAAGCTATGAAAACTGCAGTTGAAAGGCTATTAACGAAATACATAATCTCGTACATGAATCCAATAGCACATAAATGTACACGTACATATCTAATAGGTCTCACACTTTCTTCAAATCATGTTACATTTACCACATCTGGGATGAATAAGGTCCAACCACTTGTCAGATCATTCAAAGTTGCTACCAAAGCTAACAAATGAAAATAATTTTATAACTGCGTTTGATGCTTACTTTTTGCGGATTTAAGCGAAAATGTGCAAATGCTTTTTGCAATTTCGCTTTTCTTGTGCTAAAGTTACATATTTTACGTAACTTCAATAGAGAAAACGAGACTTACTTCCTGCTTCGCAGCCTGTTACCTATATGCAGGCATGCAGCAGCAATTGTTAAGTCATCCTGCTTTCCTCCACACCCCACCGTCGAACAAAAGATCCGGATTAATTGAGGCGTAATGAATTTAATTAACAATAATATATGGCAATTGCTACGCGATCCGGATTGCCGCTTTACATTAGCTTTTATTTTCGCTGAGCACTCGCGAAGCCCACACATCGAACGAGCCAACCGCGCTACGAAATTTATCGCGTTCATTAGCGTTTCGCATAAAGGATGACGTAGAATTACAGCTCCCTCGGCCAGCAAAAAAAATGAATTAAATATCTTCCGCTACTGTTTGGAGAGACCGGGTTTAAGCAAATGGAAATCGATTGTTGGGCATTTACGAATTATTCTTTTAGATTCAATTGATTAGAGGATTTACCTAGAATTTGGTATAAAAGTAAATTGATTTTGTTTGTTTTACTGATCTAAATTAAATCCATTGAAATTTAAGAATCTAATTAAGTGAATTAGTGCAATGTAATGAAGCGGTGTAAGATTTGCAAATGAGTAACTCCACAACCGAGCTATATGAAACAAGAGCGAACTTTAACAATGTTTTATGAGCAACCATAAAACAGAATCAAATAATTAAAAATACAAAAGATATATATTAAGTGGTAAGTACAGTGGAACCTCTTTAAAACGGACACCGGTCAAGAGGGATCTCCAGTTAAGAAGATTTTGGTACAAATAATAATTCAGCATTCGTCCACAAATACTACCCGGTAAGGAGGTGTGTCTGTTTAAAAAATATTACTCTACTAATGTTGTATATTACCGTTTGTTATCAAAATATGCCTGTAGTACAACCAAAGTTACATTTATATTTGGCATCATATCTTTATTCTTTGTTGTCCTGAACTTCCCTGTATGTTCTCAGTCGATTGTTTTTGTGAGCTACCCATGCAAAATTAGTGATTAATATATTAAACTCAAGCAATGCTTGATAAATCTTGCATAACAGTATCGAAATTTGTTCCGTATAATACTAGTAAAACTGAATTCCAGTTCAAGATGCACATTCTGCATATCAATATACAATGTGGAAGCAGACACCTGATAGCATTTTTCCAACACCCTCAGAAAACAGTAAATTTATCGTCCTGTACCTACGCAATATGCCAACTGTAGCTCTTTTTTTGTATTCCGCATGCAATGGACGGTAAATTTACGCTTTTCTGAGGGCGTTGGAACAATTGCTTTGCAGTTAATCCGTCACACCCAAAACAAAACAATGTTAGCACGTTCCTAAACGAATGTTTCCGACCAGTGGGTGAAGGAATATTCATGATATTAAATTGCTTTCTTCATAAATCCCCTAAACTTTTCATTAATATTTTGATCTTTACACACAGAAAAGTGTTCCCTTGATCCTAGAAAATATATTTCCTTAGCTTGGTTTATTTCCAGGAAGAAAATATTTATTTAAATAAAAAAACGTACTGCATACAAGTAGATGTACTTTTTTATGTGTAGCAAATTATTTTGTTGAAGTTTTACTGATTTCAAGTAAAAATTATCTTAAAGCAAATACGAGGTTTAATAGTTTTCCACCCTAGCAACAGTTTCAACTGTTGTTATTGGTTAATTTTTTGGTAGGGGTTAAAATGTTTGTTATTGGTTATTGCTGATACGGTTATGTATGCAAGACGATATTTTTTTTAGACGCCTGGAGTCAGGATGTGAGGTGGTTCGTGTAGTGGCGCAAAATTTTTGTATGAACAGCGAAATATCAACATGATGGATGAACATTTTTACGTGAGATTGCACTACAAAGGTAATTTCGTATAGTGTAGCTTCAGGGCTTTTGTGGAGGGAGCTATAAAGGAAGGTAGATAATCTAAATTACTGAGAATATACATACACGCAAGCGATCTTTCTATTTTTGAGTTCTATACTTAAATCGTTATTAAAATTTAATTGAAGTGTTACATTAACGAGATGTGATAATTATGCAATACTTCGTGTTAGAATAGACCTAAATACACAAGTACATATTCATTCTTATTTTACAATAAAGGACTTCCTATTTAACAAAAACTATTTATTTAAGGATCTTTTAGCGATTATTACCGATTGGTGCGGTAATGAATTACACAGATAGTTGCTGTATCTCATCACATACAATATTACACAAAATGCGCATGCTCAATAAAACGTTTTTGTAAAGCTTACAAATGTACAGGAAACAACTTAAGTACCCGAACAGGAACGGTACAGTAAAAATGAAGATGTCCTAACAGGTTTTTTTCTTTACACAAGTTGATTATTGCTCATTGAAATCAAAGAAATTGTTTTTGTCACCGCGTAGCGTAATAATTAAAATAGAAAATGAAGAATTGGATTGCATTTCTTTTACGGTAACAAAAGCATACGAATTGTTTTTTGATGAAATATTGCAATTACTGTAGGAAAAAATTATTCGATTGTTAATGCCCAAACATCCAGTTAATAGGTTTATGTAGCCATAAATCGCACTGTGCACAACAAACGATGTGACTAACGAGTAACGAGAAACCTACGGAACTGTGAAGTTCTTATATAGGTGTATACCTTAAATCATTCATACTATCCACGTTAGTGGCAAACGTTGTTCGCGCAGATGATGTAAATATAATACTTCTGTGCCAATCTAATCGCATTAATTTTTATATACTGAATCGGGTTATTTGTAGACATAAAAAGAACTGATTGATTGATGTTTTTGCGTTGCGCAGAAGTAATATGTATTATTTGTATGTACATATACTACATTTCTATGGTTCTAATATAAATATAAAGGATGATAGGTAAATAACCGTGAACAACATGAAAATAATGTAGTTGGTAATAAATCTATTTTTTTTCTATTTAATAGATTGTGAATTGTTTTGTTAAAAGCTATTATTTACAAACTGAAATCGCGATATATAAAACTACTAACAAGGCTACATACTTTTTTTTGAAAAATAGGTTAATTCTGATTTCACTTAAATTATTTCTTTTTGTTTTGGGAAATGTTTCTTATTTACTTTTGCAACTATACCATTTTTCCGAAAAATTGATAACTATTTTCACATTGTTCGAGGTTCCTTTACTATTACGCTGTATATATATATTTCAAGAACTAAATTCATTTTAGTAAAAAAACAATTAGCAATCAACGAGGGTATAGATGTAACTTTGAAAGATAACGACGGAGCTACAATAACAACGAACATTTTGGTGGACTTCCTAAAAATTAATGAAAATGAGGTAATTTTGAAAGTAGAAACAAATAGAACCGATCAATTGCTGTAGATATTTCGCTTCCATCCACTGTTGCAGTAACATCAGACATATAGGTAAGTATAGTTTATTTCAAATTATAAAAATATAACTTTGAACGGCTTAAATGCTGTTATTGCACCACCTGCGGTAATAACCTGGATACGCCAACAAACTGCTGAGGACCGTAATGACAAAATTTAAGTGAATTGAATAGAAATGGAATTATGATTTGCGATATGCGTAACTACCTGTTTGTACATTTAAATCTCATTTAATATGTAAATTTTTTAATTACTTGTAACATCGAATTGCTTACTATGTAAATTTATACTGTTTGTAAAATATATATACATAAACATATAATTATCTTATAGGGCCGTAATTTATAGTCAATACGGCCCCTAGATTCAATATGCATTGCCAGATTATTATTGTCACAGAAGGTGCAATAAAAGTATTAAAGGCCTTGTAAGTCTACAGTTATATTCTTATAATTTGAAATAAACTATACATTGGTATTGCATAGTTAGGCGCAGATGAACATTATGCGTTTTTTCAATTATCCTGGGTGTTATTAATTGCGGGGCTCTTGAGATTATAATAGCTTCGTAGATCATTTCAAAATACTAAAATTAATCTCTCATCATGAACAAAGAATAAAGAAGCAAAGCTACTATTGATGTTTCGAGAATGAAATTGCATGTATTTTATTAAAGAAAGTTTATTCAAAGGATACCATTGAACACAAAATAATTTTTGCCATGCAAAATTTTGCTTTTGCTACACGCAGAAGCTCCCCTTACGCCAAGGAATTCGATTAGAAAATACTGTATATTTAACTTACATTATTTTGAATAAACATTAAATAATTGAATTATCTATCTTAATTGAAACAATTGTTTTTTTTTAGGTAAGTAAATAAACCATGAATTTCAAAATATTGTCAGAAAACTTGCAAAAATAAAAATTGTGACTAATTGTTCCACTTTGTCCTTTGTATTGAATCTTTTAACACGCTTTTTTTTTAATACGCTTACCATTTTGATGACGAATTAGAAAGCGCGATACTGGTGATTACAGCCGAATTCGATCGATTATAATTCTTCCATTGTTTCTCTTAACTTTGTCATAATCAGATTACTAATAAAGGAGTCACAATAATCAATCGCATTTAGTAGCTGTCCTCAAGTATCACCCTTTTCTGATTTCTTAATAGGTACACAAATGTACATTGCCGATATTATTCCAATTGCATTATTAATTTCCTGTATTTGTATTAGAATTCTGATGAGAACGAAAGTCAAAAGTTTCTTCTTGACTATATTTACAATCCGATAAATGTTGTAATAAAATAGTGATAAATACCGTCGATTTAGTAATGTCAAATATGTGCTTGTGGTATTAAGTGTACCCTTTAAATAATTGGACTTTAGCAGATACTTCAGTGGGTTTGTCAAAACAATTGCTCTATTTGTTTCGTAAACTTTATCAATTGCTATGACAACTACTAAAACTACTAAAAAACTCGTATATTTGATTTAAAAAGTTAAATACTTAAGCAAAGAAAATGTTTTATTTAATATTCAAGAAGTTGTGGTAAAAGTGAATATTTATGCCGTTTACTTGACCCAAGAAGATATTCTTGTTTTAAGAAAGTACTTTTCCGGTGTGTACCAACTTGATAATCCTTGCGTACATTCAAATCTAAAAAGATTAAATATTATACAGTTTAAATTAAGTTATGAGATTATCTTTGTGTACAATAATGTTGCAGTTATTCTTCACATGTAAAACGTTGCTAGCCTGAAAATACTTCTAGACTTCTGCTTAAACAATACTTCTTTGTTTCATTTATTTTTTATTTTGGAGGGCTTTGTGAAAAACTAAAGAATCATCTTACGTGGAAGGTTATATAAAAGGGCGTCCACAAAGCTAAAATTAAATTATCATGGAGTACGGTTCCGTTTTTTCGACGCGCTTTTATCTTTGCTTCTATACAATATTGAATTGTGTATCTCCTGAACTCATTATAATTACATTTTTATGTTAGAGTGTGGTGGATAAAGGGCGAAAGGCTGTATTCTCGCTATGCAAAAAACGGTGTGTAATTTTTGAGCAAACAATTGGTTTTGTGTTATTAAGGTAGGTTCTGCAGTACCTACTCCACTCTATAGATACTATATAGATACACTCTATAGATACTATGAGTTATGCGTTAATACGGTCGAAAATTCTTTTCGAATTAAATCGATTGATTGGCAGGTTAGCTACAAATATCAAAACCAATCAAATTGCAATTGATTTTTGCCAGCGATATGGTTTACATCAGTGTTTCTCAAATTGAACCTCCTGGGATCGATTTTTGTGTCCTTGGATGTCTATAGAGCAAGAAAAAAACTGGGGGTTCACGAGATTTAAATGGGGCTACATTAAGTCATGATCATAACACACTTAACACAGGTTGTGTTGACATAAGACTTTTCATAAAATTGTTTATGTATATATATGCTTTGTGATGTCCCACATATGTTTATGTTAAAGTTTCTACAAGTTTTCATACAAGCAGCAACGCAGCAGCAACATTTAAGTGACTACACATATGCTTCAAAATCAGGTTTGAGGATGTTTTGACTATGGAAATGGTGACATTAGATCGGATATCATAATACAAGAAGAACTGACCGGAATAAGCATTAACCAAGAACGTAAGATGCAGTTGAGCATGGGGTATCAGTAGTTCTGGTTTCACAAAGATATACCTGTTGCTTGTCCTGCATTGTGGACTATTGCCAAAAAGTTTTTGATAGCTTTTCCATCTTCATACCTCGTGGAAAAAGGTTTTAGTGCGGCAACCAATCTTCTAACGAAAAAAAGAAATCGATTGCAAATCACTGGCCGTGGAGATCTGAGACTATACCTCACTAAATTGAAGCCAAATATTGAACAATTGTTATTAAGGCATCAGGTTCATCCATTCCATTAACAGCGTTATTTGCGTGTTACCTAAGCATATTTTGAACCTGTTTAATGCTATGTAAAAATTTTACTACAATTAACCTGAAATCACCGATTTATTTTTGAGACAATGTCAAAGAGAGTGGAAGTAGCCACAAGTCAGAAATCAAGCAACATACTATTGAGTAACTCAAAATTCTTGAGAGCAAATGCAATTTTTACTTCAAATCCGCGAAATTTCATCCATTTGTTTGTGTATTTTGATGGAAAGATTTAGCAATTCAAATATCTGTCCATATTTAAATGAAGATCTACTGCGTTTTATCAACATACTGATGCACGGAAGTTATCAGCTATAGCTTTAAGGTGATGACTTATGCATGTAATTTGCCATGCAAGACTTTTCGAAAAATATGGAACTCGCCAAACCATTTTGCTTTAAAAATGCTGCGGGCAATACAATAAATTCCCTGTAACTAAATTTAATAGTTTTACTAAAGTATGATGATACTATAATTTCTTCACATAGAACACACAGGTAGAGAATCGGCGAGGGAAAAGTGCGAAGGTAACCAAAGGCGATTAAGAGAAACATTACTGAAATTATCACGTCAAGTGCTGTGATCGCCTTGCAATATACATTATTGCATGTAATTATTTCATCTCTTCCATTCGTTCAATTGCGTTGGTTCTTAACTCTC
The DNA here is from genome assembly GCA_029619315.2 of Dynastes maya. NCBI lineage: Eukaryota > Metazoa > Arthropoda > Insecta > Coleoptera > Scarabaeidae > Dynastes > Dynastes maya. The sequence continues at coordinate 37,738,889 of JAROYE020000004.1, forward strand.
AATTTGTTTGCGGTAGAAGTTCGGAGATACTTCCTGATATTATGAAACGTTCAACGAGAGCTAGCGGTCCGTATACCATGGGGCAAAATATTCAGTGAAACTTATTTTTCCATGAATAAAACTCTCTTTGAATCATCTACATAGGTGCGGTCACGCATATTCTAGCTGGAGTACGGTAATTATAGAGTAATTCAAACGATATTCGCAACACTTCGAATGATCACTGGAATAAGTAGCGCTGCTGTCTGAGTATGTTGTCCAGCGAGCAAAGGAATCTTTCTTCTGTATCTGTTTATACAAATTGGATCTAAAATGCTATCGGAGGAAACGACAGAAAAAAATGCATTGCAAAGTACACGGTGCGCGGGAGAATAATTTTTTCGTGAATATGGTGCCGGTAATTGAGTTCGCACTGCCTCTTACAATAGATTTACCTTCTATTGCCTACCCGTCCATGAATTTGTAATTCATGAGGATATCGAAAGCGTTATGGATGGCGATCATATGAAATACAGAAAACCGAAGACGAGAGGGAAAGTGCAGTTGCGAGCAATTGGTCGGCAATTTTAACGGTTCGGTCGAGAAACTGGTGCTTACTCAACGGTAATGTTGCCTTCGGCATTATAATTAAATTCTTTCCTCGCTCGCAGAAGTACGTGGGGTCCATTTTGAAGGAATAACGGGATTAAAGTAATATTTTTCGTTTTCCTTAAGTTCGAATGAAGAAGCGCACTTGTTTCGTTTCTCCATCAGTTAACTATATAGACAATTTATTATCGTTTTTGATTTGTTCAATTACAATATAATCGGAAACAAAATATTAACGGGTAAAGCAATTCATTCGGTACATAGATGCAACATCAATATAAAGAGCAGTCATTCAGAAATTCATATGTTGTAACCATTGTAGACTGACAAAAACTGTAGGTGATAGAAGAAAATCAAATACTACGACGTAGCTCTAAATTTGTCTTTTATTTGCAACATTAGTGCGTGCCCTCTAATAAATACGTAAACCTTAAAGTCTGTAATCAACACGTATATTCCACAAACATTTTTGAGAGGTAATTTCCGTTTTTACTGGAGCTGCCTTAAATCCTTTCACGATTACAATAAATTCATTACGTATTAGCTGTGGGAAGTGGCGCTTTACCATTGCGAGTAAACTGCATTCATAAATTCATCAGGCGAACTGACGTGGAACTAGCTGCATAAATCATAGTTAGCTTATATGAATTTTGTAGTGTGAAGTATTCCGTACTGTCTTCATTTTTCATTCTCGAACTTGTTTTGTACATACCTCATGTATACGGCTGCAATTTGCGACAATATAGCATATACGCATCAACATAATTATACTATTTGAACTGTCATTTCGCTGGAAATGGCTGCATCTTCTTGTACCGGAGATTATATAGTTCTTATTGATGTCTATCTACTACCATTCTGGAAATATACGATGTTGTTATTGCATATTATTCAGCAATACAAATACAGGAGAACAATTTTTAGTAAATTGGGGGAAAATTAATGTTACGGCTTAATAAACCGTTTATTTTCACTCTCAAACATAAGAAATTTAAAAAATGCTGAAGAATGGAGACACGTTGTGTAGAGGCGTTTGTGCTACAGCCCGCGTGGTAGAGGCTCAAAAATGTGCGCATTGGAAACATTAACTTAAAAACACTTCACTATTATAGTAGAAAAATCCGTGAATCTATAGAGATTTTCAAATATCCCAACAATTTAAATCGCGAAGATGGCTGCCGTCACACGTGGAAATCCCAACTGATTAAACCTCCTAGCAACCGCCACGCTTCATCGACGCATAACATTTCCGCTTCACGGACGCGCAATATTTCCGCTTCATCGACACATAACATTTCCGCTTCATTGACCCAAAAAAAATTTTATACAAACCCCTCCGGAATGAATAAATCCCCAGTCAATGTACAGTTACAGCCCTGAAGATGTCTCATAAGAGTGTGGACGAAACGTCGGCCAAAGCTACGACAACGACGCAGTTCCAACCTGGAAACCAAGAGTATAGTATTCCACAAGGAACTTTGCAAAAAATAAGATAATTTGAAGACCGGTTTTACTACTGCATGGAGACTAGTGGCGCTCATATTGAGTAGTTCTTGTGAATATTGTTTTTTCAGTTTTGTTTGTTTATTCTAATTGCAATGAAATACTTCAAAGTGCTGTTATTGCCAACGCCTACCTTGATGTTTAGACTTATTGTCAGTTTCCTAATGTAGATCAAACTTTCAGTTTTTCAGTTTCTAAATATATAAAAAAAATACGCTGGCGCTTTCTTTGGAGAGTAAGCTTTGGTTTGGGGTATCAAACGATGAGTAATTCCATTTAACATCTTTCGGGGGTATTCTTCGGGGGATATTCGGGGGCACAGGTATAAACGTCATAAGTGTGATTCATAAGTAGAGCAACGCAAACTGCGCTGAAAGCCAGTGGCTGACGCATAAAAGTTTACACAAAATAAACACGGCCAGGACAATTCGGTATAAGCGTCAGTATAACTGCGACTCGAAAGCCGATCTGTTGTGTATACATCTACGCTGTCGTATACTATATCGTAGTTCTACGTTTGTTTTGAAAATGTTTCCCACGTCGCGAAAATGACCAAAGTTGGACACAATAAGAGAATTTATTGCAGAAATGCCTGATTTAAAGTGTGATGGCGCTAAAATTCAATGTGTAGTGTGTAAAATAGATTTAATGTGTTGGTCGAAAAGTGATTGTCTACGGCACGTAAATAGTGCAGAGCATGTTTCAAAAAAAAAATTCCACACGAGATTATGACAAATTTAAATTTAATTTATGTGTTTATTGCATGTAATTTACCATTTCATTTACTAAGGAAGAAAGCATACGTCTCGTTTTGGAATGAATATTCGGACTTTAAGTTACCAAGTGAGAGAACATTACAGAGAGTTGTGCCGTCTGCTCGTGAGCATGTCGAAAAAATAATTAAGTCGGAGTTGCAAGATAAAAAACTGTGGTTATGTGTGGACGAAACAACAGATCGTAAAAAACATTCTGTGGTTAATGTAATGGTACGCACAATGGAACCACATCGACCGTCACCCTCAATTTTACTAGCTTCCAGACGAATACAACAATGCACTGCCGAAGTAATTTCAATGTTGGTGTTAAATACATTGGGAAAGTTTGAACTTTCAACAAATCAACTGTTGATTTTTATGAGTGATGGTGCCGCAAACATGCTAGCTGTAGGTCGATCTCTTAAAAAACATTGTGCTAACTTGTTGCATATTACATGTAAAATTCATACTCTCAGTCTCGTAGCAGATTGTATCAGAAAATGTTTTCCCGAGGTAGACGCTCTAATAGCACACACAAAAGCTGTCTTTGTAAAATCCCCAAAACGTATTCGGGAATTTCATAGACTATGCCCCGGTATTCCTGAACCACCACAACCTATTCTTACTCGTTCGGGAACATGGTTAGAGGCTGCATTTTATTATCTTAAATATTTTGAGAATATAAAGAACGTGATTTTAGAATTCGACCCAAAGGAAGCTGCGGCTGTCAAGGTAAGCCGCTTGAAATTTCAGGATAGTCAAGTTAAAACAGATTTGGAAATTATTCAGAATAATTACGTGGGACTAGCGGATGCGATAGAAAAACTACAAAATTCTTCGGTGTCGTTAGTGGAATCTTTGCAAATAGTGCAACATGTTCACGCACAGCTATGCGCGATAGAAGACGCAAGAAATGTTTGTGTTTTAGAAAGGTTTGAAAGTGTTTTAGATAAAGACTCTGATTTTGGCACATTAAGACAAATTTGTGAAGGTGCGCAACAGAACCGTTAAGTTATTTGAAAGATTATTTTACTCACGCAAATATAACGTCACTAGATGTAAAACGTTCGTTTTCGGCATACAAAAACACTTTTTCTTCACGCCGCACTCACTTTGCCGAAACAACTTTGGAAACATATATAATGTTACAAATATTAAATAGACATTATCCACTTTGTGATTTCACGGAGGACTCTTAAAACGGTAAGTGTTTGAGCACGTATCACATTTAATTTATTTTGTGTAAACTTTTATGCGTCCGCCACTGGCTTTCAGCGCAGTTGGGTTGCTCTATTCATAGGTCAAAGCAATAAAAGTAGATTTGTTTTTAGAACTTTTCATTGTCGATTTAGTTTCTGAAATGTTTCAGGTGGATCGTTTTATAAAAATCACACTGTATGTTCCGCAATATTATCCGATTTTTTTAAGCGTATATCCATTATGTTTATAAAACAACCAATTGCCTCCTATCTTAATGATATGCACATTTGCGTACCATATGGTTAAGGACGTATAAAAACTTCGACTGCTGGAACCTATAATTACGCGATATTTTCAGCACAGTTAGTGTTGCCGTGTTTGATTTTCAACAGGAAACATAAAGCCAATCAACATGCATAAAATTTTACTTCTTATGCCATAATTGCGGTTGTTACTATTGATGTCCACGCTGGTTGGAATCTTTATATACTCTTAACAATTTGGTGTTTAAGTATGCACATTACACTAGATTGCAGCGAAACATTCTCGTCATCCTAATTTGCGTGCTAACCCTTTAGATGTTCTATTTGGGCAGAGTAGTGATGTGGAATTAAAAAAAATCAGAAATAAAATGGAAACAAAACGTATCTTGCCTCCTACTTTTTATTGCATTAAATGCAAATGAATACCTTACACATGTAAACGATTTTATTGTTAACATATACATATATCTAAAGGATTTCAAAAACTATTAAATTTCTGGTAGGTACAACTTGAAGCAAATATCTTCCAATTTAGTGCGCTTGCTGTTAATTAATAATTCTTCTTGGTACAGAAAGTGCTTGGTCAAAGATGCTCTTATACTAATTAAGTTGATTTCCATCATTAGATATTTGCACCAAAGTCCAATAATAAATAAGTGTACATTAAATAATTCTTTGAAATAAATAATTGTATTGTATTTGCAATAGGTAAACATATAATGTAAGCAAGTCATTTTCTTAATGGAAAGTGCAAATAATGGTATGTACTAAAATTGTGCGTGATGTGTGAATTGTAGTTTTTGATTTGTGTAAAGGCAAGGAGTAACAAAAAGCTTAATATGCATTTAGTTTTTTCCTTCCTTTCTATTAATTTCAATTAGTCTGACGTCAGAGTGTATATAAAGTTGAAATTAATAACCGTGATTAAGCTCATACTGATTCAATCCAGAACGTATTTAAATCACTTGCATTTATTACAAATAAATAACATGTGGTATAGCAAATAATTTTATTGAAGTGCATCCAGAATGGCGGGTGTATGTAGCAGAGGTTATGAGAAGTCATTCTTTCTGACACCTCATCACAACATAGTGCTCATATAGCGTATTTGACACTATCCACTTATCTTAGTTGAGATTTAGGTATTAGCTTGCTAATATGTTCAGATCTTTAACGTATTTTACCGGACGTATGACATGTACAGTGTACATTCGTTGCTCGTTTAAGACAGTCAAGGCTAAAGAGCGAAATATTAATTATTCTAATGATACTAAGAAGAAAGCGTTATGTCGCTGGGAGTTAAAGATTCCAAACATAAGAACTACGTATATACGAATACAAGATTTTTTCAGTCAATACAAAAAATACATTTTATTATACCTAGTGTCCAGGATAATATGAAGTATATGGGTATATTGGAAACCGTTAGAGATACAAGGTAGGTTAAATGGGAAAAAAGTTGCGCATTTACAGGGCTAAGTACAATCCGGGATTACATTTTTTTAAATCCATTCCGTTACTGAGATACAGGGTGAAAATCAAATGTGTGCGTTTTCTAAAAACCTTAATATTTTCTTTATTATAAAAAATACAGTCATCAAATTTCCAGCATAGGGATAGGAGAGATGACAATAGCATTCTAAAAAGAGCGAAACTTTGGAACCCCGTGGGCGGAAGATCCACATCGGGGGAGGTAGAATAGGATAAAATAGGTCTAAGCCCTACTTATATAGAAATATATAAGAAGGAAGAAGATTTAGTAAATATATTGATGTTACTTTATTTCAGTCCCCAGCTTTCTGTTGTTTCATATAAAGTTAGAAGCTGCTAAATACATATACACATAGCTGTATAAATAAAGACAAATAACCCACGCCGCGATGTTTTATTAATAGGCAATCAATCTAGATATTTTGACAAAGAGACCGTATCTATGAGTTAAGTCGACAATTCGAGGCTTTTCGCTAGATCGATATGTTGTTACCGTTTCACTTGCAAGCGTTACCGTTACTTCAAACAATCTAATATAACCGTGATATGAACAGAACAGCGTATATCTATTGTATTAAAAGATTTATGTTTTCGAAAACAGATTTAGTAGTACTGCTAGCTTCTCTGCTACAGTTTATAGGGGAACAGAATTAATGCTTTGGTAGAGTGAGAGGTATTTCGTTTTCATGCGAAATTCAGAATGTGAATTCAGTCTCAATTACGAGCACATTGTATAAGATACGTATGCTTCCAAAAGTTGATAATCAAATGTATTGTCATTTCGCTTGAGTGATTTATAATACATACGTTCAGCAGAAGTTGACTAAATTTAAATATTAGTTCGCTCACGAATGTAAATATCTAATAACACAATTTAAAGGAAGGATTAGCATTATTTCATTCTGAAATAAGACATGTTTGAAAAAAGTCTGTAACTTATATTTACCATTTTTTAATACACCACTTTGCTTCTTGTTCCATATTTTAGTTTTTCTTCTAATTATTCGCAATTTTATTGTTTATTCGTTTGTGTTCCTAGCTTTTTTTGGATTAATTTGCCGTACTATTTAGTTCCCTGGAAAGTTTCGAATCTTAATGCATACAACATACGTCAATGCTTACGGTTAATCTATGAGGAACATAAAAACAGCAGTAAAAAACACTATTCAATGTTCTAATTTTTGTGTAATATAGTCAATCTTTAAGCAGTAAACCTACAACGTGAGAACTTTAATATTAGGTTATACAGACGTGAGAAAGCGGCCATTACCAAGCAATAGGAAATCAAATGCTAATTTTAAAAGATGTTTATGTCCAGCACTTAAAGCACTATCACGAAGAGAAATGACCCACTGAGTACAAATCCGCAATTTCAAAAATTTTTGCTGCTGTTTACAATGCCTATATTTACGTTTTCAGTGAAAGATTGAAATGCGGTAAAGCATCATAACTCAAAGATGCACGCGAAACTAGTTTCATACCAAATCAAATCCTCCGGCTATATACGCGTTATAAGCCGGCCATTAAATGTACATAAACAGTTCATTCCTCGAGCATCGTACATATAGAGATTTGTACAGTGGATTTTTTTATTAGTGTTTTATTTTCGCTAATATATTTAATCAAGAGCGCAACCTACTTTGCCTCTACCACGCACGCCCTTCATGCCAGAAATAAAAATCTATGTTGTGAAGGTGAAGATATGATCACGAGCAATATTTTATAAACACTAAGTTAAACATTAGACTAAACAATTGTTGAGAATGCATCTACCTACTAGAGCTGCTGATTTTGAACGTAAACACAAACCACACGTGTACATGTATGTATGAACTTTTTATACTCACGTGTTTATACACGGATGTCGAACTTTACGGGTACAGACACGGGTTTTGAGATACGAACCATTCGTCTTGGTCGAACTTTAACGTGTGTATTTCACGTGAATTTAACTGTGCACGTACATTGCGCACCTTAGATACATGTGCAATTCGCATACGTGCCGTTCAGAAGAGGTTCGGACAAATTCGTGTACACGTACTACACATATTCACGCGCATTAACAAGCTCTACTACATACACTCTACATGCACCAACTTTGTATCAAGAAATAACATTGAAAGTGAAAAAGATGCTATGCGTCTCCAAGTACGTCTATCAAGATGTGTTAACCATTCTATCTCTTTAGGATGTAATGTATTGTAATAATTAAAGCTGGCCACGAGCGGTACCGCGCAGTAGCGTAGAGTCGACCAGGCCTCGCGTTCCACTAGAGTTATTCTGCTAATAGAGATGTTTGCTGCCGCAAATAATTTCGCTCATCTTTTAAATAAAAATTAAATAACACGTGCTCAAACACTTACCATTTTAAGAATCCTCCGTGAAATCACAAAGTGAATAATGTCTGTTAAATATCTGCAACATTAGATATGTTTCAACTGTTGTTTCGGCAAAACTAGTACGGCATGAGGAAAAAATGCGTTTATATGCAGAGAACGAACGTTCTACATCTAGTGACGTAATATTTGCATAAGTAAAATAATCTTTCAAATGACTTAACGATTCTGTTGACGCACATGCACAAATGTGTCTTAATGTGCCAAAATCAGAATTTTTCTCAAAAACACTTTCAAATTTTTCTAGAACAGAAACATTTTTTGCGTCTTCAATCGCGCATAGCTGTGCGTGAACATGTTGCACCATTTGTAGAGATTCTTCTAACGGCACCGCAGGATTTTGTAATTTTTCTATTGCATCTGCTAGCACGAAGTAATTGTCGTGAATGATTTTTAAATCCATTTTAACCTGACTATCTTGAAATTTCGTCTGGCTTTTCTGGATAGCGGCAGCTTCCTTTGTATCGAATTGTAAAACCACGTTCTTAATATTGTCAAAATATTTATGATATTAAAACGCGGCCTGTAACCATGTTCCCCAACGAGTTAGAATAGGTTCTGGTGGCTCTGGTAAACGGGGGCACAGTCTGTGAAATTCGCGAATACGTTTCGGTGATTTGACAAATACTGCTTTGGTATGCGCTATTAAAGCGTCTACCTCAGGATAACATTTTCTGATACTATCCGCCACAAGATTGAGAGCATGAATTTTACACGTAATGTGTAACAAATTAGCAGAATGCTTTTTAAGAGACCGGCCTACAGAAAGCATGTTTGCAGCACCATCACTCACTAACATCGAGAGTTGCTTTGTGGAAAGTTCAAACTTGTCCAATGTATTTAACACTAACTTTGAAATTACTTTGGCAGTACACTGTTGTATTCGTTTGGAGACTAATAGAATTGAAGGTGCCGATTGATGAGGTTCCAATTTGCGTGCCATTACATTAAGAACAGAATGTTTCTTCCGATCTGTTGTTTCGTCGACACATAACCACAATTTTTGATCTTTCAACTCCGATTTTATTTTTTGTTCAATATGTTCGCGCGCAGATGGCACAATTCTTCGTAACGATGTTCGACTTGGTAATTTGCACTCCGAATAGTTGTTCCAAAGGCAGATAAATGGTTCCTTGTCTAGTAAATTAAACGGTATATTACATGCGATAAACGTAACGCATAAATTAAATATAAATTTTTCATTGTCTCGTGCGCAATTTCTTTTTGAGACATGCTTTTAACTATTTACGTGTCGTAGACAATGTTGTCTGGACCAACACATTAACGGGATTTTACAGATTACACATTTAATTTTAGCACCTTCATATATTAAGTCTGGAATTTCTGCAATAAATTTTCGAAGTTTGTCCGACCGCGGTCGTTTTGCTGACGAAATCATAATTTTTCTAGGACAGATAAACAATTGCGCAAATGACCGGCAGCGAAAATGTCCGTACTGCTCCGCAGACGAAGTAATACTACCGTTCCTCTCGATCCGAACTGATTCTACGCCGATGCGCAGTACCACTCGTGGCCAGCGTTAGTAATAATTGTTCCAAAATTAGTGTACCCTTGATTATAATATAAAACAGCTCTTGGAAATTAATAGAGTTATAATTTATTAATTGAGAAGATTGACGCAACTTATGGTTAGTTGCACCGACACGAATTAAAATTTAATCCAGGATTAAATTAAAGTGACGGGTGGAATGTGACAATTGCAGTCAATTTTAATAGAAAGACTGTCACATTCCATACCTGACACTAGTGAAGCGGCGTAAAATTTGGCAACACAGCAATATATTTTTAAATAAAATATTGATAGTAAAGTACTATTGCTTTCGTAAAAATCTGAGACAACTCATATGAGCTTTTTTGCATCTTGTGACAATGACTTCAAAAATGGCAATATTTTGTGTTTAACTAAAAAGTTATTCTTTTATTAAGAGGTTGGTTCGCTCGGGATGCACTTTTTATTTTGTGTAGTGTGAAATGACGTCACTGGTGTGGTCAGTGCAAGTAGGCGTATCGTTGTGCACAGCTGCATGCAGGCCCAACGAACGTGTGTATATTTTTACACTGGTTACCCGGACTAGCTAATGTAGGCCGAGCGAATAAAGCTAAACATTTGTAGTTTTACAAATGTAACTGATATTTTATTAGGGCACTATCATTTGAAATAAATTTGTGTAGTCTATTAGCCATTGATAAAATGTAATTATAAATAAAATTTATGTCATGACATTTCTTGTCATACATGCAGTTTCAATGGCGTGCCATGATGCCAAATGTTCGAGGACGAAAGTTTTTCTTTTATAGTTTTTAACGATTAATCTCCAAAAATTTTCTAATGGGTTCAAACCTGGACCGATGGCGAGCTATGGCAGAACTTCAATATCATGATTTTGAAACCAGTCTACAACTTAACTGTGTGTATCATGGTATAAACGTGTTACAGGAGGGAACATTGACTTTCCGAAAATATTGATGCAATTCTGAGAATTAAATTTACCCTCAATTCTCTGTCAAACGCCGATGCCTCGATAATTAATCCAACCCTACACATTCACTGAGAAACGGCCAGAAGTTTTTAAATTGTTAGTGTACTTTTCATTAAATTTAGTGTTATTTCGTCTATACACTCAATGTTTTGAATTGTTATAATCAAGTACGATTATAAGTCATTTACGATTGACACTGACAAACAATTTGGCATTAAATTTTTATTTTTTTTTTTACAACAGATATGTTTAAAATCGATAATATAGCCATAATAGTATCGCTTGCCCCAGATTTTTATGAAAGCAATGGTACTCAAATTGGAAGTTAAGTATAACATTGACTGGTAGTATTTGTTATTGTTAAACATTGTATAACATATTGTTAAACAACTTTCAATATGTTCTTATACATTTTGCTACTGAAAAAACTTGTGTGCGACACTGAACTCTAATCAGTATTTGCCTGCTTATTTTCGCAATTTATTATCTGTGTAGATGCTTGTTAGCTTGCTGGACAATATGTAAAGGAACATCATGGTTACTTTGATTAGTTGCTCGAATTCTACCAAAAAAGATAATGTTTCTGCATTGAATATTTTTAGCGAAACAAAGGAATTGTGTTCTGTTCACGCACTAGGTGCACACGTTGTATACACACTAATGCATGTTCATTGCAGAGCGGAACTAACAGATAACCACTGCGCCTCGGTGTAGAGGGTGTATGGTTCACCGACGTATATTTTAAAGAAGGTAGTAGGTGAGTCGGCTGGGAGCTTATTTAACCAAAAATACCATTATACAAAGTGTCACGGTTTCTAGGATAAAGCCAACCACCTAGTGATTTAACTAAATTAGACGATTTTTGCTACTATGGATTATAATTAGACACTATTGCAAGTTTTTAATTCCTTGTAACTGATATTTGTAACGGTAAACTTTTCATGCCAGTGTCCGTCCGTGGTATTTTTCTATAATTCGTTGTTTTCCCCTTTACTTCTGGCTTTTTCCTTTACCTTACGGTGATACATTGGTTGCCGACAGTCACTTGCGGTGGGGCAGTCATAAAATTCTAGCCACGTGTTGAGCTTCTACTTGTAATTTGCAATAATTGGATTTTATTATTGCCGTTGCTGCTGCTTTTTCTTTGCTGGATTGCATTTGTTGCTAGTTGCCGAAGGGCAAGATATAAGAAAAGTTGTGTTTTGAAATGAATAAATGAGTATTTTCTCGCTAGTTAGCGGATTCAACTCGTGGTATGCCATTTTTTTTCCTTCTTACTTTCTTATTGCTCATTACTCTAATTTATTTCAGGCTTGTTTTCTTTACATTCTGGCTATCTTTTCTACCTTTTACCTTCAATATGGATTTAATTCCACTGTAATATACTTCCTTTAGAATACGGACACAGTGCTTGAGCACATTAGGTACCCTAGTGCACTGGTGGACCTATTTTCTCAACACCTTTGAGACCATTAGCAAGCATCCCAGCTTATTAGAAGTTTACCAGGAATAATTTTTGGAGTTGAATAATTCCAGCATAGCTCCTTTTTCCCCTGCGAGGCAGTGGTCGAATACTTCATTTAAGAAGCTAGTAAGGTCAGATGAATAATTTCAGTTAGTGCAATTTGTATTTGAAGAGTATTAACGTAAACATTTAATTCATAATTAAGTGAGTAATCCGAGTAAATAGATTCTGATATCTTTAAATGTAATATATTGAAATATCTTTCTCGGGTTTTTTTTTTCAAATTTTGTTAAATTTTCTAATTTTAATTTGAATAAACGATTCTTGTAGGTTCGGGGGTATCCCTGGATACTCTTACGGCAATTTTTTCTTTTCTCTTCTAATAAAGACTTCGAATACACAATCGAACATTTATATTGGGATTGGATTTAAGATACACTTTGATTCAACCAAGGCCGAATAAAGATTGATGAAAAATTATGGCGTCGTTCATCTTTCTTTTATTTTAAATCGCGAAAGATCGGCGATTGTTTTATTTCACAGCCAATTTTGATAATTTAACCCAAATAGAAACTTTTCGATGACTTTCGATCATATGATATTATTTCTGCAAACAGCATACGAGAACAAATGCAGTGACTTAACCAGGAGGTTGTATGTTGATGATTCTGTGATCCAAACTGTCACCAACAAGCTTTAAACGAGAAAATCCACTGCTAATTTACAGAAACCTTTCAGATAAAAATGTAATTGATGAAATATTATTTATTGTACTTTTCAATTTATATTGTTGCTTATTCCAGACGATTTCTACATTAATTTGGACGAAATAAGTGAATAGAAAAATTAACAAACGAGTAGATTTGTCCATGCTACCCCACACTTGTCATTATCTATATTTTATCTATATTTTATATATAATGCCCTCGCTCCAAAGACGGTTGGCTGAGGGGGGATGGTAACAAAGGAATTTCCAATTTTCCCCACAAGAGCGATATTTAGTTACCAACGAGTGGCCAGCCTGATATTTAGTCAGTACCGAAGTGACAACTGAGAGACGTTGTTGTTGTCGTAGATACAACGTTGAACATAACAATATATACAGTGAAGACCTAAAGTATCACCCCCCCCCTAACTTTTGAACAACTGAGGCTAGCGTTTTCGAAAAAAATAGGTCGATTTTTATTTTTTCTAAGCTATCTTTTGATATTATCGACAGTTCAACTTAATTTCCGGTTTCACCGGAAGTGTCGTCAACTTTTTTCGTTTAAATAGAACATCCTGTATAATTTTACATTTTTGGAGAGGCAATAGAAAGACGAATTCAACCATATCACATTTATTATACTTTAGCTTAAGAAATATTACGATATGGAGCAATAAAGTTGGTAGTAATCTATTTTTGTTATTATGAATGTCTTTGTGACACCAATTGTCGGTTTGTCAAATCTCAGTTCCACAAGCGCAAATTATTCTAATTGGTTAGTTAAGAAGTCAAGTACAAAACAATGAATATATATTAGTAAATTAGAACAATTTGCAGTTTTTCTTTTAGCCTACTTTCCTCACACAAGAACAATTTATCGATGTATATCGGGATATTTTTTAATGAAAAGTATAGCGAATGTGGTACGATTGAATTCGTCTTTCTATTGCCTTTCCAAAAATGTAAAAATATACAGGGTGTTCTATTTAAAGTAAAAAAGTTGACGTCACTTCCGGTGAAACCGGAAATGCAGTTGAACTCCCGATAATACCAAAAGTTAGCACAGAAAAAATTAAAATCCACCTATTTTTTCCGAAAACGCTAGCCTCAGTTGTTCAAAAGTTAGTGGGGGGGGGGGATACCTTATGTCATCACTGTATACATATATATTCATTAAATAATTTCTTTTTACATCATTCTTTTACTATTGGTGCTTTACCAACGCATATATTTAATTAAAGTCTCCTATTTATTAGCCAATAACTATTAGAAATTTTCTCGTAAGGAATCCTCGAAGATTTTACTCAGTTTAGATAGATTTTACTCAGTTCGAATAGATTTTAGTTAGTTCCTTGCGAAGACACCGTAACTATTCCTGATTTTGGTTATTCCTCTCGTGGTTATAAATGAGGTGGCGCCTATAGTGGTTCGTGCATTAGAGTTCTAACCTACTCCCTCCTCCCTGAATTAGCTGGAGATGCCTTGAGGGAACAGTAAGTGAGCATCAGGTAGGTCATATTCTTTTGGTTATCAGGCGTCACATATTTTAATAATCTTTGATATCTATTCCATCAAATAAAATCTCTACATGTGATAAAAGAAATGGGGTCGATTAAAGTTAAAAAATCGTCTAATTTAGTTAAATCACTAAATTGGCTTTTTCTTTGAAACCGTAACACCTTGTATAATGGTATTTTTGGTTAAATAAGTTCCAAACCTTGCCCACTTTCCACCTCCTTTTAGGTTTACGTCGGTGAACCAAACACACTGTATATTGATACGATAAGGTAGATAAAACTAAATAACAAGTTCTTTAAAATATACAGTTAAGTAAGAATAAAATTGATGTGTAACATGTAGATGCATAAACTAGTTTGGAATATGGTTTTTTTAATCACACGATGCTGAGGCATAGCTAGCATATACAATCGTCCCGAAATTTGCACACAAAACTAAAAGAATTAATGTATTATGTGGCTTTATTTTGGAGTTGATGTGGATGTACTTTCAATTTTCAACCGCTGCGCAGACTGTCACTATACACATAAAGGATGAGTTCTTTATATGTAGTAATATAGCACAACAATTACCGAACATGTGATAGTAATAAATGAATTCACATATTTCCTAGATAATTTATAAAATAAAATTCTTGGAGCCTTCGAGTGTTCTTCGTGTTTCTTCAGCACGCACTTGATTAAAACAATAACAATAAACAGATGATAACACTAATACTTTCGTTTCTGGCATTAATATAAGAAATAAGAAGTATTTTATAATAACCACAGATGTTAAAAGTTTAAGTACATATTTAGTTCCATCTAAATTAGTGATTAATAGTCTATGTTCCTTTCCTAGTACACAAGTTAATGTGTACAATAGTACTCGTAGTATTAAACGCGGATTCCGTGGGAATTACTTCGCGCGTACAAAATATCAATCCCGTCTGTCTATGCGATTTATTTGGTCGGATAATCTTTGTAATAGGAAAAGGAAATATAGAAGGTACGGCGAAACTCACAAGTAAGCGGACACCCAACAGGTCATAGCGCATCAACTCTTCTCTATCGCACCGACTCTGCCTTTCCTAGCTGTATTTTGTATTTAGTCGCTTGCCGGGCCTCGTCCGGTAAGGAACATTTAAGGAAGTTGCATATAAGATGCATGCTTCTCAGGACAAAGAACGATACAGCTGTCTCAACGCGCTATGCGAATCGGCTACCTGCATTGAGTGGTCGTAGAGTATAACGGAAAATATACAATTGTATACATTTTACTACCTGCTAATAATGAGAAATTCATACACGTAATTTGTAATAAGCGATTGTCGCATTTTGAAATGTAAAGCGTGAAATAGAAATCTATACAGGTGAAATTGTAAAAATACATATGCAAATTGATTATATTATTAGTTACTCCATATAAACAAACAAAATCCATAATCTATTATGCATTTTTATTGGGTATCATGATTACTTTTATTTTAGAATTGAAGCAAAACAGTAAACGTTCGCGATATACGATTTTTTATTAAAATATGAAAAGTTGTGCCGATAAATGTCTACCGTTAGATGATTTTACGTAGTTCTAACAAGTGACAAATGACGAACCAAGTAAAAAAATTGTAAAGCTATTACATACGAATTTAGACCCTAATTCTGTGGCTTGGGTCTAAAAGGGCCAATGTTAAATACGAAATAAATTGACATTGGCCCTTTGCAAGATGTAATATGCCATCTTGAAGAATTAATGATATCGTGTGATCACGAAGCGAATGGTTTTATTATCATTCTTCTTATTTTAGACATTACATTTAAAAAATATTAGTCAATTTTATTAGGTATTAATCGCCAAAATAATCATTGTTGTGCATTTATATACGAATTTAAAAAGGCATCATTGTCATTCTTTCAAAACTGAATATTTTTTCTTTTTTATATGCATATGTAGATAATTGTTGTTTTATATGCATTGAAATATGAGTGAAAGAGAGAATAAAATAATCTGAAAAGGAATTACTATAACATTAAAATGTTCATGTTATTTCAATAAACATAATCGTAGACATCAAAAAGCTTTTCGATACGAAGCAATACAGTAACTGCAAACAACTGAAGTGATAAGTATGTGGAGTGTATATGTAGGTATTTTCGTTTCGCTGACATGAAAGAGGAAAAATAATAACAGAAGCAAGCGTATCATTAATAACTTTATTGCACGTTAGAATTCTACAGTCACAAAATTAAAATAAAAACGTCATTGAAGTTACAGAAAACAAAAAACAAAATATCATAATACAGAATTATAAACAAAACATGGTTAGCGGGTATTTATAACCCGCAGTAATACAACAATAAACCAGAGTAAAATTAAAATGGTGACAAATCATAGACAGGTTGGCTAGGCGATACCATTGAGTATTTTCCCACTCAATGCATATACTATACATATAGCAAAGGAACTGAAAAGATATAATATGCCAAACGTGTCACTATCATTTTCAATGAGAAAAGCATAGGATAAGAAAAACTGCAAGGCTTACTTACAACAAAGATAAAAAAAGTATTATAGATCGGAAATAATAAAAACAAACATGTGGATGACAAGACATACTAGGTATACATTATAAAACAATGCAAACATTTCTAAACTGAGAAGTTATATAAGCATTTGTGTGCATGTCAATGGCAGCGTATAAATAGACAAAAAAATGATATATAAATAAAAATAAGATTTCATTCTAACATTAACATTACAAAATATATTAATATTTGTAGATACATATAAGATACTTATGTTTTTTGCAATAACGGCATAGTAAAATGAAAAAGCCAACGTAACAAATATATATATAAAAAACTGAAATAACGTTCTGGTAATACAAATACAATATCAAGGGCATAGTAAAATTAAAAAACGAACGTAACAAAAATATATAAAAAACTGAAATAATATTCTGGTAATACTGAACACATTAATACCTAAACAAACGTAACAAAATATATAAAAAACTGAAATAAATATTCTGGTAATACAAATACACTATCAAGGGCATAGTAAAATTAAAAAAGCAAACGTAACAAAAATATATACAAAACTGAAATAATATTCTGGTAATATTGAACACATTAATACCTGGTCCAAAAACCATTGTTTTCTATCGTAGCCTGCATTCTGCTACGCATGGAAGCAACAAGATTCGGGCACGACGGTTTACCACGTAATCCTTCCCAAATACTTGTTACATGGTCGCGCAGATTTTGCTTCGTACGAATTACTATATCTAAATTGTCCTCCCAGTTGGTCGTCATAATCCCCCATAGATTCTCAATTGGATTGAGATCGGGGGATTTTGGCAGGCCATGGGAGTAATTCTATATCGGGATGGTTTTCAAACCAATCCCTTACAACTCGCGAAGTATGTACCGCGGAATTGTCCTGAACGAGAGTTATGCGAGTAGGTGGGGGATATAATGCCCGAACACTCGGCAACATAATATCCTCCAGTACATCGACATATTCCTCTGCATCCATCCGCGGACTCACTTCTACGAGTTCGCCAGGTCCCGCCGCCGACATCCATCCCCAAAAGGCAACACTGATGCGACCACTTTGCCGCCTCGGCAGTACATGTTGTGGATCATATCTGGTGTTATTTGGACGCCAAAGTATTTTCTGCCATCCTGGGATGACCTGAATACCTTCTCGTCCGTAAAAATAACACCAGTCCAATCACGTTCTAAATTTTGCTGAGCAAAACGTAAACGTGATTGGGCATGATCCGCCGTCATGTCTACCTTTTTCGCTGGGCTGCGGCAATGAAGACCGATGTTGTGGATGTTCCTACGAATTGTCATCCCTGAGCATTGCAGCTGAAGGGTCTCCTTCACTTTGGTGGAAGTCGTGAAAGGATGCTGCGCTAGATGTTGTCGTAGCCGATGGATGTCGTTGTCGGTTAACTTCCTTGGCGGTCCCGGCTTAGGCCTTGATTTTAAGGCGACATCTTCATTTTCTGTCTGCCATCGCCGAATCCACATATGGCATTGTGATTTCTAAAAAGATGCAGGGATATACGATAAATTTTAAGAAAGGAGTGCAAAAAGTTATTTCTTATCCCAACAGTAGTTATAATTTCGAAGTAAACGGGAGTGTTTTCAATACTATAGCTATGCTATTCTAGACACGCTAATTTTATTATACATATCTTCAAAATAAAGGAAATTTTTTTGAAGGAAATATAATCATGGTTAGGATACGTTATTTGGAGCCAAACAAGTGAAAGTCAATAAAAAGTGGAAATTTTTAATTTTTTTGACTAGTAATCAATGCACGATTGATAACGCATGATAAGGTGCCAAGTTTATCCAGGTGGTCACATTTACAGGTTCTACTGTATTTGTTATGATTAACATTGTCATGATAATGAAATGATAATTTTCAAATTTATAGAAACATTTAAAACGTATAATGTAACATATTAGTAGTTCCTTCGAAAAAGATTATGAAATAAAATCAAAACGTCAGGAAAGATTTTAAATAATAAAAGTACCCAGAAAAAATAGTATATTATTCAATGAGCATATAATAGGCTTATTATTAACGAGCGAGACGTTTATGTCACGAGCCGTATGCGAGTGACAGAATTCACACGAGCTAATACATAATAGCCGATTATATGCGAGTAGAATACTATACATTATCCCCGATTCATAGCTAGAGTTTAGAAAATAAACTTTAAATATTCGCTAATACATATACTTCAAAATATTCAAATGGCTACGTCACATAATCGTACCGATAGTAACCATACGCGTAACCATGTTAGAATATTAGAAATAAAGTGAAACTCACACGTATTTAATAAAACGGTATTACTATAAGGTTCGAATAGAGACATTTTTCGCACATTATACAGCAATCGTGGATAAATATATTATTATATAATAAATAGCAGTAAAGAAAAATCCTATTACATTCTTAATAATTTGGATAAGGGTTGGGATTAATTAATTCAAGTGATTTAATTCAAGAATTAAATATTTTCTTCTTTCAAAGTCATGACTTTTTTAAAAAGTGAATGGGTCCTGATTTATGGCAAAAAAGTAAAAACATACATAGTCTCGAAAAACATTAGCATTCTTTTGTGCAGTCGGGTAGAAAGAACAGACTGGAAGTTGTTTTTTTGTTATTTCTTATTGCACATTTTAATTTGACGACATAACGACATATAGAATGTATATGTAATTATCAGAAAATGAATACAAAATGAAGTATGGAAAAACCTATATGGTTTTCCTTCCCAAATAAACAATCACTTAGTTTTTATCTGTATGTAACATAATAGTAAGAAAGATAGTAAAGAATCAATTACTATTTACCAGTTTGATTAACATTTTCATTGTACGGGTCCTCCTTAGCAGTTTTTTCTACGCTTTGTCTGTCTCGAAAATCGGAGTGCTATCATTATAACTGTTCAATTATTTAGTTAACTTGCTATATTATCTCTACGATACAGAACGTTGCGAAATTTTTAATGGGATTTCGCCGTTCAAGTAGCTGTTTAGTATGTTCTATTTTACGAAATTTCCATTTAACGAACTTTTTTCGCCAATTTATCTATTTCGCTAAATAGAAGTTCCACTGCATTTTTCAGTGTTATACTCTACTCTATATATTGTTCTGATTTCAATTAAAATGCGCAATAAAAAAATAGCAAACTAGCAAGTAATTTTTTAAAAATCACATAAGTCAGGACATTACGACTTTTTTTAAAGTCACGACTTTTTCATACTTTCATTTGGATACACATGTCACTTGCTTACCTATCTCAACAGTTGAAATATTGTTAACGTGGCTAGATGTTAACTAGGTATAAAAACAATACGATAATATATATTGAACGGATTGAGATTGATAATTTTTGAAATTAATAATTTTTATTCTTACCGATAAATTTACTTCCTCTGCAATCTGGCGACAACTTAAGCCTTGCTGCCATAAAGTTACAACTTTCGAACGTGTCCTCTATGCTCGATTGGCGTGGCATTTTTCTTGATAATTAGAATATGTGTAGTTAACAAAATCGCAACTAATTGTAATTTTAATGTCTGATGTAAACTCGTTGAACGTGTAGTGTGCACCGTCGGAAAGAGACAACACCTCAGTTGTAATTAACTAGTTTAATTAAAATATAGAATACAACAGACAACTTTCTCGATGCTTAAAGATAGACTGGTTACAAGCGATCTGATCTTCGGTATACTATGCCTCTTATACATTTCTACTTCTTATATTTATAATAATTTCTAATCATTAGTAAACGAACGATATATCTAAATGACATTTACAATAATAATGGCAGTGCGTGACGCAGAGGGTTGTTTGTTTGTCTATATGTAATCACCTGTGCGTCGCTAGTTTTATATTGTGATATATGAGTTTATATTAACATAATTGTTTATATTGTGATATACGAGTTTATATTGACATAACTCCTTCATCAAAAATGAACAATTGGGAAATAAGTAATTCGGACAATATTTAACGTAGATAATAACAATTCTTAATTATGTTTGATACAAGAATGAATGACAATGTTTGGTAATGACTAATATAATCTCAGGCGATGGATGATGGTAAATACAATAGATTGATTACGTACGTTGTGATACATTACACATTACAATACATTACAATACATTACAATACATTACAAACGGAAAATGAGTACTGAAGTATATCTGCGTATTTTACCCTCCTAAATATTATTTACTATTATTGGTAATAATTATTGGCATCTGGGTATTATTCATACGGTTATTCCTTTAATCCAGCGGTTCCCAAAGTGCGGCCCGCGGGCCAAATACGGCCCGCAAACCTTGTGAATGTGGCCCCGCGATATCGATACGATATATTATATTTTTATTTAAAAATAAATAAGTAAATAGTAAAATAAATAAATAAACAAATAAAATAACATAAAATATTTTAAATAAATTCTTACAGAACTTTAATCATAAGCTATTGTATTCATAAAATATTGTTTAGTTTATATAAAAATTGTAGTATATATACATTCTATTTATTACACACTGTATAGAAATATATATAGTAATCTCAAATAGATACAGAACTGTTAATCATTTCTGGCGCATTTAACACAAGAGAAACGAAAATTTCAAGAAAAATGGAGTATTTTATATCTTGCAATTGAAAACAAAAAAAAATCAATTACTTGTCTTATATGCCAACAAAATGTGTCTGTTTTCAAAGAATACAATATAAAACGACACTACGATACGCATCACAGTAATTATAATGATATTAATGGTAATGAAAGACAAATAGAATATGAATCTCTACAAAAGTCCTTTAGTGGTTAGAAATTAGTGTTTCAAACAAAATGAATCTTCCGTTTCGGTTAGCTATGATATGACGCAAGAAATTGCCAAACATAGTAAATCAATTTTAGAAGAATTTTAAAAGAATTTTATGTTGAAAGTTTGTTGACATAGTGTGCCCAGATAAATAGACGTTATTGAATGATATTACGCTGGTCCAATATTACAAGGTTGTATGTTACAATTTAAATAAATATTGGCTTAGTACTATTACAAGGAACTGTGTTGTCTGGGCTACACATACATACATTGTTTTCTTTTATCTGAACCCAACAGAATTAGTAAGAATGTTAATATATTGAAAAAACATTACCATATTTCTAATCCTAAAGTAAACATTTTAAAACTCGTTATTCTCACTTTGAAACATGTGGAAAATTGGTAAAAATAAATATTTAAATATAAGTATTTAAACAAAAAAAAAAATCGTGGATATTGGTTTTGATGTTATCCCGTTTTTTTTTGGCCCGCCAAAAATGTCGGTAATATCAAATTGGCCCGCCTAAGAAAAACTTTGGGAGCCCCTGCTTTAATCGCTATATGAAGAAAAGGTTTTAAGCATCATTAATAATATATACAATTTCATTTGTAGATTAGGAAGATCTTATACCTACTTTCCTTGGAAATTTCCGATGTAATTAATAAGTATTTAATCTGCAGATTTACCAAACTATTCGCACAGCACATTGTCCGAAATTTTTCTCACTATTATTTACTATACACACGCATTGCAGAAAATGGTAATTATATCGCCTTAGTTATATATTTTACTAAAAGGTAAAAAGAAAAACGCGTCTGTTCTTTTCCACTGGTCCTTGTATAATTTCCGTTTAAATTCCGCCATTCCGTTCTTTCCACCTTTCGTTCGTTTATGAATAATAGTTACAAGAAATTCAAAGCATACTGTATTTTTGACGTGCCTTATATGTAGCTCCTGGTAGCTCTACTGCCATATACATTATTATATTGTTATTGTTACTATACTGTCAAGAAAACTAAATAACCGTTATTTTTTCGTTGCGACTTCGGTTTCAAGCAGAAAAGAAGTTTTTTGCTTTTCTCATTTTTATACCACTATTTCCATACTCTTAAACCTTTTGGGTAAATATTTTCTCGAAATACATACATTTTTACACAGAAAACAATAGTTGGTAAAATATGCAGGTTTCTCCTAATTATTCTAGCATCTGCATTTATT
Source organism: Dynastes maya (assembly GCA_029619315.2). NCBI lineage: Eukaryota > Metazoa > Arthropoda > Insecta > Coleoptera > Scarabaeidae > Dynastes > Dynastes maya. Next base: position 37,761,855 of record JAROYE020000004.1, read on the forward strand.
TTCCTAAAGGATAACGCAATTAGGACTATTAAATATTAATGACACTAATCCAATTTCAAAACAAAACTGGGAAAGCCTGCACTTAATACTTAATACCATCTTGTCTTAATGTTCATCCTCGAACACCTGATTATTACGTGATAATTTGAAAATTATTGGTTTCTATGAAATGCCCATTAGTGTCTATTAGTAAAATGCATTTATAAATAATGGATATGCTTGAAAATTTGCATAACGATATTACAAATAGTTCGCTACATACATAAAAGTAAACAGTACTTAAATAGATTTTAATGATCCATCCAAGAAATATATATTTCTACATTTTTCTAAGAAATTGCGACTTGCCTCCAAACTTTCCGTCGGTAGTGTAAATACGGCAAAAAAGTTAAATCGTTCAATAAAACAGTTGCCCCGAGATTAATTCAACAAACAGAATTCCGAAAAAGAAAAAACAATTTTTAAAGCAGTGAAATGCAAAAACAAATACATATATAAATATACTTATAAATAACAATAACTTTCATAAGAAATAATTCCCGCGACCGATGCTGTAACACTCGCATATAATACATATTTAGTCGGTTTAGAAATAATGATCCTTCCTTAAACTCTAACATCGATTCGCTGACTATTATTCGGTACGGCGCGGCGCGGCGGCATATTCTATACAGATTGTAAAAGAGGGTTTTTTATGACATGCATTTCATACCAACGCCAACGTTGGTTACTCGAGGAAAGCCGGTGATGAAGTAAGCTAAGGCGATGCGGGTAGTTGGAGCGGGGCGACTCGCCTAAAAGTGCGATAGAGACGCACAACTTGCGCACAACTCGTATTGTCCGGTTACATTTGTTTATTGCCGTACGTAGACAAGCAAGTATGCGCGTTTAACGGTTAGACATGTACACGGAATCGCACACAGACACGTAGAAGCACTAAAAATGGTTAATGAGATAACTGTAACGTTGTTAATGAGACATATTCCACACACAACACAGAAAAACATAGAGCCCAATTGCCTCGATATGTGCGTAACGTTAACGCCAACTCTCGAATTTACAATATCTGTTCAAATCGACTATGGTACCTAGGGTGTGTTAATTAAGAATGTACGAAACAACATAACTTGTACACACATCCGGCAGTGCGACTGGGTAATGCAAATGTTCAAAGTAAATAATGACTAGGGAATGTTTCTTTATTTGGAATTAGAATAAAATGGTCGGTCTAATAGCTGAATTGTACAGTGCTTAATTATTTTCCAAAACCGATTATAGAAGCAAAAGAGAGAAGTTCCACAATCACTGCGCTATAAGTTGATATGCTTGTTAATATACGGGGGCACCGAGAAAAGGTCACTTGAAAGGCTTTTCGCGAAAACAGCACATGCCAAAAAGCTGCGAAAATAAAATTGTGCAAGTTAAAGTAAAATTATAAAATTTTTGCTGATTAATATGCGTGCTTTATTGAAAGCCGTGCACTTTTCAAAATATAGAAGCGAGAAGTCATTTTTGCCAGAAAATGATAAACAAATTAAATACTACTATATCTGCATTTAATCGGTAGGAATCGTATAAAAACAGGTTTTGCTCTGTGGAACGATATGCCTTGTGCCGCTGAGCGACCTGGAGATTGATGTGGGAATGCATAGAGTTCGCATTTGTTACCATGAAATAGATATACATTTTTTAAACGTATGCAGGTTGTACTGCATTTCTTTTCAGTATATATTTTTTTTATTTTTTATATTTATTTCGAAGTATACAAAGGCATACAAGAAAAGTCAAGAAAACCACATAATTTTAATTATTCCAATATTCGTTATAATAAGTAGAGTTGCTCAATTTACGCCAACAGCCAGTGGCGGGCGCCTAAAAGTTTACACAAAATAAATGGTCAGAAATAAAATATAATACGTGCTCAAACACTACCGTCTTAAGAGTCTTCCGTGAAATCACAAAGTGAATAATGTCTATTAAATATCTGCAACGTTAGATATGTTTCCACAGTTGTTTCGGCAAACCCAGTGCGGCGTGAGGAAAAAGTGTGTTTATATGCAGAAAACGAACGCTCTACATCTAGTGACGTTATATTTGCGTAATTAAAATAATCTTTGGAGCAACTTAACGGTTCTATTGATTCACCTTCACAAATTTGGCTGAATGTGCCAAAATCAGAATCTTTCTCTAAAACACTTTCAAACCTTTCTAGAACACAAACATTTTTTGCGTCTTCTACCGCGCACAGCTGTGCGTGAACATGTTGCACTATTTACAGAGATTCCACTAACGACACTGAAGAACTTTGTAATGTTTCTATTGCCTCCACTAGTCCGAAGTAATTGTTCTGAATAGCTTTTAAATCCGTTTTAACCTGACTATCTTGAAATATCGACTGGCTTTCCTTGACAGCCGCAGCTTCCTTTGGATCGAATTGTAAAATCACGTTCTTAATATTCTCAAAATATTTATGATAATAAAACGCGGCCTGTAACCATATTCCCCAACGTGTAAGAGTAGGTTCTGGTGGCTCAGGCATACGGGGGCACAGTCTGTGAAATTTGCGAATACGTTTTGGGGATTTGACAAACACTACTTTTGTATGCGCTATTAAAGCGTCCACCTCAGGATAACATTTTCTAATACTATCTGCCACATGACTGAAAGCATGAATTTTACACGTAATATGTAACAAGTTAGCACAATGTTTTTTAAGAGACCGGCCTACAGAAAGCATGTTTGCGGCACCATCACTCATAAACATCAACAGTTGGTTTGCTGAAAGTTAAAACTTTTCCAATGTATTTAACACTAACTTTGAAATTACTTCGGCAGTACATTGTTGTACTCCTCTGGAAGCCAATAGAATTGAAGGTGACGATTGATGTGGTTCCATTGTACGTACCATTACATTAACCACAGAATGTTTTTTACAATCTGTTGTTTCGTCCACACATAACCACAGTTTTTTTATCTTTCAACTTCGATTTAATTCTTTTTTCAACATGTTCACGAGCAGATAGCACAACTCTTTGTAGCGATGCCCGACTTGGTACTTTGCAGTCCGAATATTTATTTCAAAAGAAGACATATGCTTCCTTGTCTAGTAAATTAAACCGTAGATTACATGCAATAAAGGTAACACATAAATTACATTTAAATTTGTCATAGTGTCGCGTACAAATTTTTTTTTTGAGAATGCTGTTTGCTATTTACGTGACGTAGACAATCCCTTTTGGACCAACACATTAAAGGAATATTACAAACCACACATTGAATTTTAACGGTATCATTATTTAGGTCAAGCATTTCTGCTATAAATTCTGTAACTTTGTCCAACATTGGTCGTTTTCGCAACGTAGGAAACATTTTTAAAACAAACTTCACCACATTTACCTTTTGATAAATTATACAAAGTTGTCATTTAAGGATACGAAATAAGGTTTCGTCACGTACATACCTTCATATGCACACAATCAGCTCGCGCAGGCAATGCTGTACATCTACAACGAATATGCAACCAGTGCTGCTATTATTGTTAAAACTCTTGCCAGATTCTATTACTGAAAAAATACCCTTCAATTAAGCACAGCTGTTAAATCCAAATGTCGGCTAAGCTCTTTTACAAAAAAATCCATAATAATTTTTGCATTTAAAGCATGAAACAAGATGATGAACCTATATAAAAGACCCTACAAGAAAAATTTTATGTATTGTCGCTTTTTATAGAAAAAGGTTTTTGTTTAAAATTGGAGCCCCATAGCTTCAATTGCAATAATAAATTTAAAGCAAGAATGTTGTGTTGCGCCTAACTTTGGATACTAATTAATTCCTCTGATTGTGATGTTAACTATTTATAGAAAAAGTGTAAAACTAGATGTGGATATTTTCAAATAGCAACATACGACATTGTATATCTTCTTAATGACTACAATGACGTTATTTTACAGGCTGGTTCAAATTAACAGACCACTATTGCTATTAGTCCTACGAAGTCGGTTAAATTAGTATGGTTGGTGTTTTTAGCAAGCTACTGTTACTCAATGCGAAGTCAAACGGCGTACGTCCAAGGGCACATACGCACTAAGCGGTCCGGGTGATCGCAGCTAGTGGTTGAACATGCGGCCAACCGCATTGCGGGTAGTCGCAATCGTAATCGCGGCATCCGGTTGAAAAACCGTTATCAATTGGGGTCAGAAAGAACTATTTCAAAGATGGACTTAGAAGAAGCGGTAGCTGTTTATTATATCTACACTCGTTATATAAAGAAGAAAAGGTACTGGGTACATCCATTTTTGCAAACGCGAGAAGAAACCAAGTAATTTGAAATATTTTTCCAAGAGCTTAAGGAATATGAAGATTGTTTTAAATTTATATCGGCATACTCTGAGTTTTTTGTATTCCAAATTAATGGTCTATTCTGTATTTCAATAATAAATGTTTCAGTATCGAACTCCATTTGCATTGTTTCTTCGCATGTCCTGAAACGATGACAGCTACCCGCAAAATGATCGCACAGTACGAATAGCAACCGTGCGGCTGGCCGCTGGAAGGGCCGCAGTTTTCCAAGCGATCGGACCGGTTTACGGGCAGCCGAATCGCAGTGCGTATAGAGATAAGTTTAATCATACATTTCAGTGCATACGGTCAACGTGACGGCTAGTCGCATCACGGGCTGCTTAGTGCGTATGTGCCCTAAGCGCCACTTGTACCAGAGATGTTCTAACCTCCGGTAGGGATCTTCAATGCCAAACATCGAATTGACACGAACTCTACGCTACGGTTTTATTTCCTTCCCTGAGAAAAAGGCATTCGATTTTTATCCGTCAACAACAGTCGATTAGGTAGACCGTCTGTCATTTTTCGACAAACATAATTATAGATGTAATAATAAACAGCTAAACTACCTTATATGTAAATAGAAGTGACATACCATTTAAAAGATTGATTTTATTGATAACTAAATGATACGTGCGTACTTTTCTGTTATTGACGTTTACGCCATATTTTTGAATGATATAATTCGTGCGGGAAACCATTAACCTTTAACTTGTGTGGCGGTTAATAATAGCGCTTTAAGTATGGTAGGGTCAAATTCGACCCCGCACTAATTTTTATATAAAAAACAAAAATATCTACGTTTATATACAACGTGGATTAGATATAACTTTATTCTAAATAATTCATGCAGATTATTACCACACGCAGAGAAATGTTTACAAGTATCAAAGTTGTCCACCTTAATTCAAGACAATTACTGTTTCAATTATAATAACTGTTTTAAAAAAAACAAATATTTTCTTAGCGTTTCTTTCTCCGCTTAAGAGAAGTATGTACTAATAATGAAATAATTGTATTTCTTTGTTTAAGACATTTGTTAACTTGATTCAAGAAAATCTTGCAGAAAATTTGAAGAAAGCGATTCTTAGTATAAGTAAATAGCCACTGTAACACAAAACAATATTTTCTTAAGGATAGTAAATACTTTTCTTAATTTCAGAATGCGTTTAGGTATTGTTCATAAATCAAGAGTTTCATTTTCTTAAAATAAAGCATTTTTTTTTACTTAGAATTCTTGAAATGCATATTATTTATATGCACATTATTAATTGCGCTTTTCTTGTTTAAAACAGTACGACATATACGTACATAATGCAGAAAATTATTCACATTGCTTGTGACTTTAAAAAGGCTAAAAGTAGAGGTTATCTACAGAATAACGTTCAAACCAATTAATGTACAAGTACACAGGAGAGAAATGCTTAGAAACAATAACTAAGACAGATAATGCTAATAAATAGCTCCTGGTATTGATGGAATCACTACAAGCAAAAACAATATTAGAAGAATAAAAGCATTAAAGCTTCTTACTCTTGGCCACATTGCTCTCAGTTTATGCCACTAATCTTCAAAAACAACAGCTGACATTTTTTTCTAACGCCACATAGTGCCAGCAGTTATAGTCATGCCGTTCTAGAGACAGTACACATATACATATGTATACCCTTTGTTAGAGAGTAGCGAATATAGAAACCGAAATATAGATGGCATACTTACCCATGCAATGATATAGTCTTTAACATACGACGTTTCATAAGCATTTTCAAAAGATACCGGTTAATGTAATATTTTTTCTTTTTATTGCTATTTAGCACGTATACTAATTTAACTAGAATGTTTTTAAAATATGTATATAATAAATAATAATAAAGGGATAAATAGACTTAAATATTAACTCATTAATTATTAAACTACATTTTCACATCATACTTTAAAATTTTCCATTTGGAGAAATTTACACTGAAAGTAGGAGGTAACAAATCTGTCTCCTATTGGTGTAAAATTCACCAAAAAACATATCACACTTTCTAATGGCATGTAATATACGCCATAATAACGAACGCTATCTAAAATAGACTTGGTAGATATCTTTAATCTTTAAAACAAAACGGTTATTTTTGTATATGAAGCTTCTCATGAGTTTTTTTGTTATGACTACCTGGAATATCAAGTTAACTTTTCGTATAAACACTTTGTATGAGCTGTATGCAACATAGTTTGATCCCGTACACGGTAACTACGAGGGCATTCCAGAAAGTAGTACCCGTTTTGTCATACAGATGGCGCTACCGATCCAATTAAAAGCAAAGTGGCACAGATGTCATCAGTAACATTGTAGCTTTGCGGGAAAAAAGAGTTGAAGTTCTTCCAGTGCGTGGTGTGAGTTTTATGACGCATAAGATAGAAAATCCCGCGAAATGCGAAGTGCGATCCGTGATCCGTTTTCTGAATGCAGAAAACGTCTGTCCAAGCGAAATTCATCGCAGGATTACTGAAGTGTATGGTACGGGAACAATGGATGAGTCATCTGTAAGGCGCTGGGTTCGAAATTTCAAAGAGGGAAGAGATAATGTGCACGATGAAGAGCGGTCAGGTCGCCCGTCCCTTATCACCGACGATTTGAAGAAACGTGTCGATGATTTCATCGGTGCAGATCAAAGCGTAAAACTGAAAGAAATGAGTAAACAATTTCCTGAAATTTCACAATCATTGCTCCATGAAATCGTGACGGGCCATCTGAATTACAGAAAAATTTGCGCAAGACGGGTGCCCAAAATGTTTACCGACTAGCACAAGACCAACCGCATGGGTGCTGCGTTGACGTTTTTGACACGTTACGAGCAACAGGGCGATGCATTCGTTGACCAAATTGTTACTGGGGATGAAACCTGGGTGTGCCATTTCACACCTGATACAAAACGCAAGTCCATGGAGTGGCACCATCCACGATCTCCAACAAGGCCGCGCAGTCGTTTTCCACGAAAAAGGTTATGGCCTCAGTATTCTGGGACCGAAAAGGTCTGTTGTTAATTGATTCCGTGCCCGAAGGGACGACCATCAGTGCGGACACATACTGTGAAACACTTCAGAAGCAGCGTAGGGCCATCCAAAATAAGAGGCGGGGAATGCTGACAAGTTGAATTGTTCTTTTGCATAATAATGCTTGTACCCACACGGCTCGAAAGGCCACTAACCTTCTTCGAAAGTTCAAGTGGGAGGTTTCTGACCACCCTGCGTCTAGCCCCGACGTGACTCCAAGTGACTATCATTTGTTCAGTAAACTCTAGGATTGATGATGATGACTTAAAAGCAGATGTACAGCATTGGCTGGCTACGTTGGCGGTAGAGGTTTGCGCGGAAGGCAGAAACAAACTGGTTTCAAGATACAACAAATGTCTCAACAACGGCGGCGACTACAATGAAAAATGAGTAAATGTATTACATTCATTTAAATAAAATCATTATTTACTTTCCTTAATTTTTCTTTTAATTATATGTAAACGGGTACTATTTTCTAGAATGCCCTCGTACTTTAGAGCGCTGGTTGATATTTCGAGTTCTCATATAATCTAGTTAAGGGTTGCAGGGTTGCAGTACCTGGAATGTACTTGTACACTTTACAACCAATACTGCATAACATAATGAGATATAACGATGTTCTGAGTATATCTGCGTCCATTAAACTGTCTTTTCGCTAAATGCATCAAACTGTACTTTTAATTCATTCAGATCTTTAACGTCGGCTTTCCAACTTTCCGGTGAATCTTTTATTTTCTGTGCGATGTAATGTATTCGTATTTATCGTTGCCGACGGTGTTCAAAAAGCAAGCAGATGTAATAGAAGAAGGATGTGTGGCAGCCACATAAACTTTACATAATAAAGTGAATAAAATACATGCATAATAGCATGGTTCATGCGAGAAGGACGGTTATTTAGATACCCTACGCCTGGTTGAGATATGAGCCCCATCAGAAATAAATACGTATGCATCTAGCTTAATCTGCATCTGGCAACATCGCCGCATATAAAACGATAACTCCGACGGTATTCCTCGTGAAATATTACGGTTGAAATACGGAACGTTGGCTTGTTCGATGCAGAACTTCACTTCTCGATTTTATGAAAATAACAGAAATAATTGAGTTTTAGTTTCAAAAGGGACATAAAAAACAAACTACAGTAATTAATGTTTACAAGGCAAAGATGAATATCGCTTATTTGAGAATACAGACCGGATAGAAAATATGGAGGAGTAGAATTACTTGTTAGTTTTTGGTTCTGTTTGGAAATGATTTGATTTGCAAAAAGGTTTACTGCAGAAACATGTCCTATAGGTTTAATAAATTTATTTCAAAAATTTCCAGACAAAGTGAGGAACAATGGAGATTGTTCGCAACATATCAAGTAGTGCAATTAATATACGATAATTCCTTACGTTGTTGCCGTATATCAATGTGGTGCCGCATCTCAATGTGGTGATTTTTAAATTACCGAACTGGTTTCCAGATGACAGTCTGTGAGATGTGATCATTAGGAAGAGGAACAAAACCCAAAAATGGAACCAGCTTCTTTATTAAGAGTGACGAGCTGACCAATAGTGCGATATCTAATACCGTTCCAAGTGTCTTATACAATTATAGAATAGAACAGAATACAATATAATTACATTATCCAACAGATTAATCCACTTATAGGACAATAATCAAGTAAAAATGTACATATGTAGATATTACACAACTGCATAAAATAAAAGGAAATAATAATAATATAACTTTCTGTTATGTTCTTAGTTTTTCATTCGTGTATTTTCTGTTGGACATTTAATAAATGTTATTACTATTATTATTACAACTAAATAACATTAGCACTTTTTCCAAAATCAGTGAATCATCAGCTTATTACCGTTTTTATACATCGTATACATGTCCAGTAGCAGAAACTGTGCTGATGCGCCTGTTAATGAATAAGATAGGGTTACATTCCATTCAAGTGTAGCGAAGTTTAATGTTTGTGAATTGAATCGATTAAAAAATAAATCAACACGTACACCACTGTACTTAGCTATTGGTTAAATAAATCAAAATGTCATGTTAAAAATTACAGTATCGCCAAAATTGTTATATTGAAAATTTAGAAATAGGATTTATTGAAAATGCAAAACTGAAGATTTCGTACATAAATTTACAAATTACATTTTTACGCTACTGTTATGGTGTTCAGTGTTCTAAATATCTTCTTCAAAACATCTAATGATGCTTTCCCTCTAATTTTGATCCAAAAATGATATTTTGATGTAATCTCAGCTTCAAAAATTTTGTGACGTTTATGAGCTGGCGATACAAAGCACTGCTTTCAGAAAATTTCTTGTATCTTCTATTAAATAACGTGTCTTCACGTAGTATAATGGTTTAACTAAACATTTTGTACTTTAACTTTTACCTTTTAGAATGGATTTTTAATGATAAATTGTAATTTTCTAACTTTTGTTGTTAGATAACTTGTTTATATCATCCCAGGTATGTTCCTAGGTTACCTTCATAAAAACACACCGCTAACTACTCATTCTAAAATATGTCAACTCAACATAACATTGTGCCGTTGCGCTGTCCTAGTCGATCAATTCATGAAACATGATGCTCTTTACACCACATCATATTTCATTTTCACAGGCAATTTTGATGATTCTTCTTTTGTGTAACACATTTCGTATTAATTGTTACATGACACTTAAATCAAACTTCTTTAAAACACCGCAATATGGAGATTTTTCATAATTCATTACTAATTAGAGCCCGGTAACTGGCGAGCAATCGCAGCGGCGGTGTAACTGTGCTTAGGTGGGCGGGGAGGGCTGGTCGATTATGATACGACACAACAAATCATCATCACTCAGTTCAGTTTAGCATTGGATAGCGGATAGGGCGTGTTGATTTTATTGAGATAGACATAGTTATTAATTGTAGTTATTATTTTGTGCAGTGCGTTTTGATTTCATTGATACAGACGTAGTTATTAATTGTACATAGTTTTTAGTGAACATGTCGAAGGCTAAAAAACGACCCTTTCAAGACATAGTAAATAAGTTCATTTCTGACTTTCCCGATTTGTTTTACAACGGGAGTAAGATAGTTTGTAAAGTGTGTAAAATACATTTGATGTCAAATAAGAAGTGGAACTGTACAAGACACGTAAATTCCGCACAGCATGGAAAACGAAAATTGGGCATGCCACCGAGAAGTGCATTCTTTTGTGTAATTCTTATGTTGATAAACTGTAATTTGCCAGTAGGCTTACTTGATAAACAACCGTTTAAGGACTTTTGGGACAAATACAATCCCGAATTGCGGTTGCCAACGGAGAAAACGGAACGTAAGTATGTTGCATTTGTACGCGATGACGTGGAAAAGAAAATGAAACGCATATTGAAAAAACAGTTTATTTGGTTATGTGTTAACGAGACAACAGACTGTAAAAAAAATTCAATTGTAAATATTATGGTACGCATATTAGACCCTAGTAAAACTACATTACCACTGTTACTAGTTAGCCGAAGACTACAAGAGTGTACTGCTGCAGCAATTACGAAGGTTGTACTTAGTACGTTGGAAAAATTTCAAATTTCAAAAGATAAAGTGTTGATGTTTATGAGCGATGGCGCGGCGATAATGCCTTCGGTAGGCCATTCTCTTCTTGAACATGGTTGCAAGTGTTTACATGTTACGTGTAAAGTGCTTGCTTTACATCTTGTGGCAGAAACCATTCGACAATGCTCTCCCGAGGTAGATGCATTAATAGTAAGCACAAAAAAAGTATTTTTGATATCTCCCAAACGCCTACGATCATTTCACACAGAGTGCCCTGGCATTCGTCAACCAGTGGAGCCAATTCTTACACGTTGGGGAACATGGTTGCAGGCAGCTTTTTATTATGCTGAACATCTCAAAAAAGTAAAAGCTGTTGTTGCACAATTCAATCCTGCCGAAGCTGCAGCTATTAAGGAGAGCCAGTCAAAACTTTCAAGATATTTCCGTTGAAACAGATTTAAAAAATATTCGTAGCTACTGTAAAGGATCAGCTGACGCAATAGACCAATTACAAAATAGATCGTTATCATTATTGGACTCTCTGCAAATTATGGACGTACATACACTACAGCTACTGACTATACATGACGCAAAATATAATCGCGTTTTAGAAAAGTTCGAGAGTGTGCTACAGAAAGATCCCGATTTTAACACACTAAGACAAATTTGTGATGGTGTATCGAATAATCCACTGACTAAGTACAAAGAGTATTTTAATAATGCATGTATAACATCGGTAGATGTTGAACGCTCTTTTTCAAAATATAAACTCGTTTTCTCACCACGGCGAACATCGCTCACCGAGACAACTGTGGAAACACATCTAATGGTGTCAACTTTTTGCCACTCTTATCCATATGATGTTAATACTGATAATGGTGCTTTCTAGTTTTACTGTTCCATAGCCAAGGCTGCTTAAAAGGATGAGTGTTTCACTACTTTTCACATATTATAATTATGTATTAGTTGTGTTATTTTTTTCTATTTTCTTACTATTGTTTTTGTATACTAGGGTATTCAGGCTAAAAGAGTTTCATTAACTCTTATTCATTTATGCCATTAAGAACATCGTATAAAAATAAAAATTAGAGTTTTAGAAACAAAGATTAAAAGAAAAAGCTTGATCTGAATTTGTAACAAAAATGTAAATAAATTACTTGTTGTATGCTTTTTTTTATACGAAATACTCACATACTTAGTAACCATATTATTGGCTTCCTCCACTGGATGTTGCTACGAGTACTACTTATGAATTTTCTTTTTTGTCAGAATGAACTTAGGTGTTATGAAATAAATAATCACCACGTGCTCGCTAATTAAAAATAAAAAATGGTGATGCAGACTCACTGGCTAAGAAAGTGACTTGTGTTGTTAATTAAGCATGGGATCGGTCAACGATTCTACGAATGGTAGCTTCGGTGTCCAGAGTTTAACAAAAGAAATAAAAAAAGTGAGTAAATATACTTATTTTATTTGTACGATTAAATAAAAAATAAAATCCTTCAAGTAATACACTAAGCAAGTTTTTTGGTGTTTGTACGAAGATTTAACAAAATTACCATTATTTTTATAATCGTTCGGGCTTGAGGAAATAAACTAAGTGCGATTTTGGAATTTGCATAATGTGTGATGTAAATTCTCAAATATAATCATTTCGGTTTCGAAAATGAAACTAAATTTTTTCGGACTTCGGACTACAAAATTTAATGAATTTTGTCATATATTTACAATCAACAAAGAGATGATGGTATGCACTGCGGGCTTAAACGTTTGCTATGAAATTTTATGTGAGGTATATACCCAAATTTTGCGTGACGTTTCGTTTCTTGTTCACGACGATTCGTGTAAAAAATATATCGTTTAAAATACATCGTTGCATAAATTCCGGATTGATTGTATTTACATAACATATGCACTAAAGCTCAATATAAAATAACATAGACAAGATACACTCTTGCTCAAAATAAACGACAATTGTATTAAAACATTAAATAACAAAATAAAAGTTTAAAAAGTAGATATATGATTTAAAAATTGACTACAAAATGAATACATACTTTTACGTTCTTTTCTGGATTAAACAGTCTTTAAATCAGACGGACTTCGTCACAAGCTTATGACTGACTATAACTGAGGAGGTACGTTGCAAAACGCTGATTTTGACAAATAATTTAGAATGGACTATTCATTCTCTATGTGTCCCTGGAAAATTAAAGAAAGTGCAATATTTTTGAAAACTTCTACATTAGTATCTCTCATCTTACACAACAGGGTAGCATTCGAAAAAATATATTGAAATTAATATGTGGTATATGCAGAAAAACACACAACCCAAAAAATATGTTTTGTAATGTACCCCCTTAACTGATGTTGACATAGTTATTCATCGGCATGTGCATCTCGTACATGTCAGCATGTTGGCCGTTAAACATAGTAGGGAACAACTCCAACAGCTCTAAAATTTAAATATTGGCGCCAAAATCCTTCAGCTTTTAACATTTTCAGTTGTTCTTTTTTTAACATTTCAATATGTCGTCATAATTAATTTGTTCTTGGTTGTGATGAGATATGTAAGTTGTAAATTGTACAACTTATATTTCTTATGTATGTATTTTCTACTATAGTGTACGGCGAAACTCACAAGTAAGCGGACACCCAACAGGTCATAGCGCATCAACTCTTCTCTATCGCACCGACTCTGCCTTTCCTAGCTGTATTTTGTATTTAGTCGCTTGCCGGGCCTCGTCCGGTAAGGAACATTTAAGGAAGTTGCATATAAGATGCATGCTTCTCAGGACAAAGAACGATACAGATGTCTCAACGCGCTATGCGAATCGGCTACCTGCATTGAGTGGGTCGTAGAGTATAACGGAAAATATACAATTGTATACATTTTACTACCTGCTAATAATGAGAAATTCATACACGTAATTTGTAATAAACGATTGTCGCATTTTGAAATGTAAAGCGTGAAATAGAAATCTATACAGGTGAAATTGTAAAAATACATATGCAAATTGATTATATTATTAGTTACTCCCATATAAACAAACAAAAATCCATAATCTATTATGCATTATTTATTGGGTATCATGATTACTTTTATTTTAGAATTGAAGCAAAACAGTAAACGTTCGCGATATACGATTTTTTATTAAAATATGAAAAGTTGTGCCGATAAATGTCTACCGTTAGATGATTTTACGTAGTTCTAACAAGTGACAAATGACGAACCAAGTAAAAAAATTGTAAGCTATTACATACGAATTTAGACCCTAATTCTGTGGCTTGGGTCTAAAAGGGCCAATGTTAAATACGAAATAAATTGACATTGGCCCTTTTAGACCCAGCCCCAGAATTGCAAGATGTAATATGCCATCTTGAAGAATTAATGATATCGTGTGATCACGAAGCGAATGGTTTTATTATCATTCTTCTTATTTTAGACATTACATTTAAAAAATATTAGTCAATTTTATTAGGTATTAATCGCCAAAATAATCATTGTTGTGCATTTATATACGAATTTAAAAAGGCATCATTGTCATTCTTTTAAAACTGAATATTTTTTCTTTTTTATATGCATATGTAGATAATTGTTTGTTTTATATGCATTGAAATATGAGTGAAAGAGAGAATAAAAATAATCTGAAAAGGAATTACTATAACATTAAAAATGTTCATGTTATTTCAATAAACATAATCGTAGACATCAAAAAGCTTTTCGATACGAAGCAATACAGTAACTGCAAACAACTGAAGTGATAAGTATGTGGAGTGTATATGTAGGTATTTTCGTTTCGCTGACATGAAAGAGGAAAAATAATAACAGAAGCAAGCGTATCATTAATAACTTTATTGCACGTTAGAATTCTACAGTCACAAATTAAAATAAAAAACGTCAATTGAAGTTACAGAAAACAAAAAAACAAAATATCAATAATACAGAATTATAAACAAAACATGGTTAGCGGGTATTTATAACCCGCAGTAATACAACAATAAACCAGAGTAAAATTAAAATGGTGACAAATCATAGACAGGTTGGCTAGGCGATACCATTGAGTATTTTCCCACTCAATGCATATACTATACATATAGCAAAGGAACTGAAAAGATATAATATGCCAAAAATGTCACTATCATTTTCAATGAGAAAAGCATAGGATAAGAAAAACTGCAAGGCTTACTTACAACAAAGATAAAAAAAAGTATTATAGATCGGAAATAATAAAAACAAACATGTGGATGACAAGACATACTAGGTATACATTATAAAACAATGCAAACATTTCTAAACTGAGAAGTTATATAAGCATTTGTGTGCATGTCAATGGCAGCGTATAAATAGACAAAAAAATGATATATAAATAAAAATAAGATTTCATTCTAACATTAACATTACAAAAATATATTAATATTTGTAGATACATATAAGATACTTATGTTTTTGCAATAACGGCATAGTAAAATGAAAAAGCCAACGTAACAAATATATATAAAAAACTGAAATAACATTCTGGTAATACAAATACAATATCAAGGGCATAGTAAAATTAAAAAACGAACGTAACAAAAATATATAAAAAACTGAAATAATATTCTGGTAATACTGAACACATTAATACCTAAACAAACGTAACAAAAATATATAAAAAAACTGAAATAATATTCTGGTAATACAAATACACTATCAAGGGCATAGTAAAATTAAAAAAGCAAACGTAACAAAAATATATACAAAACTGAAATAATATTCTGGTAATATTGAACACATTAATACCTGGTCCAAAAACCATTGTTTTCTATCGTAGCCTGCATTCTGCTACGCATGGAAGCAACAAGATTCGGGCACGACGGTTTTACCACGTAATCCTTCCCAAATACTTGTTACATGGTCGCGCAGATTTTGCTTCGTACGAATTACTATATCTAAATTGTCCTCCCAGTTGGTCGTCATAATCCCCCATAGATTCTCAATTGGATTGAGATCGGGGGATTTGGCAGGCCATGGGAGTAATTCTATATCGGGATGGTTTTCAAACCAACCCCTTACAACTCGCGAAGTATGTACCGCGGAATTGTCCTGAACGAGAGTTATGCGAGTAGGTGGGGGATATAATGCCCGAACACTCGGCAACATAATATCCTCCAGTACATCGACATATTCCTCTGCATCCATCCGCGGACTCACTTCTACGAGTTCGCCAGGTCCCGCCGCCGACATCCATCCCCAAAAGGCAACACTGATGCGACCACTTTGCCGCCTCGGCAGTACATGTTGTGGATCATATCTGGTGTTATTTGGACGCCAAAGGTATTTTCTGCCATCCTGGGATGACCTGAATACCTTCTCGTCCGTAAAAATAACACCAATCCAATCACGTTCTAAATTTTGCTGAGCAAAACGTAAACGTGATTGGGCATGATCCGCCGTCATGTCTACCTTTTTCGCTGGGCTGCGGCAATGAAGACCGATGTTGTGGATGTTCCTACGAATTGTCATCCCTGAGCATTGCAGCTGAAGGGTCTCCTTCACTTTGGTGGAAGTCGTGAAGGGATGCTGCGCTAGATGTTGTCGTAGCCGATGGATGTCGTTGTCGGTTAACTTCCTTGGCGGTCCCGGCTTAGGCCTTGATTTTAAGGCGACATCTTCATTTTCTGTCTGCCATCGCCGAATCCACATATGGCATTGTGATTTCTAAAAGATGCAGGGATATACGATAAATTTTAAGAAAGGAGTGCAAAAAGTTATTTCTTATCCCAACAGTAGTTATAATTTCGAAGTAAACGGGAGTGTTTCAATACTATAGCTATGCTAATTCTAGACACGCTAATTTTTATTATACATATCTTCAAAATAAAGGAAATTTTTTTGAAGGAAATATAATCATGGTTAGGATACGTTATTTGGAGCCAAACAAGTGAAAGTCAATAAAAAGTGGAAATTTTTAATTTTTTTGACTAGTAATCAATGCACGATTGATAACGCATGATAAGGTGCCAAGTTTATCCAGGTGGTCACATTTACAGGTTCTACTGTATTTGTTATGATTAACATTGTCATGATAATGAAATGATAATTTCAAATTTATAGAAACATTTAAAACGTATAATGTAACATATTAGTAGTTCCTTCGAAAAAGATTATGAAAATAAAATCAAAACGTCAGGAAAGATTTTAAATAATAAAAGTACCCAGAAAAAATAGTATATTATTCAATGAGCATATAATAGGGCTTATTATTAACGAGCGAGACACGAGCTAATACATAATAGCCGATTATATGCGAGTAGAATACTATACATTATCCCCGATTCATAGCTAGAGTTTAGAAAATAAACTTTAAATATTCGCTAATACATATACTTCAAAATATTCAAATGGCTACGTCACATAATCGTACCGATAGTAACCATACGCGTAACCATGTTAGAATATTAGAAATAAAGTGAAACTCACACGTATTTAATAAAACGGTATTACTATAAGGTTCGAATAGAGACATTTTTCGCACATTATACAGCAATCGTGGATAAATATATTATTATATAATAATAGCAGTAAAGAAAAATCCTATTACATTCTTAATAATTTGGATAAGGGTTGGATTAATTAATTCAAGTGATTTAATTCAAGAATTAAATATTTTCTTCTTTCAAAGTCATGACTTTTTAAAAAGTGAATGGGTCCTGATTTATGGCAAAAAAGTAAAAACATACATAGTCTCGAAAAACATTAGCATTCTTTTGTGCAGTCGGGTAGAAAGAACAGACTGGAAGTTGTTTTTTTGTTATTTCTTATTGCACATTTTAATTTGACGACATAACGACATATAGAATGTATATGTAATTATCAGAAAATGAATACAAAATGAAGTATGGAAAAAACCTATATGGTTTTCCTTCCCAAATAAACAATCACTTAGTTTTTATCTGTATGTAACATAATAGTAAGAAAGATAGTAAAGAATCAATTACTATTTACCAGTTTGATTAACATTTTCATTGTACGGGTCCTCCTTAGCAGTTTTTTCTACGCTTTGTCTGTCTCGAAAATCGGAGTGCTATCATTATAACTGTTCAATTATTTAGTTAACTTGCTATATTATCTCTACGATACAGAACGTTGCGAAATTTTTAATGGGATTTCGCCGTTCAAGTAGCTGTTTAGTATGTTCTATTTTACGAAATTTCCATTTAACGAACTTTTTTCGCCAATTTATCTATTTCGCTAAATAGAAGTTCCACTGCATTTTTCAGTGTTATACTCTACTCTATATATTGTTCTGATTTCAAATTAAAATGCGCAATAAAAAAATAGCAAACTAGCAAGTAATTTTTTTAAAAAATCACATAAGTCAGGACATTACGACTTTTTTTAAAGTCACGACTTTTTCATACTTTCATTTGGATACACATGTCACTTGCTTACCTATCTCAACAGTTGAAATATTGTTAACGTGGCTAGATGTTAACTAGGTATAAAAACAATACGATAAATATATATTGAACGGATTTAGATTGATAATTTTTGAAATTAATAATTTTTATTCTTACCGATAAATTTACTTCCTCTGCAATCTGGCGACAACTTAAGCCTTGCTGCCATAAAGTTACAACTTTCGAACGTGTCTCTATGCTCGATTGGCGTGGCATTTTTCTTGATAATTAGAATATGTGTAGTTAACAAAATCGCAACTAATTGTAATTTTAATGTCTGATGTAAACTCGTTGAACGTGTAGTGTGCACCGTCGGAAAGAAGACAACACCTCAGTTGTAATTAACTAGTTTAATTAAAATATAGAATACAACAGACAACTTTCTCGATGCTTAAAGATAGACTGGTTACAAGCGATCTGATCTTCGGTATACTATGCCCTCTTATACATTTCTACTTCTTATATTTATAATAATTTCTAATCATTAGTAAACGAACGATATATCTAAATGACATTTACAATAATAATGGCAGTGCGTGACGCAGAGGGTTGTTTGTTTTGTCTATATGTAATCACCCTGTGCGTCGCTAGTTTATATTGTGATATATGAGTTTATATTAACATAATTGTTTATATTTTGATATACGAGTTTATATTGACATAACTCCTTCATCAAAAATGAACAATTGGGAAATAAGTAATTCGGACAATATTTAACGTAGATAATAACAATTCTTAATTATGTTTGATACAAGAATGAATGACAATGTTTGGTATGACTAATATAATCTCAGGCGATGGATGATGGTAAATACAATAGATTGATTACGTACGTTGTGATACATTACACATTACAATACATTACAATACATTACAAACGGAAAATGAGTACTGAAGTATATCTGCGTATTTTACCCTCCTAAATATTATTTACTATTATTGGTAATAATTATTGGCATCTGGGTATTATTCATACGGTTATTCCTTTAATCCAGCGGTTCCCAAAGTGCGGCCCGCGGGCCAAATACGGCCCGCAAACCTTGTGAATGTGGCCCGCGATATCGATACGATATATTATATTTTTATTTAAAAATAAATAAGTAAATAGTAAAATAAATAAATAAACAAATAAAATAACATAAAATATTTTAAATAAATTCTTACAGAACTTTAATCATAAGCTATTGTATTCATAAAATATGGTTTAGTTTATATAAAAATTGTAGTATATATACATTCTATTTATTACACACTGTATAGAAATATAATATAGTAATCTCAAATAGATACAGAACTGTTAATCATTTCTGGCGCATTTAACACAAGAGAAACGAAAATTTCAAGAAAAATGGAGTATTTTATATCTTGCAATTGAACAAAAAAATCAAATTACTTGTCTTATGTACCAACAAAATGTGTCTGTTTTCAAAGAATACAATATAAAACGACACTACGATACGCATCACAGTAATTATAATGATATTAATGGTAATGAAAGACAAATAGAATATGAATCTCTACAAAAGTCCTTTAGTGGTTAGAAATTAGTGTTTCAAACAAAATGAATCTTCCGTTTCGGTTAGCTATGATATGACGCAAGAAATTGCCAAACATAGTAAATCAATTTTAGAAGAATTTTAAAAGAATTTTATGTTGAAAGTTGTTGACATAGTGTGCCCAGATAAATAGACGTTATTGAATGATATTACGCTGGTCCAATATTACAAGGTTGTATGTTACAATTTAAATAAATATTGGCTTAGTACTATTACAAGGAACTGTGTTGTCTGGGCTACACATACATACATTGTTTTCTTTTTATCTGAACCCAACAGAATTAGTAAGAATGTTAATATATTGAAAAAACATTACCATATTTCTAATCCTAAAGTAAACATTTTAAAACTCGTTATTCTCACTTGAAACATGTGGAAAATTGGTAAAAAGAAATATTTAAATATAAGTATTTAAAACAAAAAAAAAATCGTGGATATTGTTTTGATGTTATCCCGTTTTTTTTGGCCCGCCAAAATTTCGGTAATATCAAATTGGCCCGCCTAAGAAAAACTTTGGGAGCCCCTGCTTTAATCGCTATATGAAGAAAAGGTTTAAGCATCATTAATAATATATACAATTTCATTTGTAGATTAGGAAGATCTTATACCTACTTTCCTTGGAAATTTCCGATGTAATTAATAAGTATTTAATCTGCAGATTTACCAAACTATTCGCACAGCACATTGTCCGAAATTTTTCTCACTATTATTTACTATACACACGCATTGCAGAAAATGGTAATTATATCGCCTTAGTTATATATTTTACTAAAGGTAAAAAAGAAAAACGCGTCTGTTCTTTTCCACTGGTCCTTGTATAATTTCCGTTTAAATTCCGCCATTCCGTTCTTTCCACCTTTCGTTCGTTTATGAATAATAGTTACAAGAAATTCAAAGCATACTGTATTTTTTGACGTGCCTTATATGTAGCTCCTGGTAGCTTACTGCCATATACATTATTATATTGTTATTGTTACTATACTGTCAAGAAAACTAAATAACCGTTATTTTTTCGTTGCGACTTCGGTTCAAGCAGAAAAGAAGTTTTTTGCTTTTCTCATTTTTATACCACTATTTTCCATACTCTTAAACCTTTTGGGTAAATATTTTTCTCGAAATACATACATTTTTACACAGAAAAACAATAGTTGGTAAAATATGCAGGTTTCTCCTAATTATTCTAGCATCTGCATTTATTTTCCTAAAGGATAACGCAATTAGGAAATATTAAATATTAATGACACTAATCCAATTTCAAAACAAAACTGGGAAAGCCTGCACTTAATACTTAATACCATCTTGTCTTAATGTTCATCCTCGAACACCTGATTATTACGTGATAATTTTAAAATTATTGGTTTCTATGAAATGCCCATTAGTGTCTATTAGTAAAATGCATTATAAATAATGGATATGCTTGAAAATTTGCATAACGATATTACAAATAGTTCGCTACATACATAAAAGTAAACAGTACTTAAATAGATTTTAATGATCCATCCAAGAAATATATATTCTACATTTTTCTAAGAAATTGCGACTTGCCTCCAAACTTTCCGTCGGTAGTGTAAATACGGCAAAAAAGTTAAATCGTTCAATAAAACAGTTGCCCCGAGATTAATTCAACAAACAGAATTCCGAAAAAGAAAGAACAATTTTTAAAGCAGTGAAATGCAAAAAACAAATACATATATAAATATACTTATAAATAACAATAACTTTCATAAGAAATAATTCCGCGACCGATGCTGTAACACTCGCATATAATACATATTTAGTCGGTTTAGAAATAATGATCCTTCCTTAAACTCTAACATCGATTCGCTGACTATTATTCGGTACGGCGCGGCGCGGCGGCATATTCTATACAGATTGTAAAAGAGGGTTTTTATGACATGCATTTCATACCAACGCCAACGTTGGTTACTCGAGGAAAGCCGGTGATGAAGTAAGCTAAGGCGATGCGGGTAGTTGGAGCGGGGCGACTCGCCTAAAAGTGCGATAGAGACGCACAACTTGCGCACAACTCGTATTGTCCGGTTACATTTGTTTATTGCCGTACATACATCCGGTAGTAATTTGAGTCTGCTTGGGGCAACATCAATATGAGAAACCGGAGTGTACAGTTATACGGTTCAAAACGTTTTATTCAAGAATTTAGCAATTTAAGTTTTACAATAGTTTAACTAATTTTGAAATAGTTTACTACAATGACTACAATTACGATGTACAAAAAATAATTTCGTTCACTGTGACTACACTGTAATTCCCAATGTGGCTGTTACTTTTTTGGAGCATCACTGCGTACATTACAAATTTTCAACTACCAGCTAATTCCTAATTGGGTAAACAAACCTTTTCGAAATCAACACTCGCATAACTATGTGATGTTAATAAATAAACAACAATAAATCATTAACAACGTTTACTACTTTGTAAAGGAACTCCAAATTTCGATATGAAATCGGAAGATTAAATCATGGCACTACCAGTAGTTAAATTTCCTTTGTATTTCAAAAAATAATCAAATAGAGTGTAGGGAGGGACATAGGAACCTCAATGTAAAAACCAGCCATGGTACGTAGTTTATAATAAAAAATACAATTCTTTATTTGTCTATCTTTAATGCAAGTAATATATTACTAAATTAGCTGTTTCAAAAGCGTAACTTCTATGCTCTCCATCGCAATTATACGCCTCCGGTTGCTCTACTTTATGGAGTAAAGCAGAACTTATGCAAATTTTCTGCTGCTAAATGGGAATTCTTGTTTCAATTAAGCCAACCCAGGTTTTATTACGATAAATGCAAATGTTTTTCTCTCGCTATTACCCTTCACCAGCCAGCTAGCATCTGATCGAGTACGGTACCAGCCTTTCCTCTAGATATGGTTACTCTCTTGTTCACCGATGAAGAGTTTACCAACGTATCCATACCTCGCCTGCTTTTTGTTTATTTAAATTCAGCGTAATCGATATCATGGTAATGAAGTAAATCGTAGCCATTACGACACGTTCTTAAGCACTTAACAACGACCCATTAAATTAGAAAAATGGATTGTAGGTGTTAAGTTGCAAATTCGTTGTAATACCATTGCGTATGGTATCAGAAGTTCAAGAATGTGATTCTGTGGGCTAGTAAATATGATGGTGAGGTCTGTATTGCATCTATACTTTCTACCGCACGCTATAAACCGTGTACTTACTTCGCTTATTTTCGGATTCGCACGTATGATTTACATTTTAAATAAATAATGATAATCCCTGCTCCTCTTCTACCTGTGAATCCGACCTGAATCGAAGTATTCGGCCTAGCTTGTGGAAGATAGTATCGATATTTAGTCGTCGCAGGGGGACATAATATAATACTGCCATTTTACGTAATGATCTCAAGCAAATACATTGCATATTGTTAAAATTAAGTGTTTTGTATTTATCTAATCCGTTGTACTTTGTCTGCGTTTCTATTTTCTTTTTATGTTACAACATATTAAATTGCTAACGTAGAAAATCGGCGTTGTAAGTTTTAACCATTAATTAAAAATTTTGTATATACTTTTGTAGTGTAGTTCTGATGAATTTGCCGGTTTGAAAAACTCGCCTTCGGATCGCTTTTCAAATTTCGGATGCGTGCGGCAAAATACTAACTTATGAAACTTCTTTTCTGACATATTATTATAGTAGACCTATCTAAAGATAAAAGTAAAAAGTATATAAAAATATAATGGTTTTATCATGTTTGGTTTGAACAATATTTTCCCACTAGCGGCTAAGTACACTACCGCCGCTTATAGTAAATCATTAAATATTTAAATGGAAATATTAAAATATGTATTTGCTATTTAAGTATACACAAATATACAACTTTAACAGTTAAAATTATTTATTTGACCTAAATTTTAGATTCGTCTATGTGACCTCCTTTACTTTTAATGATTGCGTAGCATAATCGGGGCATTCTTGCAATTAATTTTAACAATGTTTCCGGAGTTATTCGGGCCCATGCTGTCTGTAGTTTGTTCCACATGCCATCTGCTGTAGTTGGAGCAGTTTTTCTTACTTCTCGATCGAGTTCTTCCCACAATAATTCGATGGGATTCAAGTCCGGGCTTTGAGGTGGCCATTTCATGATTGTTAGTGTCCCATCCCCTTCCAACTGTTCTAAATGTTGCTTGCATAATTTTGTGTGGTTTGGCTCATTGTCTTATTGGAATACAAAATTCTGACCCAAAATTCTTACAGCAGAGGGTATTGCATTTTCCTCTAAGATGCGTTTGTGTTGCTCTTTTCTCATTATGCCTTGAATTTTTACGAGACCACCTGCGGATGTACCACCGAAACAACCCCAAATCATTACCGAACCACCCCCGTATTTGATGGTAGAGATTGTACATTGCTCTAGTGCACGTTCACCAACATTCCTTTTCGCGAACCGAAAATCTCGAATTTGGATTCTTCGGTCCACAATACCTTGCTCCAATCTTCTACCGTCCAATTTCGATGTTCACGTGCTCATTGTAACCTCTTTTTCTTATTAATTTGGCGAAGCAATGGCTTTCGCATCGCAATTTGTCTGTGAATGCCGGCTTTTTGCAGACGGCGTTTAACCGTGGACATGCTAATCAGCTTTGGAAGTACAGTATTGATTTCTGCGGCGATCTTTGAAGCCGCTTTTCTCCTATTTCGCTTACTGGACACCACGATTTCAATATCTTGAGCTGATGTTGTCGCCCTACGTCTACCACTTCTTACTTTATTTAGAAAACTGCCACTTTCACTGTATTTTTTGATGTTACAATCAACAGTAGATGGATTTAAATGTAATTTTCTGACAATGTGACGATTGATTATGTCTAAGTTATGTTGTGCTACTATCAGAGCACGCGTTTCACTACTAATTTCTTTCCTTTTCGGCATGTTTTAACATTTTAAACGAAATTATAAACACTATTCATTAAGAGATGTTGTCGCTACTAATATGGAGCGATAACTGACCGTAATTTAAAAATATTACTTCAAATGGCTTTATTATAGCTTCATGATTCATAGTAAAATTACCAACTGTTACATTTTTCCAATTTCAAGAAATACGCTCTTTGTTGTCGCTACTACCTGTGCTTTTATGACGGTATTACCACTCATACAGATAAAAGAAGTAAATATTATTTAATGAACTTAAATGAATCTTACTGATTATTAGCATACTATTCAATAATGCTGGAATGTATTTCCTAAATACATTCTTTGTATAGAAAAATCTGAAATCCAAGGGTGTCCAAATACTTATGAGCGGTAGTGTAGGTAGAGAATTCGATATGGCTATCCTTCCTATGAACATATCGCGTTGAACATGTGCCTTTAACGTTAATTTTTAGAAATGTTACCGTTTTTACATATTTCATGTTGTTTTTATTTATTGTTGTAATATAAATCATATAAATTATTAAAATATTTTGTGATCAAATGAAGACAATAGGTAGCTGCAAAAATTTAACTGTAATAGGATTCTGCTCAGTAGCATGTTACGAGAGAATGGTACTACGTATTTGAAATTTCTACCACTGAAAATAAACCACTTTAGAATATTCAGAAGAGAACGTTACTATTTTAAATTAAAATAAATAAATACTATACAAAACTTATACTACATTAATAAATTACATTAATATTGTAGAAATGAAGAATAAATCCATGTTGACAACAGTGTAATCTAAGTGACTGTAAGTGCTACGCGCCCATAGCAGAAGTATTTACACGTTGATTCTCTTGATGATATACTCAGACTTATATGGTCTCCCTCTTGTATGTAGGACATTTGCAACTATTAAATTGTACTTTTTGAATTAATATCTAGACGGTCAAGAGTCACAGCGAATCCCTTAAGAGTATTAAATGTCTTGATTATTTGCGGATGAAGGCTTGATTTCTCCGCACTCCGTGTTCGAAAAATTCTGATTGTAATTTATTGCCACAGTAGCATTTTAGAGTAGGAATTAAAAACGATACAATTATTCAAGTCTTGTATTGTTTCAAATGTTACACCAGCACGCACCTCTCCACGTTAAAACGTTTTGACGTCGATACTGAGGTCGATGCTATTACGGGAAGAAAGAACGAGGAGAGCTCGTATAATGGTTATATAGCAGAGTAGTTGGAGTACTACATAACCGGTCAAGCACCCACATTGTCACATTTTGCTGCTGAAAAAGAAGGAGGAGATTCATCGCCCGATGAAGGAGAGTTTAACAAGGCTGTCGCTCCGTTGGCAGTACATTCGATCTTAACGAATAGCATTGACAACACAGACGGAAGATAAAAGAACAGTTTTACAAGAACTATTTTTAAATTCTTTTATTGCTTTGAAGTTCAGTCTTTTCTTAAGTTCGTATGACGCAACCATACTGTTACTACTGACGGAAGCAATATATCCTTCTTAACAATTCTATGGAGATGATTACTGCAGGATATAAGAAGCGAACAATGTTCTTAATCTTAATTAATTGGCATTTTCATATTTCGTATTAATAGCTAAGCATGAATAGTTTAGTTCAAAAGCATCACGTCCTCGCAAGTTTCGTAATTAAAACGGCACTTCCCTTTATCTTAAAACAAACAGATAATTTAAATGTGTATGTAATTCCTTAAGTAAGAAGCGATATGGGAAAGAAAGCAACAGAACGTATCACTATTGTTGAAGACAGAAGGTGCGGTATTATAAATAACGAAGAATAAAATCGACATAATAATAAAATTAAAATTATTTATTAACACATAGCAACTTTTTTAAAACTACATTTAATAACGTACAGTAAACGACTGCATGCTTTACGCACATATTCTTTAACTGTGTATAGTTGTAGTGAGTGATTGAAACATATGTTATTTATTCTAATATGTACATAGGGTCACGCCTACTTTTCGACGTATTTACTCGGATACTAACAGCAATAAAAAAAGTGCAATAGAATCCGGTGAAATTGAGACGGTATTGTATATAAAATTGTACCATAATAACATCGCCTGTACGCCCCTTCCTTTTGTTTCTTAAATTACACTCCCTATTTTGCGTAATAATTTGAAATACTCCAAAATCGCCACAGAAAAAATATGTTCGATTTATGGTCAAACATCTGATAATGTCTATTTGATTTAAATGTTTTGCCTTTACAACTGCAACTTGTCACGAGAATTTTGCAACCAAATTTCAAATCCCACAATCTGGCGACTTTCCTGAAAGCTCTTATTAATGTACACAATCCGAAGACCTTTCATAAATTGTAATAAACGATGAGTATCGATTTCTTCTGCTCATTAGTCCTGTAAGAACTTATAACTGAGATCAATCAATTTGTGTTAAATTAAATTAATAAAATTCTGTAGCCAAGTTAGATTTATTTAAGAAATCGTTCAGTAGATAATGCAAAATAGATCGTAGGTATATACGATAGGAGAAGGTATACTTACTGAATTCTATAGAACATGTGGAAATAAACCCGAAGCATAAAATGCAGACTAAGTAAGCTCCAAACTAGCTCTAGTGATAACAATCTTAGGATCAACTTGCTAACCACCTAAAAAGGTATAAACCCAGCCCAAAAAATAAAATACAACACATCATCTACACTTTTCTATTGATCTCCTAAAAGTGATTAATTTTACTTTCATATCGCCAACGAAATTAGGGTAATGTAAATCAGAACACATAGTAGAGATATGTATGCGATACAGCCAAATTAGTTCGCGCATGTACATGTGTATCCATGACAATAGCTTTGTGCGGCATGGGGACCCTGAAATTATTCTACCGTTATTTCATTAAATGTTCAGTAAGTGGTAAACCGGTACCAATACCGCCTGAAAATTATATTCGAGAGTCGGATTTCACATAATATGTTGCTACATGCGCTTTCTGTTGGTCAAATGAATCGCAATGCACCAGCAATTACGGTTATTACGTGTCACTGTATAAAATTGGTTTTTTGATTATACTTCCTGGATCCTCTGTTCACTAGTTAAATAGGAATACAAACGACAACCTGAGCAAGTAGGAATGAACTTTTCTAAATGTGTATCTCATAATATTGAACAGTTGTTATTGGCACAAATATGATAAGATTTAATAATGGTAGCAAGGTTTGTGGGGTAGTATGGCATACAACAATATTCTGGGCACACTCCGCACCACACAAATTATTGATTAACTCGGAACAGCCGTTCCGAAGACACCTGGGTCTTCATCCTCAGCCCCGTACCGATTGATGTGAGGACATATATTAAATCGAAAGAACCTGTTCTATCCCTACTCTTCAAGAAAAATATATACAAGTACTTAATTTTGCCGTTTAAGAATAAAAAGCAAGTTAAATAAGGAGAAAAAGACGGAAAAGGTCTTGTCAACACGAAACGCAAGACATGTGTCTGTCCCACCCTAATAAAAATAAAAATCGAGTGTTCTTTCCGCCTCTATAAATAATATTGAATTAGAAGATGGGAAAATGTTAATACCATTTGATGTTTGTTCACTCTTCCCCAGCGTACCGATTTCAGAAACCGTAGAATATTTAGTTGAGTTCTTAAAACTTTGTAAAATTGATGACGTCAGAATTGCGGAGTACAAAAGACTAACTTTGCTCTGCATGAACCAAAACCGTTTTCAAATTGAGGGCAAGTATTATGAGCAACTAGTGTATTTCCCTAGAATTTGGCTTAGGTGTGTCGACGATAGTTTCGCGGTTTTTGATACGAAGAGAGGTACCATTCCGGATTTCCTTGCGACATTAAATTCAAAATTCGAAACTATTAAATTCACAGTAGAAGAAGAGGTGAACAATCAACTTCTGTTCCTGGATAGTTTAGTGATTAGTAACAATAAAATACTGGAAATTGACATTTATAGAAAGGAAACAAACACTAATAGATATATTATATCCGACTGCAATCACTGTGGACAACACAAAATGGCCGCGATTGGCTTCTTAGTTAATAGATTGGTGAAGTTCCCTTGAGTAAAAGTAGGTACAATAAAGAGCTAAAATTCACAAAAAATGTGGCTATTTACAACGGTTACTCTTCTGTAGAGGTCGACCGCATGTTTAGGAAAGTCCAACATAGGCAAGGAAAGTCCAACATATAGGAAAGTCATAGGAAAGTCCAACATATCAGAAATTCCACGACCTTAATCCCAACAGTAACCCGCGATAAGAAATTAATGAAACTTCCCTTCCACAGAATATCGAAAGGTATTAGTAAAGTTTTTAAGGGACAAGAGATGAACATATATTTCAGTTCGCGAAAAACACTCAAAAACCTTCTTGGCAATCCAAAAGATAAACCGAACACGAGAGAAAGGTCGGGAATTTGCAAAATTGCACGTGGTGATTTTGATAAAGCCTATATTGGTCAAACGAAACGAGCGATAGGTACTAGATTCAATGAACACATCAGGTGTTACAGGTACGGGAAGATAGAAGTGTCAGGTATAGCACAACACAGGCATAATATTAAATTAGCAAACCTAAAATTGATTAAAAACGTGATTTCGCCGCTTGAACTAGACGCCTTTGAGACTATTTACATAAATAAGAATGCAAACCTAATCAATAAAGAGAAGAAACTTTCACACTTTTCCTGTCTTTTCGATTTATTACGGTAAACAGGTCAGTTGATTTATGGTTATGCTATAACAAGTGACGTCGATCCTTTCGTATGTTCCGCATGTGTCTAGCCTTTAGTTCAAGGGTATAGAGGCGGAAAGAACACAAATTTGACAGATAGAAAGGACATACCGTTGTCTCACACGATTTTTATTTTTATTAGGGATTTTTTCTCCTTATTTAACTTGCTTTTTATTCTTAAAAGGCAAAAATAGGTACTTGTATATATTTTTATTGAAGAGTTAGGATAGAACGGGTTCTTTAGATTTAATACATGTTCTCTCACATCAATCGGTACGGGGCTGTGGATGAAAACCCACGTGTCTTCGAAACCACTGTTCTGAGTTAATTAATAATTTGTGTGGTGGGTAGTGTGCCGAGAATATTGTTGTTATGAAAAGATTTGTTAATGGTAAAAATTTGTATTCATATTTTTGCGAAATTCCTATAATTACAATTATGAAAATACATTCGCTTTTAACAATTAACCCATTAACCGTCGGAATTCGATTAGACGAAATATTTGGAATTTCTTTATAAAACTGGAGTTAATACAATCCAAAAATATTATAAATAAGATTTCAACTATGTACAAAATAGCGTTCCATTTTTGGAACATTGAAGGAAAGTGGTGGTTTATATGCTTCTGTCCATTAGAGGTGCCGTGCTGGGTTGGGCTGAAATATTCCAGAATATTAAAATGAAACGGGTAGCCCGGTAGGTCCGTCCCCCGTTTTGCCATTCATTTTGAGAAGACGTAGTAAGTGTAAATACGTTAGTATTTACTTTTAAACTTAATAATGTGTAAGTTAAGTACATTGATAATATCATACCGAAATATATTAAAAAAAGTAACAAAATATAATTCATATGCTCACTTACAAGGACTAAAATTTTACACTTAAGGCAGCAAATGTCCCATTTTTTCTGTTTTATTATCTGTTATTATTAAGTCAATATGTTTGCCAGCTCTGGTTGCTACAGAGGATAATTGTATTAGTACTGATACTTGTCGTAAAGGCCACGAAATAGCATTGTAACACTACCTTGAAAACCATCATAAATTCATTATAGATAATTTCGCAAGTAATTCGTTATTCAGTATTTTCATAAAGAAGGAAAAATCTCTTCCTGTTTCAGTATATTTATGTTACTTATTAATAACCTGATACATTTCAAAAGAAATAGTAGCTATTTTTTCCATAGAACTCAAATTATCCTACCTTCAAGGTGGATAACTCCCTGTTGCTGTTTCATAGTACCTGGTGAATTTTTTCACGGTATACTATTTTTCTCCGTTCCTTTCTGTTTGTTATTAGTTGTCTCCACTATTCTATCTTCACCTCTTTGATGTCTTCTTCCACCTGGTTCTTCTATCTGCTTCTTGATCTTCCTTTGGGCCTATTATACATTGAATTCCATTCAGTTACAACTCTCAGTGCTGTCTTTTTTTCTCTTCTGTATGAACATCCACACCATCTAATTCTCATAGATTTAATAATCCTTAAAATATTTTCTTTTTCTAGTATCTCCTCTATTTCACAATTCATTAGCTACCTGTTTTCACTTACTTTCCTTGGACCCACTACTGATCTTACTGTTTTTCTTTCCAGTATCTTAAGTTTTTCTTCTTTATTCTTGGCCAGTGCTATTGTTTCGGTTGCATATGTTATTATTGGTCTTATTAATGTCCTGCAGATTCTTAGTTTGTTTTTTTACTTAATTTTTTATCTTTGAACATTTTTTTGGTGCAGTAAAATGCTCTATATCCTTTCTGTATTCTCTCATTTGTATCTTGTTTTTAATTTTTCCTGTTTATTAATATTCCTAGGTACTTAAATGTTTCTACTTCTTTGGACGTGTGACTTCCGCATGTAAAATTCGTCATTACTTTGTCTTTTTTATTGCAGCACACGTATTTAGTTTTTTCCTCGTTCATCCTTAGTCCTCTTACTGTTCCTTTTTTACCAGTTTCATTGTTGCTATTTCTCGTTCTTTCTTATTTCCTACAATAATCACTACATCATGCACATAGGCAATTACCTACGCTGAGTTTTTGTTAATTATTCCCGTTCCTCGCATTTTCTTTATTGCCACATCCAATGCTATAGTAAAGAGCAGAGCCGATAAAGCATCTCCCTGCCCCCACTCCTTTCTTCACTGGAATTTTCTCTATTATTCCTTGTCCGGTGTTTATGACGTCGCCGTTAGATTCCTCCATTGTGAGCTTTAGTAATTGTCTAATTGGTTATTTGGTTTCTCGATACTTTTCAGGTCTTTCATTAGTTGTTTTCTCTTCAGTTGATCGAACGCCTGCTTGAAGTCTATAATGACCATGTGTATTTCCATATAATACTCTTTCTTCTTTCCAATATTTGCCTTAGTATATGTATTGCATCAACCATTGATCTTCCCTTTCTGAAACCGTTCTGGTAGTCTCCCAGCATATCTTCTGTGTACTTCTGTAGCCATTCTTTTAACATTATCGTTAGTATTTTATATGTTACATTAAGGAGATATATAGCTCTATAATCTCCACAGTTCGCCATGTCTCCTTTTTTTGGTACTGGGATTGTTAAACCTGTCATTCATTCGTGAGGCACTTCTTCTTATCAGTTTAAAAATGTTCATATATAATTCTACTCCTCCTGCTTGTGTCAGTTCCGCTGTTACTTTATCGCATCCAGTAGCCTTCTTCCTCTTTAATAGCTTTATGGCTTTCTCGACTTCCTCATTTGTAGGTTCCCCTATTTCTATATTTTCCCCTTCTTCCCTCTCAGTCTCTATACTGTTCTTTTTCTTTTATTCTTCTTTAAAGTTAACCGTTGTCTTTCTTCTTTTTCTTTTGTTGACATATCTATACAATGTTCTAGTATTAATATTCTTACCATCCTCCTCAAATTCTTCCATTTTCCTTTCTACCCATTGCCGCTTCTTTTTTTTTACATAGTGTTGTGGTTTCCTTTCTCTTTTGTTTATAAATACTCATATTTTCTTCGTACTTTGTGCTAAGACACCTTCTTCTCGCTTCGTTTATTATTCGAATTGAAACCATGCACTTTTGATGAAACTAGTGATTTCTTTCTTGCTTTCTTCTTTTATGCTGTTCTTGACCATTTTTCATTACTGCTAAATCTGGTAGAAAAGGTAAAACTGGTGTAAATGATCTAGTGTCGTCGCTGTAGGGCAAGCCAAGAACTACCTATAGGTAATTCAATCTAATTTAATCTAGTTAGATGAAGTGTGAATAGTAATTAATAAAGTTATATGTGTGCTGATATGTCGCTTACCAGCAGAAAATTAAATAGCTTTGTATCAGTCATCCTAATCTACAAAATAACCAGGTACAATTAGTCAGAAAAAATGACTGCTGTAAGTATCAAATTCTATGTGCGTAGTTTAAAAGAAAAAGAAAGGAACTGTTCCGTTGTCAATATGAGATTCTTGTCGAAATCTGTTATAAATGTTTAAGATAACATTAATGTACTAAAATCCGTACTCGCAAATTAGATAATTCACTATTCCGCATTCAAAGATATTTAATTTGTGCTCAGCATTTTTCGAGAGCAGAAAAGAAGCCTGAGGAGAACTAACTCATTCAAGACGTTACTTTGAATTGTAAATACGCCGTTGATATAACATAAACATCAAAAGGTCTACGCTAACACGAAAAATAAAACGTAAGTAGATATATTCTTCGAAAAGGGATATGAAATGTACTCAATGCAAATTTTATTTACCTAATGTACTTAAACGTATATGCAGTCTTGCGACATCACTATATTTGATATTTAAATTCGTAAGAAACGTATGTATAAACTTCGCTGTTTTAGAAAGGAACGTCGCTGAAGCAAACATTAATTCATTCAGACAGTCTACATACATACATATATATATACATCCAACAAAAAGTTGTAAGTTGGATTTAGAGGTTTGTCTAAGAGATCAGCTCATTCAAGTTACTGAATGGAGATTTGATGGATCTATGTAGTCTTCATAGGAAACTGTTTTTAGCAGTTTTACGTGGCATATCTATATAGTATGTTGTATCTGTAAATCGCTTCCTCGATGTTTCATTGCATGCCTAGGCTACTGAAATGAGCGGTTCAAAACAAAAGCTTAGAAATTTAAAACCATTATATTAGGAAACATAATTAAGCAACTTTAGAGTTATAATCGACAAATCTTCTGTGAAGTGAAATTGACCTTGTCAGTTGTTGGGATGGTGATTGAGGAAAACGACATGACTTGTTGAAGTTCTGGATTATTAAATGCATTCGCACTATATTAACACATTCAGATAATTTAATCCGCAAACATAAGAAATTTATTTCCTTGTACACAGTAAATGATCAACCAGACCAGTTGAAGTATGAAGTCACAATCATTTATGGAAAAGATGGATGCGACACTCTTTTGCAGTA
This sequence comes from Dynastes maya, assembly GCA_029619315.2. Lineage (NCBI taxonomy): Eukaryota > Metazoa > Arthropoda > Insecta > Coleoptera > Scarabaeidae > Dynastes > Dynastes maya. Next base: position 37,795,854 of record JAROYE020000004.1, read on the forward strand.
TACTAGTTTTTCATTTAAAATATCAAAACATAACTTTTCAGTAAAGATCAAATTAGTCCCAACATTGAAGGTTTCCATTGATTTTATATGCCAGGAGGAAGACTCAATTTTAGGTCAAATGGTGTTGAACACGTAATGAGTTCTAACAATTGAAATACTCGTTTTTAAACTAAAATTCATGAATGGTCCCGTAAATGCACAGCAATACCTGGATTATGTAGCATAACTTGTCATCAATTTGTCCGTTCTAGTGAAATTTGCGTTAGCAAGGCCCGTCTACCTAATTAATGCTGAAGTAGTATTTATTTTTAAAAGATATTTTGCTGAGATGTCTCAACTTACACGTGTCGAAAAATTGAAAAAAGAAAATACCCTCCGCTCTCTGCTTGCTTCTCTTCCATGCCTCGTAAGATTGTTTTTTTTAACATTCTCTTCGATCGCCCTCTTTTACTTTTTCCCCAGGATATTTTCACTGTGTTGCTTTGATCATCCTATCACCACTCATGCCCTCCATGTATCTTCTCCACTCCATCCGCTTGTATTTGTTATTTTTTCCCATCCCATAACTTTTTTCCTAAAAATATTTTACGATATATATTAATGAGACCTTTTTGAAATAAAAATGAACTTCTCAGGGATAAATGTTAATTGAAATATGAAATGAGTGGGATCTGAATAAATTTTGTTATTTTTCGAACAGAGTTAAAACAAAATCAAACCATTTTTAATGGCAAAAGCGTTTACGGTATTATTAAACCTAGTAATTATATTCCTTTTTACAAAATTTGAAAATTCCTAAATTAAACCCTAATCGACAGCTGCCTTCACAAATTTATTTAATCAAACGTTTTCACATTTTTTGCCAAATTAATGAATTTTTAACTACCCACTGTAACCAAAAATAATGCTAATATAGTTCACGGTGTTGGCGGAATCATTTCCGGCAAGAACAATGCGAGCAGTGATCGGTTCTTCATAAATTCACATCGGTATGCCACAGTTTCTTTACTGTATAGTCTTCTACATTCATTTTGCCAACTTGCTTATATTTTGTATACCTACTGCATCTAGTTACGCAATGCCCCTATAGTTTAAGCATTCAACTTTGTTTTTCAAAACTATTGCCCTTTTTCAATGTTATTATACCTAATTTTATCTTAGTATTTATCCTACCCTCAAAATTTGTTTAATATTTGCCTCTTGCACAATAATTTTCATACTTAGACTCCTAAAATATCAACCACTCCTCGTATAATTATTTTACTTATTCAGAATCTCTCCTCACGTAGAGGGTTATTTATTGTTTACATTTTTGGCACAACACATCATATTAATCAAACTTAGACCATATTGGTTTGAATTTTGATATATTCTTACACGTTTCTCTACTTCATCTTCCCGACACAAACCGTGTATCTATAAAATCTGCTCCACAGCTTTCTACCTCCTCTGCATTCAATTAACGAGCGGCCGTAGACTACTTTTACTTTTATTTCGTACTGAATTTAGCGTAACATTTAACTTAGTATGCATGCCCCGGACATCTTTGTGTCCCTAATATATTGGCTGTCAGATTACGAACGGATTTCGTATGGAAATGACTGCCAGTTGTTTAGCAGTTCATTAAATTTGGATCGTATCAACTTAGAGACGTCATAAAAATGCGATACGGATTAGGATGATTGACAAAATGGATAACGGAAGAGTGGCGGGTGGAAGGCACTACGCGACGAGCATCGCTTTGTCAAGGATTTGCGTGACTACATGGGAGGACTTTCCCGAGACACAAAATTGCGGTTCGTAAACATGGAAAATGGAATATCTAGCATTAAACGAGAATAATTTATTAACTAGATTACGAATAATATTTTGCTATTATAACTCAAATATATCTGTCCAAAATAGGTAGTTATGTAATAAAAACTTACATAACTACTGAAATGTCATCACAGGGAAAATTATTAAAAATTTGAATTTTTTCAATTTCATTAGATTTTAACTCGTTTGTGGGATTTGGGAGTATTCTTTGATACATTTTTGGCAATTATTAATGAATTTTAAAATTAATAAATGGAACTTAACAAATATTAAAATTGAAAATGTAAACTAACCTTGATTTTTAAGAAGATGACATATAAACACTATGTTCCTTATGCCATTTATGGGAAATCTGCCCTTCTAATCTTGAACCTTCTTTTCTATTTTGAATTTACTTTCTAATTTCACACTTTAAATTGAGACCGTAGCCAAAATACTAGTTAACTCGACTCAACCTTAACCAGGATCGATTAGTTTACTGGCGTCCCTATGCTGCTTTATTTTAATCACGATGGCGATTGTTTGTTTCCACAGCAAGTTTTGATGATATCTACCCAAATATAATCTCATGAGGAATTTTTAATAAATGAAGTTATTTTTAGACGTAGCATGAGAGAATGGATGTGGTAACACTACTCGATGATTAAATTAGATGACTCTGTGATAGACAAACCTTCATGACAAACCTAAAAATACAAAAACTTCCGGAAGTAAATGAAGATACCTCAATGAAACATATTCAATGTACGAAATAATGTTAGAAATACCTTTGAATTTACCCTGTTGTTTGTTGTAGGAAAATTTTACATTAATTTTGAAGATTTGCGAAATTAGGAGAATAAAAGGGAGAGTAGATTTGTCCTTGTTCCACTAAGATCGTCGTTATCTGGACTTAAATTAATGATTTTACGTCCACACTCCAAGGCCAGATGGCCTGGCGGGAAAATTGTGGCTTTCGAAATTAGCTTTTTCTCCACTAGAGAGAATTTAATTACTATCGGGTGGCTATCCTGAATACTCTAACCGGTTGACAGCTGATTTCCGATGTAAATATTGAACATAACACTACCTATTACAAATTTAGACAAAACTATAAAAGATCATCTTCACACAATATATTCCCAATAATAATATAGAGTGTAGGTAGTGCTTAAAAAGACGCAAAAGGTTTTCACGAGGTATATATTACAGGAGTGGTATATTTATATATCTTTACAAGCAGATATGGCAAAATAGAAGCAAACACAATTTCAAGCTATAATAAAAAGTTGGGGAGTTGTTAGCCATTTCTGACAGCTTTATAACACTTGTATGATGGGAAGGAAAACTTCGGTGGCTTGACTTATAACTAAAAATAAAGAGGAATTTCATGTAAATAGCGAGGGGATGTGATTTAAAAATTCACCACACACATCAATTTAGGTTCTAAACGATGCCAAGATGTTTGTCCTCACGTCAGAAGTGGAAATGAATTTAGATTCTACAATATTACTAATTTTTAACACAATTTCGTTAAAGTAATAATGACAGCAACTAACAGAAAAAAAACACGAGCTTCATAATTGTTTTGCCTACAGAACGTTATAAACGCAATTTCCCACTTCACCTTATACAGGCTAGTCCATTAACAAATAAAAAGGAGCGTATCGAAGCTGTCTTAATTGAACATCCTATATTTTAGATATTTATGTAGATTATTTAGATAGTTTGAAGTTAAATACCGAATCGCGTTTGATTGCTTGCAATAAATAGCAACAAACAAAACAAGTAGGCTTTTGAAATGTGACTGATATGTGGGAAAACAAAATAGTTAAGTGTCAGTTTCCACATCTATTGAAATAGTATAGCGAACTAGTCAACCATTATTGATAGTTTTACTAAACTAACAAAAAATGGCTCTTACAAATGCGGATAGAGCCTATACGTTACGGTGTTGTTATTTGTCTAATGATAATTGCCTATACGCTGCAAATTTATATGCCAATCTCTATTTCATAATCGCAAAGAAATACATTTCAAAATACTCTTAAATGTGCATGTTTCATTGCTAGCCTAAAAATAGGTAAAGGTGTGTCAACGATATCACTCTTACAACAAAATTAACTTATGACATTTGATTTCATAGAAATGAAAGTAAAGGTATTGTGCATATTTCATTAAGGCGGCACTATATACGTATTGGAACACTTATATAATAATAATAGTATATGTTTTATTACACCCAAAAAAAGGATTACAAACATTGAAAAAAGAAAACAAAGGGACTGTATATAAATACATTTTCAATAAATATTCCAGTAACCCTTTGCGGTAAATGGCAGAAAGTCAGACGATCTGCACGCGAATGCAACGTGTTTTTCGTTCCTGCCGCGATGATTACATCTACAAGAAAAAAAAAGCTATGCAGTTATTATGTACAAAAAGCAAAGCTGATGTTTCCATGTCAACATACAAGCAGTAAAGAGATAAAAAAAATAAATTAAACTGTATATTTAAGTAATTGAATTATGAATCATACGTCTTATATGATATTTAAAAGGAATTGATAATTTCTTTACGAAATTCGACAGACCATTGTATAGTCGCGCGACGTTAAACGAAAATGATCTTTCAAAAAGAGTGGTTCGATGAGCAGGGGGTGTGATGTAGAAGGGGAAAACTAATATTAATGCTATGCACATCTATTCTAAACCTTAACCTGAGGAAGAGGCGAAATTTTGTGGTAAAATTTTATGATAGATCGTATTGATGATTAAGTAGCGACGAGAACGGATATTTATCAAGTTCGAGTCTGCAAGTTTATGTGAAACATGTTCACGTCTTTTTAGACCGTACACAAAACGAATGCAGCAATTTTGAAGCTTTTGTATTCTTTGCGCAGTAACACTACCAAGGCAAGGTCCATAAACAACGTCGCAATAGTTAAAATGCGACAAAACGAGCGCATCAGTTAACCGTTTCCTAGATAGAATAGAGAGACAATTTCTATGGGAATAGAGATACTATAAATTGGTATACGTTTTGCGGATACACATACCAATTTGACCTATAAATCTTAAGTAAGAGTCGATTAGGAGCCCAAGGTTTCTAATAGACTTAGAAAGAGGCAAAGAAGTGTTGTTGACTTTGATTATGAGATTATTAGTAACAAACTCATCATGTTTTCTACCAAAGAGTATCACAGATGTTTTATTGACATTTATATACAAATTGTGCTGTATAGGAAAGTTTATTATTCGATCAAGATCCGAATTAAGGCGATCATTGGCAGATGGCAGATCAGTTCGCTCAAATGTAAAATAAATTTGGGTATCATCCGCATAAAGGTGATAACTACAGGTTTTCAAACATGTATGCAGTTTCGATGTGTAAAGTGAAAAAAATAAAGGTCCCATGATTAAACCCTGTGGTACGCCACTGTGTAGAGGCATGGTATTCGACACCTTATTACGCAAAGTGACCTGTTGGCAGCGATCCAACAGATAATTTTTAATCAAAGACGTAGCCTCGTTATTAAAACCAAGATACTTTAACATTAATGATAAAAGACTGTGATTGACCGTATCGAAAGCGCGAGAGAAATCAAGCATAACAAGACATGTAAATTTACCCGAATCAGCAGCCGTAAAAACATCGTCCACCACTGCTGAAAGAGCGGAGGCGCAACTATAGTCCGGTCTGAACCCCGATTGGTAAAAAAAACGATAAGTACAAAGGATGTGGTTTGGCATTAACTTCCATTAAGTTTATAAGATACTATAGGAACATTTTCCATGAGAGATCAACGAGGTAAGACTGTAAACTTGCTAATGCGCTACAAAAACTACGGCTTTCGTATTGTACACCGTGGTCTACTGTAAACACTAATCAGCAATTGCATTAATTGCACATGATAACCATAAGTCTCCAACTAACTATAGTTACGTAACGAGAACGTCTTATTCATTATGACCTACTGAGTTGGGTTTTTATTTTAATGCATTTCTTTGCATGCGCAAAACAAATATGAGATTTTACTCCAACTGTACTAGTGCATATACCGGGTGATCCAAGACGGGTGGTGAGGTACCATATATGAGGAACTAAGAGTCGTATAGCTGTAGGAAAAAAAATCTTGAAAAGAAAAGTGGCCAAGAAAAAATGCTGGAAATTATTTTTAAGGTCCTATTTCTAGCGCTAGTGGGCGTAACCACTATAGTCATAAAAAAAGGATTTTTCTAGAAAATAATAAAACCCATATAAGTTGTCAAATAAATCTTATCGTTGTGGAGCTAGTAGAATTTGGAATCCTTTTTGGGGGCCCTTTTTTATGTAGAACAAAAAATAAAAGCTCGAGGGGAGGGGCAATGTTTTAATTAAATTGGCTGTAATTTCGGTTTTGAATCAACCAAATTTGAAAACATGATCTCATTTGAAAGAGGAAGCTTTACTGAATAAAAGCCATCGCAAAGGGGTCATTTGGAAAAATCACAGTTTTTATCATTTTTCTCAAAATTTCAAATGGAACGACCTAATCATACCGTATTTGGAAAGTAGATTAAATTTCCAAGAAAAAATGTTTGATATATCTATTAGTGTTTCAGTTACCGCCAAAAGAATAATTAATAACGTGTCAATTCCCACATGGTTAAGCATGCTATGTAAAATTGAAAAATGTTTATAGGCGTATTAATTTTTTACATTTTCCTCAATTATTTCATCAATTTTATAATTAATTACTTCAAGTTAAGTTTACTTAGTTGTCGTATTAAAAAATCTCTAATGTAGCTATGAAACAAAAGTGAAGCTTTGATAAGTGTCACGTTGTAAAAATGTCTTTTTATCTTGATTCTTTTTGAGTTTTGTATTCACCGTTTGTTAAATTTGTTCTGTATTCGTCAAAAACGGCTTTTTCTAATGCCGAAGCTTACGATATGCTTGCCGTATATTTTCAAAGTTTTGAAAACGCACTTCTTGCAGAACGCGAATATACTGCCAGGTATTCTGAACGAACGCATCATAGCAGAAAAGTGTTTCGGCGGCTAGCAATGCGGGTAGTATGCGTCCTATTCGAGTAACCACTAATAGACGATTGGTAAGAAATGAAGACAATATTTTATCAGAAACATCTCTTCACACTTAGGTGTAAGTTATCGTTCAGTGAGTCGAATTCTTAGAGATTCTAAGCTACAGTTTGATTGATAATATTAAAATCGTTGTTGTTTCCATTATTGTTTTTTTTTTAATGTTTCAATTTTACATAACATGCTTGACCATGTAAGAATTAACGTGTTATTAATTATTCTTTTGGCGATAATTCAAACACTAATAGATACATCAAATTGCTTCTTTAATATCTGTTCTTGGAAATTTAATCTACTTTCCAAATATGGTATAATAATTAGGTCGTTCCATTTGAAATTTCTAAGAAAAATTATAAAAACTGTGATTTTTCCAAATGACGCTCTCTAGCGATGGTTTTGAGAATCAATAGGTCATGGTTATTTTTTTTTATTTCAATCAGTAAAACTTCCTCTTTTGAATGAGATATTGTTTATCAAATTCGATTAACTCAAAACCGAAATTACAGCCAGTTTAATTATAAAACATTACCCCTTCTCTACAGAAAAAAAGGCCCCCCAAAAAGGATTCCAAATTCTACTAGCTCTACGACGATATGATTTATTTGATATATAGTGGTTACGCCCCTTAGCGGTAGAAATGGGAACTTAAAAATAATTTCCAGCATTTTTTTTATGGCCACTTTTCTTTTGAAGAGCTATATGACTCTTAGTTCCACATATATGGTACCTCGCCAGCCGTCTTGGATCACCCGGTATAAGGTATGATATTGCAATTTCTGGAACACAGTGTTAACAAAAATATATAATCTGGTTTAAGTTCTTAAGAATTATGAAAATATCCCCTATTATGAGATAAGGACGAACTTATTAAATTTTGTTGTGATAAATAGAATTATTCATAGAACCTAGGCCCTAAATTATACAATCGCGAACATAATTTGAACAAAGGTAAAAACATAAAAAAATAAAATACACCTTGTACGTTAATTTTCTTTGTTCTGGTGCTTCTAACTTAGTGCTTTGAAATAACGGTTTTCATTTTTGTTTCTTAAGCGAGTAACAACGTACTGAAACTACCAGTAGTAGCTTTAGATCTTAATATCATGATATTAGCCTTCTTTTCTGTAATAGAAAAAGCTTCTTGCTCAAGATTTCTTAACAAAAGAAATAGAGAAACAAGTAGCTACTGTAAAATTTATTACGCTCCATAATTAAATGCGCTTTTTAAAGAATCCATATACTCGGTTAAATTATTTCAGTACATAGTAAACACCTTCGTAGGCAAACCAAAACGTATAAATCGCAAATTTAGCGACATTCGGAATTCTAACAAGGTTTTCAGGTCTATTTACTATTTTGAAAGTATATAGAGAAAGCCTTTAATTGCCTTTTATTGGTTGTTGCGTTTCTGTAATAGTTTCCCGTCTAAAAATTAAACTACAAAACATTCTGGCATTTCCGAAAGGTTAGAATAAAAATAAATATGTAACGTACTGTTCACAAAAAGGTAGCACACAAAATGCCTTATATTTTTTAACTCTTTCGAAGTTGTAAAGGTTCTACATAAGAAATGACATAGTTCATCGTGAATCTGGAACAGCCTGTACATGCTAATTAACAAATAACTAGAGTTTGTTAAAAAGGTGGTACCGGCAGTGGCGCACCGCATAAAAGTAGGTACGCAATATACAATGTTAGTGAAAAATAATATTGTTACCTTTTCCTGTCGTCCTGATGCCCACTGTGGCAATTGGCAACCGCCCTGGTAAGCTGCGCAGAATTGCAACATCAGCAACGCTTATGTTGTAAATACGTTGTCGTATACTTCGGTATCCAGTGAAGTACGATTTGCAAATGTCAGATATTTCTTTTCCTCATCTGGGCACTCTTGATTTTCAGTTATAGACCGAACCTTTTTAAATCGGGATTTTTCGTTAAAATTGCACCAAATTTTTGAGCAACATCGACTCCTATAGTGTTCGTCAAGTTTTCTAGAGCGACTTGTAAATTGTTTATGCAATTTAATGCGTCTCGTGCAGATAAGTGACTGTTTTCTAATAACTCAATAGCTTGTGCAACTGTTGTTTTATCCACACATAGGCAGATTTTCTTATTTCTCAACTCGTCTTTTATACATTCCTTTACTATACCTTGCACACTTGGCAAATTGTATCGTAATTGCATAGATGTTGGCAGCTTCCATGAGGAAACGTACTTAGCCCAAAAAAGACGAAAGTGTTCATTAGATACTAGATGTTGTGGGATGTTGCACACACTTAACATAAAAATAAAAATATAAAAACTGCCAGTATGGAATACCGTTTCTTGAATTCAATACATGACGTTTACTTTTACAATGTTTTCTACATTCAAACCTATCGCGACTTAGCAATCCGCTATTGCATATTGTGCAATAAATATGCGGACTTCTATGTTCTAATCCAGGGAAATGCCTGAGATATTTATTCACATTCGAAGGGAACGTTACACCCATTGGGCGTCCCATATCCGTGTACTTATTTGGCGTGTAGCGTGCAACGTACTGTCGTTTTGAACTCTCTCGTGATCACCTACGAGTTGAAAATTACCCCTACCCACGCCGCTAACGCTACGCTACTGCCATCCGGTACCACCTTTTTAACAAACTCTACTAAATAACCAGAAACAGATAACGAACTTTGATTTTCAAAGGATAATCTGTTAGAGTATTATATATTTTGTTGAATACTATCCGTATTTGAAAATCCCTAGACTATATCGACTATTTTTATAACTGAGCTACGTATTAGTATAAAAATTAAATTGCTACGCCTCGTACATATATACACAGCTAAAATTGCTGAGAAGAAGCTTACAACACACCATTAGTTAATATTGCAGCATTATGTATGGATCTACTTTAAGGGGGGTTCTATTTTAAGATGAATCCAAAATAGGTAATTCCCAGTAAAATTATGTTTGTATAGTAAGTTTGACACCGTCGCGTCACCACTTGCTCGTGTTCTGTGTAAATCTGCGAGTATGAGCTATGCTTGTGTAAGATAAATGTAGTTGGTAATTAGAGAGGTAACTGATTTTCTTAATGAAATGCATAGATTTACATTCAAGGCTGACAGCTCGCTTTAGCAATAAATTGAGATTGTTTGTATCATAAACATGACAATCTAATTAATTGTAAACTCCATATTTCTTGAGAGGATAATTAAGTAAGATTTATATTTGACAAAACGAATAAATTCCAAATATGAATGAAATCCAATCTTTGCATGTTGATTATACCGTCGTATCGTGTTATTATTTTAAGCGGCTTTAATTGATAATTAATACCTCCGCTACCATTATACGCGGTATAGTAAAGGAAGTATCCTTGCAATTACAAAAAAGGGTATTTATGGAATTAATGATGAATAATACGCGGAATCAAGTATAGTTACATTGAAAAATAACATCTGTTGTAAATTGTTTCTGTTTACGTTTACGGCTTAAACAAAAATACAAAAAGCTTTTTTTACTCCTTACAAAATTTTATTCACGTTGGAACTGGTTTCGGCAATATGTCATCATCAGCCAGAGTCTAAAGTAGTATAATGCACCAACATAAATATATTTGCAGTACTTACAGTCGAAATTTAAAACTTCATAGAAGTCATGAAGAGCTAGAAAAGGCCACATAAGGTAAAATGTGGAAAAGCAACAGTACACGACGAAATAACAGGAAAAATAGTGAAGCATCTAAATGAGAACAGCAAGGCAGAGTTCCCAAAGACTGGACAATAGGAATTATAACATCAATGTACAGCAGATTCTAGTGAATGTAGCAACTACAGAGGAATTACGCTAACAAGCACAGCGGTAAAATTCTATTTAGGGATACTGGAAGAAAGACTCAAAGCGCAAATAGAACATACTCTAGAAGATAGCCAGAGCGGATTTAGAAAAAAACAGAGGGACACAAGATGACAGATTCAGCATACGACAACTAAGTGAGAAAGCCATAAAAGTAAACAGTAATATACACATTTGCTTCATAAACTTGGAAAAAGCCTTTGATAAAATAAAAAGTGGGGCCATATGGAAAATTTGAGACAAGAGAGGAGTCCGCAAGGAGAATAGAAAATATTTGAAGTCTATAACAATCTGAAAAATTTACTAACACAGGTGGATTAAAACAGGGCTGCATTCTGAGCCTCCTACTATTTAACATATTTTTTGATGAGGTACTAAAAAACTGTAGGAAAGATTTATGGACACATAAAATAGGCAACTGTAGGTTAAACCCGGTGAAAATTACGGAAATGTGCTATGCAGACGATATGTTCATTGTAGGAGAAACAGAACATCTGCAATATAATGTGCAAAGACTGGATGAAGAATTAAAAAATATAATATGATAATTAGTAAGGAAAAAACAAAGACTATGGTAATAGGACTAAATAACACAAAACATGAGATAAAGATAGAAAGCACAAGATTGGAACAAGTGAGAACGTACAAATACATAGGAACAGTTGTTCACAGTGAAGGAAACATGAAAGATGAATTTAACGAAAGAACAGCAGAAACTATTTAACATCATAAAAAATAACATATTGGAAAAGAAATAAATTCCAGAAAAAACAAAAGTAGAAGAGGTGAAGAAGATAGTGAAACCCATTCTCATATATGGAAGCGAATCTTGGTTAATTACAGAAAAACAATTCAAGAGATTGACAAGCACAGGGATGAGATTTCTTCGGAAGATAAAAAGGATGGATAAGAAAAAGGAAGATATGTATAGAAAAGAACTGAATGTAGAGCCGAAAGAAACGAAAATCCAACAGAATCAATTATAATGCCTACGACTTATAGAGAATGGACTAAGAACTTCAACTCAAAAAATTATAAGCCAGAGAAGTGGAAAGGAGAAGAAGCAGAAGACTGAGTAGACGTAGCGGGAGGAGGTGCAAAAGGTGATAGTAAACATAGGCATGATATAGGATAGAATGATATACCCCGACTCGCAAACGATAGAAGATAGTGGAAGAATATACGAAGGAGCTTATAAACTCAACAAGACAGTCCTACATTAATAGATGGGACTCCGGATTCAGAAAGTAAGTAAAAGTCATGTGGTAACATTTTAAAGTTGAAATGAAAAATTGACACATAAAAGTAAAATGGTGAAATTTGTAATGGGGAAACTGAAATGGTAAAATTAATTGTTGGTAAAATGTTAAAAGGAGTTATAGATAATGAATATAAAAAATATAAAAATGAGAGAAAAGTGAATTCAATTTGGAATCTAAATTGAAAGTACAAAGTCGAATAGGGAAAAGGGTATAATAAAATTTAAAATATATTAATTACAAGCAGCAATTTAAAAGAGTATTTAAGAAAAATGTTTTCTTATAAGCAAAGGAAAAGCCTTTGTTGACGGAAAACCAAACGAAAGTTAGGCTCACACGAGCAAAATCTAAACTATGTATTTTGATAGGTAGAAGGTTGGTCAAGAGTAATTTTTAGCGACGAATCGAAATTCGATGTATGTGCTCGTGATTACCGCAAACGCGTGCTTCGCACTAAACATGAACTTTTTCATACGGATTGCCTAAAACGTACTCTAAAATTTCCTAAAGGAGTAATGATTTAGTGCTGCATAACAGCTTCAGGATTACGATGCTTTGAATTTATTGATCGTACCATGAATGCTGCGAAATATTAACAAATGTTGCAAAACAATCTGCTACCAAGTATCGCGAAGTTAAATGTTGGCGAAAATTACATTTATCACCAGGATCGGATGTCATACGGCAACCACAACGTAATTGTTCTTTCTTGGTTTTCCAACAACCCTGACCTTAATATCATTGAAACAGTGTGGCATAAACTTAGACCCAAAATAGAGCAAATTTGGAACGGATTTGCTCCTGAAAAGTGCAGATCCTTAGTTAGTTCAATGCCCAACCGAAATCGAACGGTCATAAAATATAAGGGGGATGTTACTCCATTTTAAAAATAAAAATTCGTACCATGTTCCAATATTTAGTTGTCACAGAAAATGAACATTTTTATTGTTAATTAGAGCTGACAGAATAAGTATTTTTGTTTTTTGTGTTGCTGATTGGCCCCAATTGTTGTTAATTAACTAATTACATAGTATCAAATTAAAAAAATATATCAGAAAAAAATAAACTGTCAAATATGTCCCAATATACAGGGTGTGTCACGACGAGCTTTGATTGAAAGTATATGGGGAAGTGAGTAAAATAGAAATTTGAAAATTTACACAACACAAATTATCCTTTAAAGGTAGCTCAACCAAAATATTTACAACTGTCGGTGTCTCTCTCTTACACCGGAAGTAGCCATCAACTTCCCTATTTTAAATAGAATTTGGATTCTGTGTTGAATTTTAAAATTATTTTGTGCAACATACCCTATTCCTAGAATTCACTCTTAAAGAGATATTGCATCTTTTCGAAAAAGTTTGACAGATGTGATACATTACAAACTTTCAAATAACTTATAAATGTAATTCGTCAAAAAAGTTATTTTACTTGCTGGTAATGTTCATAAAACGATGTTTCCACAGTAACAGATAAATTTGCAAAATTATACAGGGTGTATCGGTAGGGAGGGGACAATGCCAGGGATATTTAAATTAAGAAATCTTGATTTTCTTAAACAGCAACTCCTAATTTTCTAAGCGATATTAGATTCTGCATCAAAAAATAAAGCAAAAATGTATTGTAAGTGCTATGGCTAAAGTTAGTAGCTTAAGAGATATTTTGTGAAAACCTCCTTAATCTTAAATATCGCATTGTTTAATATCAGTTTTGGTTTGCCATGGTTAAACAATTGAAGGTAGCTGTCAAATGTACTGTCAACAGTAACAAACCTACAGTACAATTATTCGAAGAATAGAACTTTCAAAAATCGAACATTTTATTAATAAACAAAAAAAGAGAAAAAAAGGCATGAAACAAACAAATGTACAAATAACAAAATAAAATTGAATACGTATTTCATTATGATAGTAAATGCTCGAAAACACCACCATTCTGCTCTATGCACGCTGTTATTCTTCGTATTAATTCCTGATGAGTAGCACGTTGAACGGATCCTACAGCCAGTTCATTGAAGGTTTTTCTTACTTTGTCGGTCATGTCATCTTTTGTACCAACTGGATCTCTGTATACAACGTTTTTAATGTAACCCCACAAGAAAAAATGTAGTGGGGTTCAATCCAGAGATCATGGTGGGTATGAAAAAGGACCGATTTTAGCGATCCATCGATCGTCAAACATTTCAGTAAGAATAACCGATACCCCACGTGCGTTATGTGGTGGAACCCCGTCCATTTGATACCATGCATTCCCCACTTCTTCTTCTGGTCAAAGACGTAATGATTCACGGATAACGTTAAGTAAAATTTCCTCGTAACGCATTCCATTTAAATTGTGTTCATAAAGGTAAACAGACAGAATTCTATTGTTCTTCAAAGCTTCGACGTCCGTAAATCTTATATTTTGCACCGTGTTAGGTTTAAAAGGTTGCCACCTATGTTTTACCAAAATTCTGTGAATCGTTTTGGACCATGTTCTAAGTGCCAGTTCTACATCATGGATCGAATTAGTCGGGTATGCGGTAAAATAACCTAGTGTCGTAGTTTCTGTATCTTCGTCGTCTAGCAGTTTGGTTCTTTTTGATATTTTCGTAAACGAACCAAAAGAACTACAGTTTTTCAATAGTCGATTGATAGTATCTCGTGTAGGTTTTGGTCTGTCAAGATATCTTTCTATAAAAATCTGGCACGTTCTGTCGATAATGCGATTGCATTCACCGTATATTATAATTAGGTTTAAATAATTTTCATTTGCCACCGCGACATTTTCGTTAAACTAACTATGAATAATTACGAATAATTGTACTACAGTATAAACTGTTTATTACTGACAGTACATTTGACAGCCACCTTCAATTGTTTAACCATGGCAAACCAAAACTGATATTAAACAATGCGATATTTAAGATTGAGGAGGTTTTCGCAAAATACCTCCTAAACTATTAACTTTAGCAATAGCACCTACAATACATTTTTGCTTTATTTTTTGATACAGAATCTAATGCCGCATAGGAAATTAGAAGTTGCTATTTAAAAAAAAATGGGATATCTTAGCTTAAATATCTCTGACATTGCCCCCTCCGTACCGGCACAACCTGTATAATTTAGCAAATTTATCTGTCGCTGTGGAAACATCGTTTTATGAACATTACCAGCAAGTAGAATAACTTTTTTGGTGAATTACGTTTGAAAGTTATTTGAAAGTCTGTAATGCATCACATCTGTCAAACTTTTTCGAAAAGATGCAATATCTCTTTAAGAGTGAATTCTAGGAATAAGGTATGTTGCATAAAATAATTTTAGAATTCGACACAGAATCCAAATCCGACATAAAAATGGTAGTGTTCTATTTAAAATAGGGAAGTTGATGGCTACTTCCGGTGTAAGAGAGAGACACCGACAGTTATAAATATTTTGTTGTAACACTTACAAGAGACCGCGTTAACTTCGCCTACTTAATTAATACAGGATATAATCAAAAATAGAAGTTTTATAATACTTCCATCAAGTTGGGCTCCAAGATCGACGATGTCAATATTTGGTAGTCAGTGGAGGATATTCTAGAGAAGAAAGAGAGAACTAGCAGAAATGAAAACATTTTTACCTTATTTTTTCTTACTTTCTGCCCACGCCCCTAGGGGATCGTTAGATTTCCTAAAATATGTTTCCACGAAAGTTCGCTCTTTCCTAAATTGTCCCAGACGGTCTTTCGGGTCATTTCGCTTGACAATCGTGTATCAGGAGGAAGAAAAAGTATATATACGTCTGTTGGGTATATGAGATAAAGATTGTAAAAGTTTAACAAGAAATGCGATATAAATATGGATATTTATTTATACGCTATGAGTAAAATTCCGTAAAAAAGTGTTACACAGGCAGTGTTACAACTAGGACGGTTATACGTAAAGCAAGCAATGCACGAGGGCACTTTTGCGAAACTCAACAAATATAATTCTGAGTGGAATAGAGTTGAGCGTAAAACCGTATACAGAATGCATTAACTGAAACACTGGACATCAGGTACATTTGTACAAGCACTATTTATTTATGATTTAGCTTAATTGAACAAACTTTTCTGCCTACATATATGTGTGGTTTCATCCCGACACAGTAACAAAACGTAACAATTGTTTCCTGTATATTATGTTGCTACTCTAGTAGTAGTTACAAAAACATAAGTAACAAGAGTAACTCTATAAAGGTACAAATCCAACCAGATTCCTGGAAAACTTATAGCATTCACGGAAAACTAAACAAATGCTAATGATAATGACGATTTATTAGAAAGTTAATATTTTTTTGTTTTTATTTTGTAAGACATAAAAAATTAATATCTTTATCTCTTCCTTGTCATGTACTGCAGCATGTATGTACATTCTTCTGTTACGATGGTGCAGTGAAATTCTGCCAATCGCTTCATCGATAGAATCAGATCATCGATTTCTTTGGTGATCTGATATGGTATATTAGACAAGTTGTTTGAATTGTAGAAGATATACACTGATTTTGTAACGATTTCTAAAACTCAACCCTTTAAAGTCGTAGACGAGCTTATGTAATAAGTATGAATGTATACTTTAGACTAAAAATGTAATAAACTTTGTGGAGATGATTGTAGGCACACCTATATAGAAAAAGACAAGAAAATCTAAGCTCCTCTGTTGGCAAATAAAAATGTAATCAACAAACCTCAATGTAAAATTCTAGTATCGTTGATTTTCACTGAAAATTAAATTGACTTATTTAAATTTTAATCATCGTCCCGTGTAGTTCCTGTAACAACGATTTTGAGAGCAAGAAGTGACCCCTCAGCAACGCGAATTCGCGAATACAAAATTAAGGGCCATCTCGCGGCTTCTACTGGAATTACGCAGGCCGCATAATA
Source organism: Dynastes maya (assembly GCA_029619315.2). NCBI lineage: Eukaryota > Metazoa > Arthropoda > Insecta > Coleoptera > Scarabaeidae > Dynastes > Dynastes maya. The sequence goes on from JAROYE020000004.1 coordinate 37,812,724, forward strand.
ATAACGTGTAGCTGACGTACTTTCGTCGCCAACGCCGTTTCGGTGGTGGGAAAATTAAAATGAGAGCGCCAGAGAGATGATTTAATGTGTGTGTATTTAAAATCTGCTGAACTTTTGGTCATTAAGCGGAAGTTTACATTTAATTTCGCTACGCAAACAGATTGCGAAAGGTCTTACTCTACATTAAGTTAATGCGTGATTTTACGATATCAGATATTTTTCGTAACTTTTTTCCTGCTTAGTCCACACTCTCTTCGATCTTTCCTGGAGACCCATATCGTAATATAACGGGATCCAATTTGGTTGACTCCTCTGGTTCTACAATGTTTTTAACAATTAATGGCATATATCTTCTACTTTAACGTTCACATTTGCTTCCAAGCTGTTTTTCCACACTTCAATTACAAGGAACCAAGAACCATCATATGGATCATCACACGGAGAAAAATGTTTTGTAAAATTTGTGTTGTCAAGAAAATATCTTTACTAAAAAACATTTTTATTGTAAAAGAAGTTATAACACATATTTAAAATAACAAAAATGTTTCTTTATTTAAAACATAAGTATAACCCTGAATTTGTGACGTAATGACGTAATGTAGGTTCACGTTGCAACCAATAATAATGTAGCGTATCCAATACGAATTTTCGGCAATTTTGCCATTTGTCTCGCGTGGTTGTTGGGGTTAATAATTTATTTAAAATGTAAGATTTGTTAGTGAAGGTGAAGTTCCCGGAGTTATTTGCGACGTTTCAAGGTATGTTGTTTATATACATGATACATATGATTCTTATTCAATTTTGTTGGTTATGTATACTAGCGTATACATGATAGGTCTATAGATATACGTAGCATATAATTTAATGGAATAAAAGTTGTTTATCGACAATAGATTAAAAATTAAGTGACTAGTTAAATGTATACGATATCATTTACTGGAAGCAAAAGAATCAATCTAGGATTTGACGATTAATTGGTTTAAAAAATTTCATGATTATTTGTCGATAGGAAGATTTACGATGTTCAACATTTTACAGTACAATAGACATTAAGACTAAAAACCTAGTATAGTGAAGGCAACTCAATCAAGTAATTTTGTGTTAATGTACCATAGGTAAATAATTCTTCGAGTTTAACTTCAACATTAACCGCATCAGATGGAAAGACTGCTTTAATCGAACTAGAAGACACCACCACTGCCCGTTATTCACTATACAAATATAGGTTCGTCAAGTAAACTAGGTAAGAAGAACTTAATACTGTTATTTCTAAAATTGCATATATTTCTTTTAGTTCTGTGAACTACACAGAAACTCCGCGTTTTCTTTCATATATTTTGTATTTGTTATTAAATATCGCACAATTAATAGACTGTTTCATTCGCAGAAAAAACGAGCGTGGAAAGTAAATTATTATTGGACTTAACAAAATTATCTGAGAAGACAGGAAGCAAATTAACAAAAATATAAACTTTACATTTTTAGATGTTCAATGGTGACTCGTTGCGAGTTGTTCATATTAGAAAGAAGGGTTGATAAAAAGGTCTTTTTACTCGCAAAATTCTTTTTTAATATAACTAAATAACTTTTATTTACTCGCAAAATTCTTTTTGAATATAACTAAATAACGACCGGCTTCGGGTCAAAGCTCATCCTCAGGTTAAGCTAGAAGGATATCATTAGAGCGGGCCAAGAGCGCCACGCGCCACGTTCGCAATCAGGCTACCGGGCGCATATATGTATGTAAACATAGGTAATTTAAATATGTAATTATTAGGACGAGGACCAAAACCACTGTCTATTACGTCGTGAAGACGCGCAAATATACACCTGCAGTTTGGGTGTTCGTTGATAAATAGGGCGTTGTTCACAGTGGGCCACTACAAAAAAAAAGTTCATTCATCGACGGCTACGAACTAACAGCGCGCTTATTCATTTACGGATGACGCGCTCTAGTGATTATGTCTAACGTAACTATTAAAAATAAACGGCCATTACCTACGAAAGTTAATAAATTTCTTAGTGAATTTGTGGATTTACATTACAATGGGAGCACAATTTTCTGTAAAGTTTGTAAAAAGAAACTACTGTGCTGGAGCAAACGTGATTGTGAAAGACATATAAATAGCGCACACCACAGAAATAAAAGAAATGGTGTGTCACAACAACGTCAATTTCAATTAGAATTGCTTTTAACGTTTATGGTATGTGGTCTACCACTTCGTATACTTGATAAAAAAGCATTTCGAAAATTCTGGGGTACATACAATACCGAGTGGATACTACCATCTCGGACAGCGTTACGGAGAGATATTCCACGAATACGTGAGGACATTGAAAATCGAATTAAAGCCGAATTAAAAGATAAACAGCTGTGGCTATGTCTTGATGAGACGACAGATTGCAAAAAAAATTCTATTTTGAATATAATAGTGCGCGTATTAGATCCTATTAAACCAAATTTTGCAATTCTATTAGCCAGCAGAAGATTAAAACAGTGTACTAGTAAAGCAATTACGGCCGTAGTTCTCGAAACGTTACAAAAATTTCAAGTGTCAACCAGTCAACTGTTGTTGTTCATGAGCGATGGTGCAGCAACAATGTGTAGTGTAGGCCGTTCCCTTAAAGAAAAGTGTGAAGGACTTTTACATGTTACGTGTAAAGTCCATGCTTTACATCTTGTGGCACAAACTATTCGAGAGTGTTACCCGGAGGGGGATGCATTAATAGCAAACACAAAAAAAGTGTTTCTCAAAAGTCCTAAGAGGACTAGGGCATTCCACAGGTTATGCCCTGGTATTCGAGAACCACCACAGCCCATTCTTACGCGTTGGGGAACGTGGTTAAAAGCCGCTTTTTATTATAATGAACATATTCAAGAAGTCAAATCCGTTATTTTGCAATTCGTCCCTGCCGAAGCTAGAGCTATTACGATGAGCCAGAAGGGATTTCTCGATATTTCTGTTGAAACACATCTAAAGAATATTAGCAACAATTACAAAGGGTTAGTAGACGCGATAGAAAATTTGCAAAATTCTGGATTGTCGTTGGTAAAATCAGTGCAAGTCGTGGACGAAGTTAGTACATTGTTACACAGTATAAACGATGCAACAAGTGGACGAGTTTTAGCTAAGTTCGATAGTGTTTTAAAAAAGAATCCGGACTACACGAGATTAAGACAAATGTGCGATGGGGCATCTGCAGATTCCTTGACTAAGTCTAAAGATTATTTTAATTACGCCTGTCTTACTTCGGTAGACGTGGAACGGTCGTTTTCGAAATATAAGAACATTTTTTCGTCTCGGCGAACATCCTTCACCGAGGCAAATGTGGAAACTTATCTGATGGTGCAACTTTTTAAACAAGCCTATCCGCATTATTAAGAAGGATAGAATTTATTTATTATATCTTTATTTACAGTTACATTATTAAGTACAACAGAATAAAAAAAGCGTCCAGTTTCTCAGTTATTTCCTTATTACATCCCATTTACAACGCATACCGTTTTCAATCAAATAAAAAATCATAATGAAAATAAAAACACCTCAGCGTGTACATATTATTATCTAATTACTAAACATTATTATTGCGTCAGCTTTTATTTTTTTACTCTTGTGTATTAATTTCGAAATATCACATATCTGCTGTGACTCACATATACGCTATTTACAATAAGCGGCCGTTGCGCCTGATTCCGATTCTGTTGGATGGCGCAATTTGGCCCGTTCTAGATATCATACAGCTGTATTACATTGTTTGTAAATGGAATAGTAAAAGTACACAAGAAATTGTTAGACTTAAACAGATGATAATTTAGAATTATATGGTAATTTGTAAAAATAGTCTCAAGTTGTAACAAAGCTGTTATATTAGTGAGCAATTCCAATTAATAGAGTAACTTTTTTTAGTTTATTTTATTATTTTGAATTGATGGTTAATTTTTGGTCTTTTTATTTATTTTTTTTTTTTATATTTTTGTTACAACTTGAGGTATTCAATGCAATATAAAATATAGGATTAAATATAAAATACTTATTTTATATTCTTATTAATAACAATTCAAAAGTCGTCAAACAATAAAAAAATATACTCCAGATGTAAAGCGATGAATGCACATATCAAATTTTGTAATTAATGTAATATTAAAATTAGATTAAAATCAAATGTAAACGGACCGAACATAACAAGTTAAAATACAATTGTCAAGAATAAAATATGTTTTTTTTTTCATTTTTAACAAGGAGATATAAAAAACAACGGTTGAAATTGAAAATTTTTTGAAAAAAATTTTTGGTGCTATCTATGATCAGTATATCAAACTATGTAGTAAAATGGAAAGAAAACCCATGACATGACTCAACTGAACAATATCCGGAATACAGATGTCGCCTCTGACTCCAATTGGGTTTATTTAGTTATATTAAAAAAGAATTTTGGGAATAAAAGGACCTTTTTATCAACCCTTCTTCCTAATATTTATATTTTTACTTATATAGTTTGTATTTATAAACTTTATAACATGATATCCACGCCTATTATGAACACTTTCTTAATTAAAACGTACATCTTTGATTATTTTGTTTTTAATTTGTTTCTGTTGGTAGCATAATCCTCATTTAGTGCTAAACGTAGAAACAGGATATTTCCACATCAGGTGAATATAGTAAGTGTTTTACTGTTCGGTAAGTAGTTTATTGCCATAGGTATTTATTCTGATGTAACTGCAAAGCATAAACGTGGCGTATATGTGGCAACTGGAAAGCTATACCGTGGATCACTATAATCAGTTGCGGATGGTGGTGATGTCATTGGGAGGTCAAGGACAAGACATCGATTCCCTGGTGCTTTTCTGCTGCATATCGTCCATATCCTACTTGACAAAAAAATACGCGAGGAAAGCGAAGCCTTGTCCTTGACATCCCATTTGCAAAAATTATGTTTATCACTGGAACATCTACAGTACCGGCCATTGAAGCTAGGACAATTATTGAATTATTGCAAAACGTGAATAAAAACGGTAATAATCCGAAAGAAAATAAAAATGTATTACTAGATATAAAAACATAAACAAATAATAAGAATACACATGAAAAGATTGCCTAGTAACAATAACCAAAAAATTAATGCTAATATAGCTCATGGTATTGGTGGAATCATTTCCGGCAAAAAACAAAGCGAGGGAAAAGGGACAGCGTAAGCCCGCGAACATGTTTCTCCTTACCCGGCGTCATCAGCGACGTTCCGTACGTGTCCTTCTCCTTCGCTATTGTTTTTCACCTCTCGAGTATATGTTGCCATTCTCCACGAACAGAATCACGATGTATCTCCCCACACCACCTAGCGTTAAGAAACATAGACATGCCGTCTAGAGAATAGCAACATATACTCGAGAGGTGAAGAACAAAAGCGAGGGAAAGGACATGTACGGAACCACGCTAATGACGCCGGGTAGGCAGAAACATGTTCACGGGTTTACGCTGTCCCTTTTCCCTCGCTTTGTTTTTTGGCGGAAATGATTCCACCAATACCATGAGCTATATTAGCATTAAATAATATAAAGAAATAAAAAAAAATAAAACAAAACGTTCTCATTAAAGTATTAGGCTATATCTTTTGCTCATCGAAATAGCCTTTTTTGGCTTGTAATACTCATGCTGTATGTTTGGGGTCACTATCATGCCCAAACACGAAGTTCTCCCCAATTAAGCGCAATCCGGATGTCACAACGTTCTTTTCTAGTATCCGTCTACAATTTCCTTTGCGCATATCCCATCGATTTTTACTAGATCTCTGGTCTCCGCACTGTTAAAACAACCCCAAACCATAAACTGAACCACCATCGCTTTTTGCTGTGGGAACGACGCAATCGTGCAACATCCTTTCGTCTTTCGTTCGTCTCACGAAAGCTCTGCGCTGCTAACCAAACGCTTCGAACTTGGATTCGCCAGTCCAAAGAACATTTTACCAATATTCTTCTGTCCAATTTTTGGCTTACTGTAATCGTTTTTGGCGGTTTCCACGACGCAGTAACGGTTTTGTTACCGCAATGCAACCGTTAAGACCGGCTTCCCTTAAGCGGCGTTTAGTGGTGGTTACAGAAATTGGTCGTCCGTGTCCCCTGTTGATTTCTGCTGTGATTTCGGACGCCGTCAATCGCAGGGTTCATTTGCTTAGCACTGTAAGGCGTCGATCTTCCGCACGCGTTGTCATTCTTGACAAACCTGGGCGATTACGGTCTTCTAATGTCCCAATGGGTAGGTATCGGCGAGTAGTATAAGACACGGTTGATTTTGTAACTTGCAATCACACGCACGGGATATCCTTCCTCCTGTAATGTTAGAATAGCAGATCGCTTTTATAGGGTCATAAACTTTCTTCTCGGCATTTGTAGAAAACACCACAAACACCCCCTAGAACGCATTTCCTCCTTTGTAGACATGTTTATAGGTAATTCATTAAATATCGCCTCTAATGATTTTATTATCTGCTAGTGGGATGAATTGAAATTTCTTTCATTTGCTTTAAAAGTATTTCAGTCTGTTTTCCAATTTACAAGCAAAGCAGGCAACTGTCTCCCTCCGATTTTGTTAACATTTTGCAGGGATGTAGTACACCGAAAAAACTTAGATACGAATTTTTAAGCTGCTTTTTTGGTTTAAATTACCCCTCGAAAACACATTCTTTGCTATTTCTCGGCAAGAAGACGATATATCGAATTCATTTAAAAAAGGGATTGCACCCTGCCACTGGCACTATAGTTCAAATAAGAACAAATCAGTGGCGCACCCGTGGGCTTGTTAACGGATTAAAAAAAATCTCATTTTTTTCGCTCCCGCTCACAGATATTACAATTCTATTTTTCCTCTTCATATGGATATTTTCTCTATGTCAATTTTAGGGGAGTTATCGTCATTTCAATGTATCCCGTCGAAATCTACTTTCCTCTATATTTTTGGAATTCAATTTTATATCCCATCGTATTTTAAGTAAAAACTATTTATTATGGCCCTTGTGATATTGATTATGTTGCAGTATACGAAAATTGATATGAAATACACAAATTCTATTAAAAAACTATAACTGCATTTTATGCACCAACGTATAAAAAACGCATGAAAGTAGACCATTACACATAAAAATAATATCTCCTAATCAGAGAGATACATGATTTTATCTACAACAGTGTACATTGGAAATTTTTAGAGACAAACACTTGCACTATACATGGGTATGTATTATGTAAATATGTTGTGGCACCCTCTTTAAAATGAAGGAATAGAAAATTGATACATATGTATATTTCACATCAATCTTTGTATATTGCAACATAATCAATATCATAACAGCCACAGTTAAAGTACAATGGGATATAAAATTTAATTCTAAAAATATAGAGAAAAATAGGTTTCCAGGGGATATATTAAAATAACGATAACTCCCTTAAAATGGACATTGAGAAAAAAATTCGAAAACGGGTGCAGTTTAAAGATATGAAGAAGAAAAATGAATTGACAATACCTGTAGGAGGGGGCAAGGAAAATGAGATTTTATTAATTCCCGAGCAGCGCCACTGATTTCTTTCTCATCTAAAAGGTAGTGTTGGTAACAGGAAGCAATCCTTTTTTAAATGAATTCGATATTTTGTCTTGTTTCTGAGATATAGCAAAAATGTGTTTTCGAGGGGAACTTTGAGCATCAATTACAACACTTTAAACCGAAAAAAGGCAGCTAAAGAAATACGTGTCTAATATTTACGGTGTACTACATCCCTGTAAATTTTTTTCAAAATCAGAATGCGACAGTTGCCTACATTTGCTTGTTAATCAAGTTATTTGATTTTATCTGTTTTATTTAATTTATGTATTTGTTGTAGTAGCACAACTATTCATAATAAACTTGCATATAGAGGGTTTGCTGAAAAGGTTACTTATATCCAAACCCCTAAAAACATATGCCGTGTTCTATTTTTAAATAGAGCACACTATATGTTTTTAGGGGTTATTTACTCTATTATTTTAATAGTGGAGTTGTTGCAACTTTCAGTCAAACTGGAAGTGATACTACGCTGCAGTGTAGGTCAAAAAATTATAAATTGACTCGTCAAAGTATTACTATACTCATTAAAAGTTTAGAACTTTATCGAATATATTCCTTTCATCGCGAACGCAGTGTATATCTACCTGTGCGCGGCGATCTCAGCTGGAAATTTATTACACATTACATAACCTCGCCCACCTATATATATATCTTATACATACTTTGGTGAGGAAAGAGGTTTCATATTTGCTCTGTAGTAACCCATGCACCTACGCGGAGTCAACAACAGGGCCATCTCGCAAATACGAGGGGCGATACATGCTAAATGAGTCAGGCGAAGTTATGAGCACCATATCTGGCTGTTACAGGTTTATTATCTTTACTGTGCCTACATTAACATAGCATGAGTATTTTCATATTTTAAATTGAATTACAAACAAACAAGGCTGAACAATGGTTACAATGTTCGTTTACTATCGCTTTCGATTCATTTTAGAGAGCCACGAATAGTTTTATGCTTATCTTGTAAGTGTAGTGATGGATAAATATATGGGTACACCTAATAGGAAGATTCGCCTTAAACGCTACGATTGTGATCCATATTTAGCCCCAGGTCGAAATTAGTACATTGCGAACAGTTGGTCTTATAGCCGAGTATGTTTGGCATACCATGGGTTTCGCTCTTGTTAGAGACTTGATGTAGCTATTCAATATGCTTGTTCTAATTAGGAGAAGAAGATGAACTTCCCTGTTTGAATACAATTAGAGATATTCTATGTAGACCACTTGATAATAATGGTAATAGTCATAACTCAGCATCTAGCAGATATGTCACGATTTGTGCACCTTTTGAGGATTTGATGTATGTTAGGGAGTTCGATGAAACTGCATTATTGTAACTGTATATTTGTTGGAGATGCGTAATTGGTGAAGGCTATAATGCGAATAAAATAGTGAATGCTGTACTCTTCGAATGATGTCACCACTGTTCACCTATTCTGCTGCATCAGCTATGTAGACCCACCGATATACAGGGTTAGCCCAATATCCATCAGGACGGTAACATACACCCTTCGTCGCTGATAAGGCAACTTTATGCATTAGGAAACAATGCTTACTGAGGAACGATATCTAGTACAGTAAAGAGGTTAACTGTGTATACCAGTTCTTCATTAAATTATCGGGGCACTATTAATTCCTTTTACGTGAGGCAAAGTGGTGATATGTTTATTGCCGATTAAGGCACACTTTGCTTTACTTTCTAAATTAAGATTTTTTGGACCAGTGTTTATCAATTATGACTTAATATCGAGGAGACCCCTCCCCCTGCTGTAACACGTTTGGAGATCTACACTTATTTTAACGCGCTCCTTGTTTATATGATAATGCAAGCTTATCGCACTTAAACTAAAAAAATATCCTCTCCAGAACACTACTGCAGCATATATGAATTTATTGTCGACATGTCCATGATAACCAAAAATAAAATGAAAAGCAGTAAACAACTGGATGAAACAAAGAAAGACAAGTTATGTTATAATTATTAACACAAAGGATGAATATTTAAAAACAGAAGGAGAAATGTTAAGTGTTTTGCGAAACAAACTTGCCACAAGTGAAGCTGAAAATGAAAATTTAATGGAGAAAATTCAAATATTAAGTGAAAAAATACAAGAACTGGAAGAACGCGCTGAATATTATGCAATTAGATTCAAGGAAGAGAAAAGAGTGTGCGACATCTGAAGGGAAAAAGAAACGGAATGGCCACGCGGGGAACGCAAACAAACGAACGTGGAGATTGGGAGAAGGAAGAAAGAATCGGAAAGGTAGAAGATGAGAAAGTTAAAATGGCAATTATACAGGAGAAGACACGGAAGGACGAGGAAAGGATGAAGAGGAATATGGAAAGAGAACATAAACCAAAAATTCTAATACTAATGAATAGTCAAGGACGCAGCTGTGCGGGTACTCTGGGTGATGTAATCAGGGAAATGCTAACAAAAGATTTTAATGAAAGAAATTATCTTGCGGTTTTTGGCGAAATTAACGATGTGTTGACACAGTTGCTTGTATATATAAGTAGATTTCACAATTGTATTAAAAACATCACGAAAACAAATTTTATGTATGAGACAATAGTATACATAAACACTGCTCCATTAGTTAATCGATGAATTTATTTAGATGGCACAATTCTTTGTAACGATGATCGACTTGGTAATTTGCAGTCCGAATATTTATTCCAAAAGAAGACATATGCTTCCTTGTCTAGTAAATTAAACGGTAGATTACATTCAATAAAGGTAACACATAAATTAAATTTAAATTTGTCATAGTGTCGTGTGCAATTTTTTTTTGAAGAATGCTGTTTACTATTTACGTGACGTAGACAACCCCTTTTGGACCAGCACATTAAAGGGATATTACAAACTACACATTGAATTTTAACGCCATCATAATTTAGGTCAGGCATTTCTGCTATAAATTCTGTAACTTTGTCTAACATTGGTCGTTTTCGCGACGTAGGCAATATTTTTAAAACAAACATAGAACTACGAAATAGTATTAAAGGCAGCGTACATGTATACACAACAGATCTGATTGAGACTCGCAGTTATACTGAGGGTTGTATTGAACCTCCGCCACTGCCCGTTGGCGTTAGTGAGCAACTCTAATAATAAGTAAACAACAACATATTGTTAACACGGGACTCTATACATCCCAGTATTTAAGTATTTTTAGTATTAATATACAGTGTCTGTCTGATAAGGTTAACCTGATTGAATTTCTTGATAGTATTTTTTAATGATTTGCGAGCATTGATTATATGAAATAAATTTAAATTCTTTACTTTAAATTAATGCCACCTTTTTGTGCGGTGACCTAAATATACTGAAATGTTTTTATCTCAGGGAATTTCTTAAAAAATTTGAATTTTCTAATTTAATTAAATTATTAAAAGAACGAAGTATTCTTTCATACTCTTTCGGCAATTTTTTATGAATTTTGATATCAAATACATGAGAATTAATGGACGTAAAAATTGGAAAATGCAAACTAACCTTGATTTTTCGAAGATGTCATATAAAGTTTATGTTCCTTATGACATTCACAGGAAGTCTGCCTATTCTAACCTCCAACCTTCTCTTCTACCTTGAATTTATTCTTTAATTTCAACATCGGGCACTTTAATCTGGGAGCGTAGCCAAAATACGAGATAACTCGATGAAAACTTAACTAGAATTGATGAATTTATTGGCGTTCTATTTCTCCTTCATTTTAATCGCGATGGCGATTGTTTCTATCCACAACAAATTTTGATGGTTTCTGCCTAAACGTAATATTGTGATGAATTTCGAAGAATCAAGTTATTTTTTTAGAAGTATCATGAAAGAATGAATGTAGCGACGCTACTAGATGACTCTGTGATAGACACACCCTCACGACAATCCTAGGACACAAAAACTTCCTGACGTAAATGAAGATACCTTAACGAAACATATTTAATATACGATATAATGTTAGAAATATCTTTGAATTTACCCTGTTGTTTGTTGTAGGAGAATTTTACATTAGTTTTGAAGATTTACGAAATGAGGAGAATAAAAAGAAAAGTAGTTTCACCTCCGATTTACCAAGATCGTCATTGGCTGGAGTTAAATTAATTTTATAGTACTCCCACTCCAAGGCCAGTCGGCATGGGAGAAGGAATTTCATATCATCGGGTGGCTATTCTGAATAACCTATACGTTTCAGAGTGACAGCTAGGCTTTCCGATGTAAATATTTAACATAACAATACGTAAGTTAAGTAATAATATTTTTGTCAAATTATAAAGTACTTTTTTAATAATACTGTTAACGAAACTTTCAACTTTACTTACAGAGGAATAAATGATAAATCAACTAATGAGTTTAAAAACTTATTGAAAGACTTTGATACCGATCAAATTGCTGATTATGATGTGGATTTTTTATTTGATAATTTGTATAATTGTTTCATATGACGCTTGAACCATTCTTTTAAAACAGTTAAAGACGTACTAACAGCTCGTAAGTACATCGAGAAGAGTAATTTCTCGTCTGAACTAGACGTTACGAAAAAATATAGGTAGTGAATATTTAAAGAAAAAATATAAAAACGTAAAAAAAAGGTTGTAAAAACCAAAATAGGAACTGAAAAAAGCAATATTATGATCGTTTGGTCTCTTAAACTGCCAATGGACTAAGAGCTCTGTGGGGTATTGATAATCAAGTAAATGGTAAAAACAGAAAAGGTAATAAAATTGCAATAAATTATAATAATCATTGCATTACACTAATGATATTGTTGGTATTTTCGGGAATTATTTTCCAAAAGTTGTTCGAGAGGAATTATCTTCTCATTTTGAAGGAGACACAAACATAGAATGTACTGTAAGAAAATGCTGTGTGGATGAATCATTATTTTTTGAACCTGTCAATTAATATAATATACAGGGTACAATAATGCACTTGCCAAGCAAAAGGTCTACGAGCCTAACCAGTTTATTAAAAACGTGTACTTGTAAAGTATCAAAACAGTTAGCTTACATCATGAATTTATCTATTAAGGCACCGGAAAATTTCCTGATACCTTAAAGTTCTGCAGTTGTTTCCGATTTTCAGTAAGTTTATTTTCGGTTTTAACACACCAAAAATAGTAAGATTTAGTCGATTTTATTTTAGGTACATTTTGGCTGTTGTCCAGTGTTATCAGTATCCATTCAGCTTTTATTATTTAGTTTACTATAACTTCCCCAAAAAAGCAATTTTAGAATAATAATCAAGAATATCTATTTGTATACAATTACAAAATTGCTACCCAATTCATAAATGATTTTTGTCTCTAGTTTCGTGGTTCAGCCGGTTTCAGCGCTATAAATTGTTTATTGGTATAATTTTATTTGATATTTAGCATTACATAATCTGATGAGAAAAGTATTCTAGAAGTTGAATGTCATTACGTTGTCTTTGTAATAATCTAAGATATTTACTTTGAAGTCGCCTGAAGAGCAATAAAAAACGCAACAATTAGCAATATATAAACAAATTCTTCGATGTACATTTGATTTGTGATTTTAAATCTTGTATCTTACCCTAATGTATGTAGGTTTTTATTAAATCCAAGACAATATATTTCGATTTAGGATCGAGCCTGGAAGTAAGCTATGAGTTGTATCCACCATGAACATTTATCGTGGAAGTTTATTTACATAACTTTCCAATAGAATACTATTGTAATAAGTTTTCGCAACAGTAATCCGCAGTCTAACGTTTACTTTCATCGTCCAAAGTTCCCTTAGTAAACTTTAAACAGCGGTGAACAAACAACTAAGCAGAGTATATCTTCCAAGCAGATAACTCGACACTTAATAAACAAATTTTAAAACCGCAACGCAGGCGCTGGTAAGTTAAAGTCGTTCAAATCTGAACTTCAACAGACGAAAGCTCCGCTATACACCAACGTACACAACGATTACTCGCGTTATAGCAGCCTACGCCAAATTATATAGAAACAAACTTATTAATACATGTGGACTCTGGTCCTGACTCGGAAAATATTTAAAATTTCAAGTGAAGATAATGTTCTTCAATACATACGTTGCAATACCGGCAGCGCTAATAGCAATTACCGTGACACCTGTCATAACAATGAAACAGCAGTAGCTACTTCCCATAGTACACAATAATTAATTTCTGTTACTTATCTGCATAATTATCTAAGTTATTGTTTTGCTGGACTCGAATAGCAGAAGATCTGTTACCTACTCGGGCTATTTACACAGAACAATGGTGGGCGTTATTGTTTTTACAAGTAAATAGTCTGCAGCTGTGATTAAGTAGATATTTTGAGGAAGCTATTTTGCCACGCTTTTGTGTCGCCAACCGCTATTAATAATGATGATATGAAGGAATGAGATACGGTCTAATGGTAATAATTAAAAAAAAAAAAACAATCATTTGTAGGATGAGATAGTTGTCAAAGGTGTACAGCAGCAAACCCTTGAATTTCTCTACATTATTCCTTGAGTTCGTCTTTTGTACACATATTTTTGCATTTACAGTACTACATATTCTTATTCCTCTGACAGTCATATTTAGGTTTAGCTGAGGTCAGAGATTCCAGCCTTTAATGTGCCAAACGTGCTTTAAAAATTGTCCGAATTTTTGTAATGGGTAAGATATTGTAATGTTACAATTTGCAACATCGAAAGAAGTGATTAGCTACACGTATGCTGCGTTCAGGCAACTACCTATGTCCACTCGTTCCAAGGTTGGTAGAATACATTTACTCTAAAAGTTGCCTCAGTTCTTATCTTGACCGAAAGTTTGTGGGCGAAGGGGCGAAGGACGCATATTTTGACGTCATTGGTGGTAATACACTACCGCTTATATGTATTTGGGCACCTTTGAACACCAAGAATGTGTGTCGGACACTTGAAATTAGGACCGCAGCCAAAATACTAGTTAACTGGAAGAAAGTTTAACCAGGATTGATGAATTTATTGTCGTCCCTTTTCTCCTTTATTTTAATCGCGATGGCGATTGTTTCTGACCACAGCAAATTTTAATATCTACCCAAATACAATCTAACGTGGAATTTTTGACAAATAAAGTTATTTTCAGACGTAGCATGAGAGAATGAATGTAGTGATGCCATGACTCAAACTAGACGAATCTATGCTCTAAAATACGACTGACAACCATTAAATACGAAATGTTACTGCCAAAAGCGAAGATACCTTAACGAAACAAATTTAATATACGAAATGATGTTAGAAATACCTTAAAATTTACTCTGTTGTTTGTTCTAGGAGAATAAATTAATTATTTTTAGAACCCCCGCTGCGAGGGCAGTCGGACTGGGGGAAATTGTGGCTTTCGAAAAATAGCTTTTATCCGCTAGAGGGAATTTCTCTACTAACGGGTGGCTATTCTGAATACCCTATACGTTTGAGACTGATAGCTGATATTTTCGAAGTAAATATTGAACATAACAATATATACATTGTGAACCATAAAAAAAAATACAAATCAAAGTTATGTACTTTTAAATGAAGCCTGATTTCTACTGGAGAACCTAGAGATACTTTGTGTATGACTACTTACACTGCTCTTTATTGCTCTCCAGAAATTATTATTATTTGCATAATAATGCCATTGTTGTTTCCCTCACTTTTTTCACTTAAAATAAAAGATCTTTATAATAGAGCATCTCTGACAACGCACTAAAGATTTTATTATTCAAGTAAGGTTTTATAAATAAGTACTTGGTCATTTGTTGAGTTTAAAAGGAACTAATCATTGGTACTTTTTCCGAATTTTGCTTAGGCGTTGTTAATTAATTTTAAGACAACCATGTCTAACACAGAGAAACATTTGTAGGTTCCTGCAAATTAACATAATATCTGAAATATAAAAGTAGCTAAAGGAGAAAAATCTATGGCTAACAGGATTCTAGGAATATTAAACATTTAGGAATTGCTAAAAGAGCTTAACACTATATGTTTGAATAGGTAATAGATAGATAGGAACGCGATTACCTTAAAATTGAAATTTTTGATGGCTAATTTCTACGGGTCGAGACAACAAGCCGAAATTGTAAAATATCTCAGAAACGGCTAACTTTAGATATACAGAATGTTTTGCATAGTTAGCGCAAAATGCCATCAGCAATTTAAAATTTAAAAAATATACAAAGTGCTCCATTTAAAATAATAACGAAAATATCACCCGTTAGTACGTTTTCAGAGATGGTCTATGATAAAGATATTCTTTTATTGTAAGTGAAAATATTCCTAGCTCTATAAGTTAGTTAAAGCGAAAAGCAATAGATCAAATATTATGCAAATTACATTTATTTTCCCAGAGCTCTGCAGAAACCATTTTCGTAAATATTTGGAGTTGAGATATAGCGATCCCCAGTAGAAATTAAACATGTATTAATACACAGGCTGTTCGATTTGAAAGATAATAACTTTGATATGTAACTCTTTGTTCGATCACTCTCTATATATTAAAATAATTTTAGATTGTGTTACTAATAGGAATAGTTTGGAATATACCTAGACTGTGGATAAAATTACAAAAGTAATTGATAGAATGCGTTTAAGGTGTATAATGAAATCTTAGTACAGGAAAAAATCTTTATCTTGGGCTACCTAAACGTTTAACAAGTTTACTGTTCAGCTATTGCATGGAATTTTGCAGGTACTATTTACATTTAGTAACTCTCAATTTCATTAGGAAACCAACTAGCTTACTCACACTTACTTGAAATAACGAACGAAAAATTTATTTGTTTTTATTTTATGTACAACATTTGGATAACAAATTTTCGAAGTAGCCAATTGTTTGAAATGAAATCCTTACATCTGGACTGATATTAGTTTGGTTAACATGTCTGAAGACATACCATAAAATATTTAAGCGTAGGACTATTAATAGCTTTTACAGGCTAATAACTTCAATTTCTTCCTTGAAAATATATAACACGCATGTGTAAAGTGGTTCTTTTACTTCAAGCAATAAAATGCTACTTGTCGATACGCAATAAAGTTTCAATTTATTATAACGCCAAGTCATTAAGATAAGCGTTAATAAGCCCATAGTTAACTCAGAACTGCTGCTTTCTAACGTTACTTTTATGAGATTTAGTAGTTATTGATCAGTATGCCTTTATGGTCGGTTTTCGCAGTAAAACTATCAGCGTTAAAGGTGGACATCATTGTAGTAGGTATACAAAGTGTTGCAAAGTCTTTAAGAAAAGAAAAAAAAGCGAAATCAAATTGCGTTACTCGAGTACTTCACCAAATATTTAGAATTCGATTTATAAAACATTCAATTTAGATAGATGTTTGTACAAGTCTGCCCTCAAAGAACTGATCTATAAAATATAACAGCGCTATAATACGCATAATGCTTAAATGAAGAGTAATATTTGTTGAGCTCAGTTATAAGATCAGTATCTACTTGGCCAGAGCCCTATTAATGTTTTATGCATGGACTTAATTAAAACAGAGGGAAATGACCATAATAGGCTGCCCTATCTGCAAATGCAGTGTAGGTGGAAACATTCGTTACTCGCGTGGAACATGGCAATAGAATTAATGTCGTCCAGTTGAGGCGCTTTTTGAGAAAAATACGTTTCGAGACAAGGTTGATAAGGTAAAGCAAACAAGAGTACTACAACGTTTCAGTTTGTTTAAGGTACACGTACTGTATGCTCAGTGTTATATATAATGTAATTCCGATAATAGTAAACGCATGTTCAAGCATCGACGTAATGGAATCTAATGCTAATACTTAGCAATGTGCCTACTTAGAGTATATTCTAACATGATAGGTACAGTAACGTGCAAAATGTTCTCATCCCTGAAAACAATTCCATTAAGGAGAACAGCATTTGAAATATCAATGATTAAGAGAAAATTGAAAATGAAATCTGTGGTACTTGTTATAATTACCGCATATTAAGCACAAGCTTACTCATTGATTATAAAGTTTCTACTAAACTATATATACTCAATGACATAGAAATTGCAACAGCTAGAAGGGCTTAAAATTTCCGAATGAAATTTGGTAGAAATATTCATCTATGTAGATGTAATAAATGATCAAAATGTGGGAGGAAAATCTTTATTAGTTAAACAAAATTTTATAATAATTGTTAATAATATGTGGGGCCGCCTTTCTGATTTACACATTCATTCACACGCCGTTGCATTGATTGAATAAGGTGGTTATCTCGTCTTGGGGTATTGCCTTCCATGCAAGTTGCACCTCATGTCTCAAAGCCTCCAAAGTCAGCGGAGAACGCTGCAAGTTTCGCAACCTTCTACCCATTATGTCCCATACATGTTCGGTGGGAAAAAGATCTGGAGATCTTAGAGGCCAGGGCAAAAGATTAACCTGGGCCTCTTCAAAGAAGTTCATGAAGACGTGCATTATCTTTCTGGAATAATGGATCTTCGAGTCCTTGTAAGCATGGCAGAAGATGTGTTCCAACCACCTCCGCAATGTACAGTTGTGCTGTCATATTGCCTCGAATGAACACCAAGGGAGACCTGCTGCCATAAGTAATTGCACCTCAAATCAGAACTCCCACAGTGCGGTGTACGTGCCTCTCAACGATAAATCAAAGATTCCGTCGTTCACCCCGTCTCCTTCTAACTCTCTGACGACCGTCGTGCATGCCTAAACAAAATCTTGTTTCGTCACTAAATACAACACGACGCCATTCAAGATTCCAATGTGATCTTTCATTGCATCATTGCAACTGTTGCTGATAATGTTCCGCAGTCAAAGGAAGCACAAGTTGCGGACGATATGATGTTAACCCAAAACTTTGGATTCGGCGATAAACTGTTCTAAGGGTTACATGGCGACCTTCTTCACCAAACCATTGGTCATCAATTGCCCAAGTAGAGGAAAATCGGTTTCTAAATGCCAGTTGTCTTAAGCGACGATCTTGAAGCTCATTCGTTCTTCTTGAAGCCCCGGTTCCTCTTCTACGACGTTCCTGGCCATCTTCAAACCATGCACGACACACTCGCATTACAGTAGACCGATTTCAATTTATACGATTAGCAATTTCCCCAAATGAAAAACCAGCTTCGCGCAAACCAATAATTCGACCTCTGTCGAATTCGCTTAATTGTCGATACACTGCTCGTCTTCTTACTCTAGGCATAACTAACACGTAACTGAACCGCAGTTCAATGAGAACAACAACACAAATCGAGAAAGTTATAAAAAACACCGCAAAAAAACATTTAATATCAGTGCTGAGAGAGAGGTAAAAACCTCAATAACAACTTTATTGCTTCACTGAGAGGATTCAAATTTTGATCGTTTATTACTATTACATAGGTGAATATTCCTACCAAATGTCATCCGGAAATTTCAACCCCTTCTAGCTGTTGCAATTTCTATGTGACTGAGTATATTTGCAATATACCAGTATAGAAATTATGTTTATTTTGCTGCAATTGACAAGCAATAACATTGCAAACTTCTACTGTATTGTACTTTATTGTCCATAGGGTAGAAGTATACATAAAAGATCTTACTTATTTTGTTCGAAATTTCTCAATCGTTCATATAAAACAGATGATTATAATTGTTATTGAATCGAAGTTAACAATAAAAGTCGAAATGAAAATAATGATAGAATCATACCACCGATATTTGCAGCAGGCTAACTAGAAATTGTAGGACGAGAATTTGGTCCTAGAGCGCATGCAAGTTTACTTAAGGTTTAGTGCTCTACAATTTATAACATGTATGAATATTACGATAATTTCGATAAAGTTTTCTTGCTTTTGGATTCATAAACGTTTATCCATGAATTCTTCTGGACAATGAACCACTGAGCTATTTAGTAAATAATTTACGACGGTTGAGTGGCGGCTCTGACAGTATACACTCGAATTTCACTATTTCCAAAAAAACTGGTTTAGAAGTTAGAGCTCATATTTTTACAAACAAAGGGAACAAAACATAATTGGAACAATATTATATTTGCCGAATGTTTCAGGTAGAAAAAGAAGTACTAAAGATGGGCAGCGATGTTTTCGAAAGTATTGTTTGCTAATTGCAATTAATAT
This sequence comes from Dynastes maya, assembly GCA_029619315.2. Lineage (NCBI taxonomy): Eukaryota > Metazoa > Arthropoda > Insecta > Coleoptera > Scarabaeidae > Dynastes > Dynastes maya. The sequence goes on from JAROYE020000004.1 coordinate 37,832,390, forward strand.
TGTGGTACTATTTAATTCAAAATTGTCGAATGAAAAAATCTTGAAAACTATCATTAATTATTTACGTACTGAAAGAGAATCGGATTTGAACGTATTGGTATACTTATTAAATTATAGAAAAGCTTAAAGTAAAATATATTCCACACAACCCGACAAATAAGGACTAAAGTTTGTGCTGTCGCAAAAGCATTTCTAGGACTTGTAAGTCAAATATGTTTGAAAAAAAAATTAGCTTTACTGTAATATGGTTACAGCCATTTCAAGCTAACAGGCCGCTGTTCTAATCAAATAATTCATTGGTATTTTGTGTATTTTTTTAATTTATGGAACAGATTTTTGAATTTTTCAATTGGATTAATAAGCGGGTTTAAGATACACAAACTGCATAAAGTTTTCAAAACTTACCGATAAACAATTTAGAGGTACATAGGACTCTTTTAGTTAACCCAGATAATTTAAAATTTGTGTAGTGAAACCAGATGGTCATAATATAAACAAAATTTTTGGTAACTTCGTACGTTTCCAAGCTGCGATACCAAATAACAATTTTTGAATAAATCTTAATACAAAGTAAAACTTATCGCCTTCAAATGTATTTTAAATAAAAACGTACATTTCTTGTCAGTTCGAAAACCTATAATTTTTTACACATAAAGCAAGTCCATGATAATTTACGTTTCTCTTTTTGCCGCATTATTGACATTAAATGTAATTACTGACCAATTTCTGAGGCATATAAACTGTAATTACAAGTTTAAACGCTGTATTTAGGCAGATACAAATAAAGCAAGTAAGTCGAGAACTCCGCCGTAATTTTAAAATAACAAGAGGCCCTTGGGTATTCCACGCAACGAAGAAAAAATTCGCGTAGGTTTTTGAATTTTCATTTACTCTAAAAGGCAATTAAATTAAAAACGACATCTCAGGCATACAAAGAGGCGAAGCGGGAAAAATAAAAAAAGATCTCCCAGACTTTTGATTAACGGTTATTATGCAAAAAGTATGTGCATATAAGATTTTCACATAGAATACCAATGTGCATACAATTTCGTCAGCAACCAACTATACATTTTAAAGGCGAGAAGCCAGAAGGTGTTTTTTAAGATGTTACCCAGTTAATTACAAAAAGACTGGGACTGAGAGTGGGTGTAGTGGTACTATAGTATAACGAATAAGTGAAACGTTAGAAATCGACAATTTGATCGCGGCAAAATTTTTGAAAAAACAAACATGAATTCTCGGTTTCGTAAGGCATTTTATCATCAAGAGTCTGAACAATTTCAACCACGAGGATGAATATAAGATCAGCGATACCTAAATTACATACTGGAATACGGTGGCACTGGAACACTGAAACACTTCACTAAAAAGTAACGTTCACGTAGGGCGTCGCGGGGGTAAGGTAGGAATTAAGAAAGTTCGCACAATGTAATTAAATACGACCGTTCACACAGCGGTGTAAGACAGAATTATTAATTGGTGTACGGCGAAACTATACACACGTTAAATTATGGCGCTACCACGGCGTTGTATAAATACAACAGACCAATCACAGTGCAGTTAGCGGTTCCTGTCAATTTGTATACATACCTTTGAGGTTATGATATTCTCTTGATTAATTTTGAACTTTTAATTTACCTGTAATAAAACTGTACCTATATCAGATACAAGTGAATTCTGAAACTAGAATGGTCACAGAAGCCCATGAAGAAGATTCAAAAATATTTGACGTAATTATATAGATGTATTTATATAGCAATAATCCAGCTACAAGTGACACGGGATTGTAAATTAGCAAAACCTTGGGCTCAAATGTAGGAAATGTACAGCAGAGGAGCAGAGGAGCCGATGCTTCAGAAGACTCCGACAAGTGTTCCTGGTGATTTAAACATTTCATTCAACTGTGTGATATTGTTATCTCCTGAATTAGTGAATTAGCATTCTTTATAAAGTTTCACCCAGAACACAAAGATGCAAAGTTAGGTATTTGCTTTAATCTGTATTTCTTGGGACCGAAGATATATAAATACGTAAGCAATGTACTACATTTACCAAATATGAGAACATTAAGACGAATGATTGTTTCAGATGGCGTATACAACTTTAAGTAATCATCTGTATAAAGAGGAAGCTCGAGCATGTAGTTGAAGTGAGGCTAATTTGTTTTGCGTCAGTAAAGATGGAATCGTAGTGTAGTAAGATAGGAGTATACAATATTCACCTTAAAAATTTGCGGTGATGCTTTTCGTAAAACCATCCGTATAAATCGGAAACAACCCGAATGGGATATGTTTTCGAAACATAATGGAAAAAGATTTAGAAATGTTATACAACACAAGTAATGCATTATATGACATAATACTATACGTCAGAGCTTTAGTGACCTTGTAATCCATTTGTAATTTTTGATTTGTCTCAAATATATAGTTTATAGAATTATTTTCTTTTTTTCCGAACAATTGCTATATATTTGGTTATCTGATATAAAATAATTCCAAGAATATTTGTACATGATAACAGCAGCAGTATGTAAGTACGTACATTGCATTGTGCATTTTACAAAGGAACTATGAAAGTATACAGAGATATAAGGGTAAACATTTAATTTATAAGCAACGTAGTAGGTGTGAGTCTATAAAAATTTTTGCTAACTGTATCATTTAAGAAAAAATAAAACGTTATAATTCTTTAATATCTTCTTTATTTGATTTCCTAATTACGTACATTTCACAATTCTTTTTGGATAAACATTTGTCATTTCTATTGCAACTACCATTTATATTTTTATGATGAAGGCAAATAGAATAAAATTTAAATAAACTGTTTTGCTTTTATGTGTTCATTTCTATTCCTTTCTATGATGATTTGCTAGAAAACAATAATCATACTTAAAGTGTTTTCTTTATATCGTTGTCATTTATGCAGTTCGATTTGATTTTCTTTGATTTTTTTGCTACTATTCATTCCTCCATCACTTGAAGATTCATGGGCGCCTGTATCCATGCATACAGGTTTATAATTTGCAACGCATATAGCAAATAAAATTCTTTCTTCTTTTCTTATAATTGCAATATAAAGAGCCAGAATTATTAAGTTCTTTTATACGAATGTGTATGCCTTTTATTGCATCTATACAGTTAGGAAACTGCCTCTTGTTCATGATCTAAGATTTCCTGAATCAAACTTAAATAGTCCACTTGTTTTTTCTGAGTATTGATGGGAAGTACCCGCCAACCTCTTCTCTTTTTACATTTATTTTTAAATTTGTTCATCATGATTATTACACTGTTAATAAACAGTACATAACGTTTCTGTGTCATTCCATCCATTACAAAAGACATCATTAACAGATAAATTAAGGTTATGATACGACAAAGTAAACCGCAGTTGTCATTATCCCCCATCAGTTGTCATTATCTGCCGAAATTATTTAGAGAATTACCGCAGAATATTGCAAATAATTTCCCGTTAATTCTAACGATAACTTCACGCTACTCTATGTGAATGCACCTTTACTCAACCACTTCACTAGCAGTGGACACACGTTTTCACAAGTAAGATATCTTGAGCAGTAAAGCTGAACTAACAAACTAAGAGAAAACTAACCTAAATATGCAATTTTAAACTATGCAATTTTCTTTACAATTATCTTGTGGTTTACTTGAGCGAATAGTAAGCTGCAAATATTACTGTATTAATTACTACGACTCGCCGAAGAAGGGATTAGACCTACTGTTAAAATTCATTACATTAACATTTCAAGTACAATGCATACACCTGAAAAGTATGCACGCTTATTGCAACAATGGTTGTAAGTTTTGTGCAACTCTGTTACAAAGTGTCCCCGTCACTGATCCTACAACTATTTGTAGTGGTGTTTGTAGAAGTAATTCTAAAATTTTTTTCTGTGTGATGTCACAAATTTGGGTAGGTAACATTTACGGAAGCTTTCTGTCTGTATCATTTTATCGTGCAAATTGTTTTATTACAGCCATTTATCATAAGTGCAGTGCTGCGTTGCGTTAAAAAGCGTCGCAGTATGCGGATACTTCTTACGCTCATTGCTAAGCAAATAAACTTGCGTGTTCTCAGCCATCACTTTTCTTTCCGTACGCGTTTGCGTATTTATAACTTACTCGTTGCCGTCGCGATATCATTATGTTAAGTATATCGGCGTGGCGAGCGGCAGTAATTTTACACCTTGTACCTACACTGCGTGTGCAGCAGGAATTCAATTAAAATCGAAATTACCACCCCTAGAGACGTCGAGCGAGAATACCGGCGTTTGTGCGTGATTATATCGAGCTTTACCTCGGATTTTCAAGTCTCGCGCATCGATGAATATAACCAATCAAATCACGTATCGATTTTTACGCCGGCGCCTCCACGTACAAATTGAAACCAATTACATAAAAAAATATTGCATCGGATCGCGTCGATCTTATCGCGTTGGATCTTCCCATGATGCTTCCTAGCCGCATAAACGTATTATGAGCAACACCTAGTTATCCGCAGAATGACGGATAATTGATCGGAAGCCTCCTTTCACTGATTAGAAAATCATGTTACTCCAATCGTGATTGTGGTATTCTTGTCGATTTGCTCAATGCATACAGAAGAATACAAATGTGACCAAGATGTCTTGAGAACAAAATCGGTTATCTACTGTAATCGTGGCTACAAATTTGTTCTTTATATTGCTAAGCACATACCATCAGTACACATACATTAGTGGTTTATCAGTCGGTGAAGGTAAGTCCTAATATGGAACTACGTATTTTGTTACGCAAGAAATTAAAATTTGCATGCAACAAACACATATTCGCTTAATAAAAAGAGGATTATAATTTATTGCCAACACAAACGTAGTCTTCTTTGAGTGGGAAGCGGCTGATTATGTTAAATAGATTCGCGTGTCACACGTACATACATCGTATGCGCGATACTAAAAGCCATTTGAGAAAAGAAACACAACAGCAAAAGATATTGCATACCACTTGATAAGCTAAGTACAGATGCAGAAGAAGACGTATAGGTACTCCCTGGTAGTTCATAAATTGTAAAATACAGACAAACGTTGAAGCCTCAATATTTCTTAAATGTTTTCGAAAATATTGTTTGTAAGTAGCTCAGATTATGGCAAACAAACTATTCACGGCCCACTCCGCACCACACAAATTATTAATTCACATGGGTCAACATCATCAGCCACGTACCGAATTTGTGTTCTTTCCTTCTCTTAAAAACTAAAGATGCATGCGGAATGTACGGGATGATCGACGTCTCTGTCATACTACAACCATAAATCAAAAAGGCCTCTACCGTAATAAATCGACATAAGAAGTGCCGAGGTCCCTTCTCTTTATTGATTAGGTTTGCATTCTTATTTATGTAAATAGTCTCATATGTGTCCAGCTCACGCGGCGGAATCACGTTTTTAATTAATTTTAGGTTTTCTCATTTAATACCATGGCCTGTATAGTTTATGTGTTATGCGACACTTGACACTTCTATTTTCCCATACCTGTAACACCTGATGTGTTCATTAAATCTAGTACCTATCACTCGTTTCGTTTGACCAATATAAGCTTTATCACAATCACTACATGCAATTTTCTAAATTCCGGATCTTTCTCTCATTTGAGGTTTATCTTTTGGATTGCCAAGAAGGTTTGTGAGCCTATTTTGTGAACTGAAACACATCATTATTAACTCATATTATGTAAAAAACATGTTTAATAACCGAATAAGAAAATTGTTATTGCTATCCCCAAAGTGAATGGTTTTGTTGAATTCCAAGTAATATAAATTAATTGTAAGCATCTGTTTTAATATGATGAGGAGAAGGATACACTTAAATTTGTCCATAAAAGGTAGAAATCGAATATTGTCATTTTGTAAACGCAAACCATAATCTTTTGTTAAAAGATGAGTTAGTGATGAATTTTAACAATATAGCATATAAAATATATTCATAAACCTAGAAATCCTATGTAAATACATATGCTCAGTTCCTTACCCTAAGGACGTTATAACAAGTAGGGTGCGTATAGACATGCAACAGAATACAGTAATGTAACATCGTCGTGTGTTTAATGGAATTATGCTTGGAAAAATTAAATGAACTGATGAGACGGCATAATATCACGCGCCGGCGATACGCCACGAGGTTCTGTTCCCCTCGAATTTTAAATCACAACACTTCTCGTCGCGCAACCACAAATGTCGCGCACCGAAGTGTGGTTACTATGTTCTGTTGCATGTCTATACGCACCTTTACGCTGCATACAGACATGCAGCAGAATAACGTAACGTAACTCCCATGCGCAACATTTGCCATTGCGCGATGAGGAACGTTGTGATTCAAAATTTCAGAAGAACGGAACCTCGCGGCGTATCGTCAGCGTACAACAGTATGCCGTCCCATTAGTTCATGTTATTTTCCAAGCATAATAACAGTGACTAAAGGCTATGATTGTTCGCATATGCGAGTCTAAACTTGTAAACATTGGGTGCAACGTGAATGCGTAACATTTCTTTGATGCGACAGCGAAAGATCGATAACTGATGTATTCTTCCAGAGTAAGGTCCACACTCTATATGTGACGATGTTACGTTGCGATGTTCTGTCGCATCTCTGTATGCAGCTTTAGGTTACCGTAATAATATGTGAGAAATTTCCGCTCCCTCTTTACGCCAAATCTGTTTATACAAAAAAAAAAGTAGACAAAAAAATATTTACAATGATGGAACAGGATTAGAGGATATATTTTAACGCATTTTATATAACATTTTTTAAAACATAATAAAAATTGGAAACATCTACTAAAAAAAAACCAGCGCTGTGTTTTCTTTGAACACCACATCAGCTTTCTTTACAAGATGCATTTAAAGATACAGCTACTAGTAGAGTAGAAGATGTAAATATGGAACACCATTTTGCTTTATGAGTACATCTTCGTTGTAAATCGAGCTATTTAAAATTCAATTTCCCTAGGATATATTCAAAACAGTTACAGGCTAAGATTTTTGCTTAGATTTCCTGTGGTCCTACACATTCTCGGAAGAAGAAATTTCTTGAAGAAAATGCCAAAATTAATACTTGAGGAATTGGGGTGCAAATATGTAATACACTGGAAATTTGCTACATTTATTTATCGATAAAACCTGCAGATATTATAATTGCAATAACAACATAATTATTTGCACCGGTCACACCCTTTTTTCTCTGCCTGCTGTAATTGCCAGACTCATTTCTTCTTCATTGTACTGCTTTCTTTTTTCTTACAAACTCGACGTTGTTCTTGGCATTCTAATACAGAAGAAGTGAAGCTTTCACAGAAAACATATGTCAAGGAACGGGTGTGCAAACATAAAATGCAACCCACATTGTAAACGTTTTAGATTATATTTCGTTACGTATTAAAAAATAATAAATAGCAGTAGTATTTTAGTAAAACCCATTTCACGTACTAGTCAATAGCAGCAGACACTTAAATAATAACAAGCTACGAAAACAAACAATCACTCATATGTACTTGTTAGTTTTGAAAACACGCAGTTTAAAATATCGCTTCTGTTAAACGGTGGAAATGTTAAATTTGTTCATGGGTCACTGTAACCTTAATAGTAGGTCTAGGCTAAAAGTTCACGACTCGTTTGATGTTACGACATATATTATTGAGGAACCTTCGCATTCCATATTACTAACATATTCCATATTTGCATATTTTACTCTACGTAATTGTCTCCTTAAAAGACACAAAGGGTTACTGAGACACAGAATAGGGAAAGTATAGACCCTCAAGAAGATAAAAGACTAATTTTAACTCTATACTAGCTGTAAGAAAATTGACATTAATGCGGAAAGCAGATCCAATGAAGTATTCGATACTCAAAATAGCAGAAAGAGTAACAAAGGATAAATGACTAAAAGGAAATGCCAAAAATAAATAAAAACTCCAACAACAGGAGCATATATGAGTATCGCAATAAATCAAAATGTCAAAAACCTAACGAGGGCTGCGAAAGAATGTTAAATCGATACATTTTAAAAGGAAACATAGACAAAAAGATTTAACAAATTAAGGTAAGCGAAACTATACAGTGTGGCTGGAATTGAAGAGCTTGTTACAAGCGAAAAATAGAATGCAAAACTTTCCAAAACAAGACGACAACTTGTACAATTTCAGAAAGAAGAGTCAGCACATACACTGTGCTCGAAAAAAACGTAATATGCCAATAAATGTGATTCAATAGTTAAAAGTTTTCCCGTCAGCAAACGGTAGCGAAAGATGGCATTATTTTGGAGTGTAGTTCATACGGTTAGAAAGGATAATGCGAGGGGTAAATTCCAAAACCTTATTTATAGAATACCTCAAGCTGTATTACGTAAATGTACAAAAAACTCTTAGTTAGTTTCCTTAGTTTCCTGCGTCATAGTAAATCAAAAGTTTTGAGTTGTTTGATTATTTGATTGGGTAGTATTCTCTTATATAGGAGCCAACTATCATTGAATAAAGAATATGTCAGGGAACTTACATAATGCCTGCCATTATTGCAAAGGATAAAACATGGGTTTAGTTGCCGAAATGCTATTGATATCTGATGCTTCTTTGCCTATGTGCTATGGAATTCGATATATGATTGCTACTGCCTCTTATTCCCTCTGCACTGCGCGGTTCATTTTGTATTATTTTTTTGTTAAATATTATTATCTAGCATTGTTTTATAATTCGTTATACTAATTAATGATCTTTAGCAATTTTTCGTAAATAAATATCGTTGCTTTAATACTTAAAACTTAAAAGTAGATTTTTACAAAAAATAAAATTAATATGGTTATATAGTTTTGTGACTTGTTTAGAAGTAAATTGGGTATAATCCAAGGGCCTACAGTGAATTGAGTAAAGCTATTCTGGACATAAAAACTGTAAGGTATTCTTGAGCTATTTAGCATTCAGAGTTTATTATCTCTGGTATCTAGTCACAGCAATACTCTATTGCGTATTATTTTCATATAGCAAAATAAATACTAAGTATGTATAAACAAACCTATTTATATATTCCGGAATTTAAAATAAACAGTCAAGGATGATACATGTTGAAAGTATATTATTGCTAACGGTGCTTAAATTACGACTTTTAAATTAGAAGTATGCAGCACATTAATTTCGTATGTCATTAAAACCTTTAAAAATTAAAAATAGTAAAATTTCATCCGTTAAGTTTCCTTAAAATTATCTAATCCTTGCAGCAGTAATTAAAAGATGTAATAACATAACAACCAATCAGTTAAGACTCAAACATATCATTCAAACAAATTGTAATTGATTCGAAGCTGCTTAAATTTTAAGCGCAGCATCGTCATATAATGGATTTGAGTGTATTGTTTTTTATTTATAGAGTTGCCTACTACATACGAATGTTTTATGGAAGTTCGACAAACGGTTGCGATAATTATGTATTCATGCTTAATGTGCTAAAACGATAATAATAACAATTTGCCGATAAACGCGTACGTAATTAAAGATGAAAGGGTCGTAACTACTTTCAACATTACCGGTTTATTACCGTGCGGTATACAACCTCCCGGCACGGCGTAAAGCGAAGCACATATCTACGTGTACGGTGCGCATCCAATAACAGACATATTACGTGTTCGCTGTTCTAAGATTCATGGCTCGTTCGTTGGTTTGCCGTTCTTCCCTTTAAAATGCGCCTGTCACATTATAAATAACGTCGGGTAGCAATTTATACGCAGACCGGCATCATCAACGTATTGCATCTTTGTGTATGTAGTTACGTCTATGCCACTAAGGACGTGCGAGTGTATTGAGTAGGCCTTCCGTTATTGTTTATAAGATTTGTGACAGCACAAACACCACACGATCACCATGCGGTTCTATTGGCAGTTAGCAGTAAATACCGATTGAATTTCAAGACAGCGGCGTCGTTTTCTTTGTAGAAGTGAGAGGAGGATTTTGAAAATTTATGATTGGTTTTTTAAAATGTCAGCTAAGCCAATGTACTTAGGAAGCATCGAAAAGTCTTAACGAAATAATGTTACTCAAAAATGATGCATTATCTTTTACCAATAGTTTATACCATCAAATAGAATAGGGAGGCTAAACTGTATCATATTATAAAAGATGCAACTAAAGCAGATTTTGTTATAAAAAGGTTTTCAACACTGATTTACTTTCTTTCATTTACTGGTTTACTTACTGCTGATCATTATACAGGGTGCGGCAAAATGGACTCTCACATTTCGTTGCGCTGCTAGCCTGATGCGGAGAGTGTAGAGCGGTAGGGGGTGTGCCAACTGGTCGTGCGAGTAATAAGGTTTGCCAGTCGGCACAATGCCTTGGTCCGGTGTGCAGTGGGGCTATATGATTGAAGCGTTTTTCAAAAACGGGGAATCAGTGACAGTGACACGAAGAGTGTTTCGTACGCACTTCCATTTGAATCCAAATGCGGCTGTTCCAGATCGGAGAACAATACTGAAATGGGTGGCAAATTTAAGGGCAACTGGTTCTGCATTACCAAAGAAACCAAGTGATCGTCCTAGGAGCATCAGAACACCTCAGAGCATTGCTGCCGTTAGAGCGTCTGTAGAGCAGTCTCCAAAGCGTTTTGCTTAAAAACATGCAGCTGCACTCGGGATTTCTGATCGATCTGCAAGGCGTATTTTGCACGATGTCGCCGGTATAAAATGATAATAGTCCAGGAATTGAATGCGCATTTGTGTCAAGAAATCGTTACAAATGTGCGTCCCGAAGTTATTGCGTGGAGCAACGATGAAGCTCATTTCGATATTTGTGGCACAGCGAATAAGCAGAACTTCCGGAACTGGGCTCCCGAACATCTTCGAGAGCTTCACCTAAGACCTCTTCATAGCCCAAAAGTCACCGTATGGTGCGCGATTTCAAGATTGAGCATTGTGGGGCCTTATTTTTTTGAAGAGGATGGCGTACCGTAACTCTGAATTCTCTCCGGAACTGTGACACGTTGGAAAACTTTTTCCGGCTCCAACTGGCACAATTCGAAGAGCACGATGCAGACTCCTTCTAGTTCCAGCAAGATGGTGCCACATCTCAAACCACTCGTCGTTCCCTTCCCGTATTGCAGGAAATGTTTCCTGGATATTTGATTTCATTACGAGGCGATATTGACTTTCCAGCTCGATTTTCCTTAACGTTTACCGTCTATTTGTTATTGACCTGTAAAATGTGGGAGTCCATTCTGCCGCACAGTGTACAAGTTATATACAAAAAAACGTGTTTTTAGAAAAAAAGTCGATGTTTACTTTTGATTGGTTTTTGGATTATCTTTACGTTTTTGGGAACGTAATTAAAAAATGAATACCACATATGTTTTACCTTAACTTAGAAATACCACGGTATGCGGCAATAAAGGTTTTCGTGATCTGTTCGTGCTTTTATAAAAAATGACTACAGAAAAAAGCACCAAATTATCTCATGTGACGCCAGGCGCAACTAAAGAACTCGTTGCTAAATAACTATGTTTCCACTTGGTATTCCATTTTCAATATTAAGGCTCTATCTATTATATTGAATGAATATAATTTATTTCTTCAACATTAAAAAATAATGTGTTGTTGCCAAAGCACCTATGCGCAAAGCTCAATCTCTCACCATCTTGAATTTCACATCCACAGTTCTATCAAATTCTGACCTAATACTAAGAGCAATGTTCACTCATTTTATTATTTTATATAATTACAATTTGAATTTTCAAATTTATAATATTTGGACATTATATTTACAGAATATAATAAATAACCTAGTATCTAAAAATTAATGCTAATATAGCTCATGGTATTGGTGGAATCGTTCCCGGCAAAAACAATGTAGCAGAGAAAATTGCACTAACACACGGGCATGTTTCTGCCTACCCAGCGTCATCAGCGTGGTTCTAAGTACAATTTTCTGCTGGATACAATTGCGTTTTCCTCTCAGTTTATGTTGCTAATCTCCGAAAACAGCACTGAATATGTCTCTCGGCGACACCTATCGCCAAGGGACAGAATCACGCCATTCCAGAGGGTAGTAAGACAAACCAGAGTGTAAATAACCTAGTATTTATATTATCATTTTTTTATACTTGAAGAAAGGGTCCGGTAAAGTTAACTTTGAAGAAGTATTGAAAGCCATCAATTATTTTCAAGAATCTACTATGAAATAACTTTTGTTGGCAAATTCAAAAACGCACAGAAACATTAAACACGTAAGCTACCAAAATCTATAACGGCATCTGCATCAAGACAACAGTAAAACAACGTTTCGAAGAAAATCAACACCTGTTAAAATAATCTTGACATACGTGGAAATTAAGAAAAAGAGCAAAATTAAAGATAAGAATATTATATTTGACACATACACTTTAAAACGCAAGGATTGATTGTAAGTAATTTTATCTAAATTTATTGTAAATATTCTTGAAATGAAAACAGACACATAATTTATTCAAATTCATAATTTTATTACAACTTAATGCATGTATTCAGGAAAAAATGTTCAACATGTTCTGGTGGTTTCCGTGTGCAAAATGTTAAACTCATTTCCTAATTATGCCTACTAACTACTAATTATACTTAATAACTAAAGCTGGCCACGAGCGGTACCGCGCAGTAGCGTAGAGTCGACCAGGCCTCGCGTTCCACTAGAGTTATTCTGCTAATAGAGATGTTTGCTGCCGCAAATAATTTCGCTCATCTTTTAAATAAAAATTAAATAACACGTGCTCAAACACTTACCATTTTAAGAGTCCTCCGTGAAATCACAAAGTGAATAATGTCTGTTAAATATCTGCAACATTAGATATGTTTCAACTGTTGTTTCGGCAAAACTAGTACGGCATGAGGAAAAAATGCGTTTATATGCAGAGAACGAACGTTCTACATCTAGTGACGTAATATTTGCGTAAGTAAAATAATCTTTCAAATAACTTAACGATTCTGTTGACGCACCTTCACAAATGTGTCTTAATGTGCCAAAATCAGAATTTTTCTCAAAAACACTTTCAAATTTTTCTAGAACAGAAACATTTTTTGCGTCTTCAATCGCGCATAGCTGTGCGTGAACATGTTGCACTATTTGTAGAGATTCTTCTAACGGCACCGCAGGATTTTGTAATTTTTCTATTGCATCTGCTAGCCCGAAGTAGTGTGAGTGAATGATTTTTAAATCCATTCTAACCTGACTATCTTGAAATTTCGACTGGCTTTTCTGGATAGCGGCAGCTTCCTTTGTATCGAATTGTAAAACCACGTTCTTAATATTGTCAAAATATTTATGATAATAAAACGCCGCCTGCAACCATGTTCCCCAACGAGTTAGAATAGGTTCTGGTGGCTCTGGTATACGGGGCACAGTCTGTGAAATTCGCGAATACGTTTCGGTGATTTGACAAATACTGCTTTGGTATGCGCTATTAAAGCGTCTACCTCAGGATAATATTTTCTGATACTATCCGCCATAAGATTGAGAGCATGAATTTTACACGTAATGTGTAACAAATTAGCAGAATGTTTTTTAAGAGACAGGCCTACAGAAAGCATGTTTGTAGCACCATCACTCACTAACATCAAGAGTTGGTTTGTTGAAAGTTCAAACTTGTCCAATGTATTTAACACTAACTTTGAAATTACTTCGGCAGTACACTGTTGTATTCGTTTGGAGACTAATAGAATTGAAGGTGCCGATTGATGAGGTTCCAATTTGCGTGCCATTACATTAAGAACAGAATGTTTCTTCCGATCTGTTGTTTCGTCGACACATAACTACAATTTTTGATCTTTCAACTCCGATTTTATTTTTTGTTCAATATGTTCGCGCGCAGATGGCACAATTCTTCGTTACGATGTTCGACTTAGTAATTTGCACTCCGAATAGTTATTCCAAAAGCAGATAAATGGTTCCTTGTCTTGTAAATTAAACGGTATATTACATGCGATAAACGTAACGCATAAATTAAATATAAATTTTTCATTGTCTCGTGCGCAATTTCTTTTTGAGACATGCTTTTCACTATTTACGTGTCGTAGACAATGTTGTCTGGACCAACACATTAACGGGATTTTACAGATTACACATTTAATTTTAGCACCTTCATATATTAAGTCTGGAATTTCTGCAACAAATTTTCGAAGTTTGTCCACCGCGGTCGTTTTGCTGACGAAATCATAATTTTTCTAGGACAGATAAACAATTGCGCAAATGACCGGCAGCGAAAATGTCCGTACTGCTCCGCAGACGAAGTAATACTACCGTTCCTCTCGGTCCGAACTGATTCTACGCCGATGCGCGGTACCGCTCGTGGCCAGCGTTACTAATAACTACTAATTCCAATACCTTTTTTCTCCTTAACGTGTGATGACGGCCCAACGGGGTGTACAAACTTATTAAAGCTTGTCATAACCTCAGGAGCCGTTAGTGTGTAAATTGTGCGTGTAAAGCGTTCCTTGGCTTTGTTACTATCACCCCCTTGCCGTAAATTTGCTCACAATATAATAAGCCATTTAGCCTAGTGACCCCTTTTTTTATAACAATGAAGTTTAGTAATTTACAGGTTATAGTTAGCACAGTCGTTTGCTTCACCTAAACTATAAAAAACTCATACGAGGTGCTATGTTTGCCTAAGATATTTAAATATGTTATTGTAAAAAGGCAAAATTTGTTATTGATGAATTTTTGTGAGAGCCATGTTGATGTATTGCGCAATGCAGTCTGTCTCAATTGCTTCTACTACTAGAAACTCATCTTGTCAAATTATGCAAATCTTTAGTCATCTACTAAATGTTTTTCCATTTTTATTACTATAATTCTAGAGGGAGATTTTTATCTCCCTTGATACACGTTGTTTCAAACATATAAAACACGGAGTCGTTGCTCTAATTTGCGAAAAACATGTTTAAAAGAAAGCTAACCATATTCTACGTCATAAAAAGTCCTAAGTGCCTAGATCTAGCCGACACCTACCTACACTCAATAGCAAAATAGATTTGCATTTATAAAATACCGTGTGTACAATTCAACACATCTTCGTTGATGGTTCTTATTGCTAGAAGACGCGTCTAACGACGGATCGAAGTACGTGACACGTCTGCAGAAACAATGAAACTTACTTCTTCGACTCGTGAGTGATGAATGCCCCAGTGTTACCAGGCAAATGAACCGGAGATTTAATGGCTGTGCGTAAATTGAATTTCCTAGTTGAATAATTGACGGCACGCCCAGATTACGAACGTGAGATCTATCAGACGATTGCGTAGGAACTTATAAGGAAGGAAGGAATAAAGAAAAGCGGAATCGTATGTGTAGTAGTGGACCACTTAAGTGGAACACGCATCAACTAAAAAAATAAAATAGTTCATAGAACACCTTCTGGAATGATTCTGTGCGATAAAAAGACATGAATACACAGTATATCAATCTAGTGCGTGGGTGGAAGGTAATTCCTTCGTAGAATAATTTACAGAAAAAGTTTTC
Source organism: Dynastes maya (assembly GCA_029619315.2). Lineage (NCBI taxonomy): Eukaryota > Metazoa > Arthropoda > Insecta > Coleoptera > Scarabaeidae > Dynastes > Dynastes maya. The sequence goes on from JAROYE020000004.1 coordinate 37,847,902, forward strand.
GAATAAAAAATATTGGAAAATAAGCGCTACGGAACATAAAATTATATTTAGGATACAGGATTTTCAGTTTCCGCAACGCAAAATATAAGTTTGGCTTTTAAATAGAACACGACAGCTTTTGAGATAATTGATTGTAATTCGAGATTCCTGTGAAATGCTGCTGTTTTTTTAGCAGCCGATCGATCGAGAAATATATGTGTAGCACCTAAAACAGTTTCCAACGTAAATATTTCACGTTTTTTCTTGTTTCAACCCCTGGTGGAACAAATGAAAAATCTCTGGTGATATTAAAATTTACTGAACTCATTTAAGAATTCTTAACTGTGCCTTATATTTGCAATACACATACTACATTGACTTTACCAACTCTGCTGACAGTTTTATTAAATTTTCTGTAATGTATTGTACGAGAACGAAGCTCTCGAATTCGATTACGTACATTCACGAGCATGAAGTGAGGAAGATAGTGAAGAAAATTAATATAAAAGAGTTCTGGGTGAAATAGTGTAAGTGAAATACATCCATACGCCATATGTACACCGAACCCCTAAAATAACGCATAAAATTCGTATGTATTTCTATTTAGGTTTTTCCTTCAAAAAGACGCAAAGATTCAATTCGTATTTTATGATTATCATATTCTTGTAGTATTTCCAATATCTGTTTGTATTATTGAACAGAGTTGACGTCATCGATCGAATTCTTAAATGAAACGGTTTATGTTTTTTGAAATAAATTAGTGGACCCTTTAAAATAAATTGATGGTATTGGTACATATTTTACAATATGTAGCTGTACGTGCCTTCTTCGGAAAGTTCAAAAAATTCTTAGAATCCGTATTTCGTAAAAACATTTAAATGGCACAGAAAATAATAATATATTTAAATGTTTGTCTTTTGACGTAGGAAACGTCAAAATTGTCAAGCAAACGCGCTTCCATGGCTTAAATTCGTTTAAATTGCGTTTAAAATTAATTGCGGCAAATGGTCTTTCTTTGAAATTAACAAAGAATTGAAAAAGTTGCTTGTGATTGGGCACGAAAATAGAAAACGTAGTCACGGCGAAATATGGAAATTATTTAATAATTGCATAAAATCTATCAATTGCCAAATTTAAACATATTTTGTAGTACCCACTCTTTCCTATTGTATTTAAAAACGAGCTGTTATTCGATTTATTACGTAAAAAATAAAAATGACGGGGCGACGATAAAAGATAACAGTTGTTACTTTATTGAAGCAAATGCCCAAGGTGAGCACAGTTTACTAGGCAACAATGATCAGTTCGGTGTTCAAGATCATTAGTTGTACTCTGACTGACATTCTTTTTTAATACACATTTTTCAACTTTTTGGCAATGTCTCACCAGCTATTTTATAAATTGTGAATTTATTTGATAATTTTGTCACTACTCGTATTAAAAAGCAAGCATGACATAAAAATCTAATATGGTTTTCTACCCGAGCAGACTGTTTTTAGAAGACACTAATTCTCAAAATTTTCAAAACGTAAGAAAAAAAGTAGGTGCAGCCGCATATCGTTGAATTTGTCTTTAATCATCATCTCAACTTATTTAAAAAATGTAGCGTGTCCTACTTACATGCATTTCGACGAAATTAAGTTATTTATAAGAGAATTTATACCAGCTGACTGAATTAGAGAACTCTCTGACCTAAATTCTAATTGACAAGGTTTGAACGAAAAATTTTACTAACGATTCTTGCCCCAAACGGAAAGATTTTGCCCACTTTTTTACAGTGGAATATGAAGAAAACTATAAACGCCGTTTAAATGTTGCTTAATGTAATTAGGCCCTTCTCTTCTTAAAAATTTAATGACCGCCCGGTACTCAATTTTCGTCACTTGAGACATTTTTATGCACTAGTCACGTCTGGCTGTCTACTAAAGACTACTACTCTTCGAGCAGTAACATACCGCTTGGGAAAATGCGACATTAGCCATATCGCTATCCCCTCCTCGCTCTCAAGCAGATGAGTTAGCGGCAGTAGATGGCTCAAGGTTACCGATGTGGTTAGTTACGAGGTAGATTGCACGATGTGCGAACGATCTTAGTAAGAATTTCTAGAGTATTTATTTTTCTTTTCTTTCATTTCATCAGAATCTGTTTTTATTTTCGTCTTTAGAATCTCTTATTAATTTCGTTTAAACTTCGTAGCAACAACAAAATAAATATGCGAAACTCTCATTTCCAGGCGACCTTGACTTCAAATTATTACGTGCGCTTTTCGCACAGTAGGTCTACATCCCGACATTGTACGAAGTGTACTAGCACGCTCCGCCTCGAATTGCTCGGATTTCACTCAGTCCCCTCCACGCTCTCTCGCATGTACGGCGAGAGGGCGAGGAGGGGATACCGATATAGCTAATTTCTCATTTTCCCAATCGGAATACAGTGTAGGCCTCGCACATGTGCAACTACGACGTAACGGAGTTTGAACACGCTCGAATCTGTATAAGCCTGTCAGTCCGAGAATTTATGGAGCTTACCTTGTAAAAGCAAGTGATGACAATTTGATCGTTTTTGTTATGAATACCATTAACATCAAAACCGCTTCTTTTGATGACGTGGAATCCAAAGAAATTCAAAGGCTTTTAGTATCATCCAAAAAGAGGACACAGCTTCACGAATTTTCACAGTAGTACACCAATATTTGAAACAAACTCTCGGTGGTCTAATGGGCAAGAGGGCCTGCGCTTGATTGGGCAGAGTTTGGCGCTGTGTGTTCGAGTCCGCTAGGATCCAAATTTTCTTAGCGGGTCCGGTATACTCCCGAGTAACCATTCGCAGTTGGGGTACAATTAACTGCGCTTCACCCTTTGCGGCGAGGGGTGATAGTAGCAAAGCCATGGAACACTTCACACGCACAATTTACACACTTAAGGCTCCTGAGGTTATACACCTCGTTGGACCATCACCACACTAAGAAAAAAAAGCAACATTTAATTTCAACAGTGGAACAAAAATCTATTACAGGTGCGCAAGAATGTTTGGTCGTAATCATGTTATTTCTTTCAAGTAATGTGTGTATAGAAGAGTATGCACTATTATCTGAACCCTCGACGTTATGTGGCATTACATAATCCGAATAAATAAATTCAATGCCGAAGGAAACACGCAAGAAAATTGGATTACGTTATTTCATTCGCACAACACGTAAACAGTTCAAAGAGGAAGAAAGCAGAACAGAAAAAATGCGGAAAACCTAAACAGGGAAAACAGCAAAACAAGCTTTCGTCGCCCGAATCATCCGAAAACGTCGCCTATTTTTTTTAATTTTGAAACTTTCTTGCGCCATACCTTCCTTTCGCTGTTCGTTCACAGAACGAAACGAGAAACCAAAGCGAATCTTAATGTTTTTACGAAATACCCGGTCTAAATTCATTACTTTGGGAATAAATTGAGTTCTTGACAGGAATTTTTAATAAAGGTGACGATGTCGAACGTCCACCCACCCGCTTGTCACCGCACCAACCGCAATTTTTCGCTCTTACATTTTTCACCGCGCCTTTTCCTTTTTCCTGTTTTTAGCGCGGTAGCACGGTAGTACTGTGGTCCCGGTTGTGGTCGTGCATAGGTGCGAATATATTTTCTTTATGTCGAAAATATGCAGTGTTTCGAAATATTTGAAAGCCGCTTTGCACCGAGAATAATATAATTGCCAAGTAATCCTCGGTTGACGTGAATAAGGATGAATGGGTCGGATATTGGACAAGAAACCGAGAAGAATAAGAATGCGTTTCATATAAAGGAGTTCGGGAGCAGAAGGGTAGGATTCTAGTGATTTCTTTTGTTGTACGCTTCTAACGTACTTGACTGTGGCATTACAGTTAAACTTGTTATTCCATTTTTCTGAAGAAAAAATAAAAGAATAAATATATGGGAGCCATTCTTAAGTCATTTACGTACCAGGATAATAGAAAAAAAAAGATTTACGTGAACAACCTGGAATATAATTTAGACGAAATTTATCACCATGGAGGAACTGCACTTGTCAGTTCTAATTAGGAACAAACTAGCGTTTTCTACTTATAATCAGGGGAAACTTTGAGACAGTATCTACCCAGTAACGGCTCCTAACGCTAATTATGAAATGCCGAGAGAAATGTCTATGATAGTGTTGCTATTAATTATATTACTAAGCTAAACTAATCTACAAGGTGCGCTTATTAGCGTTAGGCATGAATCTACATAATTTACTAATACAAATCAGTCTCTTCGTAATACAGTCGGCATAGCGTACGCTTTCTCGCGAAATGCTACAAGCAAAGTCAGATGCACGTATCCCTCTGAATTTTGATACACGATTCGGAAATGCGCTGGTACATCCTTTAAGATAATGAAGTCTAAACGTTTATCAAAATGAATTGTTTTTAACAACTGCAGGTGAAGAAATTGATTTTGAAAACTAGTTTTGCTTTTAGCTTAGAAGATATTTATAGCTTCTAAAACAAATTTCCAATATAAGTATCATAAACACTAAAAGTAACGTATCAAGGGGGAGAAGAAGATGGGGTATTATTCCCTACAAGAAAAGTGTCCGCAACCGAAAATATTTGTCAAATTTAAAGCTGACATTTGCTGCTACTGGAAACATTTATTCTACTGATGTAGAAATAAAAAAGAATTATAATTCTAATCTTTTTAGTGGGAAAGAACAAGGGAAACAATGTTTCAACAAAAGTTCTTGCAGGCTAAAAATAAGTGAAACAAACGTAAATGTATCAGCGTAAATTTAAAATCAAAACAAAAAATTAAAAAAAAAGCAACAACTTGTAACACAATTGAAATATACTATGAATAAATTTAAAAACCGTCCGTATTGCAATAATTGACAGCTATCTACTTATTTATTTATCTACTCGAAATTTATTTATTTATCTGCTAATGCTCGAAATTTCTTCCTTCCAAATCGATACATTTACGAAAACGCTTGTAAAAGCTATTCTGTACTTTTCTTAGTATACTAAAGTTTATCACTCCGGAATGCTTGCGTTATCTTTAACTTCGTACACAAATCATATGTATTAAACCTTATTTTATGTCTTTCATTTCATAAGTAACTACGTATGCCTAAAATTTTGCGTCAACAATTAAGAATATCTGCATATTTTGTCTACTGTTGTCATGGTAACCAACAATAGCAACTCCAAAAATCATCTGAATGCAATAACCAAAACGTCTAAAAATTTGGAAAAAGCAGCAGTTATTCTGTGCTTTCTAAAACAACAATCTTGCGGGGTAGTATGTATATAACATATGAACAGTATCGTCACGTAAGTTGCCCAATTTAAAACCTGTCTTTGGAAGGATGTGTGTCATCTTTGGTGTCTTTCTGGATGTCTTTCGTACTAAATCAGACATAACTGTCGTCCTTTGGAAGGAACACCAGAAAGCATGTGTAAATACCAAAAAATTCTATCAATTTCAACAACTATTGAGGTATTGGAGGAAACGCTTCCATTAATATCAGGGTTAATTAAAAAAAAGGCTTACTTTTTAATTAAAAGATAGTTTTTACTTTAAAAAATAAATAGTAGTGATAATAAATTAACGGCATTGAGTTTGAAAGTAAGCCTTATTCACAGAGATACGCACAAAATGCAAAGGGGACCAATCTACCGAAAGCAATAAATCTTCTCCACCTACATTTCGATCAAAGGGCCGCTTCGATCAAAGAATTCCAAATTATATATTAATGTCAGAGCTTTTAGATGGCTTACTGTTAGTTATTTAAACATATTCAAAAACTTAGGATTATCTTCGTGGTAATTCTATAAACCTAACGTGCATTTCGTTGTCTAGTCGAAGCTTTGACTATTAATTAATGAAAATTACCGTCGACTAGTACCGTAACACTGTTTATAACTTCAAAGTCGCAGAAGAACATATAGTACAGGAGCCGTGCCTTCCTCCAGTCATAGGAATGTATTTTACGCTAGTGATACCAAATCCATTTCCACGGTCTCTCGCTTCATTTTGTGGACGATTCTGAGGTGAATAGGTGATAAATTAGAAATGTTGCTGTACCGCTCCCTGACGCTAAAAGAATAATTAATACGACATCAGACGAAGGTACCGCTGTCATAAATTACTGACAGGTCGAGTGTTGGAACGCAAACAACGCTGTACCATCGCTTAGCTCGAGGTTGACAACGAAATGTGACGGTTCATTATATATATTCGTCTGTTGCTCCACTGATATGTTTTGGAATAATACGGAAATGAACTTATGGATTATGACTTACAAATTTTGAGCTGATACCTAGAGCTTAACTAAGGGAAGGTTTTAAATTACTTAATACGTAGCAAACGCAATATGTAATTTATTTAAACTTTTCAACGAGAAAGGACATTTAATTGTGTATAAGTATATTCTTAAGTCAAAAGGTGCCGCAAATTTGCAACATTACCATACTTCTATGAAACGTTGATGCATCTTGTAACCTTATAGTATCTTACAATAAACATGTGTATCTTCTTTTTCATCGCCTTAAACGCAATTTGGTGACAGATAAAATAAAAGTGTGTGTTTCCTTTGGTCCACAAAAGTGACGAGAAATGCTAAACCCAAAATGTCACCACCTGTAAATACAGGATATCCGCACAGCTGTAAACTGCAAAAATATTGCGAACTGAAAGTATGAAAAAGGGCCCAACAACTTCACTTTTTTGAATCTCATCTAGATTTCTTTTTAGAATAATAAAAGAGCAAGCAAAGAACATTTTCGCCGATATATTTTTGTTAAAGAGAAATGGGAATATGGAATTGAAGTAAATAATAATAATAATAATTCATTGCCTTCACATCCCCCATAACTTTCGCCAATTACACGGGGCATCGGCCGGCCATTATTATGCCTGTACCCGAAGAGTGTGTTAAGATATTCACCCTCAGCATTCGCCAAATTTGAAGTAAGAAAAACTGCGGAAGACTTTATTCTGAGAGTTGTAGGCCCCGGGGTTCGAACCCGGTACCCTGAGACTGATAGCTCGGTGTGCTTGGCACTGCGCTACCAGTCCCAAAAAATAGTAAATAATGAGTTAATATTTTTAAAGAAAGTTGCACGGTTTGATCTGAGTTATTAACTAGTTTAAGACGCATTAAAATGTTTAAACTTAAATCTATAGTATACAGATACAGGTTGCTCAAAGTTAGCTGCCCAACTAGCTAAACTTGTTGTTATTGCAGCAATTATGTAGTAATTATTTTTCCGCTGATCACAATAGTGTTGAGAAAAAAAGGCAATTGTACATCGCATTTCAGCGCTAATTGGAATTGTTTATTTGTTTAAATTGAACACCCTACTTAAAATGTCCCTGTAGCATGTGTGTAATATAGCCCTAAAATGGAAAACAAAACAGATACGATGAGAAAGTTGTAACAAAAAATACAACAAAAATTTATTTACAGTAAATGTTCAAAAACATTACCATTTTGCGCTATGCATTTCCTGCATCTTTTAATTATTGCTCTCACTGACTGTATTATAACACGTCTATTTACATTTTCTATGGTTCTTTTAATTGCGTTTTGTAATTGCTCCATATCTTTATTTTGCTGCACATGGTGTTCTTTAAGGACCCCCACAAGAAGGAATCCATGAGTGATAGTTTGGCCCCCGCGCCGGCCAATTAACAGGTCCATGGATTCCAATGCATGTAGCTTCACAAATTTCAGCTAAAGTTTCAGCGGTTTGCGTAGGAGCACTGTTCGAGATAGCCCTCTCCCCTAGATTTAAATTGTCTAAAAATTCTTCTAGCGCACCATGTAAGATTGCAATATACCGTTCTCCTATAAGAGTGCCTTCAAAAAAATATGGACCAACAATTCGATTTTTGTGGATCCCGCACCGATACTGTGGACGAAGTGGTTGTGGAATAAGGGGTTTATGAGGCTCCAATAATGAATGGTTCTCATATTACACATACTGGACGTTGAACAGTTCGCTTCATTGCTCCGTAGAATATAGTTAGTATAACATTTTCTAAAAAGAAATCACAAAATGTCATCTGTTGGTAAGAGCGTTTACACTGGTCTGTATTTAAATTGTATGAATCGTCCCATAGTTCCTGCACCAGTTTACGAATGGAACTGGTAGAACTAGCTTCAAAGCAGGAGAAAGCTTACCTTCGCTTCCTCGTTTATGATTACGCTTTCCATAGAACGCTTAGCTTTAAAAATATTCTCGTTCTTGCGAAATTTTCGGAAGAGTCGTAGAAAGTATATTGTACTAGGCAACACCCTATCCGGAAATGTTTCGCTGTAACACTGTTGCGTCTTTTTCACAGTTCCTACTGCATGCAAAATATGCCACAAGCATGTCACACCTCTCTGTATTAGTAAAAGGTATTGTAATAGAAATAAAATAAACAACAGTAACAATAATAACTACAAAACGAATAATCAACACAAAAATAAAAAAAAAATTAAATCCCGGAGGCAAAAAGCAATTATTCTCATTAATAAATCCTCTAATTGATCGCAATCTTTCATCCTAAAATTTATCACATCTTTTTTCTGTCTTACTTTGGGGATTTCGCGCCGCTATAAGAGTAATTTAATTGAAACGTAATTCTATCGAGTTGTGAAAAAATATACAGGGTACTTAATAAAAAAGGCGAGTTATTTAAACAAACGCTGAAATGCGATGCGCAACTTTTTGGATTACGCCATTTTATTGGGCGGAATACCTTACATATTCTTCATGTTTCGATTATCTAAATACCTGTTCTAATAACGAAGTTAATACAGTTTGAATTGACCAATGTAAATTTCATCGTGTCTCTTTTGTTTTTCATGTTAGCGTATCTTAGTGCCACAAGGATATTTTACGCAAACCTTCATTTCCTATCGAATAATTGAAAAATATAAACAATTCAAGTTAGAGCTGAAATGTAATAGGCAATTGTTTTTTTTTGCTCTACACCATTGTGATCAAATCGAAATTTTATAAAGACAAAGTGGTAGGATATGTAAATTGAGTTTGGTGTAGCGGATTAGGTAAAAAAATCGATGAATCAGCATTGTCATTCTTAATAGGAGCCTTGATAATCCCATAATGATGTAACAAAAAGACGAAAGAAAAGTATATTTACACACGGGAAGATAAAGTTCTGACAGCTGCTAGGTACTTAGCGGACAATAAACTCACAAAGGTGATCCTTCCAGGAAATTGGAGAATAATTTAGCGGTCATTTGCTTTCATCGATCAAGCAATGAATCAAATGATACGTTAGTAGCAGACATCACATTTTCACGGGCATTACAACGTTAATAATTTTTATCAATAAACGCTTGGATTCCAATTTAAAAGTCATATCCTGTTGTCGATGTTACTAGGTACTTACATCTATAATTTTGAGAAATCTCATACGGCAATCTATTGATTTTGTATAATTGCTACACAAATACGCATGAAATTATACTTTACCTTCCAACAGATATGATGCTAAAGTGGAATTAAAAATGTTCAGTAAGCTGTTACACTACATTCTTCTATCTCTTCGAAAAAAAGGAGAGCAAATGTTTTTATTAATGGTGGAGTAAAAATTAATAATAATTGCCGATCATCTTGTACAGATAAAGAAACCGTATAGTTTGTGTTTGTTTCCTGCAATGCTCCTTTTGTTAATAATTCACACATGAGATCACGAATGGAATTGCCTGGTTGTACAACTGACCACATATCGATACATTTGCCGAAACTTCAGCACACTAACGAAATATATAACCTCGGTGTTTTAATCCAATAATACACAAATGAACAGGTATATATCTAATAAATCTTACACTGTGTAGATTAATTACAATTACGATTGTTAGAGTTGCTCAATTTGCGCCAACAGCCAGTGGCGCATAAAAGTATACACAAAATAAATGGTCAGAAATAAAATATAATACGTGCTCAAACACTTACCGTTTTGAGTCTTCCGTGAAATCACAAAGTGAATAATGTCTGTTAAATATCTGCAACATTAAATATGTTTCCACAGTTGTTTCGGCAAACCGAGTGCGGCGTGAGGAAAAAGTGTGTTTATATGCAGAAAACGAACGTTCTACATCTAGTGACGTTATATTTGCGTAATTAAAATAATCTTTTGAACAACTTAACGGTTCTGTTGACGCACTTTCACAAATTTGTCTTAATGTGCCAAAATCACTTTCAAACCTTTGTAGAACAAACATTTTTTGCGCCTTCTACCGCGCATAGCTGTGCGTGAACATGTTGCACTATTTGCAGAGACCCCACTAACGACACCGATGGATTTTGTTTTTTAAGAGACTAGTCTACAGAAAGCATGTTTGCGGCACCATCACTCATAACGATGATTGATGTGGTTCCATTGTACGTACCATTACCTTAACCACAGAATCTTTTTTACGATCTGTTGTTTCGTCCACACATAACCATAGTTTTTTATCTTTCAACTCCGATTTAATTCTTTTTATGTTCACGCGCATATGGCATAATTCTTTGTAACGATGCCTGACTTGGTAATTTGTAGTCTGCATATTTATTCCAAAAGATGACATATGCTTCCTTGTCTAGTAAATTAAACGATAGATTACATGCAATAAAGGTAACACATAAATTAAATTTAAATTTGTCATAGTCTCGTGTGCAATTTTTTTTTAAGAATGCTGTTTACTATTTACGTGACCTAGACAATCCCTTTTGCACCAACACATTAAAGGGATATTACAAACTACACGTTGAATTTTAACGCCATCATAATTTAGATAGTCAGGTTAGAAGAGATTTACAAACTATTCGCAACAATTACTTCGGACTAGCGGAGGGAATAGAAAAATTACAAAATGTCGCTAGTGGATCTTGTTCAAATTGTGAATGATGTTTACGAACAGTTATGCGCTGTAGAAGGCGAAACAAATTGGTGTATAATACGAAAATTTGAAAGTGTTTTAGAGAAAGACTCCGATTTTCTTATATTAAGACAAATTTGTGAAGGTGCGTGTGAAGATGCATTAAGTTGTTTCAAAGATTATTATTATAATATCGCTAGATATCGAACGATCGTTTTCGGCATTAAAAAAACATTTATTTCGTACGTCGTACTCACTTGACTGAAATAGCTGTGGAAACATATCTAATAATTCAAATATTTAACATATGTTACCCAGTTTGTGATTTCACGGAAGACTTTGAAAACGGTAAGTGTTTCAGCACGTTTTATAATTTGCTATTTTCTTACTATTTTATGTGTAAACTTTTATGCGCTTGCCATGCCTCTGGCTGTTACCGCACATTTGCCCAGGTTACTAATAAAAGCAAAATAATATAAAACCAACAATCACCTCAACGCCTCTTAGGTTACTACTTCTTTGGGCTGTGAAACTTTTTTCTTACATATAAAGTGAAGCATTTGTTACTACTCTTGAACAATACACACATCACACTATACATTGTACAAATTTCTACAAATTTGTGCAAATTTCCCCTTGCCCACCATTTATTTATTTTTTCGGCATTGTGACTTCTAAGAGTAGCTCGAAAAAACCACTAAACATGAATTTCTGAAAGTTGATACCAAAACGGCGTTACTTTAACATGCAGTGAACTACATAAAATGAGACACAATTCTGTGTAGTCTTAGAGTATAACTACATTGTTCTTGTGCCACTGGAGTTCCGACTTCTAAAAGTTTTTTGCGTACCGTACATTGACAAGATTGAACTAGGTGTTATTTAGTCTTAATTTCACCATCTGGGCATCCCGTAACTGTGCCTCTTCTTTCTCAGTAATATTTTAATGTAGGTGTATTAGTTGCTTGCTTGAAGTTCGATCGATATTGGTTACGGTACGTACCGGTTTATCGATTCTAACCTTTAAATCGTATAGAGCACGATCGTTGCATTAGAAAACAATCCCAGGATACTGTTGTGTACGTACCTTATAAAAATTGTCCAACGACGAGAACGGTAACTGTAGTAGAAGCTTTAAGACAAAGGCCGTTTTATTAAAATCGATCATGGACATCATCATTTATATTATACGTGTTTTGTTCTTATGCCAAATGGGCATAATACAACCGGTAGAGAAATCATGAGTGCAGTTCTAGGAAAGTCAAAGCGGAATCCGGCCGACTTCCCACTGCGTTGTGCTGCTGCGACTGCCATGCGAAACAATTCCATAGTTTCCGCGACTCAAACTGTGAGAAAGCCCTCACGGGTTCCCGTGCATACACACATAGTTTCGTGCATGTGAAGCGTTGCACCAGTTACATCATATCTGTACATATGTAGCGATATACGCGGACAGAAGTATGTACGTCGTCGACAGCCAGCTCGTATAATCGATAGGACAGTAAGTTACGTTCGTGTAATGTTTGTCGCATGTGTAATGCTCAGCAAGGTGCACTGGTACGGGTTCCGTCACGCAGGGCTATATACATGACATTACATGGAAGCTTGGCTACTAGCTGCTTTTTGGGATCGTTTTATGAGCCGAACGTTGCATAACGCACATATTAATAACAATCGCATTTATTGTTGAATAGTTAATTTCTTAAAACATCAATTAGGAAATATATGACAAGTAATAAATATTAGAAAAATATACAGATTTTGTAGATGCCAGTCTTCCAATCAGGATTTGCCAGTTTTTTTTAATTAAATTTCAAGTTCAAAAACCGAATTTTTATTATGTTACTCGTAGCAGCAGCAGAAACTTTAGTTATTTTATTTTCATATTGAGTAGCGGGAACTAACCTATTCGAGTAAAACAAAACCGAAGCAGGAATAATACAATAAGCTACTAAGCTTCAGTGTTAGGGATGTAAAGACTAGCTCTGCTTTGGTAAAAAAATCAATCAATCAATCAGTATACGGAATATAGTTTGTTTTGCTATGATTTTCTGAGGTTTCATAAACATTCAGACTGCTTCAGAAGACGGTCAAAATATGAAAAATCAACAAACACGTTGAAGGTCAAGTATTACCATTAGCTAACTACCGTTAGCAGTTTATAGCAATTAATCAATATCAAAAGAAACTGCTACTTTTTGTGGCAGTTTTCTGATATAGCAGACAACCGGACATTCGTCGAGTTCGCAACATGTTTTATCGCGTTGTGAAACATAAATATATATAAAACGCTTCTAAATATCTTGCTTCGAAAACTGTTTCTTTGCATTAGATACAGCTACATACTTGCATATTACGTATATGGTAGTAAAATGTTGCATTATACATTATTATATATAAATAATCAATAATGGATTAATGGTGCAAGTGCAAACGTAATATTTGTATCAAAAATTCTCGCCACTTTTCGGACATATAATATTTATTATATAAAATTAAAGAAATTACAAAAATTAAAAACAACTAAGTATGCAATGTAAGCGCCATAAACTTCAATTACCATACGCCATCTTTCAGCCAATTTTCGAATTTGGTCGCGATACCATTCCTCTGTTTTCGTATTTGTTTTTAAAGAGTATTTATCAAGGATATGCGGTAAGTACGAAAAGTGGCGGAAAGTTTTGATACAACCTAATAAATAAATAAAAAAAAGTATAATTGTCGTAAATGCATAAAAGCTGTTCATTGGATATTATAATTTTAAAAAACATTTTGCTGTAAAAGGAAAAACTAGCGTTTACTATGGGCCATTAAAAGTAATAATTAATATACAGATAACACAATAATTTTCATTTAGAAATCGTCCACTGGAGAATTAAAAACTGAATTATTATAATGGAACCATTTTTTTTTGTAAATGTTTCAATAACATATGTTTTGATAATAGAGACCGATTGCCCAATTCATTGAACGAAATCGCCTATTCTAAATAAAATGCAATTAATATCATATATCGTTATTGCTTTATTACTCTGAGCTATTTTATAATGAATAAAAAATACCAATTTATACTTACCCGCTAAAGAAACAATTTTCTTTTATTTATTAATCGATTATTTATATGACTAGATGAAAATATATGGCTATATTTATTAATTAATATTCCTTAATATTTTATTAAAAAAATGTGCTATAATATATATTTTCCATAAATATCTTGCAAAGTATCCATTTTAAATGCGTAATGAATATGACATTTTTTCTGTATTTTTGTAAGAGCAATTTGATAAAACAGATAAAAATAGGTAGTCGTATTTAAAAACATTGAGTTTTGATATATTTTCCATTTAAAACTTCAATCGTAATTGTCGGACACGCTGTATAATGTTTTCGAAAAATTAATTCGGATTGTAATACTACCCTATATGGTCAATAGTTCTGCAGAGTTTCAATTTTCCAAGTTAAACACTTTCACAGTTATAATAGCTCACATGCACTCGTCCATCTGCTAAAAATTTTCAAAAAAAGGAAATATTTCAGATATGGGTAAAAATAGCAACATAATCGTTTTATCAAACAAACCTTAAAATTGAATGAATAATTCAAAAATGTAATAATATACAGGGTGTTCAATATAAAATAAAGTTGCCAGATATTTCCGGTGTAGTAATAGGAATAGGAATAGTATAGTAGTTTATTAAAAAATTATTAAAAATATTTTAGTTTAATAGTACATGTAGGCTATATGTATGTATATTACTAAGTTTTCAGGATTTTCCAATGTATACTCTTTTATATATCGATCGATACAGTTCTCGATGAGGCATTCTGTATATGTAAAAAGTGTATCCACATATATTGGGTTAATTTATTTTATAATTATTAACTAATAGGCGACCGTGTGGAAGTTTATTAAACGTATTTTTCTTGTAAAATTTCAAAACGAGTAATCAAAAAGCTGAAACGACGAGAGTCATATGCTGCAATACAACAATATGTGCTTTATGTGAAAAAAATTTCATCGGGGAAAGCAAATTGCCTCACGGTTGAATATTTCAGAGCGTATAGTATACACTACCTTTGAGGCGTAAAGAGCAAACCAGACTTTTAACATCTCGTAAACGGGCTGGTCGGAAACGAATTACATCAGAGATGACGTAGTTATTGCTGTTACTAGTAAAAGAGACAAGCCAATACTTTCCATGCAACTAACAATTTTAGTCATGTAGCTACCAAAAAATCATTGTTGCGGAAAGGAAGTAAAAAAGAAAGTTTCTCACAAAGAGTCCAAATTTAAACGTTTTGAGACAAAAAACGAGTTACGTGCGACGACGTAAAAGCGAAAGGATATTATAGCAATGTTAAGTGACTATGCTGCCAACGATCAAACATGGGGGATGGTAGTATTTTCGTGTAAAGGTGTTTTGGCAGTATCTAAGTCGAAGGATTTTTAAAAATGAAAGAAAAATAGGTAAAAGAAAAATATTTAAACATATTGCGTGATCAGTGCCGTATGGACTTCGGCGCTGTGAAAATGAGTATGCATGTCAGAAAGGTAAATTCGACCATAGAGTTAAGGCTATCAATCACAATGGCGCTGAGAATAGGTGGGAGAAATTACAGTGTGCATGTGATACCTTCTTAATTTGCTAAATTCATATAGAAAGAGAATGCTGAACGCCTGTGCTGCTGTTATGAAAATAAAAGGCGGACATTTCAATGAATGATTATAAAAGAATTGAAGAAAAAATATTTTATAATGTTCTCTATAGATAAGACAGTATAGAATAGATAATAAAATGTAGTTCCAAAATCCAGTATTTTATTCCTTCTTTGTTACCTGCACGGTCCAATTGGGCCTGGTACTTTAAAAAATGTTTAATTATCAACTACATATATTTCACTTGTCAAAAGGTTTCTGGTTAAATTTGTTATACGTGGTCTATTTCCAACTTAGAATTAATATTAACACAGTGCATTTTCGATGTGTTTCTTCAAAATGCTTTTCACAATGTCTTAATCTGTAAGTCTAAACCATTTCAACGTTTTATTAGTAGCTCGTCTTCTATTTATTGGGAGTATTATAAGTAAAGAGGTAGACATAATGTAGACAGCAGAGGTAGAGTACTTGAAGCCGCGCTGATGACGCCGGATAGGCAGAAACATGTCCGTGTGCTAGTACTTTCTTCTCTCTGTTCGCATTATGTTTGCCGGGAATGATTCTACCAATACCATACCTACATATATTAGCATTATTTTTGGTTTTGTTATTAGGCATTTTTTCATGTGTATGTAACATAATGTACCGTCTACTGAGAATGTCTTAAATGAAAAATCTGTATGAATACTTACGCCTACTCTCTGGAATAATTCTTTCGTGAACACTTAACATGTGCATTTAATGTCAAATGAAGTAGATTGCTTGAAGTACATTTAAACTACAGTAAAATACAGGGAATGTTTCACTATAAAACGTCCACTTAAATACGATGAAGGGTTTTTGTATTTTCAACTATAAACGAAACTGTGAATAAAGAGGGATTATAGGAGTACATTATAACAATAAGATAATATAGAATTTATTAGTTGTACATCTGATGAAGAGAACAATATTTAGTATTATACTATATTGTGACGAACGAGACTTTAATTCTGGAAAGAACAAAGAAAAATTATTATTTCAATTTTTACCTGTCTTGTTTAGTCTTTAAATCTTTGTTGTAAATCGTAAATTCACTTCTTTTAATTGTTATTTCAACTTACAGAACCATTTATGTTGTACCCCAGTGTACTCTATGAATGTGGTCATTTATGATGTACGTTAGTACATATTGTATAAGCACAAGTTACGAGTTTTGTGAGAAGCGCGCGCTGTTTACACGCGATGCCACATGACGTATATAAGCAAAAAACAGTAAAATTCGGTATAAAAGGCAACCGGATTCGCGTGCATTGGTCTTTTCTGTGGACCTAGATCTGCGAAAAGAACAACCCTTCTGTGGCGTAAGCTTCGGGGGAACATCTCTAAGTGGATTTGATCTGCGAGAGATCCTGGCCAAATTTCATCTTTCTGCGGCTGTTAGCAGCGTCCGATGAAGTTTGGACAAGGTAATGTTAATATTACACGACAGTGTGGCCGAAGCTGTCGTGAAATCTTGACCGAAATTAATCTAAGTCCGTTACCGAGAATGTTGTAAGTGTCTTGCCGCGACATAAAATTCAAAGACCCCGACTAAAATCTGACCGAACTCGTAACTGAGAAAGTAAAGTCTTTGTGTTTTTTTTCAATCATTTTGCCTGACCTGTATATATTTGTATATGAATTTGATTTTAGTTTGCTAGAGAATTTTATTTTATTTGATGAAGTTATGTGTAAATAAAGTATTGTCGTTGTACTTACATTTTTTCCTGTTAAATTGGACCCTTTGGCATTTTCAACGCTACCCCGTGGTTAAAACTGCTCACACACGCCGAATCAATCAATCCGATATTCACTTAACTTTTCTTGATCACTAAAAGCCGTAAACATCTAATAGTTTTATTTTAAAAAGTAAATAAAAATTAAGCCACTTAAAATACATGCTATAAATCTGATATATGACAGTTAATAATCCCGTGACAGCTAACGACATCCCAGCAACCGGCAAATCAAACTGTATTACGATGTCGATAATATAGATCCCCTGTACACTGAGTACGAGATCTTAATGTTTAAAATAAGAAAAGTTAATGTTGTTAAATCGATTAAAAAGATTATTTGAAAAGTAAAACCGTTATATATTCTTTATACGATAATTTCCCGTATATCAACCGAAGATTTCACTAGTGACCATTGTATTTAGCTTGGCAGACGTGAAAAGGTAGTCGCCCAATGTAACTTTGCGTCTAAGAATAAGAAAATTATTACAATTTTCCCGCCGCCAGTAGGAACGTTACATTCTGGCGTCCGGAGCAGGGACGCACGTTACAATATTAACTACTTTATGAACAGAAGACAAATATTGAAGATGTAACAAAGTTTGGTTGTGTACGAGCAGAAACTGTTTCAAGAAGAATTAATATTTAGAGAGAAGTAATCTTACACAAAATTGCTAACAATTTTGCAATAGTAATCAAATATGCGGTAGGCACTTAGTATTCTAGTAACGTATGCAATTATTTAGTTCGACGAACGTACTTCAAAATTGCAAAGCTAATAAACACATTACCACTGTGTAAAGAGCTTTTTGGTGTTGGAAATAATACGACCTCCATTGTAGGATTTGGAAGTACTGCTTCGTAAGTAATTATTTCAATTGTAGCTTTCTTTTTCTATTTCTGCCGTTAGTATATGTAAAATAAGGTGCAAATGAGTTTGCTGGAAATCATATAACTCCTCTCCCCTCTTATTACTACTAATACTTACAATTAGTTTTATTCCGATATCTATACAACCTTCTAAGGAATGACTGAAAATTTCCTTATTAATATTTTTATTATCAGATAGCGCTTTCATAGGCGTTATGTAGATATTCGGTTTTTTTGCGAACCGAACACCTTTCCTATAATTACATTATAGGAACGAGTTTCTTCTACATTAGAGAAGATAATAAACATGCGGAAGTAATTCTTCAAATTGTAATCACGTTCATCTAAAAGACGAAGAACTAATCTTTCCATCTTTCCCCTCGAAGTTATCAACGATTCCGTGAGGAAAATAATCGCCTATTCCCTTACGTACTTGTATTTAGAATAACCGCGTCCACCTGATTTAAATCCCATAATTACAGTCCGCAATAAAGGAAGACGGAAGATTAGCAACGTTCCGAGCACGAAAGAATTCATGAATACTTGCGAGATTATTTTGGGAATATAACGGTATCTGCTGTCATAATGAACCTCGCGTCCAAAAATTCTCTTCTCCCGGCCCCATTGTGTTCGCCGCAAACATCCTAGGGAAAAAATTTCTATTGTAAGATGATCGCACCTGCCACACTCTTTTCGTATTCTTTTTTATTAGAAAAGAAAGAAGGCCCAGCGCGACTTCGTGTGCGGTTATACCCTTCTTCGCAGACGAAGCGAAGCCTTTTTTATCGAGAAGGTGTTATACCAATTTATCAAAGTAAACGTTGTCAAGCGTTAAATTTATGAACTGTACCTTTTAATGCTTGGTTATTCTCGTACGGGTATATTATCAATTAGCATTTTTGTCTAATAACCGTTGTATTAGTTGTCGCATCTGCGTTTTTAAGAACGGTTTCAATCTTGTGTATCTTTCCATAATTGCAAAACTTAGAGCATTATTACCATTTTTGTGAGAAAATAAGTTTCGGCTTCCGTATCATTATATTTTTCAACCTCTAAGCAACTGTAAAGATACAATGTGAGTTACTTTAAGTAATATTTTTATTTCTATTTGTTTTAATTTACAATTTGCTAAATTGACAAACACCTATTTATCTGCTTTTTTAATCTGCTACGCTGTAGATAGTTAGAAAGATGGTTTATTGCATTCTAGACCTACAGTATCGTATCAATTAACATATATTTCCAAAGAGCAATTTAATTTAAACAAAATAGTGAATAAAAGTTACTTTTCACAAAACTAAGCAGTAAAAGCAAAGAAAAGTACGATAAACAAGTATTTTAAATACACATGAAAAGATTGCCTAGTAACAAAAACCAAAAAATTAATGCTAACATAGCTCATGGTATTGGTGGAATCATTTCCGGCAAAAACCGAAGCGAAGGAAAAGGGACAGCGTAAACCCGCGAACATGTTTCTGCCTACCCGGCTTCATCAGCGCGGTTCCGTACGTGTCCTTCTCCCTCGCTATTGTTCTTCACCTCTCGAGTATATGTTGCTATTCTCTAGACGGCATGTCTATGTTTCTTGATGCTAGGTGGTGTGGGGAGATACATCGTGATTCTGTTCGTGGAGAATGGCAACATATACTCGAGAGATGAAGAACAATAGCGAGGGAGAAGGACAGGTACGGAACCGCGCCGATGCAGTCGGGTAGGCAGACATGTTCGCGGGTTTACGCTGTCCCTTTTCCCTCGCTTCGTTTTTTTGCCAGAAATGATTCCACCAATACCATGAGCTATATTAGCATTAATTTTTTGGTTATTGTTACTAGGCAATCTTTTCATGTGTATTTGAATACATCATGGTAAGCCTATAGGAATCGTTTAAAGGTGTGGACACGCGGCGTCTTAGGCGCCATGCCATCTTGCGTTAAGCAGCCCACGAGCTGCTCGATAGGTGGTAGGAGTCTGCACCCCCAGTTGTTGTCGCTATTCTCTAGACAGCATGTCTATGTTTCTCGACGCTAGGTGGCGTGGGGAGATATATCGTGATTCTGTTCGTGGAGAATGGCAACATATACTCGAGAGGTGAAGAACAATAGCGAGGGAGAAGGACACGTACGGAACCGCGCTGATGAAGCCGAGTAGGCAGAAACATGTTCGCGGGTTTACGCACTCCCTTTTCCCTCGTTTTGTTTTTTGCCGGAAATGATTCCACCAATACCATGAGCTATATTAGCATTAATTTTTTGGTTAAGTATTTTAAAATACAAAATTAGAATTTGTCACAAATGCTTCAAGTTTAATAATCTGTGCACCTATGTAACTATGTTTTCTTAAATACACTGTGCTCGAATTGGAGATCTTTTTTTTGCAATAAGCTGGACACCCGGGAAGTGAACCTAATTCGAGGACGCTGAATCCAATGGTGCTAATTTCAATTTAAAAATTGTAGGCCCAAAGACACCAAAACAACGTAATTTTTATCATTTGTTGACCATTTGTTGAATTTAAATCGATGAATGGATGGGAATCGATGGATACGCATGCTTCTTCGGTTTTCATGGTTTCTAATTCTGATGGCTCAGATTGTTCTGTTGAAATTAGTCTTGTAGGAACAGGAATTGTGTTTGAATGCAGCAGCGGCAATTGAGTATCTGTTGTTGGAACGTATTAGAAAGAACCACTTTTTCTTCTATTCATACCGGCAGTATGATTCACGCACGCATAACATTCAGCTGGATCATGTTCTCTTGGATCTATCCAATTCCTGTCCATTTATTCAAATTTGAAACGCATGTTGTCCAAACAATAGACGGCGTCCAATACATATCAGTAAAAACATTTTGTGAGAAATATTGTTGATACAAATCAGCGGTTTCAGCACTTATTTTACGCCGAGTGGTCTTAATTACAAATTTTCCACACACCTAACAAAAGGTATTCAATTTAGAACATTTATCCATTTTTCATATTTCAAATTAATTGATTTTACAAGCCAATACAAAGAACAATCTCGAACTTTTCACTATTCACTTCGGTTTGGGTTATTTGCTTTAATATTTAAGTGTTAACACTTTGAATTTTGAAAACAGACTGAACTCTCAGCGGTTAACCACGTCGCTTGTATACCCATTTCACCAAATGACAGTAGCGGGAATGAACGTTTCTAGAAGGTTCACGAATGGACCATGAACGGTCCATGGAAGGTTCTACAAGGTTCCAGAAAGCTTCTCAGCCATTGATCAGACTTTCCAGAAAATTCCAGAATGTTCCAGAAGGTTCTTTGAGCCTAAAATGTTTCAATTGAAGTTGCTCGAATATGCGAGCTAACTTTTAAAAATAATTTGCACCATTGGATTTCGCGTACTCGTATTAGGTGCCCAGCTCGTTGCATTTTGCAACTAGTGCAGTGTAATTATTTCTACTTTTCAAAATAAAATGAATTACGATACCTAATAAGTATATCATGTTTTAATTAATTAATGGTTCTGTAGGTTCTGATAGCGTCGTTATAATAACAAGGTTTTATATACTTATATGGATGTATATTGAGCTTAAATTCAAATAAACCATGCTAAGTGAACTGGGAACTGACAATAAAAAGTATAACGTCATTAGATACAGCTTCAAAATGTATTTATTATTTAAAATTTGGAATTATCGTACATATAAAATACGCCAATAAATTTGCAGTGGCAGAATGAAGTAGAAAGTTCGTTTCAATGGTACCAAGTGCTTTGGGAACCTTAAAGGAATTGGTGATCAGTTTAAATAACGCAAATTATCTATATTGTGCACCATAAGAGCTCAATTGGTATTTGAAGAAAAAATTATATTTAATTTGAGATAATTTACATGTAAATGAAATCGCATAACTAAGATTGTCCGCGAACAATAAAATTCTACAGTTCACGCAATTCGCAGCGTCATTGATATACGCTAAGAAAAGCAGTGGTCCCAAATTCCCTAGGAGTTGCTATATAAGTATTAGATGTAAACCTATTGTACGATACGTGGAAGCGTCTGTCCGATAAGTGTGAGCGTAAAAAATTCAGCAGTCCAAAACTCAATCCAAGAATATCCAACTTTTGCAATAATATACAATGATCTAAGCAATCAAAAGCTTTCGCAAAATCCATATAGATCACATCCACTTGACCTTATCTACAACAGGCATAGTATACTACATAAAACTCAATAAGTTAGTAATGGTAGAACAGCCACCAATAATATATTGAAATATTCTATTTGTATGAAATTATTAAATAATTTTTTTTTTCGCAAATTATTTAATTAATTATACAAACTGAAGGTTCGGAAGTGCTTTAGAACACTTTTTCGGCAATCTAAACAAACTTAATATCAATTTATGGAATTGAACGAGTATTGAAACTGAAAAATGAAGACTAACCTGGACTTTATGACGATGTCATATAAACCGTTTACATGAGATTTATAGGAAATCTGCCTATTCTTAATCAGTAAACTTCATTTCTACCGTGCATTTATGGCACGATTTGAAATATTGAACACTTCTAAATTAGAACACAATCCACAATACGTGTTACCTGGATGAGAAACTTGACTCAAAGCGAGAAATTAATTGTCGTCCCTCTTTTCCTTTATCACAATCGCGATGGCGATTGTTTCACTCACAGCAAATTTTGATAAATGTTTTCCAAATATAACTTGTAGATGAACTTCTAACGGATATTCTTATTTTTACTAGAAGCATGATGCAATACATGCAGTGACGCGACTAGTAGACTGAATTTATCCCACTCTATGACATTTCACCACCAACAACTACACAATAATAAATTTTACTGAGGAATAGACTTCAGAAATTTAATTAAAATGGGGGTTTTCATTAAATTAACCTACTACACGTATCATCACCCTCTATAAGATGTCTAGCAAAAAAAGAGTAGGAACACAGTAAAAAAGCTGACCCGTTCGAGCGTTTTCCTCCAACTAAGTATCTCGAATTTTTGTGGAATTTATTCCAACCTTCATGTGCTCACTGTGGGTCATAGATATGCAAGTTTACACTTGCGTGAATCATGCGTACTCGCTTATATAGTTGTATAGAGACAAAAATCATAACATATGTTATTTTAAACATTAGGGTGGTCAACGTGTTAAGGTTTTCATTTTATGTCAGCGATAATTTCTTCCAGCAAAGAATGTTAATAGTTTAACAAGCGTCCTAATAATAAAATAAATAAATAATAAATCAAATGTACTATGTAATTTTTAATTACATAGTACATCTTGCTTTCAATTTTAAAGGGCACAAACGTTACAAAGAAACAGTAAACGCATATGTTATTTCATTAGATGGTCAAGTAATTTAAATGTACAAAAAAATTAACAGAGGTATGTATACAATGTAATAGTTTGCAAATTATTCGATTCAAATAATCTATTCCCATTTCTCATTTTATGTATCACATACATTCCCAAACGTTTATTTCACCATACGCCGGTTGCAACTACGGTTTCAATTTCCGCTATTACGTTGTCAATTTTCGGCGAAAAGTTAGTCTAGGTATGTAGAATTTGCATTTATATGACTGAAAATGGCGTTCGTTTCTGTTGATGTGCCAGCGTATATATGCGAACAATTCGACATAGCGCAACCGTAGATACTCTATGCAACTGTTAGCAGTACCGTTGGTATTAGCACTGGGATATTGAACGCGTCATTGTGCCAAATCCAATTATGTTTGTCAAAAATATTGCACAATTTCCTGGTGTGTACAAGGTGAACAACTAATATCGGAGGTTTAGTATCTGCGTACACTTTCGATAAACAGGAATCTGAACATATCACAAATATAGTATATTTTGCAAATGTAATAAAGCTAACAGGCAATTGTTTGCCGTTGATATCCGTTGGGTGCTCAATTATACTAGATTATTAGCAAATGCAAAGCAATGTTTCCCTTTCGTTATTAACATTCTACATTCAGCTTTGCCATGTTCTGTAAGATATTTAATTGCATTGTAAATACAATTCCCCATACTGAACATGTTCAAGAGGTATACATTCCCTACAGTTTTTTCTAAACCTAACTGACCACGAGAGGTTCTTCATTTTATCTTATCTACTTTCATTACATATTAACGATGATCATAAGCAATTTTCTAAATAACCCGGAACACAATATTATTCCGATTTGTCCAATTGTCCTAAGAGAAGTATCGTTACTATTGCACTAACAACTTGCATTTTCTGTCCGAGATGATGAATGCTACAATAGCCGTCGTTGGTAATATTTGAAGTAGTTGAAAATTGTGCAGCCATCCGTAGCCATGTAATAACCTCAACTATGTATATAATGGCAGTGAAGATGTAAAGATATGAAAACCCAAATTTACCCAGGTCAGTTATTATTTCGTAACATCCTGTAAGTATAGCGCAGATGGTTATCATTTCTATTATGCAAGAAATCTAACCGTTAAAGCATTGTAACGAATTTAATAATGATGCAGTTAAAGAGCCGTGGAAGATAAAAACGATGTTGTTGCAACGAGAAATATATTTTGATTGTTGTCTTTGATTTCGTTATTGCGTGTGATACGTTTTGCTTATGCCGTTTTACTATTCACCTGTGGAGAAATTCGATTGGATTTTGTAACAGTGTGCGACTTCTATTCAAGTTATATAGGAAATAAATAATTAAATAGTACAAAAATGTATTCTACCTGTACGTCATGGATAGTTAAATTCGAAAATAAAGTTATCCTACCTGTCAACAGAAAATTATTCAATATTAAATAAATTATCTCCGTTTTTTACATCACCATTTACATCTGACGGTTACATCTACTTTTCTTTTGGGAATATAACGTTTGCTATAGCAGCTCTTATCCATTTTAGAAATGTTCTCATAATAATATACGTACACGGCATCCAAATATAAATATCATTTATTATTATCATCTTGCCTTTAGATAGCGTATCAAAGATGGCATGAAAAACGTCTCATAATATTGGATTCAAGTACAATTACACGTCTTTCGACATGACCGCTTACAATTTGATAATCTTCAAGAATTAATATACTTCTATGAACTAGAAGGATATTTTTTCTTAATTTGCGTGTGTTCTTCATAATTGTTAGGAATGTTAAATGGATCCGGTAGTTTTTGTCTTTAACAAAATTAGACGCAGCTTTTGTATTTCAAAGGCGCACAAATAGAGGGCACTATAATGTATAGATGCACATCTCCTTCTTTTCATTCCTTAACTGGTACCTTGTAAAATTAAAAATAATGTTAAGAACGAAAACATGGTTCGAGATTGAAGGAATATATAAACTCGATTTTCTGAAGAAATGATTATTTCAAAAAGAACTCTCGCCCCGCATCACAGCTTCTAAATCTTGCACCTGCTTTACATTTTACAAATAGAACAGGAGTTCTTATTACTGTAAAGTATTTGCATTATATGAAAAGCAATTTATTGCTTTTAAAATGGTTAGAAGTCTATTTTTCCAATAACCAAATAGAAAATAATCTATGTTCCTCCTTATTTAAAGAAGCGCGTGTACCACCCTTACAGTGTTTTTACCGTTAGTGGTCGTGGGTTCGGGAATGGTGGCAGCTTTTCTAGCGTATCCGGTGTAATCACGAATCATATTTTCACGTTGACAGCTAGTCAGCTTACAACTCCATTGGATTGTTGCCACACATATAGCAAAGAAAAATAGAGCACCTAAAAGTTATAAACAAGTTACGTAAGTAATTTAATAAAAATAACGCAACTTTTGGCAATTTTACTCCCAAATGTTGTATTGTGTTGGAATAAAATGTGGCCATCTACAACACTGAATAGATTTCATCAATGTACCAAGTTTCATCTAAATCAATGAGTCGTGCAGGAAACTTTCCTCGTCAATCCTATACCTTCTAGAGCCAGGCCGTTGCTTTTAAGCTCTTTTGTCACTTATCCATAGTTTTAAGGACTCTGCATGCGTCTTGGGGGGATTGTTTCTGTCACTTTGATGGGAATTAGTGGATGTTTTCTTCACTTCGATGGGAAGCTTTAAAACATGGTCAGTCAGTCGAGGACGATCTGTGGGCTCCACCGCGTTCTTCCTCGCCAAGGGATTCCACGAAGTCTTGGCTCTTTCGTAGATATTCTTGGATAATTCTCTTAAGTAATAATGGATGCTAGGTATCTGGAGATCCTCACGTGGCCGTTTGTTCCTAACAGACCAAAGAGCCCGAGCGACGATCCTTAGCATTTTATTTTGTAGCACTTCTAGTTTGTGGATATGAGTCCTGGCGGATGTAATCTAGGTAAGTTGGAATTAGCCTGAAGTATGATTTGGGCTATTGCTGCACAGCAGCGTGATGAGTATTTTTCTGGCCCTCTAATATTTTTTCCTAATCGCCTCGACAATTTCTGATCAAATATGAATCCTAAATACCCGACGTTAAAACTTCCTTGTCTATCAATTGATTTCAATAGTCGCAGAACTATCCATGTAAAAGGCTCCTTAATTAACTGCGAAAATATCTACTAGAAATAAGTGGGCGTTACAGATGTTGGATCTTTACAAGCAAATTTGCGTTCTCTCTTGACTTCATTAAATAACAGTGCTAACAACAACGCTTGATGGTACTTGAAGCGGTTCAGAGAAGGACGGTCATCAAGCGCACAAGACCTTCGCAAACAATTACGTACTTAGTTCGGTATATAGTAAGACACCGGATTTGTATACAATGTGGAAGCCGACTATCGCTCATCTAATGATGCAGTTTAAATTTAGTAGAAGGGTGAACAAATGTTTGCCGAAGCAGTTAGTGCTACACAAATTGAGCAACGGACGCTTGAGAATCCGGGCCAGCATAACCGACATTCAGCCATAGTATTCGCGCTTCTTCAATTCTTCGCACGCATAATCTCGATGTACAGACGACGCCTACTATATTATCGGTCGGGCAATTCTCTCACTGTAGTCGCTTCGACTTCTTTAAGATGTCAATTAGAATGCACTGGAACTCGATCTCTTTCTGTTTTGTAGAAAAGTCGCGGTGAATGTCTTTTCATAGATATTCTTCAAGTTTTCATCTCCACACAATATGTTTGAAGAACAATGCGAACACAGTACGTATGTATAACAATAAATGTATTAAAACAGTTCTCCTTATTATTACAGAAAGAATCTTAAAAAATGTGAGGTTACCCTCTTGTATATATACAGTAAGAGCGAGCGTACTATGCTCACCCGATTTTACCCGAACTCAGCGCATCTAAACGTGTACTGTCATTTTGCTTGTCAAAATTACGTAAAGGATAATTCAGCACCTTGTTCACAAGGATGCCGATTACGCAAGGTGATTATTGCATGCTCGCTAGTACGGTATATTATTAATCTACAACCCTGAAATTGCTCAACTTTGACATAAACCACAAGTAAAATAATCTTATGTTATTATGTTAATACTCAATACGATAAAATGACATTTATGTGTGTACTGTGTTGAATGTTATTTGCTTGTCAAAATTAGGTGCACGCAAATTCAATTCTGCACCTTAATTGTTAGATCTATCGCATCGGCTACTAACGAAGCAAGCCTCGACTTCGTTCCCGCATTTCCGAAAAACGCCGATTACTCTAGCATGCTCGCTGGTACGGTATACAGTGCGGTCCTAAAGTGCTCCCATACTAACTTTTGAACGACAGAAGCTAGCGTTTTTAGAAAAAAATAGGTCGATTTCTATTTTGTGCGGACCAACTTCTTTCGTTATCGGCAGTTCAATTGTATGTTAGGTCAACTATTTTATTTTAAATACAACATCCTGTGTATTTTTACATATGTTACACTTTAATTTAAGAAATATGACAATATGCACCAATAAATGTTTTGGTAATCTGTTTTTGTTGTGATGCAAAGTTGGCTAGGAAAGAGCGCCAAATTGTTTCTTATGACGCCAGACTGATCTAAAGAGCTCGCTGCTAAGCAAAGTAATTATAACAATTGCCAAGTGTCAAATCTCAATTCCAAAAGCGTAAATTATTTTTGTTATTTATTGTTATTATAACCTGCCCTTGTCATACTTTCGTTGTCCTCGTTATTATTTTATGTCATTTTAACTTGTTTTATTAATTATTGTTTTTCTTTTACTTTAACGAACTTTATTGTAATTAATTAATTGTGGCAGGTTTCCTTAAACTTGTTAGTTTCTGACAGGCAGTCTGCTTAAGTTTTACAATGGCATCCGCATGGACCACGTAAGATAAACATCAAGTACCTAGTTTGAATATTCCATGGCAAATTAGGTGATAATTATCGCCAAATTTACATAATATTAAAATTGTCCCAGCAAGTTTGAATGGTTCTTGCCGAAGCCATCATAAAGACCTAAAAAAGAAACATATTGTTTATCAAATACACATCAAAAACACATTTTCACAAACTTACCATAATTAATTAATTGCAATATAGTTCATTAAATTAAAGAAATAACAACAATTAACAAAATGAGTTAAAATGAGAGAAAATAATAACGAGAACAAAGAAGGAACGTATGACAAATGCAGGATATATGTAATAATGTACCGAAAAAGTGAGAAGGCAATGATGTCAAAGTGAAGTTTTATTTGAGGATTTGAAAAAGTGACATTGTTAGAATTATTTGAGGAGTTTTTGTGAACTTTGACGAATAGAATAAAGCTATTGATAGTAAAAAGTGTTACCAGTACTCCATCTCGTTTTAAAAAAAAGGTACAATAACAATAAGCAACAAGAACAATTTACGCCTTTGGAACTGAGATTTGACAGTTTGGCAATTGTTATGATTACTTTGTTTAGTAACGAGCGCTTCAAATCAGTCTGCCGTCACAAGAAACAATTTGGCACTCTTTCTTAGCCAACTCTGTGTAAGAACAAAAACAGATTACCAAAACTTTTATTGCTGCATATCGACATATTTCCCAAGTTAAAGTGTAACACATGTGGTATCTTTGGATTTGCGTTTCGATTATCTTTTCAGAAATGTAAAAATATACAGGCTATTCTATTTAAAATAAGAAAGTTGACGTCCCTTCCGGTGACACCGGAAATATAATTGAACTGCCAATAACGGAAAAAGTCAATTCACAAAAAATAGAAGCCGACCATTTTTTTTCTAAAAACGCTAGCTTCTGTCATTTAAAAGTTAGCATGGAGGGGGGACACTTTAGGTCCGCACTCTTATATACAAGAGGTATATGCATATAAAATATGCATGTACTTTAGTTTTATACACATTTTATAATACGGTTTCCTTACCTGTTTCTGTACATATATTGTAGGCGTATTTCTATGTATAAATGTATCATTATAAACACACCTAATACGAATCCGAGGCATTTTGTTAGCTGAATGTGTCTTCAGTATCGCAACGTCTATGTGTATATTAATTTTCCATCGTTTATTGTATGCGTTGTGCATTATTAGAGTCACCACCAAACCCTATAGGAGCTCGAACGTCTGCTCGCGGAGACAATAGCGAAATATAGCCGAAGACGGCTACCCAGACGTTCTCGCTGTAGTAAGTATTTGCAAGGGTATCTTTCTTGTGTGTATTGCTCGTCTCACTAGTGCCTCCTATAGCAGCGGATATGTTAAAGACTAAACATCGTGCATAGAAAAATTATTCGGAAATAAGCTCTGTACAATATAAAATTATATTCTGGTATATAAGGCATTCAGTTTCCGCAATGCACGATACAAGTTTTTTTTTTAATGGAATGCCAACATATTATTGCAATTTTGGATGCCACTCTTCAACTCGTGGTAACTTTCTTCAACATTCCTTTACCTATTTAACTTAGATTTTGAGATAACTGAAATATTTGCGAAATGCCGTTGTTCCTTTGACGGCCAATATCTGAAACGCTTTACATGCTAGAGCAGCGATTCGATTGTGGTCTTTGGCAATACATCGAACATTTTTTTAAATCAACTAGATTCTATTAGATGACCATCGAAATCGTTAGCATGTTTGATTCCTGCTATTTAATTTCTTAAATAGAACATTCTGTATATATTTCCAAAATTTGATAGAAAAGCTCTTCAAAAAGCCTGTTTATAAACATTTCCCTATATCTAAAGTGCTCTCTTTTACAGTAAATAAAACTATTGAGATACATTTGTTGCTGAAAGGCATAGTATTGCGACAAAACTCTGTAAATATTTGCTTTTCTAAAGATATTCACCAAAAATAATCTGCAAGATTTATTATATTCGTACAATTTCAACATTTACTGGAAGTGATCACCATTTGCTAACATTTCGGGAATAATATTTTGCACCATATTCCAGTACGTGTTGCGTTACGAAATTCATTCAGAAACATTTACCTTGAACTCAGTTGCGTAATTACACTGTGCTAGTTGCAAAATGCAACAAGCTAGGCACCCGGGGGGTAAACCTAATTCGAGTACGTTGAATCCAATGGTTCAATCGTTTTCAAAAGTTAGCTCGCGTTTTCGAGCAATTTCAATTTCAAAATCTTAGGCCCAAAGAACCTTCTGGAACAGTTTGGAATTTTCTGGAAAATCTGATCAATGTCCGAAGAGTATTCTGGAACCTTCGAGAACCTTCCATGGACCGTTCATGGACCATTCGTGAACCTTCTAGAAACTTCCATCCCCGCTACTGCCACTTGGTCAGCCAAGCCGCTTAAAAGCGGTTCTGCTACACAACACCAATTCAAAAAATTCCATTCCGATTGCACTGAGCAGCACTAGAAAAGAGACATATGCATCGCTAAAAAAATCATCGATCTAATGCAATATAATGACCAAAAGAGGAAAATTTGTGCCGACTTAAAAGTGGTAGCTCTTTTAAGAGGTATGCAAACGGGTTATACCAAAAATATATGCTTGTGGAATACCCGTTCTGCCAGCGACTAATATAACGAACGGAACTGGCCTTTATGTCAGGAATGTAGATTGCGACAAAACAACATTATTGAGATTCCATTTGTGCTTGATCGAAAAGGTTTTGATACACATCAAACTAGAAATTGTTCAAAATTTCATAAAAGCATTGAACCCAGAAGGAGATGCACTCGACGAGTTGCGTCGTATTTTTCCACGGTTAAGTGGGATGAAAATAAAAGAAGGTAGATGTCTGAATGTTGATCTATTGGAATTCCATTATATTTATTTCACAGGAATATTTAATGGAGCGGACATTCGTAGTTTGATGAGAGAGAAACCATTTGAAAATGACATGGAGGTTGTGGTATGGGATTGTGTGAAAGCGGTTATTGATAATGTTCTCGGAATTCATCGATCCGAAAATGGGCGCATACTAATTGAAGACATGCTCACTGCTTTTCACCATTTAAATGTTCAAATGTCATTAAAAATTAATTTTTTACATTCCTATGTAGAAAAATTCGCCGAATCACCAAACGAATCCGATGAGCATAGCGAGCGCTTTCATCAAGTGACGGCAAGGCTTGAACATTGGTACAGCGACAAAAAGCTACATGCTCTTTTGGGTGACATTTGTTGGAATTTACAAGAAAAAGATGACGATACAGAAGAATCAGAGCAATCAGGGAATGAAAAATGAAAAAATTCAAGAAAAATGTATTTTTTTGCAAAAAAAATAATGGAAAATCGACTGAATCGACTCAACTTTTTTCAAGTAGTTTCTGTTCAACGTGTATTCGTTGATATGATGTCTACTCGATCGATCTCCATCGATTTAAATTCAATAAATGGGCAAAAAATGACGTTTTTTGGGGTCTTTGGCAAAAAAACTTTTAAATTGAAATTGCTCGAAAACGCGAGCTAGCTAACTTTTAAGAACGGTTAGCACGGAGGCAGCTCCAATTCGAGCACAGTGTTATTTAAACAACGTTCAGTATGTTCTTAATATTTTTTTTTTACTGCTGAAAAGGTTTGGTGTGCGATGCCTTAAATAAGTCTACTCGTTTCATGCTTAACTCTTATCAACATTTGTCTGCTTATTTTCGCTATTTATTATTTATAGGTGCTTGCTAACTTGCAATGTATGTAGGAAAATGGTACTCACTTCGGGTAGATGTTGGAACTGTACCAAAAACTAACTTTTAAACATTATTCTTATTCAATATCTTTAGAGAAACCAACATTGTTAGTATTACGAACGAAAAACTTGTCTGCCTAGCTTCATATTTACTTTACTGAAAAACGACGCATTTTAGATTCAGGGAAATGTAAAAAAATATTAACTAATGACAGTGCTATCAATTGTTCGATATGTATAAATAAAAGTATATATAAATAAAAGCATGGTTTTATGGACAACGCGCAAACATAGGTTTCTTTATTTGATATTTGATCGTTCGCATTTAATACTCAACCAACATTCTATTGAATAAGAAAAAAGGAGAAGAGGTGTAAAGTCAGTTTCTTTATGACGTCGTTACTCCTTTCGTAGTAACAGAAAAATTTCATAAAGTGCATATTTGTATTAAAGTCGTAACTCTCCTAGATGGCGGTACAGTCGTTCCGCAGATCCACTTCACTTCACACAGAACAATAACAAAGCAACACCATAAATCCGTACGTGACACAACTGTGACGTTTCAGCATCTGAAAAGTTTCAGGAATCAATTGGAATCCGGCACTGGGGGTAGAATAGCGACCCTTAATTCCATTTTATAGCTCGAACGAAGTCTGCAGGAAACGTGAGAAATCCAAGGGAGAAAAGTGAACAATGCAACGTCGATCGAACACACTCCGACATCTCTAATATTGGCGCTAATGCAGGAGACATTTAACATTTACGGCCCGTACTTTGAAAAACGCAAAGATCCTTGATGAGAAAAGAAGGAATCGGAACGCAAAAAAGTGTAATACACGATACTCATTTGTAGTTTTCCATCGATGGGTAAAGGAATGTCTAATTTTCTCCAACAAAAATTACGGACGTCGTTACGGAACCAAGATTGCAGAAATCCAATGCAGTTCTACGTTGGAAGGAATGCAGACGTTGCAATTTATTAGTCTTATAAGACGAACTCAGATTTTGTACTTGCACTTTGGACTGAGCGAAATGCAGTCGTAAATTCAACAACTTCGTTTAGACCTAAGAATTGAATTAGCAGCTACCTAACCAGACTTCGAATCCGCGAAATGAGAAGTTTGAGGAACACAAAGAAAATGATAATTAACACGTTTATCAAGTTTTTATCCATTTATTGTTTACAGTCTTTGCAATTAATGAAAATCATGCTGCAAGTGTATAGGATGAAAACAGATAACCAAATTTGAATATTTTCAACGTTAATTTTAGAAGAAGGGGGTCATTGAAAAACTTTTAGAAAGGCTAGAGAATTCTTAAATGAAGTACTTTTCTTAGTAGGTACCTTTTTCGAGAATTGTCTTCCAAGGGAATACCGGTAATTAATACTCACCGATTTTAATGAAAGATTTGTAGGTAACTGTTTTACTAGTATTAAACGATAGCGTCAGCAGCTTTCCCCCAGTTACTACCAGTTTGCGGGGTCAACCTCCTACCACCTTATTTTTTGTCAAAATGACTATTTGTTAGAAAATATATTAAAATAATGTTGAATTTATAGTAGCTGCGCGGTTTAGGGCGCCCTACATTTCCAAAACGGGCGATTGAACCCATCAAAAATTACTACTGTTCTCACATTAAATTGGTTTATAAACACACGAAGTTTCATTTAAATCGGTGAATACCAATAACCGGTGTTCCCTTGTTAGTTCAGCGTTAAATTATATTAAAGTCTTTCATTACAGCTATTTAAGGTGTACACTAAAGGTTAAATGGCACCAGCTAAGTTATTTCTCAGCTAGTCGGCAGCAAGAACTACTTGGTTATACAACCATGGTAACGGATGTCCATATTTAGTAGCAGAATTCAAGGATCTTAATGAAAATATTAGCGTAATTAAATTCGGGAGTAAAACATTTAGAAAAAGACAGTAGCAGCACATCTTACTAATTAACAATATTAAACGTCTTCCTTTGTCTAATCTTTAATAGATTCAAAAGCAATATTACATTTCTCTTGACTCACAACATTCTGTTTAATATTCAATTCGGTTTCGTGCGAGATGCACATCCTCAGACCAACTACAAAAGCAGTCCCAAATTCGACTTAGAATAGTGTGACATATAAAATTAATACAGTCAAAAAAATTGATAAGCAGTAAATAAAAAATTGACAGACATTACTAGTCAAAAGAGTCGACAAGCTTGTATACAAGGAGATTACCGACTGGTCTTAGGCCCCATTTTGCATTGATTCATGCTGGTATGATTCCTGGTGCTATATGTGAAGAGCACTGAAAATGATATCTGGATAGTGGATAATTTTCAAGATAACATTGAAGAGTTTATTGTTCATGTAACACATTCGTCATCATCAGAAAACCAAACCGATTCCCCAAGGGACTAAAAGATAGGACTGTTTGTCCAATCGCTATTCTTTTTTTTAATATTGTTTCCATTTTATTATGTATGTACTGGTTTGATTCAAGCCATGTTTGATGCGAAAAGTAGTCAGTCGATACGAGGCGTGTTTTAAAAGTAAGTGCCGTTTTGAAATTCTGCTACCGTGAGCGCTGCGGCTGTTTTCTACGCTTGCGCGCTGTGTACCTACATCTGTTGACAAGCCACAGACGCCATTACAGAAAGATTCGACCGTGGTTACGTTTGTTTGTCACTATTTAAAATGTCTCCGCCGATCGAGAAACCCGCCGACTGTGAAATACGCGGTGTGATTCATTTTCTTAGTGTTAAAGGCATTAAATCGGCCGACATTCATCGTCAGATCTGTGAAGTGTATGGAGAAAACATTATGAGTGATGGAATGGTACGAAAATGGGTGGGAGCTTTTAAAGATGGCCGCACGAATGTCCATGAGGAGGTTCCGAAAGTGTTCTCTATGAAATTGTGACCAGTGATTGTTTAATCAGGCGGCAGACTTCTATGACGATGGGATTGTACGATACGATACGATAAATGCCTCAATATTGGTGGAAATGATGTAGAAAAGTAGAATAAGGTACAGGCTTTCATGTAAAAATAAAATTGTTAAGAAAAGTTTACTACCATAATGCGTTCGGTAGGCCGTTCTCTTCTTGAACATGGTTGCAAGTGTTTACATGTTACGTGTAAAGTGCATGCTTTACATCTAGTGGCAGAAACCATTCGACAATGCTCTCCCGAGGTAGATGCATTAATAGCAAGCACAAAAAAAGTATTTTTGAAATCTCCCAAACGCCTACGATCATTTCACACAGTGTCCTGGTATTCGTCAACCACCGGAGCCAATTCTTACACGTTGGGGAACATGGTTGCAGGCAGCTTTTTGTTATGCTGAACATTTCAAAATAGTAAAAGCTGTTGTTGCACAATTCAATCCTGCCGAAGCTGTAGCTATTAAGAAGAGCTAGTCGAAATTTCAAGATATTTCCGTTGAAACAGATTTAAAAAATATTCGTAGCTACTATAAAGGATTAGCTGACGCAATAGACCAATTAAAAAATAGATCGTTATCATTATTGGAGTCTCTGCAAATTATGGACGGAGTGCATACACAGCTACTGACTATACGTCACGCAAAATATAATCGAGTTTTAGAAAAGTTCGAGAGTGTGCTACAGAAAGATGCCGATTTTAGCACACTAACACAAATTTGTGATGGTGTATCAAATAATCCACTGACTAAGTACAAAGAGTATTTTAATCATGCATGTATAACATCGATAGAACGCTCTTTTTCAAAATATAAACTCATTTTCTCACCACGGCGAACATCGCTCACCGAGACAACTGTGCAAACACATCTAATGGTGTCAACTTTTTGCCACTCTTATCCATATGATGTTAATGCTGATAATGGTATTTCTAGTTTTACTGTTCCGTAGCCAAGGCGGCTTAAAAGGGCGAGTGTTTCACTACCTTTCACATATTATAATTATGTATTAGTTATATTTTTCTTCTATTTTCTTGCTATTGTTTTTGTATAGTAGGCAGGTACGGCTATGGCACGGCTCCCTGTTACCGGGCTCTATTTACTACTATTTATTGCTTTTTGTTTTCAATATAAGTCAATTTTTGGAAAATACAAATTACCGGTAAACCGGTAACCAAAAAAAAAAAATTTTACCGAATTACAGGTATTGAAAAAAGTCGGTAAATTTGCAATTGTTATACAATACTCTGCCCCAGTCTTATGAAACTATTAAGGCCGTCCGCGCTCAGGTGCGCAGTGCATGAACTCTTATTTGATAGCCAGTGGTTAATTCCAATCACCTCTCCCTTCTCACCATAGAGCTTAGCTTGAAGATAATTATTCGCCTTTTCTCATTTTCTCACACCCAACATCGCTCACCGAACAACGGGAAACACATCTAATGGAGTCAATTTTGCACTCTTATCATATGATGTTAATACTGATAATGGTGCTTCTAGTTTTACTGTTCCGTAGCCAAGGCTGCTTAAAAGGGCGAGTGTTTCACTATTTTCTTTTTTAGTTCTTTTTATTTAAGTTTTTAATAGACAATATGATTATTTTTTAGTTCTTTTGTTTGTTACTATTACATTGGTATTCGTATGAATCATATAAGATAAAAGAGGCAATCTGGCAAAAAAACCACGAAGGAATACTGGTAGGGTATGGACAACCCTGCTTTGGCAAGATTCAAATTACTGGACAACTTGCAATTTAGCCACGTCAAATAAAGTGGCAATTATTATAAGATTTACTAAATGTTAAAATTTGCCCTAATTTTGCATGTTCGTACGGAGGTTATCGTAAAAGCAACTACGAGGGTAAGTTAAAAATTACTTACACTTTTAGTTCTACAACTGTATTAAACAACGGTAGGTGTACAACAGATACATTATTTTTCGATATAGTCTTCACCTTTAGCAATGCACTTGGTCCAGCGAGCCACAAGCTTCCGTATGCCTTCCTGGTAGAAGGTTTTCGGTTGGCCGTGAAGCCACTTTTGCACCGCATCCCGAACGTCTGTGTCTGAGGCAAATCAACGACCTCTCAAAGCTTCCTTGAGCGGTCCAAAGAGATGAAAGTCTATGGTAACTCGCCTATTTGCTATAACCATCTATCGAGCCTGCTGAATGTTGTCGCCGGTAGTCGAGGTTGACGGCCGTCCAGCCCCCTCCTTTTGTGTTACGCTCGTGCGGCCACTTTGAAACATTTCGATCCACAAAAAAAACGCTTTTACGGGATAAAGCACTGTCCCCGTATTGTGACAAAAGTCTCCGGTGATTTTCAGCACCTTTCACACCCTCTGACCACAAAAATCGGATCACTGCTTATTCCTCTTTGGTGCAAACTAATAGCGGAGCTGACATGCTTATGCTGTTGTAGCTAGCAGACAAATGACGCCATCCTGATTAAATTCCGCACACATGACCACAGAGGCGCTAACTCGACGCATGCGCAAGCGGCCGCCACTACGATTACCTTCAAAGCTTGTTATGGCGAAAGTGTAGATAATATTTGAGTTACCCTCGTATATATAGAGGAAACCTGCCTATGATGGCATACTTAACTTGACACCTTACTATAACCTCATCTATAACATTAAAGATTTTTTGTGAGCAATTTAAATAAGCAATTATATTGATACTGATAGTAATTCATCAAATTTTCAATACATTCAATAGTTTTTTCCATCATAGGCAGTACCCTTCTTATGGTGGCACACCCTAAATTTTAAAGTTTTTTTGAAGTAATTTTAATTTTTATTAAGTATTGGCGGACTACAACTTGTAGCAAAACAAATCAATAGACGAATAAGCAAAATAGACATCATCAAATAACGAAACATCAAGGCAAAACTTAACAGAAAGAGTTATTTACAGAGTTCGCATATATTCCTGTTTTTTGGCTAAAGCGGGTGTAGCAGCTTTCAAATAAGCTTTATTGAAAAGACCAGCCAAGATTTTGCTTAAGCCGGGTTTGAATTTCTCGGCCGTAATAAGTTTGAAGAGGTGAAAAAAACCTATATCCAGGGTCTGTAGACGGTGGGTACAATGTGCGGGGAAACAGTACAGTATCACACCATTATCTTTAGTGTATTGTAGCACTTCTAGGCTTTTGTGGCTATCGCGGCCGTCCAAAAAGAGGAGAACCTTGTTTTCATTCGAAGCTTTAGTGTCATGTACAAAATGTTCCAACCATTGTACAAAAATCTTCGAACACATCCAAGCGTTTTGTTGATAATAAGCTTTGCTGCCTATGGGAGCGTTGTCCATCAGCTTATTTTTCATTCTTTTTCTTGGGAATATAAAGGCTGATGGCACAAACGTGCTCATGGCATTCGCACAGCATACCGCAGTTAAATGCTGTCCTCGTTCAGCACTAGACACCGCCCCAACTTGCTTTCGTCCCTTTGTAGCGAAAATTTTTTCTGGTCGTACAGCATAACCCTAAACTGGCACCTGTGTTAAATGCAGCATATGTATATATGTATATATGTTTAGCATATTAAGAACATGTTTTCAACTTTATTAATGTGTAAAACTTACTTCAAGAGTGACCGATATTTCACTTATTTTTCTGACTTCCAAGAAACAGCCAGATACGCACACTGGTTTGTAGACATTAATGTATCGGTAATGGCAGTTTCTTGAACAGGTGATTTGACCGCGAAATTCAAATGGTCCAAATACATTTGTGAGTATGCCATCATAGGCACCACACCATCACAGGCAGGTTTCCCCTAACATTTGTAAAACAAACACCTTGCCTACCAAAAATTGACAAATTTAAACAAACTTGCCTTAATTAATTACTTCCAATAAAGGTCAATAAAGTAAAGAAATAATAAAAATGAATAAAATAGGAAAGAATAAGAGAAGTTGGTAACGAGAGCGAAAAACGAAAATAAAAATCTCAGATCATTTAATAATAATAAATAACAAGAATAATTTGCCCTTTTAGAATTGAGATTTAACAGATTAACAATTGTGGTTAATTTCGCTAAGGCCAAAGGGCTCATTGAATGAGCTTGGCATCACTGGAGACAACTACTCGCCTTTCGATTACCTTTCTAAAAATCTAAAGATAAGTAAGTTAGCATCACTTGCGGTGGTACCGGAAGAGGATTGAACTGACGACAGCACCAGATGTTCACAAAAAAATTAAAATCCACTTGTTTTTCTAAAACTACTAGCTTCTGTCATTTAAAAATTAGTGAGAGGTGGGAGCATACGTTTGGACCTCATTGTATTTGAGTATTGTATTATTGTATCACCAAATTTATAAATTAAAGAGATCCAAAGCTGTGGTTTCCTGTGTTAGTTAGGAAACTTGCGTCCGTACTTCTGTAGAGTTCCTAAGATAAAATATGCTACCTTCGAGAATGCAGTTGATTAGTGCATATAGAATTATAATTTTCTTGTAATATAATAATTTTAACATGCGGCTACGCGAGCACTAGATTCATCCGATTGCAAAAATTGTCAATTAAATCGTATTGCCGTATCATGGCCATAAGATTAGCGAAGATCAATAGCAATAAAATTTAAAAAAGCAAAAAAATAACAGCAGATCTGCTTCGTATGCGGTTAATTTGAATTATTAACACTAATGACAAGATATTTATTGATATTCCTTTTATAATAAATCACAAGTAATTGGAGGCCTTTTCGCATTTGAAACGAAGCAGTTTCTTAATAATAAACGGAAATAAGATCGGCCCATAGTGTATTAAATCAAACGATTGGGCCATTGATTCACCGTAATATACGTTTGAGAACATCTAAACCAATTAATTAATTTGTTAAAGAGACCGACCGCTCTCGTTCTTTCTAGCCTACAATGACGGTCAACTAATATGTTTACATGGTCCATTGATCTGTTTCAATTAGGTTCGATTTATGTATCATTCTTTAATAACGTTTAAAGATGCCTTCGGGTAATTCCGTGGAACAAAGAAAATACATAGTAATCCATGGCGCATAGTATTTCATGGCGCTTTAAATATTTTAAACTAATTGCAAGAAGATAT
The DNA here is from genome assembly GCA_029619315.2 of Dynastes maya. Classification (NCBI taxonomy): domain Eukaryota; kingdom Metazoa; phylum Arthropoda; class Insecta; order Coleoptera; family Scarabaeidae; genus Dynastes; species Dynastes maya. Next base: position 37,888,059 of record JAROYE020000004.1, read on the forward strand.
GTTCTCCAGTCACGATCACTAGTATGCGGTGAGAAACAATATTATCAATTCAACCTGCAGTACCATAATGGAAATATTGCGCATGGTAGTAAAGGTTGCCTTCCTTTTCTATCAGACAATTGTTTTTGGATCACCATGTGTATTTGCAAATTAAGTATACGTCTAATTGGTCAAAAAGTTTGATAAGTATATTATATTGCATTGGATCATTAAACATATTAATTACGTATACTAGAGTTCCGATGGTTCGACTCTCGAGACTTCGAGGTTCGGTACAATTCGCTATAGGCACACATTACCGCAACACGTTTATGAGAATCTCCTTCACACTGCAATAAACATAAACGCAGCATTTTAATGTATGTACCTGCTGCATTTGCATAGAAAACATTCAAGCAACTATCTTGGCAATCGAAGGGGATTAAGGTACCACTATTTTTGCATTGCTATATGAAATAAATCACGTTTGATAATTTTTCCACCTTTTTCGGTAGTTCGAGATAACCTTCGTTGCTTCAATTCGAAATATAGAAACTCTACTATATATATAAATAAACACAAAGTACTTACATCGAGAAGACAATATTCTTATTAGGTGCCACATGCACTTACCTCTAGTATGCAGCGTGTCTACGTAGTGCGTGGGCGGAGGGTAATTCTCTTCCTGAGCAGTTTAGAAAAAAAAATTTCAAATAAAGAATATTCGGAGACAAATTCTGCATAACATAAAATTATGCCCAAGTATACAGGGTGTTCAGTTCTCCCTACAAACGGTACCAGCTCGGTTTTTAAATGGAACACCGGTATGTTATTACGTTTTTGGAAGCCCCTCTTCAATTGATGGCAATTGATCTTCTTCAATATTCCCTATACTGATTTATCTTAGTTTTTGAGGTAAATTAGATATTTTCAGATTATTGCGAAATTCTGCTGTTTCTTTAACGGCCGATATCCTAAACGCCTTACACGCCAAGGCGGTGATGCAAATTTTATTCAATCAAATATTTCTTGGACTTTTGGACAATACACCGAGAACTTTTTTATTTCAGCTAGTATCTTCAAGATTGCCATAGGAATCGTTGCCATGTTTGATTTACGCAATTTAAATTTTTTTAATGCAACACCGTTCCAGAATCTGATAGAGTAACTGTTCTCGAATTTTTTTTTAAAACATTTCCCTATAACTTAAATGTGTTGTTCTTTAATGCAAGTTTATCTACTACCCATACACAAATTCAACACATAGAGCACCTATTCATACGTGGTTCCACCACCGAAGTATGATTGACTTTCGATAGATAGCCGTTGCGGTTTATCTACTACCCTTACATAAAAAAATCATATAGTCGGATGTCAAAGAACTGTCACATACAGATTCGACACATATAGGAGTTATTCGTAAGCGTTTCTACCACCGAAATGTGGTTGACTTGCAGTTGGTTCCAATGGTAATACTACTCTTTCACAAAAAAGCTAGATCGTCGGACGTCCAAAAACTATGAGATACGCTTTCGAGGAATGTAATATTTATCCACATGGTCCCACTAATAATTTAGGTAGGGTTATATATACTGGATGATTCTAAATAAATGAACATACGTCCAAAACGGCATAGTTAAAAAAACAAAGGGTGTCCAACAATAAATGATCTAATATCTAGCTTAATATACAGGTCTTGTAAAGCGAATGCGTACAGCAAAAATGTGGGCGTTATGCCGAGCAAGTGAAAGAATACATACTTACGCGAGCAGGAGAAGGCGCGACTGACTTCTGATCTCCAATCGCTGAAAGCGAGCGGGTGACTTACTATTTTTTGCTGTACGCATTCGCTTTACAAGACCTGTATATGGCTTCCATCGACAATTACTGAAAAATCGATATTTCCTTGATTAATAAATTAATAAATTAATTGACTAACATCGGCAAAACCAAGGAAATATCGATTTTTCAGTAATTGCCGATGGAAGTCATATGTACTAATATTAATGTATACTTGGTGCATAAATAAATATATGTCTGTTGAGATGTTACAATACATCTGCAGACATCTAAACATATAGGTAAAATAAAAGGATTCGAATCAACAGACTCTGTGGTGTAGTGGTCAGCGCGCTAGTCCGGCAAGCTGGAGTCATAGGAGAACATTTTATTCTCATTAATTAACTTAATAACCTCGACAAAACCAAAGAAATATCGAATAGTATATTTATTTATCATTGGAATAGTATTGTGTCAAAGTTTAAGTTTATTGCCAGCTTATGTTCTTTAAAATTAATTACACAAACTTTAAAATGAGGGATATGCATCTTGTTTATGATCTAACTCACATGCAGCTAGATGGCAGCTGACAGCAGGCAATCTAGTAGAGTTAGGGAAGTGGAAGAAATTGTACTAAATGAAATCGATGAATATTCCTCTATAGAAAGCAGCAGATTTACTTCTGATGCAAACATAAGTCAGCATGTAGCATAGAGGCTATTGTGGAGTTAACAGCTATATGCTTATCACATTCAATGGGAATAGGCACTCTTGCCATACAATTTCCCGCCAAGATTAGCTTTGTGTTAGTGGATAGAAGACAAAATCACACAAAGTCCTCAGTTTTTGGTACAAGTATTCTACACCGATATGGCTTCCTTCTCCAGAAATGCTATTATTAATTATCATACTTAGTAATCATATGAAGGGACAAGTGGATGAAGGAGTTATGTTACAAAAACTGTTTTTGAGTGAATTAGGTTTTAGTAAGGCTAGTTTCTATCTTTTACTGAATAATTATTTTCAAATGAAGTTTTTTTAATTAGTAAGAGGGGGTTGCGGATTAGTAATATATGGTCAAATATTTGAGTTGAACATGAAACGTAGTCATTGCAACAAAAAGTAGTTTTTCTTTAATGTGAGTTAGTTCCTTCCTCCACTTGTCCTTTCATATGGGCCGAAGAGAACCCGCATGGAACATCGAATGCCCTTCATCAACACCAATTCTCTGTTAATGTGTGGGCCAGAATTGTTAGAGATTACCTGATAGGTCCGTACCGATGATGTTGAATAGAGCAGTATACCACTATTTTGTTGAAGAGGAGCTGCTATTACTGTTGGAAGAAGTCCCGTATTAATTAAGATTCCAAACTTATATTATGCACGATGATGCTCCAGCACATTTTAGTTTAATTGCTCAAAAATGTTTGAGCGATGCGTATCGAAATCGGTGGATAGGCTAAGAAGGTCCACAACTGTGGCCTCCTCAATCTTCGGATTTTAACACCATAAATCGCTAGCTTAAACGACTTCCATTGTAAATGTTGATGGACTTTTGAATCGCATTGTTGTAGCATTTGAGGCAATTCGAAACAGCCCCGATATTTTGGAAAGCACTCGCCAATCGTTGCGACGAAGGACAGAATTACTATAAGTTCATTTTGTTTATTACCTACGTTATATTATGTACAAACCGTTAATTTATCATTAAACCTCCTTTGCTTTTATAACTAAGCCGTTTTGGACATACTCTCATGTAAACTTTTATGATCAAAATAACCCAAGGAATCAGCCCTTAAAAGTGTATTGCATATATTTAGAATCGGCCTGTATATATTGCCATATACAGTGAGTCGGGTTGATATACCACCTAATAATGAATGTGTTGACAGCTTACTAGTCTATTCGAATTTTCTCTTCATCTTGTCTTACACTCAGGGTTATGTATTTGGAGAGTAACAAACGAAAGGGGACTATTTTAATAATGATATCAAGGACTGTGGGGTAGTATGGCAAACAACACAAGTACCGGCACACTACTCATTATCAACCGAATGACCGAATAAATCTGGATCCAGATTTATTTGGTGATTCGGTAGATAACGCGGCTGCCCTGGAGCTCTCGAAACAGCTGTTCCGCATTAATTTAATTAATATTTTGTGTGGTGAGGAGCGTGCCGATGCTTCATATTGTTTACGGGGACTATTTTGTTGGCTAAGACAAATACAACATATTAATAAAATATCCCAACGGCAATGGGAAGCTTTAACAGTTAAATGTGGAACCTCTTCTAAAAGAAGAATTACAGCGGGAGGTTATGGTCTCCACCCCATAGATGAATACAAATGATGGAGGTAATGATACGAATAATGAAAACCAACACTTCAGTAGTGTTACAAATAATAATAATAATACAATAATAATATGCCGGATATGAATCTCATAGCCTTTGAACTTTTATCCATTTGAATTTCTTTATGTAAGGGTAATAGCGAAACTACTCCTGGAACACTTCGCAAGTAAACCGTACTCCGGTGGTAGAACCGCGTGTGAATGAGTTTCATGTGTCAAATCTGTATGTGATAGTTGTCGGGCATCCGACAATATGAGCTTTTTTGTATAAGAGCAGTAGATAAGCCACCCCAACCATGCTTTGATGGTAGAATCGCATATAAGTATGTCTCATATGTGTGGAATCTATATGTGATAGTTCTTAGACGTCCGACGACATGAATTTTTTGCCTAGCGGTAGTAGGTATACCAGCCGTCGGACCCTTTGAAAACCCACTGTATCTCAGTGGTAGGACGACGTACGAATCTATATTTCATTCATCGTATCTGTCTCTGATAACTTTTGAAATTCGATATATTTTTTTCTGTTGTAATAATTAGTTCCTGTACTACGCCCTACGGCCGCCACTGGACGCCTAGATATCGTTGTAGAAATTGACTGCTGCCTTTTGAAGCTCTTTTCACACCGGCAGAAATTATTACTCACCAAAGAACTTAGAATTATTTAACCACATGAAAAAAACTGGAACTACATAAATGATTGTAGTTTACGAATTGATGGGGCAAGTGTATGAAGGGGTTGTCACATTTTTTAAAAAATCTATCTATCTATTTTATTGTAATAAGTTTCATGAAAACTCAAATGTTTGACTATATATTATTAATTCACAACCCCTTCTTACTAATCAAATAAACTGTCTTTGAAAATCCTGTCCTATGTCTCATTCACTATCCACCTCCAATTCTTCCTATTCCTCAATAGTGCAACTGCTTGTCTTCATGCCAATCCCTTTTCCTTCAGTATGTCCGCCATTTCACTGTCCCAAGTTGTTCTAGGCCTCCCTCTTCGCCTGTTTCCTATCTTCACCGTTTTCCACATCAATTCCGCCGGTCTGTTTTCGTCCAGTCTGTTCAAATGTCCTCAGCATCTTAATTGAGCCATTTTTATAATTTCATTAGCACTTTCAACATTTAAGCGTTCTCTAATGATGTCATTCCGCATTTTATCCATCAAAGTTACCCCTGCCACTCTCCGTAGATATTTCATTTCCATTACTTGCAATCTTTTTTTTAGCTTTTTGTTAATACCCAAGTTTCGCATCCATACAGCAATGTTGGTAAGTATATTGTTTTATATATTGATAGTTTAGTTTGAGTATTTATCTCTTTCCTATTCAGAAACCCGTTTTTGATGGCATGGAAAACTCTTATAGTTGCTGCTACTCTGTTGTCTATTTCTTCCTCTATTTTCCCAGTTCTCTGTATCACTGCCCCCAAGTATTTTACACTACCTTTTTGTTTTATATCTTCCTCATGTATTGTTATCTTTGCCTTCTTTCCTTCGACAGATGCCACCAGCACACTAGTTTTATTTATATTTACTTTCATTCCTTTCCATCCTAAAGCTTGTACCCATACGTTTACGTTATTTTGTAGATTCTTCTCATTGCTTGCTATCAATACAACATCATCTGCAAACACACACTCACTCATTATTATGTTCTTCATCCTACTGTATCCTACATCGATCTTCTTAGTTTGTTCACTACAATCTTTAATTATATCATCCATATACAACACAAACAGCAGTGGACTAAGAACTCCCCCCTGCCTCAGTCCTTGTGATGTTGGAAACTTCTCCGATTCCTGCCCATCCATTCTCACTATGGTAATACTAGCTATGTACAGAGATCTAATTGCCTCACTGAGGTTCGTATCCACAGCATGGGTATTTAAGGTATTCCATATCCGTCTCCTTGGCACTCTGTTGAAGGCCTTCTCCAAATCCATAAAGCATACATACAGATCTTTGTCGTATTTTAGAAACTTTTCCATCAAATTTTTAATGGTAAATATGTAGTCTTACGTAACACATGGGCTGAAAAGTCCCGGGCCTAACACATAGATGGCGCTAGTTTTATTGCATTTACCTGTTTTGCAGTTAGTACTAACCTTAAAAAGACAGCTGTTAAAATTTCATGATATTCTATTCATTAGTTTGTGAGTTATTGTGCTAAGAGTGACGCTACTTTTGTTATTTCCAAAACAATGGATCAAAAACAATTTCGTGTTTTAATTTTACACTGCTTCTTGATGGGAAAAAATACCGTTCAAGCGAAGCAATGGCTTGAAAAGTGTTATGGGGACTCCGCTCCATCAGAAACAACAATAAAACGTTGGTTTGCTGACTTCAAACGTGGTCGTAGAGACACCGATGATGCAGAACGCAGTGGACGTCCAAATGAGGCGGTAACACCAGAAAACATCAAAAAAATCCACAAAATCGTTTTGAATGATCGAAAAGTGAAGTTGCGTGAGTTAGCAGACATCGTAAAGATATCAAAAGAACGTGTTGGCTTTATATTGCATGGGCATTTGACTATGAGAAAGCTCTGTTCAAAATGGGTGCCGCGTTTGCTCACTGTTGACCAAAACAAGAACGTGTTGATGCTTCTGAGCAGTGTTTGGCCATGTTTAAACGTAACAAACCGGAATTTTTGCGTCGATATGTGACAACGGATGAAACATGGATCCATCACTTCACTCCGGAATTAAAACGATCGTCATCTGAGTGGACAGCAACTGGTGAACCTCGTCCAAAGCGCCCGAAAGCACAACAATCGGCTGGAAAGGTTATGGCCTCGGTATTTTGGGATGTGCGTGGTGTAATATTCATCGACTATCTTGAGAAGGGAAATACCATCAACAGTGAATATTATATAGCGTTACTGGAGCGTCTGAAGGCCGAAATTGCAAAGCAACGTCCGCATATGGCGAAGAAAAAAATTTTGTTTCATCAAGACAACGCACCGTGTCACAATCAATCAAAACAATGGCAAAACTACATGAATTGAACGTCGAATTGCTCCCACATCAACCGTATTCGCCAGATTTGGCTCCCAGCGACTACTGGCTGATCGCAGACCTAAAAAAAATGCTCGTCGGTAAGAAATTTCGCTCGAATGAAGAGGTTATCGCTGAAACTGAGGCATATTTTGAGGCAAAAGATAAATCGTTTTACAAAAGTGGTATTGAAATGTTAGAGCGGCGCTGGAATGATTGCGTTGTTCTTGATGGAAATTACGTTGATGAATAAAACTAATTTTGAACAAAAAAAAACATGTTTTCTTTTTCAGGCCCGGGACTTTTCAGCCCATGTGTTACTATGTCCTGGCCGAAACCCACTTTGCGAACCATGCAAGTTTGTTTCTGTTATTGCTCTTAGTCTTTTCTCTAGAATGCACAGTAATGTAATACCTCTGTAATTATTACATTCCTTTCTGTCTCCTTTTTGATATATTGGTACTATCGCAGACGTTCTCCGATCATAAGGTACTTCTTTATTTTTCCATGCCGTCTCTATAATGTGATGTAAAACTGTAATACCATCTTTCCCCATGTATTTGAGCAGTTCACTTTTAATATTATCTACGCCGACTGCTTTCCCATTCTTTAAGTTTCTCACTGCACTTTCGATCTCGTTGATTTCGGTATTGTCTTCTCCGTTCCCGTCTTTTTCTACATTCAGTATTTCCTCGTCCTCATCTCCCCGTACCTCTTCTAATAGTTCTTGGTAATGTTCCTTCCACCTTGACATTATCTCATTGACGTTCAGTAGTATTTTCCCATCTTTATTTTTTATTCGTTTCATTATGCTCTCTTTCCCCGGTTTTTTTTTTCTTTAGAGCTCTATAGAAAAGCCTTCGATTACTTTTACTATCTTTCTTCATTTTACGCCCAAACTCTTCCCATTCCTTCGCTTTAGCCGCTTTCACTTTTTCCTTTGTTAGAATTCTTGCCTTCTTGTACATTTCCATAGTTCTCCGTTGTTTTGCATTCCAAATATTTTTTCCACATTCTTTTCTTCTCTTGTATAGTTTGTTTCAGATCGTTACACCACCAACTGCTTCTCTTTTTAGTTCCTTTAATCACCGTAGTTCCACAAGCCTCAGCCGCAGATACAGTTCTAATTTATTTAAATCTTTGCCATTTTTTTTCAAGGTTCATTTCCAGAATTTCTTCTCCAACTTGTTTCGCTTTGAAAATAATCATTCAATAAAAGATACCAACTAATCCTATTAAAACCTAATTTATTCAGAAAGAGTTTTTTGTAACATAGCTCCTACATCCATTTGCCCCTACAATTATGTTTTAAATACTAGCTTTAGATGTAAATACTATCTTCTAACCGCTATAATTTTCACGTAATTATGATATTTTATTAGAAGAAAGAGAGACCTTATGCCGTTTGATTTAAAGGTATTGCACTTTACGGTTTACACAACTGGAAGGACTGAATCCGAAGTTAAAATGAAAATGAGCGAGGCAAGATGTTACTTTTAATTACCTTGTAACTAGTCTATTAGTCAATGTTAAAGGTACGCCTTATTACGGCTCAATCAATGTTGTAAACACGAAAAAAACGATAACCTCCAATTTTTCGTCATATTCTTGTAATCAACTTGATACATATGACAAAACGAATTGCCGTATATGCAATGGCAGGCGTTCGGTCTTTACGCGATACGCTTTTTGCTTCCTGCGCTACGACTGTGACTGTTTTGATCATACCACGGTCACAGGAGCGGCATTATAGGGTTGGTTGGTGCCGTGGAGGGGAAAACGGGTGCACGTGAATCGAAAGTTGAGACGTGAATTTATGGTGCAGAGTATTTATTGCAGCAATAAATATGTTTTTTTCTTATTTCCTCTCTACTCGCATATATGCGTGTTTGTATTCTTCTGATGGTTCGGGGCACATCAAATGACAGAAAGAATTGGAATTGAATTAGGAGCGGAAGCAATTTTTCTCTTTTTTGCCTATAGGTGTATGTAACGTTTTGATTTCCAACGGTCACTAACGTTTTATTCGCTGATCGTATCGTACAATCAATAGGACAGAGTTATTTTTATTGGATGTATACATATGTAACGATTGAGATGTAAAATTGCCGTTAATTCATTACTAAATATAAAGTTAAACTTTATGTTTTAATGATTACTAAGTCTGCGAAATGTTAAGGATACGTGCGTTCCCTATACTGAATCGCATAAGCGAATAATTCTGTAATCGCTTATGCGATTCAGTATAGGGAACGCACGTGTCCTTAACATTTCGCAGACTTAGTAATCATTAAAACATAAAGTTTAACTTTATATTTAGTAATGAATTAACGGCAATTTTACATCTCAATCGTTACATATGTATACATTCAATAAAAATAACTCTGTCCTATTGATTGTACGATACGATCAGCGAATAAAACGTTAGTGACCGTTGGAAATCAAAACGTTACATACACCTATAGGCAAAAAAGAGAAAAATTGCTTCCGCTCCTAATTCATTGCCGTTAATTCATTACTAAATATAAAGTTAAACTTTATGTTTTAATGATTACTAAGTCTGCGAAATGTTAAGGACACGTGCGTTCCCTATACTGAATCGCATAAGCGATTAATTCTGTATAATGAGTAAAGCTGGCCACGAGCGGTACCGCGCAGTAGCGTAGAGTCGACCAGGCCTCGCGTTCCACTAGAGTTATTCTGCCAATAGAGATGTTTGCTGCCGCAAATAATTTCGCTCATCTTTAATAAATAAAAATTAAATAACACGTGCTCAAACACTTACCATTTTAAGAGTCCTCTGTGAAATCACAAAGTGAATAATGTCTGTTAAATATCTGCAACATTAGATATGTTTAAACTGTTGTTTCGGCAAAACTAGTACGGCACGAGGAAAAAATGCGTTTATATGCAGAGAACGAACGTTCTACATCTAGTGACGTAATATTTGCGTAAGTAAAATAATCTTTCAAATAACTTAACGATTCTGTTGACGCACCTTCACAATGTGTCTTAATGTGCCAAAATCAGAATTTTTCTCAAAAACACTTTCAAATTTTTCTAGAACAGAAACATTTTTGCGTCTTCAATCGCGCATAGCTGTGCGTGAACATGTTGCACTATTTGTAGAGGTTCTTCTAACGCCACCGCAGGATTTTGTAATTTTTCTATTGCATCTGCTAGCCCGAAGTAATTGTCGTGAATGATTTTTAAATCCATTTTAACCTGACTATCTTGAAATTTCGACTGGCTTTTCTGGATAGCGGCAGCTTCCTTTGTATCGGATTGTAAAACCACGTTCTTAATATTGTCAAAATATTTATGATAATAAAACGCGGCCTGCAACCATGTTCCCCGACGAGTTAGAATAGGTTCTGGTGGCTCTGGTATACGGGGGCACAGTCTGTGAAATTCGCGAATACGTTTCGGTGATTTGACAAATACTGCTTTGGTATGCGCTATTAAAGCGTCTACCTCAGGATAGCATTTTCTGATACTATCCGCCACAAGATTGAGAGCATGAATTTTACACGTAATGTGTAACAAATTGGCAGAATGCTTTTTAAGAGACCGGCCTACAGAAAGCATGTTTGCAGCACCATCACTCACTAACATCAAGAGTTGGTTTGTTGAAAGTTCAAACTTGTCCAATGTATTTAACACTAACTTTGAAATTACTTCGGCAGTACACTGTTGTATTCGTTTGGAGATTAATAGAATTGAAGGTGCCGATTGATGAGGTTTCAATTTGCGTGCCATTACATTAAGAACAGAATGTTTCTTCCGATCTGTTATTTCGTCGACACATAACCACAATTTTTGATCTTTCAACTCCGATTTTATTTTTTGTTCAATATGTTCGCGCGCAGATGGCACAATTCTTCGTAACGATGTTCGACTTGGTAATTTGCACTCCGAATAGTTATTCCAAAAGCAGATAAATGGTTCCTTGTCTAGTAAATTAAACGGTATATTACATGTATAAACGTAACGCATAAATTAAATATAAATTTTTCATTGTCTCGTGCGCAATTTCTTTTTGAGACATGCTTTTCACTATTTACGTGTTGTAGACAATGTTGTCTGGACCAACACATTAACGGGATTTTACAGATTACACATTTAATTGCAATCAATTTTCGAAGATTGTCCGACCGCGGTCGTTTTGCTGACGAAATCATAATTTTTCTAGGACAGATAAACAATTGCGCAAATGACCGGCAGCGAAAATGTCCGTATTGCTCCGCAGACGAAGTAATACTACCGTTCCTCTCGGTCCGAACTGATTCTACGCCGATGCGCGGTACCGCTCGTGGCCAGCGTTACTAATGAGGCCCAACAGATGTGGTGACTCTACACTAGAGCAACGCAAACTGCGCTGAAAGCCTGTGGCGGACGCATAAAAGTTTACACAAAATAAACACGGCCGGGACAATTCGGTATAAGCGTCAGTATAACTGCGACTCCAAAGCCGATCTGTTGTGTATGCATCTACGCTGTCGTATACTATATCGTAGTTCTACGTTTGTTTGAAAATGTTTCCTACGTCGCGAAAACGACCAAAGTTGGACACAATAAGAGAATTTATTGCAGAAATGCCTGATTTAAAGTGTGATGGCGCTAAAATTCAATGTGTAGTGTGTAAAATAGATTTAATGTGTTGGTCGAAAAGTGATTGTCTACGGCACGTAAATAGTGCAGAGCATGTTTCAAAAAAAATTCCACACGACATTATGACAAATTTAAATTTAATTTATGTGTTACCTTTATTGCATGTAATTTACCATTTCATTTACTAAGGAAGAAAGCATACGACTCGTTTTGGAATGAATATTCGGACTTTAAGTTACCAAGTGAGAGAACATTACAGAGAGTTGTGCCGTCTGCTCGTGAGCATGTCGAGAAAAGAATTAAATCGGAGTTGCAAGATAAAAACTGTGGTTATGTGTGGACGAAACAACAGATCGTAAAAAATATTCTATGGTTAATGTAATGGTACGCACAATGGAACCACATCTACCGTCACCCTCAATTTTACTAGCTTCCAGACGAATACAACAATGCACTGCCGAAGTAATTTCAATGTTGGTGTTAAATACATTGGAAAAGTTTGAGCTTTCAACAAATCAACTGTTGATGTTTATGAGTGATGGTGCCGCAAACATGCTTGATGTAGGTCGATCTCTTAAAAAACATTGTGCTAACTTGTTGCATATTACATGTAAAATTCATACTCTCAGTCTCGTAGCAGATAGTATCAGAAAATGTTATCCCGAGGTAGACGCTCTACTAGCACATACAAAAGCTGTGTTTGTAAAATCCCCAAAACGTATTCGGGAATTTCATAGACTATGCCCTGGTATTCCTAAACCACCACAAGCTATTCTTACTCGTTGGGGAACATGGTCAGAGGCTGCATTTTATTATCTTAAATATTTTGAGAATATAAAGAACGTGATTTTAGAATTCGACCCAAAGGAAGCTGCAGCTGTCAAGGTAAGCCGCTTGAAATTTCAGGATAGTCAAGTTAAAACAGATTTGGAAATTAAACAGCACAATTACGTGGGACTAGCGGATGCGATAGAAAAACTACAAAATTCTTCGGTGTCGTTATTGGAATCTTTACAAATACTGCAACATGTTCATGCACAGCTATGCGCGATAGAAGACGCAAGAAATGTTTGTGTTTTAGAAAGGTTTGAAAGTGTTTTAGGTAAAGACTCTGATTTTGGCACATTAAGACAAATTTGCACAGGTGCGTCAACAGAACCGTTAAGTTATTTGAAAGATTATTTTACTTACGCAAATATAACGTCACTAGATGTAGAACGTTCGTTTTCGGCATACCAAAACACTTTTTCTTCACGCCGCACTCACTTTGCCGAAACAACTTTGGAAACATATCTAATGTTACAAATATTAAATAGACATTATCCACTTTGTGATTTCACGGAGGACTCTTAAAACGGTAAGTGTTTGAGCACGTATCACATTTAATTTATTTTGTGTAAACTTTTATGCGTCCGCCACTGGCTTTCAGCGCAGTTGCGTTGCTCTGCTGTACACACATACTTTTGTGTCCATATGGGTATATACGGAGAGAAATTTATAATAAAAAATACTGAATATACTGAAATTTAGTATAGCCACACATGAGACGAAAATAGTGCACTAGATCCAAAAATAAATTCACACAATTTTTTTACAGTCCAATAAATTCTCTTTCAAGATCAAGTACAACTTGAGTGGCAGAAATAGCAAACATTTCTACTAAGAAAATTAAATTTAATTAATGAAATGAGATTTCAAGACACCGGTAGGATTCGAACCTACGACTACCGTCTGCCGGACCAGCGTGCTACCAACAACATCACAGAATTCTGTACGAACGAATCCTTTTAATGCCTAGATATACGATGCCTGCAGATATATTGCAGACGTATCCTTATGTGCGAAGTATACACTAATTAATCGGTTCTTTCTTGATTTTTCCGACGTAACTAAATTTAATCAATGAAATAAAATTTCAAGATACTGGTGGAATTCGAACCTACGATCCTCGTTTGCCAGATAGGCACGTTACCAACTCCACCACAGAGCCTCTGTAGGAACAAATCCTTTTAATACCTAGATCTTGCAATATATCCGCAAGCATCGAAGAGAGTAGAGAGACTTTGTGGTGTAGTTGGTAGGGCGCCTGCCCAGCAATTCGGAGGTCGTAAGTTCGAATTTTATCGGTGTCCCAAAATTTCATTTCATTAGCTAAATTTAATTACATCGGTAAAATCAAGGAAAAACCGACGTTTTTGTATTCGCGGATGGAAGCCAATATACCCATTAACTACTTGGCGCAAAGGCGCACTATATCTATCGAGATATTGCAATATATCTGCAGCATCGAAGAGCAATATATCTGAGCACTCAAAACGTCGAATTGATGGATCATCCTCCGTATAGTCCTGATTTGGCCCCAAACGCTTTCTTTTTGTTCCCACACTTGAAGAGCAATCTGTGTGGACAACGATTTTCAACGACGGAAGAGGCAATTGATGCGTTCAAAACCCGTTTCTAGGATACCTTATTCCCTATGGAAAAATGCTGTAATAATCGATTCCATCACGGAGAATATTTTGAGAAACAATGAAGCAGTGAAGATTTGTTGTTGATTGACTCGTATCGTTCAATTTTCTTAATGCAATGTTGCTTCCTGAAAGAAGGATTTGTGCTGATTACCTATTTTCATCAACGCCGGTTGCAATATCTCTCTATATATCATATATTTGGTATATATTGTTCTGTATTTTTCGCTGATAGTTGAATTTGGTGTCAAAAAAAGTAATCTAATAATATCCTATATTCGTTTCGTTCCGTTAAACGATTGCAATTTTTATTCAACATGTAATCATTTTTGGATTAACTAATCAATTATGCAGGACAACAATCTTTATTATCGCAAACTTTCCAAAAAAGGTAAAACATATTCCATGTAATACTACAAATTTAAACAAGGGTAAAATTGAGCGCAGCACCCTTTCGAAAGTATTTCGTTATAGAATCACTAACAAAAGGCAGCACTCCTCCTGATCTCAGAAATCGCTACGGTGCACAGATATATTGCGGAAAGCTTGCACTTCCCCGACGTTTACATAATCAGCAACTAACTTGATCGTAGCACTAGCGCGCGAGCGGTAAATACACTCACTATCTAGACCCGATTCGATATGTAAGATTGCAGTGAAAGCTTCCAAGGACTTCCTGTGTAAGCTTTCGGTCCGTCATCTCTCACATGCACATAATAGAGATAAGACCGCTGTTAACTGTAAAATCAATGATGGTAATGCGTACGTACCCTATAAGAAATAGGTATACACTAATGGGTGTTTTCTCTCTACGGTTTTATTCAGCCTTAACAAGTGGTAAATTGGGGTAATGTAGAAGGCGTAAACGTTTTTTAAATAAATTATTTGCGAAAGTACATCAATAATTATCAAGAGAAGCTCACCAAGTATTCATTTTCGATTTTGACGAATCCTAGGAGGATTGCAGAAATATCGGAAATACTCACCTATTGTTTTAAGGGGTGATGCAAAAATAGTTGGACATCTCTTAAAATTTTTTATACTTTAATCAGAAACTATTAGAAAATATGCGATGGTTTAATCTTAAAACTAGAACTTTTGTTTACAATTATCATTAGGTTAAAATGGCAAAAGGTCCACTTTCTTCAATTTTTCTCAGTTTAGATGGAACCTTTTGAATCATGGCTTGGATGTAATCTGGATTATTTTGCTTGAGCTTACCGCTAATTCTACGTGCTAACTGATTCTCGTTTTCTGCGGTCCAACCCTTCTCATAAACGAGTCAACTAAGTTCTGGCCAAAAATCTTCGATAGGACGTGCCTTTGGAATATTTGGAGGATTCATTTCTTTAGGGACGAAAGCGATGTTATTTTCTGTTAACCATGTGGTAACAGCTTTCGCATAATGCAATCTCGCTAAATCTGGCCAAAAGAGAATATCATCTCCTTGGTGAAATATTTCAATAAATCGCTTCAGTTTTGGTAGACATTTTGTCCTATACACTTCAGCATTTATTGCTGAATCACGCACACTTCTTATGAGAGGACTTGAAACACCGGCTTTTGAAATAGCAATCCAAACTAAAATTTTTGGCTCAAATTTTACTTTACCTGCGAATCTCACTTCGTCAGGAGCAGAGTTATTTTTTGTGTAAAATCCAGCATTTCCAGCGATGTTAATGTTATCAAAGGTAAAATATTTCTCATCATCTAAGATCAACACTTTTTGTGCAACTTTTAGATTGGTCCTCATCTTCCTACATCGAACCGGAATAATTTCCATTTGTCTATCCGTATGTTTTGGTGCTTTTTATCTTTTATAATATTTTAAACCTCCTTTTTTCAAATTTCTTGATATACAAGACTGAGACACTTTAAACTTTGCCGCCATTTGTCGTCGCGATATTCCAATCTTGTTTTCCATCAATTCCATCATTTTTGTAACTTTACCTTTACTTAGCTTTTTCGCTCTGCCTTTTTTTTTAAGTTAGTAGTAGGCTTGCCATGTAAAAACGTTTTATGGTGCTCCGGCTAAAATTTTCTTTTGTAAAGTGTCTCATCACTTCCGCCGGGATCCATCTTCCAAGGGCAGAATAAATACGTTCTCGCAAATTTTCAATAGCAGCAGTTTCCATTCTCACAACTAACAAATAAATGATTTTCTGTTTAAGAGAAACGTTCGTACAAGACATTGACGTTTGACTCATTTGTCAAAAAAAATTCTACAGCCTACTACGCTAATTTTTCAAATGTCCAGCTACTTTTGCATTCGGCCTTATAACTGTAGAATTTAACTCCAAAGACCTAGCAACCGACCGCAAAAATTGACCATTCTTACGTTTTTTGGTTACAAATTTGCAACGGACGAAGACAAGGGTAAGGATGTCCACTTTCCGCAGAGCACGATATAAGATTGGTTTTCCAAATGGGACAGCCCGTGTATTACATTTTTACATGGCTACGATGTTGGTGGACATCTTGTACACGCTGGTTGATATAAATAAATTTTCGGTGTATTGCCGGAAACTCCAAAAAATAATCAATAGGGAATATTGAAGAAAGTTGACATAAATTGAAAGGAGACATCCAATAGACAGGGTGTTTCATTTAGAAAACCAAACTTATACCGTGTGTAGCAGAAACTGAACATTCTGTACACTTAGGCAAAAAAATGTAATGCAAAACTTGTCTCCAAATATTTTTTATTTAAAAACTTTTACTTTAGATAGCTGAGAAAACGAATTACCTTTCGCCCACACACTAGGCGAACACGCTGTATAATTATGTGTTGTATTATGTACGATGGCACAAAAGTAAATCTGAACGACTGGCAAGCGACGAGGTAGTATCGGAAGTATAAACAAGGCTCACATTCATGCAGGTTTATTGCATAGCCTCTAGGTTTACTTTTGTGCCATTGTACATATTTAGTAAATCTCTTAAAGTACGCAGACCGCGCTGAACGTTTCAAATGATTAATTTTGGTTTTGTGGTAGGATAAGATCGCTAAATATTACCAAATATTTAGCTTTTCTACTCACTGACGTTATTATGAGACTTAATTGTTCCAACACGTATGCCGTACAGTGGCATCTCGGTTTACGACAGTATCTTGTTAGGCAATTTCCGGGTAACGACAGAAAATTTGGATTAATTTTTGTTTCCGAAACCGAAAGATGCTCCCGGAGATGAAACGCGGGTTAACACAGATGCGGCAGAATTTCCGTGCGCCTCGTGTACATGCTAGAAAGAGATAGCTATTTATAACGTAATGCGATCGTTTGTGTCATTAGTCCAGTTAATATTATTCTTATTTTATCCGAAAATCCTTTCATCTCTGTGTAACGTCTTTTTCAAAGAACGTAGTCGAAAATTAAAAATTACTATCGAGCAATTTCTTATTAGCAGCGTCGCTAATATTACACGAATGAAAAAGTACCTCTTCCTCACCGGCTTTCATACATCAAAAAGAATCTATTAAAGGTACTACTAATAATAATAATAGTAATAATAATTACTTTATTACCCAACAGATTACAAATAAAATCCAATAACAGAGCAATACACATATAAGAGAATAATAGAATGCAGTGTCGTAAGTCAAAATTTAACGTATGTATAAGTAAATACAATTGAAAAAATAACAAGTGAGAATCTAATCGCTACAACAACATAATACAAAAAAGAGAAAAAAAGAAAAAAAAACAGGCTAGAGACTGACAAGTCAATATACTAATGCATATTAGAAGAATGAAAGAGGTCTGGATACGCACAATTGACATTCCTACTCATATGATTAAGTGGTGCTTTAAGTAGAACATTAATACGTGATTGTGAAACATAAAATGTATCAGCAGACCTGCGATTATACTGAGGCACCACGAAATGTATTTGGGAAAGCAAAGGCAGTGAATCGACATCATGATTCATCAACTTAAGAAGAAACTTCCCGCTAGCTACATCCCTATGGTGAGACAACGATTCAAGATTGTGGCTCTGCGGTAAGCTGCCATAATCAATACCACACCATCTGATTTATATCAGAGATACTTCAGAAATCTTTTTTGAACTCTTTCAAATTGCAGATGATGATGATGGTAGTAACGATACCATACAGTAGAGGTATACTCCATCTTGGAACGAACAAGCGAGTAGTACATAGCTTTTAACGCAACATCGAAAATTTGATTTCAGTTTGGAAATTTCGGATTACGAAACGTTTTTTGGGACCAATTAATTCCGTAAAGTACCACTATATTTGTATTTGTTTTAGGTTCAGGTGGTAGAATGTGGACTCTAGTAGATATTAAAGATCTGTAAACCTGCACTGATTCTGTGAGCCCATTGTTACAGGAGATGAAACAATGGTTCCGTATTATGATCCTCTATCCAAAAAGAAATCTATAGACGTCGTCTTAAGGACGATAGTGAGTTGCAAGCAGCTGTAATACAGCATTTTAAAGCATTATTAATTAATTGTTGTAATAAATGTATTGGAGATAGGGGAGATTATGTTAAAAAATAAAAATTGATATACTTTACCAAGTTTATTTTTTCTATATCAACCCGAGAATTTATGGCGCCTACCTCGTATGTGTCTTATTCTAGCATTATAAGCTGGAAACAGGAAATAAATTTCCACAGGCTACCATATGGCTTTACGCGACGTTTTAGCGGTACACTTGTGAAAAACGGCATTCTCCTTCAGATCGTTATTGATGCATAATTTACTGGAAGACATGGGGATTTTGTTGTAATTGCAATTTTTCATGGCAAATAATGACACCGGTATTTTGAAAGGTAGCAGCATTAAGACAACGAATTAACAGAATATTTTAAACCTGTTTGGGCATACAAATTAATAATTATATTATACACATGCATACCTGGTTAGCGGTATACTGGAAATATCACATTTCTACTGTTTGTACACTTTCCATGAGTTATAAACAAACTAGGCATACTATAATGGTGCTGCAAATAATATACAATGTGGTGTAGACTGGGGACTACATCTGTATGTTATAGGACAATTGACAATTATAAGTGTAAGAATTTCTCCTAAAATAATCTTATTTTGTTGTCTATAAACACAATGTGTTACTTAAAAATATATTTGCTATAATTAGCTAAATTCTTTTAGAAGATATATATATGTATACCCAAAAAGATCCGCATTGCTCAAGTATCAAGAGATGAGACAAAAAGTTTAGTATTTTAAAAGAAGGTATCGAATTATCCTAAAATTAAATCGCCACAATGTGAGTGGAGTGCAGAGCAACTTTGAAACTTCAATTAGGAATATTGTTTTATTTTTTGTTGTTCGCATCCCACGTGAGGAAATATATAACTTTTATTTTAAGTATTTTTTCGGTTTTTCGCAATCGATAAAAATCTGATTTGTCATACACTAAAAGTTAAAACGAAAAAATATTACTGTTACCAAGTGATGTTATTAAAGTAAGAGCTAATGTAAGAATATATTAATTATTACAAATATAATACAATAGATTCACTTTTCCGCCCATATACAGAGGAAAATTTGAGACAACAATCCCTTGTATTTTTAAAATAATAACAATTTATAGTAAGAATTACAACACCTTCATTGTTATATGGACTATATATTTTTCTCCGTGTAATTTAATTTAATTCTCTGTCTGAAAACTTCAACAATAGGGAATGTCTCTGTAATTTGCAAGATAAAACGAAAACGCGGAAATGGTGTGAGTGAAACTAGAAAATTCCTCTGAATGCATGTTAAAAGCGCTGTTGGTTTGTACAGCTGATAACGTTTTATTTTATCTTTTAGAATAACTTGTTATTGAAATTTTAGGACTTTGATTTAAATATGCAATGTTGACTCCCAGTAATAATATAAAGTTTTTTAAACAACTTCTACGATCCCTTTCTTGAAATGAAAGGTTTACATAATCGGAGCCTACCACCATTCTTACCCGCAATAAAGGTACGATACACACTTTAATCTTTACCTTCTTCTATTACATTCCCAATACTTGTGATTTCGAGCAGTCTTACCGCATCGACATGTAATAAAACCAAGCTATTATTCGCGAGCTGTTCACTTCGCTCAAGCTTTGGGTATCTAGACAACACAGGTAGTTGTTCGCTTGGGACGATAAATAACCGCAGACTATTACAGGAGCTTGCACAGCAAATGCACAGTAGGAATTTCGTTTTCAATCAATACACGGGAACGTGTCTTCTCTTCTTTTGATAAGTGCGGAACCGGATCCCTGTAGAGTAAGAAGCGCGCTTGGCTCTAGTTGCCCGCATTTTTGCATTGTTTTGCGTCCGCAATCCATGAGATTAAATACACCCTAAAAATTCCCTCTGTTATATCTCTCCTTCTTGCACTCGTTCGAAGAGAGGTTAGAGGGAAACAACTGTAGAACATAATTTTCCAATACACCATAATAAATTGTTAAAGGTGAAGTTTTTCCCACAAATCCAATGAACCATTTTGGTTTGCATTGACCACGCAAACACGTCTAGAAATTATAGCGCGTTAGAAGCATACATACAATCGCACAAAATCAATTCCTATTTATTCCTTTTTTCATACAGATGTTCGCCTTTATTATCGCTATGTAAGTAATACAGACAATACAATCAAAAAACCTTACTGAAAACATTTTGTTAAATTAAATTAAGTGCTATGTAATATTGGTTTAACCTGATAGAAAGGTAGCACCTACAGATATACTGTTTTTATCGAGTCTACAGCTATGGAAACTTCCAGATACAGAAATATAATTGCGAAACTATCGTTCTGTGTTTATAATGGATCCGAAATCAATACTATATATATACATATATATATATATATATATTGTTGGTTTTGCATGAAATTTGGAGAGTTGGTATGCGACGCAAAAAAAAAGGAAGGAAATTATATTGTCTTCCATTGAACTTCCTTACTAGTAAAGACTATCTTTCTAAACAAGGTTATTGAAAACAATGCTACTACCTGTCAAACACAAAAACCAGTTAATCTATAAAAATAACGGAATACTGAACGTCCAGTACATTAAAAAGTTTACAAAATTGTATTGGTTTGTATTGACTAGACACTAAAGCGATTGTTATCCATGGTATTTATTTGATTTCTTTTAATTAAAACAATAAAGAAAGAAAATATTTCTTCATTGCCTTGTCGTTCACTAGTATGATTGGTTTCAATTAGTAGTAACAAACTTAATGCTTTGGCCTCGAAAAGTTCTTAGTGTTCTTCTTGCAAGTCTTCCCCAGGACCCTTGAGCATCAGGTAAATGCCCGTTTGAGTTATAGAATTCATGTTGGGCATAGACACAAGAGCTTTTTTAATGTGTAAATGGTATGTGTATAGTGTTCCATGGCTTTGGTACAACCACCCCGTCGCCAAAGGAAAAGCGCAGTTAACCAACGTGTAAATGGTGACCGAGATTGTGCCGAAACCATCAGATGAACTGCCACCGACTTGGTAGGAGTCAAATACACCGCCACTAGCACTGTCATCGCCAGGAAAAAACCATGTCACCACTGGGCCACCGAGCCACTGAGTTGTCTTTTGTAATAAACAGCTATATTTTAATTTGGAGCGTAATTAAATTTTTAGACAAGCTTACAGGCAAAATAAAATACAATATAGAATAATATAAATATGTAGATGTCTATAAATACATACCTGGCTCTGAAGAATCCATGTCAAATGGTAAAACAAAAAGTTTTTGTGACAATCCACCTAAAACACACTATCAAACTATACCTGCACAATTAGTGAATAACCAGCAGTAATACGCCGTGAAAAGAGATTTGAAAATAAATGAGTAAAAGTGGGTGAACAGGAGTTTGAAGAGGTGGAAAAATTTGAATACGTTGGTATAATGATTAGTAGTACGGAAGAATAGAAAGTATAAGTAGAAGATAAAATAATGGCAACATGAGTATACTATATAAATAAAATACAAAATCAGATATTTATAAAACAGTGATAAGACCAATTACGATGTACGCAACAGAAACAATGACACTAACAAAAAAAAAAGAAGAAGACCTGATAGCTGAAAGAAAGATTATGGGAGCGATATTAGAACTAGTAAAAAATTGTAATAACGAATGTAGACAGAGAATGAATTATGAAATGAAACAAGAACTAAATGGAGAAGACGTAGAAAAAAAAAAATAAAAATGCAAAGAGTACAATGGCTGGGACACATAATGGAAGGCAGGGAAAGTAGTAGTGACCTATCCAATGCCAGGAGAAAGAAAGAAAAGAGGCAGACTTAGATCAACGCGGCTAAAGGAAGTAGAAGAAGATGTCAGAAGGGCAGGAATCACCAAATGAAAAGAGAAAACTGGAAACAGAATATTGTGGAAGAGAAAACTGGAAACAGAATATTGTGGAGAAATACTAGTGGAAGAATTAAGTAACCCTATAAGGGGTGCTTAGCCGTTATACAGGGTCCATGGATGGGGTTACAAGGAGGAAAAACTTTTTTAATATGCGTTTCACAGAAAAAGGGCATTCTTTATAAAAGATTCTGCTTTCCTCAAAATGTCCAAAAACATAATTTAGATTTGACTATCGACATACACTTACTTATTAATTCAATTATTGCAGTTGATATTTTTATTTGTCAATCAACTAGCAAACACTCTTTGAAATAAACAAGTAAATAAGTATTAATTCTTAACTTAAAATAGATTTAACAATCGCTACTCAATGTACATAGCTGCCCCCGACTTGTACACACTTTTCAACTCTTTTAATAAAGTCATCGTAAACTTTGTGTATCGTAGCAGGCATATTAATTTCATCCACCGCATCCCTCATTGCTTGTTTTAATCTACCTGAACTATGTTCTACGCCACGAGCATATACTTTTTCTTTTAACGCTCCCCACAAGAGGAAATCCATTGATTAATATCAGTTGCCATCTTCTTGTCAATAAATGTTTCTTCGTATGTCAGGGTCAATGTTGTGCAATTGAGGTAATGCAAACGTTTCTGTCAAATCCAAATAAACGTGTTGAGTTAAATTTTGTTCTAGAAAATATGGACCAATAATACCACCATAGAAAATACCACACCATACAGTCACCTTTTTATAACGTTGGCTTCTTGATCGAATTTTAAATTGCGGATTCACCGCAACCCAATGTTTTGTGTTCTGAGAAGAAACGTGACCGTTAGTTGAAAATGTTGCCTCGTCAGTAAAGAAAATTTTTCTATGAAAGGTTCTATCTTCAACGAACTTCTCTTCAACCTGTAAACTAAAGTCTACCCTTTTTGCAACATCTCCATCTCCAATTATATGGGCTATTGTGGGTTTGTAATGCAAGATTTTATTATCTTTATAAATATTTTGTAACAAAGTTTTAGAAACCTTTAACTCTCGCGAGCGTTTCCTCAAAGACTACCTCACATTTTCTTGATCTAATTTCGTCAAACTTACTTAAACGTTTACGCAAAACTACGTGTGATACAGATGTATTGGGAAACCTTTGATTAAATAAATCATATCTGTGTGAGACTTGTCCAATACCATAGCATTTACCCACTTGGATACGTTCTTTAGTGGGCATTTGGAATTTAAATTTTAAGTATTTGACACAGCTCAATGTCAGTACAAAGCAAAGTCTACTATGTACTTTTTTTTAATAAGATAAATTGTTACTATCTCTAGACACTTAAACCGAGTACGCACTTGTGTACCTGATTGCGTTCCGATGTTTAAAACCTATGAACCAAGATTATTGTAGACATAAACGTAAAATAGCCAATAGTACTTATTTACTTGTTTACTTCAAATAAATATTGTTGTTTAATTGAAAAATAAAAGTATCAGCTGCAATAATATTGAATTTATAAGTTAATGTACGTCTGTAGTCAAAAATAAATTATGTTTTTGGACGTTTTGAGGAAAGCAGAACTTTTTATAAAGAATAACTTTTTTCTGTAAAACGTACATTAAAAAAGTTTTTCCTCTTTGTAACCCCATCCATGGACAGCCTATATATAATACGCTGTGGTGCAATCTAAGTAAATAGAGATAATATCTTTATTACTTTTTACCCGTTCAAGAGAATTTTTATGATCGATTATAATTTTAGAAAATCAGTTTCTGACCAACGCTTTCAATGAAATACCTCGTAGTGCATCGAGTTTCGGCAGGATACAATCCATCTACAAATTTTTAGCAAGTAGAAGTATCGTCAAACGGAATTTAAACATGTCTTTCTTTTATTTTCTTCCTCTACTATATTCTTTGAAAAGTTGAAGGAATGGAGGGATTCCGAGAAGGATGTACAATAAAGCAAAGAAACATATAGAGGTGCATGTCCAGCATAAAAGAATAATTTGCTAACATTATTAGGCGTACAGAAAGAACCTGACGGTACATGCCAACAGAGATAATCTTTTAGTGTCAGCATAAAGAGCAATCTTTCTGTTTCTTCTGTCCTATACTAATTGTGTTACACCTTATATAGCACGAATTGAATAATATATGACGTTCAACTGCTTAGTAAATAAGGACAACGACAAAAAAAAACAAAAACTGGTCTCTTGATATATATGACGAGCTCAAGTTTCCCTAATCGCGAAAGTGTTCGGACGCAGGACATCATGTTAAGCAATCGTATTATATGGACCATCAGTGAGCGCGGTGTAACTTATCTAGTCTCATTATTGCCAATTTGTATGCGGTTGCGGATATATCCGGCTTCTTGTGTTCACTGTTAACTTAACAAGGGCAATTTAAAAATGATGTTCTTGCACAACGAAGAAGGGTACCCGCAAGCAGACGGATTATCGTATACACTTCAGTTAGTCGAACTTGGCAGTAGGATCTTGTTAGTATTAATTCCGTTAGTTAATATTTTTTTTGTATTGGTAAATAATTCCTGGGTTTACTTCGCTCTTATTTACTTAATAGAGTGAACTACGTTTATTTTAACGAATAAAGGCCCCCCTTTTTCTTTCTGTATCTGGTGTACCCCAAGGGTCGAACCTAGGCCCACTCTTATTTAATATCTCTATCGATGACCTTATTAAATCTATCACTTATCCCATATTAACCTACGCAGATGATATTAAAATATACACCCCCCATCTGATATTAAATTTCTATAAGACAATCTTAATAAAATACATCAATGGTGTTTACGCAATAACCTACTTTTCTATATAAACAAATGTTTTGTGTCATTTTCTAAAAAGGTCTGCAAAGTGGAATCTGAATGCACAATTAACAACGTTAGCATTTCCCGACAGTCATATCGCAAATGCAGCTTGTAAGTCTCTCGGTTTTATTATTCGCATTTACAGAGATTTTCGTAGTATTCGTACAATGACTTGCCTATGTTGTTTCTAAGCCTGAAAACGCAGCTGGGCTTGGTATCCCTACTGTGACGTATAAATCGATCTTCTAGAACGAATCCAACGAAAATTTTCGAAACACCTATCTTATAAGAGTGGCGGTCGCTACCTTGTGCATGGAATAGACTACGGTAGAATTTTTGGAAAGACACGACTTCGCTTCTCTTGATAATGGGAGGAAAAATATTAGTATGGTATTTGTGCTGAATATCCTTACAAACAGGATCGACTGCCCCGACCTTCTCTTCAGATTTGATGTCCACGTGCGGCATGCGGCGTGCGCCTCCAATCTGGGTTCATTCAACCTGTCCGTGTTACAACGTTTCGAACAAATGTCTTATAGAAAGCGCCTCTGGTACACTCAGTACGGAATTTTTACTTTTTCAATGTGGATTTTCCTTAATAGCACTATATTTATTGATATATTTTTTTGATTTTGTAATCTGTTGGGTATTAATAAATATTAGTATTATTATTATTCACAGATTCACATCACAAGTTTTGTTCAAGTCATATGTCGTCGGTTTAATGCCCCAAATTGACAATTTAATTAGGAGAAGCAAAGTATGAATGAATGACTATGTTTGGTTCATGAATGCGAAAAACTCATTTTCGACAGAGAGTGTACTTCGGCACTTTTCACATTAGACTGACGATGTCTACTGTTGTAAGAATTTTCGTACTACTACCGTAAGTTTCAGTATAACTGCCTTTTGAATGTTTATATGGACGTTTGTATGGATGTCCATTTTCTTGAAATGGTTGGAGAAATGTTTTGCGGTAATACCCGTAACAGATTGGTGCTACTGATTCCAAAATTCCTTCAGTTCTTTGCTCTTCTTTTTCTGCGATATTAGTGCCGCTTGGTATTGCGATGTCTATTAAATGTTTTCTCCTCTTTCCTATTGATTAGTGTAATATCTGGTCGATTATGTGTTTCTGTTCTGTTTGTGTATAGTGTCCTATCGGTCCTACAGTTTATATTATTACTAATTATGATTAGTAAGCCCTTGTTATTGCAAAGACATATTTGACAAAGAAGGACCCCTCCTTCTAAATGTGGTGATGATTCCTAACAGAAAAGATTAAATAAAAGGAGCTTCCGGATGGAACTAGCATTGCTACTCACTGCTTATTCACGACGATGGCCTATTAAAACTATCTGTGAAAATAATTAAACTACCTTTTTTAAATTTTGGTGGGCGATATAATGATGTATTTCCTAAAAATATTTTCAACTTCAAGACACTCTCGATTAAACCGGAAAGGGATATCAATTTTCTTATGATTTATTGGTATAAATCATTCCTTAGAAATTTTTTTTAAGTCATAAATCACTCGATCTTAAATAACCTTTTTTCAAACCATTTCTCGGTCAAGTGAATAGGTAAGCCGTAATTTGCCTATATGAGAGTAAGTTCCGGCACCCTGTAATTCGTTTACACATATTTCAGTTTATCAACTACTTTCTCTTGGTTTTTAGTAATGTTAAAAATGGTGTGCTCCAACACACAGCAAATGCGGAAAAATATATACTTCATTTGTTCACATTTCAACAATAGAAATAAATATTCGATATCGTCTAGCATGATACTTACAGGCCTATTTCTAGATAAGTTTAATTTTGTTGTACGAAATACCGGCAAGCACATAACTAGTTAGAAATTTCGACGTTACTAAACATTCAGAAGAACTATTATCTGCATTAAAGGTGTGTGTCAGTTTAAATTACTATTTACTAAACTGATCTTGTTATAACTACGGTAACCCCAGAATAATACAATTCCAAATTTGGCCAGAACACAAATATCCCCTAATAAGATCACGCAGTTTCAACGTGCCGAGTAGTCAAATAGAGCTTAAACAAATAAAACTCATTCGGAGCAGTATTACTAGGCCATGTCTCCGAGCTGAATAGAAAACAACAAACATACCACTGCGCCATAGTTTTAATTAATTTAAATGGCCGGCACTGCAAACATTTATATTTGTTTCGTGTGTTGCCTGAATGCTTGCGTTTATCACAGAACCATTTTTATTCAGAGTAGGCGAACAGAACGTCGACGACAAAAATTCGCGGAAAGTTAAATGAAAAATTAAATTAAATTATGATATTTATTGCAACGGCATTGTCGGAATTGCGATAAGGAAAGCGAAATGAAATGAGAAGAGCGGTTTTATTTGATGTGGCAGACGTGCGATTGCGCAATTTACAGAACGATTTTAAATTTTAAAATTAAACCTCACTATTGTGATATTAGCACAAGCCAATTTTTTTATCTCTTCGTGGACGCCTCGAGATATCAGATTATGCAGTGTCTTTTACCCAGAAATCAAAATTAAATATCAAGTCGTTACATTGGCAATGCCAGCGACGACCGGGAAACAGAAGTTAGCAACGTAAACATTCTGACAGTAAACAAACTTCTTTTGACTGATGTATTTAGAAATTGTACTATTAACATTAAATCTCGCCGAAATTATTAATTCAAATGTATTGAAAAGCTGTTAAAGTAAAGTATAAACAATCATGAACAACTATCAAGAGTATTACATCAATCAAGGAATTTTAAGAAGTAAAAACAGAAACTATTTTATTTTTTATTATCTTTCAAAAATCTTAGAAACAACCGGAAGTAAAGAAATCGGCCTATAATTATATGCATCTTAAGGAATTATTTTGGCATACTTGAGTTCATTAAGAAAAATATCAGATTGGAAACTTTGGAAATTTCAAGATATACTACTGTTTGACTCTTTTTCCCGGTTCCTTTCTCTTTTTAGTAGTTTAGTAAAAATAGCAGAATTCAATATTACGGGTGACTTGGTCTTTGGAGTAATTTTTCAATCTATGCTACCTTTTTGATTGTTTTAAACGGGACACTGCATATATTTCCAGAAAATAATAGAGGAACTGTTCTAGAATTTTTTAGAAATATTTCTTTATACCCAACATGTGTCGTTCACAAATAAAATAAATATGGGGGTATGTAGATAAATTTTTCTGCTAAAATGCATAGAGTACAGCAACGAAATACTATAAACTTTTATTTTCCTAAAGACATGCATTAAAAATAACATTTCTTCAGGACGATGATTAGTCTTCACTGGTCGTTACTCATCAGACGACCAGTGAAGACTAATCATCGCCTTGAAGATGCCGCCCGCAGTGTTTGGCGAAACGTCGACTTCGACACATCAAAGACCATGACCCATCAGCCCGGAAATATGTATGTACTGCTAGTACAAATTCAGACACCGGTCGTGAAAGCCCTACAGTTATTGCCAAGGAATTGTTTAAAAATTTTTTTGGACCTTGGTGCTCCACATGCTCACACATGCGAGTTAGCAATTTTGCGACAGCAATTAGTGCTAGCCAACGGTAGACCAATCACACATTAAAAGATTTCTTAATCGCTTGGTTGCGCGATAATAATACATCATCTTGGACTACAAGACTGGGGTTTGTACAGTGGGGAATTAATACAACTTACCATGAACCTATCATAATGGAACCGTATAAGGCTTTGTTTGGCCAAAAGCCAACAATTGGAGTAAGCTCCAAGGTTCCACGAAAATTTTTAGGACATATTTCAAGCGGAATTTTGGAAGAAGGTATGATAAACCTGATAAAAAGATCACCAAGGAGTATGGCGGTCGTTGGGAACTAACACGTAGTTCTAGACTGTCGGGATGACGACCAAGGTTTCAAAAAATGTAACTCTTTTAAATTTTCACCAATACCAAAACCTGATAAATTCTAATAACGTTGGGAACACAGCCAGTGACGATATTGCTGAACCGAATGAGAATGCGGGGATACCTTCTTGTGATCCTAATATTGAAAAAGAAATAGCAAGTTTGATAGCACTGCAAGATAATGGAATTGGCACAATACCGAAATACGTAGAATTTCATGAAAATTAACCTTTGCCAGAAGCAATTACTTTGGAAGTGTCACCTGTTATCTCTATAACTGGAGTTCATCTAGCTGTTGAAAGTGAACCCTTGCCAGACAGCTACTTTCGAGGAGCCTCCCGGCATCTCTACAACTGAAGAAGTTCATCCAGGTGTTTTATATAAAAATATAGCATTGTGAAAGTTGAAAGTTGGAGACATCGTATTGGTGGAGATTAGTTAATTCGATAGAGGCAGAGCTGATCCTGCAAACGTAATTGGAATCGATACTTGGCTTGATGATTATGACCCACGTGTCTTCGAAAAGGCTTTGCCGAGTTAATTAATAATTTGTGTGGTGCGGAATGTGCCGTGAATATTGTGTTTGCCGTACTACCCCGCAATCCTTGCTATCATTATTAATTGGTGTTATTATGGAAAAAAAAACGATAAATTTAGAATTAGCACTAGAAAAGGTATTGTAAATAGTTGGCTTGAAAGAAGTAGCGCACAGTTACTGAAATTTGAACAACTTAAGATCGAAGATATTCCAGATAATAAAGCGACAATAAGAACGTTAGTTATCTTCCATTGGTAGCGGGCAGGGTTATAAAAGCGGGCAGGGATATAAAAGATGTACGTATTATTTGTTATGTTTAAAGTTTTTACCGTAGTTTCATAATAAAATTCAGATTCGTTTATATATTTTTATTATAATATTATTATACACATATTTTTTATTGCATATATTTTACATAGAATAAAAGATATTTTTATGTTATAGATTTATTCATTTCTAACTTTGCCGATTTCATAAAGCAGGCTATTAAAGTTCAATCTATTGCCAATTACGTGTACTAGGCAAGCCGATATCACGAAATAGACAAAACTTTGCGTATTTCACGTAATAGGCAGTTTCGCCTTTTCGGCGTAACACATAACAGTATCGAATCTCTATGTGATAGACCTTGGATGTCAAATGAAATGAATTTTTGTGTAAGGGCAGTAGGTAAACTACACCTCTAATCTGCAAGATAACCATGCGACAGAATCGCATACGGATAGAGAGCAAATGTGTCAAATCTGTATGTGATAGTTCTTGGACATCCCACGATATGAATTTTTCTGTGTAAGGATATTAGGTGAACTATCCCTGGGATCCTTTGCAGATCACCCGTACTATGGCACTAGAACCGCATACGAAT
This sequence comes from Dynastes maya, assembly GCA_029619315.2. NCBI lineage: Eukaryota > Metazoa > Arthropoda > Insecta > Coleoptera > Scarabaeidae > Dynastes > Dynastes maya. Next base: position 37,918,736 of record JAROYE020000004.1, read on the forward strand.
AGGGATTATATGTGTGGAACCTGTACGTGATAGTTCTTGGGCGTCCGGTGATATGACTTTCTTTGTGTAAGGGTAGTAGGTGATGCAAGTCAACCATTTTTTGGCAGTAGGACGATACGAGGATTGTTCGGAAACTACGTGGCCTAACACAGATATGGCGTGAATTCGGCGGAATTTTCATTACCATTCTATAGAATCATATTTTAGTAGATTAAATATGACAGCACAAAGCGATCTGTACAGTTAGTATGTTTTTTACAGTACGCCAAAGTGAACGTCTCGTATGATTTTGTAAACAATGGAAAAAACTGAGTTGAGAGCAGTGATAAAGTACTTTCATTTGAAAGGCTTATCACCAACCGAAATTAAAGCAGAGCTGGATTCAACACTATTGGAATCCGCTCCTTCGTTTTCAATTGTTAAAAACAGGGTTGCCGAATTTAAGCGTGGTCGTAAGAGCATAAATGATGAATCCCGTAGTGGACGTCCTAAAACTGCAACTGCCTCGGATATGATTGAAAAAGTCCACCGTATCGTATTGGATGACCGTCGAGTAAAAGTGCGCGAGATAGCAGACATAGTGGGTATCTCAAATGACAGTGTGCACAGAATTTTAACTGAAGAATTGGTAATGAAGAAATACTCGGCGCGTTGGGTGCCGCGGTTGCTCACACCGGTGCAAAAACTTAATCGTTTGAGTGTTTCTCGTGACCTTTTGGCTCGTTTTCGCCACAATCCGAAAGACTTTTTACGCCGTTTCATAAGCGTCGATGAAACCTGGGTCCACCATTATACTCCCGAAACCAAAGAACAGTCCAAACAATGGACACACAAAGGTTCTCCGCCACCAAAGAAGGCAAAAACGGTTTTGCAGGAAAGGTTATGGCAATTGTTTTTTTGGGATTCTCATGGAATTATCTTGGTTGATCACTTAGAAAAGGGGAAAACAATAAATGGCGAATATTATGCTACTTTGTTGCAACAACTTAGCAACAAAATCAAAGAGAAACGGCCTCATTTGGTAAAGAAGAAAGTGCTTTTCCATCAGGATAATGCACCTGCCCATAAGTCTGCGCTTGCAATGGCCAAAATTAATGAATTGGGATTTGAATTAGTGCCTCATTCGGCCTATTCCCCAGATTTGGCTCCCAGCGATTATCATGTCCTCAAACCTGAAAAAATGGCTCGGCGGTAAGAGATTTTCATCTAATTCCGAGGTAATCGCCGCTGTAAATTGCTATTTCGAGGACTTGGATTCATCGACCTACAAGGAAGGTATTGCTAATTTGGAATATCGTTGAAATAAGTGTGTTGAGCGAGCAGGAGACTATATTGCAGAATAAAATGTTTTTTGTCGAAAACAAATTTTTCTTTGTTAGGCCACGTAGTTTGCGAACGATTCTCGTATATGTCTCGAATCTGTATGTGGTACCTCTTGGACAGCCAACGATACGAGCTTTTTGTGTAATTTTATTTACGAATAATAGATATCTTTAAATATATATTGTAGATATCATTTTGTAAACTATGATTGGTTGAAAATGCTACTGATAATAGATGAGTGGAAAGACATTGAGACAGTCGAGGCTTTTTGGCGTGAGAGTTAAGTAGTAATTTAATGTAGTAATTTAGTGGTTAATAAAATATGTTAAACGTGCAATTTTAAATACATCTGGTCATTTGAAAGTACGCGAATTTATATGCGAGACGCTCTGAAGGAGAGAGTGCGTTGTATAAGTTCCCAACACTTTTTCTGTTTATTTAAGCTGCCGCAAGAATATCCAGTAATTGCCGAATTCACGACAAATCGATGGATAATAAACATCTATCTTGTTAGCCTGAATTCAAATTATCACATTGTACAATTTTGCGTATTGCTACGTCTAAATTTTTTTCCTAAATATTAACAAACACCATTGCGGATATCGGTTTGTCCTTAATAAGGCACTATTTTACAGTTAAGACAGGAAACTATTGGAATTTTATATTTGAAAACAGTTCGCTTTATTCAACAGATCCCTCTGTAATCTGGTTCGTTATGTGAAGATTAGAAAAATTACATTGTTCTAATGGAAACATAATAGGTGTTTCTAATATAGTTAGAAAAGAAACAGTACAGACTTATAATCCGCTCTTACAACTTGATTTATTTATTTGTGGAAATTTGATTGTCTAGAAGAAGTCAATAACAGTAGAAGGGACAAGGGGAAATGTTAAAAATGTAAACTCTTCAGTGTTTACGAATTAAAAAAAAGTAGTTTATCAGAATGGTTACTATCGCAAACAGCAGTAATCAATCACTTTACACAGAGTCAGAATGCCGTAATGAACCGTCTCATCTACGGTGATAGTTGTACAAACGTAAAAAAGGACGCTACGTGATATTATAATGGGTACTGTACAGCGCAGATAGGCGTATAAACTACATAAACGCCACGGTATACACAAGCGGTAATGCGCTGCAATCAAATATCATCTGCATCACTGTCATTACCGGGTAGGTCCGCAGTCGTGCAAGAGAAACGGTTGGCATACTTGGGCACCTGTATATACATGTACAACGTTACGTACATACATATCTACATACAAAGAACGGGAAAGGTAAGGCGGCCCCGCGCCGTAAACGAGCTCAAATAATTGATGACGGATGAATGATTAAATTTTCAAAAGGATGAACGAGGAAGCGGCATGCACTAACAATGCGGTTTCGTCGCCAATATAATGCATTCCCGGTGATTAGGCTAATTGACCCTCGAGATCACCATCGCAGATTATCTACTTATGGCTTAGGAGTTGATGGAAAGCGAAGTCGTATTCGCGAAAACCACGTTCTCGCGTGTCTCGCGAGTAAGACATTTAAATACGCGCGCACATCCTAAGTAAGTACACCAATATATTTACATATACGAATTAATTGCCTGGGTAACGTACCAAATCGTTTGAACGAAGCTAAGCGCTGTCGGAAAGCACTTCCTGCTGCATAGTATCTAATTGAAGTTGTAGTCGATTTTACGAGTACATTCCGGGCAACGTGAACAGGACCTGACACCTACATCTTCTTGGAATTTGTACAATTATTTTACTATATTTATAGTATTGAGTGCGATCGATATTTTAACCAATTTTATGAATCGGGAAGTTACTTTGGTTGACAGCTTTTCAAACTGTTTAATGTACGGAAAAGTAATATTGCTTATTTCAGTAAGATTTGCAGACTATTCGTAAAGAAAAAGAACATTCTTCCATTTACTCCCAACAATATTGGATATACCCAAGAGACTGCTAACACGGAAAATCTTGTACGAAGCTGTTTCTTTGAATACTAGGTGCTGCTGTAACTATGACCAGTCGAGTCGAAAGTATTAGTATGGCAGCCACATACAGTGCGTTTGATAAACATAGGGAAAAAATTCAAGGAATGATTCATCAGATGATTTAATGAATAATTATACCTTGAATTATTTTTGGTAGTTGCCTCCTTTCTAAGATACAGGGCTATAAAAATTTTCAAGAAACACAATATATTTGTTAATGAAGGGAAATAAAGATATTTGTTAGATGAATATTACGTGTAGAGCATGTTAATTTACAAGAACTGCTGAAAATAACTACCACCAGTTGGCGAATATGTATTTACGTTCAAGTGAAAAGCTGTTAGAGAATATACCATTGGAAACGAGGAATCTAATGTGGTTCAAGTATGATGGAACACCGACGGATTGCAATGTGGTTGTTAGTGAGTTTGTGATATGTTCCGCATCGGTTCGGTTTAGGAGACCTCGCTGAACTGTATCAGCTTCGGAGAAAATTTCGGCAACGATAGAGTGAAGAAATTTCGACTCACAAAATATTTATATATAATTTTTAAATTGTTTTATTTTGTGTTTATAAATTGTAAGCTCATAGAATGTACCTGAATCAATAAAATGATCACGAATTGATATATTCCTTGTGATTTACTTATTGTCTTATGTGACTTAATCCACCTCAAATGCTAACAGTTTTCTATACACGTTGGTCTTACTCACGTATTAAATGATGCTGCAAGCGGGTAATAGGTGTTTATTTATTTTCGGGACAAAATAAATTGCGATGGAATTATCGGCTATCTTACTGATTTTTAAACTTATACTTTCTTCCTCGGGAAAAATCCGATATACAAAGTTCGTATAATCAAGTGAAAGTGATTTCGGTGGTGTCCTGAAAGTGCGGCTTACATAAACAAAATTTCTAGCGTATAGTAACTCAGGTGATTGTGAATCCAGTGTTCTCGGATACAAAAAAGCAAGTTTTTCTTATCTTTCATATATTTACAATATTAATAAACGATTTCAATATTCGGAATAAGATAAAGATAAAACGAGATATTCTTTCTTAAAGAAAATAAAACTAGAATTTGTAGTTTGAGGTAATGAAACACAGGAAACTTATTATTCAATGAGCATATTTACGTGGGAAATAAGCATTGTATAATAACGGTTAGAATTTAGTAAAACGGCAAATGACAAAATTATTGCCGGCGAGCTCACCGAGGTTCGACAACAAGGTGTCCATCTTCCCCTTGTAAACTCGGTCAAAAATAACCTTACGCGGTGAAGTGAAATTGTACGGAAATAGATCTGCTACCTATATGCATTACAAAAACGTCGTCAACACGTGGCCAGACTACCAGTTAATGTAATTCATTCAATAACTTTTCTATTCGGTGAGATACGCTAACACTGGACAAAATACGGTAATTGATATTCGCGGTATGGAATTCATACGTCGGCAACTGGTACTAAATAAACCGACACCAGCGAACTACTGAAACTTTTGTTAAGACGGGGTCCGACTGTTGGTCCCCAGCAATTCGGCTGATACAAGTTTATCCAGCTCGTACTCTGCGGGTATGAACTAATACGAGAGCACCGGTAATGGAACCACTACCCAAGGAATCAGTATAATTTTGACAAGACTTGCCCGTCTCTTGTCATACAGATTCCCTCCGCAATTATGCCACTCGGCGAGCTTGTTCCCCTCAGACAGCAATTTATCCTGTCAATGAAGGAGAAGAATCTCGCTCTTTGGCTCTTTCTCTGCTCTGACTTGAAATGCAGACGGGTTTATATACAATTGGCGGTGATGACATCTAAGTTTCTTGTACATACATGTCGTCGACAGACAAAAACAAATCTAGAAATAAAATATTATACAATATTTACAAGCATCGATCGGTGGTATGTACATTAGCATTTCAAAAGTTATAAGCATATATACAGCGATGTCGAAAAGTAAAAGTTGGAAATAAAAATTAATTATAAAAATGCAAAATAATTTAAAGAATCAACATGAACATTATTTGATCAATAATTTCAGATGTTTCCATTTCTTAGAGTCTTTAAATTTGCTGGGATGAACTGCAGTTCGTCACAAGTTTCTAAATGCACCACGGCTAGATCGTTGAATTGATCAAGGCGGACTTCATCTATGGCCTGCTCGATCTCCACACTTCACTCACATACATTTTTCTCCTTGAAATCGTTAAATCCCGGTAGGAAGTGAAAGCAATTTAAGGAATCAGAAGGTCGATGGGTGTAATATAGTAAGGAACACTCCTCATGTTTTCGAAACTATCCACGAATGAATGCATACCAATTGGTGATAATCGTTTTCCGTAGTTATGGTAAATTAGCAAGCTTTACATGTAGCACTTATGTTATAGATACACTTATGAAATAAAATTTTGACGTTATTTTAGAGTTTTATGTGAAATGCTGGAACAAGTTAATTTTGAACCTAAAAGAGACGCCTTCTAAACGAAATATACAGAATGATTCACGTAAGATAGGTGTTTTTTTAATGAAACCCTCCATATATTTTTATATTTCTTAAGTGTTCAACCACCCATAACACCTATAATCTAACTGGTTGATTACTTAATTACAAGCATTAAAACTATGAGATTAATGAAATATTTTATTTGAGCTAATACGTTAAACAGTAACATTGTTTAACGTATTAAATGTTCGAAGTGTTCTCAATTTTTTACTTGTTGACAATAACCTAACCTACGAGGGATGATCGCAAAATAATTCCTTAACATTACACATCGCTTTAAAGGTAAAAACTTGAATTATTTTTCGACATAATTGGCATTTCTATCCAAGCATTTTTGCAGACGGTGCTCCAACTTCTGTATCCCCACGTCGTAAAATTCTGCCGCCAGTCCGTTCAAGAATCTTTTCAATTGTGGTGTTGGAAATCTCAGGAATCCGAAGAGCGAGTTGACGAATGGTGACCCTCCGATCTTCAAGCAGTATGCTCTCGACCTTTTCAACGATTTCCTCTGAAACTGATGGTTTTCCGCTCCGCTCTTCATCGTGAACTTCCGTCCGACCTCCAGTGAATTCCTTACACCATTTGCGGAAGTGTTGGACAGCTATACACTTTTCTCCATAAACTTCGGTTAATTGACGATGAATGTCTATAGCTGAAACCCTTTTCGCGTTTAAAAAACGTATCACAGCGCGAATTTCGCACCTGGCGGTAGCGGCGATCGGGAGTTCCATCTCAGACGGCTGCTTAGCCAACAGCGACGTAGCGAGACGAGAGTGGTACGTATATATAGTGGGAGAGCTGCTGCACACGCCAGTGTTGTCGGATTTCGCCACACGTCTTGTTGCTGCTGTAGGGCTTTGAGAACCTTATTTTATGATCATCCCTCGTATAAGTAAAACTTTTTCTAAAACTTTGGGCGAAATATTCCTTGTTTACGTTCATATTCTTTCTTTGAGATCATCGTTATCTGGCTTTGTTGCATATACTTTATTATTTAGAATGCTCCACTGAAAAAACCTCCAATGGTGTAAGATCTGGTGATCTAGTTCTCAATAGCGCCTCTCCGCCCCATCCATTTGTTAGGAAGGTTTCACTTAGGTAGCTTCCTAAAATTGCAGAAAAATGGGGTGTCGCCCCATTTTACCGAAACTAAATGTTTTCATTTGGTAGGTCTGTTTCCATAGCTTGTTCACTTAGCGGATAGTCTTCATGTAAAACGTAAATAGATAAATATATTGAAAAAACGCTATTGTCGATCATAATCTCATATTTAAAACCAAATGTGGTTACATTTCTTTAGCTGTTTAGAAAATGAAATCTTCATAACACAAACATAACACTTCCGCCGTTTACTACATAAACCATAATATTGTTTCTTTATAGGTGGGATACCAATAGCATTCTATTCTGTTAATGAAATGGGTTAATTCTACCTAAATTTAAACTACTATGCACTTGGTCCTACCCATGCTACGCGGAATGTAGAACCTAATGCTCATCCATAAGTTCTTGCAAAATTTAATCGACATATTGCACTGTTGTATTTTCTTATGATAAGTACATACATAATATATAAGTAAATAACGGTGCGCAATGTTACATACTACGCATGCAGGAATTTGTTTGACCTTCGCTAACGGCATATTCAATCAATTTAAATAAATCAGCACGTAAGATTAAGGGAGAATAGTAAGTTGGAAAATCACACGAGTCTTTGGTTTCTTATTGTTGGTTGACGAACGGTATTCTGATGATAGATGTTTCACATCTAACGCTATTATCTACCTTGTTGCATATTCAATACCATGCACATCAATTTGAAAATTGCATAAAAGTAAATTAGATTAATTGATACAAAATACCGTTGAAAAGGTCGGATAGATCTCCTCCGTATTAAGTCACAATAAACAGAAGTGATTCGCTCATAAATGGCAATGGTCTTCCTACAGTACAAGAGAGGTAAACCTACAATAGTGCGTGAGCAACAAGCAGGAATATTAATATATTACACTTTCTCGATACAGTATGGTGTTAAAAATACATACATTATTGTCATTAGTAGAGTTGCTCAATTTGCGCCAACAGCCAGTGGCGAGCGCATAAAAGTTTACACAAAATAAATGGTCAGAAATAAAATATAATACGTGCTCAAACACTTACCGTCTTAAGAGTCTTCCGTGAAATCACAAAGTGAATAATGTCTGTTAAATATCTGCAACATTAGATATGTTTCCACAGTTGTTTCAGCAAACCGAGTGCGGCGCGAGGAAAAAGTGTGTTTATATGTAGAAAACGAACGTTCTACATACATCCAGTGATGTTATATTTGCGTAATTAAAATAATCTTCGAAACAACTGAACGGTTTTGTTGCCGCACCTTCACAAATTTGTCTAAATGTGCCAAAATCAGAATCTTTCTCTAAAACACTTTCAAACCTTTCTAGAACACAAACATTTTTTGCATCTTCTACCGCGCATAGCTGTGCGTGAACATGTTGCACTATTTGCAGAGATTCCACTAACGACACCGAAGGATTTTGTAATTTTTCTATTGCCTCCACTAGTCCGACGTAACTGTTCCGAATAGTTTTTAAATCCGTTTTAACCTGACTATCTTGAAATTTCGACTGGTTTTCCTTGATAGCCGCAGCTTCCTTTGGATCGAATTGTAAAACCACACTCTTAATATTCTCAAAATATTTATGATAATAAAACGCGGCCTGTAACCATGTTCCCCAACGTGTAAGAATAGGTTCTGGTGGCTCAGGCATACGGGGGCACAGTCTGTGAAATTTGCGAATACGTTTTGGGGATTTGACAAACACTGCTTTTGTATGCGCTATTAAAGCGTCTACCTCAGGATAACATTTTCTAATACTATCTGCCACATGACTGAAAGCATGAATTTTACACGTAATATATAACAAGTTAGCACAATGTTTTTTAAGAGACCGGCTTACAGAAAGCATGTTTGCGGCATCATCACTCAAACATCAACAGTTTGTTGAAAGTTCAAACTTTTCCAATGTATTTAACACTAACTTTGAAATTACTTCGGCAGTACATTGTTGTACTCGTCTGGAAACTAATACAATTGAAGGTGACGATTGATGTGGTTCCATTGTACGTACCATTACATTAACTGCAGAATGTTTTTTACGATCTGTTGTTTCGTCCACACATAACCACACTTTTTTATCTTTCAACTCCGATTTAATTCTTTTTTTCAACATGTTCACGAGCAGATGGCACAATTCCTTGCAACGATGCCTCACTTAGTAATTTTCAGTCCGAATATTTATTCCAAAAGGAGACATATGCTTCCTTGTATAGTAAATTAAACGGTAGATTACATGCTATAAAGGTAACACATAAATTCAATTTAAATTTGTCATAGTGTCGTGTGCATTTTTTTTTTAAGAATGCTGTTTACTATTTACGTGACGTAGACAATCCCTTTTGGACCAACACAATAAAGGGATATTACAAACTACACATTGAATTTTAACGCCATCATAATTTAGGTCAGGCATTTCTGCTATAAACTCTGTAACGTTGTCCAACATTGGTCGTTTTCGCGACGTAGGCAACATTTTTAAAACAAGCGTAGAACTACGTTGTACTGAGGGTTTTATCGAACCTCCGCCACTGCCCGTTTGCGCTAGTGAGCAACTCTAGTCATTAGCGCCGTGTGGGGTGACGATCACCCATGTGCGATTAGGCAACCTGTACCAGGGTAATCATTTTTTTAACCGTTTTCAATTCTGGCTTTTATGCCCTCTAGTCCCCCTATCTTTGTCCCTGGCGTTCTATTAGGTAAATCTATCTCCAGCCAACGTCAATTTCGGGGAAATGGCTAAATAACTCGTACTCGCTTTATCTTCTTCCCATCGTAAATGTTAGTTTTTAATGTAATTTTTTACTACATACGAGATGAAAGCAAATTCTATTGTATTTTTACAATTGTTTTTCAAATTAAATATCACTCGTCTAGTTCGGTAGTAAATGTCCACATTGTACAGTTGCCGATACTCACTAATGTCAAGTAGTTAGACATTAAATCGCGAATTCCTACGATATATTACAGATTGTAAAACGGTATTTTTAAAGAAAGCAAATTCATGATTGAAAATTTAATTGTGAGAATATAACATTTTATCTATTTGAAACGTTCTGTAATTGGCTGTGATTTTGTACAAATGCTATCGGTAGTAATGGAGGGACACTTTAGGATCTCACTGTATATGCGCGGGATATGGGATATATTTTTTCCAACTCTTACAATACAAAGAATATATTAATACTAGAGGTGGGCGTTTTGAGATTTTTGTAGGCACGGCTCGACATTTTATTAGTGCAGTCCAACCTATTAAATAAGTAATAAGTAAACGAACGTGTCGGCGTTTACTTATTACTTATTTAATCCGAACAAGTAACATGGATATGCTAAAACACGAAGCGTATGAAATTATTGGTAATGCATTTATGATGCTTTCCAAAGCAACATTTCAAAACATTACAATATTATTCTGTGCACTTTTACGACTGATACCAGTGTTGATACAATCATCTTGCAACTAATGCTAGCGAACATGGCCCAAATATCCCCAACGTCTTACATGTAGGTCACTTGTTTCTCTCTTTAAATAAAATTCAAGTGTCTGAGTGGCTCCAACTGGTGTTAATGTTTAGTTACAAACATTGACAGCTACTGATTCGTAAACGTTTTTATATTTTTTCATGTGTGCAGTGTTTAAAGTACAATTAGAAATAATAGAAATGGATTCTAATTATTCCGATTACGAAATACGATTTGAAAGGTAAGAGAAAGTTGTTACTTTATTTATATTTATGAACAAACATAAAGTAAAAAATCTTACAACTTAACTCCAATTTATTATTCTGGCACGATCGTTTTGTGCAACTTGTCCATCGAGGTTTAAAATTTACTATCCTATATGTAGGATATTGGGCATATACACTATTAGTTTTGTAACTTTAAAGGGTTTTACATTGCATGATGTTCTTGCAATCCTGAAAGCTGATGATGAGGATGATTCTATTTCTGAAGCAGTCGTGACTACTTTACTACCTGAAAATGCAACTGGAGATAACACGGATGAGGATTCAAGAGAAGAAGACAATGTTTTTCTGTCTAATCTTGCCGAAAGTCAATTGCCAGCACCTACTGGAATGTTATTTAGGACAAGTGATCGTAACTTACATCAACTTGAGGTTCCAGTCGAAGAACTTGAAGATTTTGATTCGGTTGATGACATATACTTGTCCCACCTATTCAGAAAACCAAATGCTAAGAAAAGAAAAAAATCCCATTGGGTGAGTAGTGACATAACCCGTGAAGATGTTGAATGGACTTCTGCCGAAATAAAAAAGCGGAAACTTCGCTAGTCGTTTTATTTGAACAAATATTTGATGGTGATGTAGATTTTATGATATTCGGTATGGCACCTCTGCAAGAAAACTACAGTGTTGAGGAATCTATGGTCTCTTATTACGGATGTCGTATCTGTACAAGGGCAGGCTATGTAGTTGGCTTGAGCCCTATCAAGGGACGAGTACCCATGTGTCAGACATCTATAAGGAACATGGAGTAGGTGCTGGCGTAGTCCTCACCTATGCAAAGCTCTTACGCCAAAAATGGTCAAACAGAAGGTATTAGTGGTACTGGACCCTCCGTAGAAGTAGAATCTCTGCAAACCCATTTATAGAAGAAGCCCAGCTAAAGAAATGTCCTTGTGGGACCTACCATTCAGAAAGTTGGTTGATGGAAATATTGTTGTCATGCAAAGTAATGAAAACAATATCATTACGTTGAGTTCAAATTGTATGGAAATAGTACCATTATATTCTATGAAACGCTATTCAAGAGGAAAAAGATCATCAATATAAACCAACCACATGCAATACATATGCACAATAAGAACATGGATGCATTTATATTGGACATCAATTAGAGGTAAGAAATGGTATTTTACGCTTTCTACAAATTCAGTCGACTTAGCAGCTTAAAACGCTTGGCAGTTCATAAAATAAATAATGGAAAATTGGACCATCTATCTTTCCGCAGTCGAATTACCATTCGATATAAAATCAAAAGGATAAACGGCATTTTCGCAGAGGCCTTCTTGTAGGTCCAATGGTAATGAACATTGGACGTTTTGTGCTTGCACAAGCAAATCAAGCAAGATGCCGCTCAGAAAACGACTACAAGATGTCTAAGTGAAACGTTGGAGCACGTGTCAGCTGTTTTGTTATGTATCACACCCTTTCGAAATATGTAGCTACTTAAATGCCCAACGTCCTAGATATAGGACAGCATGTTCCTTCTAAGCTTTTAGGTTTTTTTTACACAATTTTGTTTAGTTTATACTTACCTTGATCGAAATAAACGCACTGTAGACACAAGTGTTTTTCTTGAAAAAAATTTCCTTGTGCATATGCGGAGAGAAATGGAGAATCTGCTGCTGCCTTAAATGTGAAATATTTGTACTTGAATATATGGATCATATCTTATTTTTTTTATATATTAACTTACACATTAGTAACTTTTAAAGTAAATACTATGGTATTTATACTTACTACCTCTTCTTAAAGCAAAAGTTTGGGAAGAATAAATGTGAATTTCAAAATTAACAGCGAACGGGTTTGTCGGGCCGAGCAGCTCATTTTTAAAAAGCCAGGCCGACCTGTCCCAGCCCATTCGTACCTCTTGTTAATACACATAACCATAGTACCTACAGTAATCGAACGGGACATTTCTTGCAGAAGGATCTATCTATGTATAAGCTTTATCTATTATTTGATGAGTATTACAGTACAAAATAACCAAAATGTTTTGTTTCTACACACCTCACACGTGAAATCTAAGCTAGCGAATCAACTGAGAACTAACTGATGTGATATTCAGATGTAACAAGTGGTGTTCTTAATATTCCTATCAACGGTATTATCTCGTTATTTCTGTCAAACTTCATGAGATATTATGGCTATGCATCTTCAGTCAGAATAACGGGGGAAACGTCCGCACCGAATGTATAGCTTCTAAATCGTGTAGGAGGAAAGGATTGCGTCGGGAAAGAAGACGGTGCGACGAAGGCTCACTGTGGCAGGAAGAGCCGGTTTGTTCCGCAGGACGACGGGAGCGGCGTCTCCTGTACGTGATGCCGTTGATTTATTCAACGGAATGTTCAGCAGGTCGCCGCAATGAAATGTATCTCTTCCCACTCCTTTCAGTTACCGTTCCTAACCGGTGGCGCACAAACAAAAACTGGTAGACTAACCGTCATCCGTTATACTAATAAAGGTTGGGTGTAAATACAGGGGCAGCACTACAGACTGACTATTGCATAAAGGCCGAAACGCGTGGCGTAAGTAAAAGAACGATTGCCGCTGTGTAGTAGGAACAGCAATCGACGATGTTGTCATGACCAAACGATTTATTGACATCGTTTATTACGAGAGTTTTTCTTTTTATTGCATTGCGACCGTTCCAGTGCTGCACTGCTACGCCGCTCCCTCCCGTACTAAAACTGTTAATGTTCCGAGGACGGTTTTATTAAATTTTTGTTTCAGTTTTAAATGATATATCGCCTCTATGGCGAGTCGGTTGTTTTCCAGCCTCGCTGTTTTGTCGTTTGGTTTATTGAAAATTGGAAAATGCTGGTCCTAGTAAAATATTGAACTATCATGAGCAAGCTTTGACCGCATTCAAAAGAAACCTTGATAGGTGGTAGTTAAACTAAACAGTTAACTGCAACTAGATCAACATACACAATCGATGGTTTGGAGAAGTTTATTCCTTCTCCGAATATGGGCGTATAGCGTAATTATTAGTACATAAGTGAAAAATATTTGTGACTACACAGGATGATTATCTGCAGTGTGACGCAACCAAATCATTTCTTTAATGAGACACCTTTTATAATATATAGTTTTTGCATTCTACATCTACATAGCGTATATTCTTTATTGCAGGTACGTTATAACCTACATAAAACTTAGTCTAATAATTTTGGAGATATTGGCAATTTGAAAAAAAAATTGTTTTATAGGGAATCTGGTACGTAGGCTTCCGCGGTTGTCAATAACACTATACTCTTGGTTTCCCGGTTGGAACCACGTCGTTGCCGTAGCTTTTGCCAACGTTTCGTTCACACTCTTATTGGACATCTTCACGGCTGTACACTGACAGTCAGTAGTGCAATAACAGCCCTGAAGGCGGCTGTGAGTCACACATACACTATTTATAATTCGCGGTCCATGCGACTGATCCGATTCTATTGCGAAGATCGACAACACCTATAAATTAAGATAAGATACAGTAGGTAAACAAGATAGCCAGCTAATCTGCTTTCATATTTATTATTCTTTCTGCGAATTAGAATCATTACCATTTCCAATTAGAAAACATCTTTAATATGCTAATTTGATTACCAAAAATAAATAAACAAATGTTGGTTCAAGGTAAAGAACATGTATGTCAATAACAACTCTACAATGAGTAGCGAAATCATCGGATTTTTGCATCATAATATTTATTCGAGATACTGTATGACCTTAAGTTAAGATATGTACAAACACATAAAACTGCTGATAGTAGATTTCAAATTATATTTCAGATACTGGTAGAAGCATTGCAAAAACGATAGTATTTTTATTACTTTTAAAAATCTTAATTCGTTCGGAATTACCAAGCAGAAACCGTTTCTTCAAAGTTGGAAGTACTATCATTAGGACAAAAGAAATCGCGTAAACTTTTAGGATTGACAATTTATTAAATATATCAGATTAAATAAACTCGATAAATTATGTTCAATTTGCAACTGAAATCCTTAATCATGTTTTGTATAATACTGTAAGGAACTATTTCAAAATCCAAATACATAGCAGCTTGAGTTTCAACAATCCTACAAAATCAATTGTAAGTCAGGATGCTGATGGCTAAATAAGATTATGTTCGATTGCATGCCTGGCAATACACTTTGCCCGTATCAACCATTTTTTCTCGCTAGCTACACTGCCAGAAAAAAAACTGTCTAATGTATTTGGGATTTCCACATTATCAGTGAGATTTTCATTCACCGCAAGCATTCCCCTAAGTAGAACAATAGCCACGCCAATGGAGAATACGCCATAAGTCCTCCATTCTTTTTCTAGTATCGAAAATGGGTACAGAGTATCAGGATAACTCCCAAGCTCTCTTATTCTCGTACTTAGTTCGTCATGATATACTTTCAGGTAACATCTGTAGTTATTTATAATTTCTTTTGACGCAACAGCATAGAAAAGGGCTCCAATGTCGTGTACTGGAGATGCTCTTGTAATACACTGCCAATCAACCAGCATAACATCTAGCGGATCTTCGGTATTCTCATCCTGCAAATAAATGCAACACATAACATTTTATAAGCCTATTTCTGTGGCAATTTTACCTTGTACAATACCATCATATTGTTAATCCAGCAATCAAATTTTGTTAATATAGAATATTCACTCAACTGGTCATCCAGATTGAAGAACGTGCTAAGAAGATTCGCTTCCAAATTACCAAACTTCTCTATTATATCTCTATCTTCAACAGAATCCAATTTTGCTACAAAATCTCTTGCACCTTTCGCAAAGAACTTTTCCATTCCAATTGGCTTTAATACCTCGTAATGACAAGGATGATCGTTGCAGAAGCTATCGTGTAATTCCTTTCGTTGATCTTTAATTCCAAACGAAATGGCGTGAAATTTAGCAAAAGCACGAAGTACTAGCTTCAGTTCAGAATCATTCATGTACTTCTTTGTGTCAAAGAGTCTAAAACCCTTCGCCTTTAAATTTTCAAATGCTATAATTTCACTAAATTTCTTTTCGCAGAATCCGTACGTTTTGGGTACATTTCGGAATCCACCTTGGATGCCTCTTTCTTCAAGAAATTTCATGTAGGTGGGGTATATCACCTTATAGAAGTCTATTTCGTGCCTGTACATGGTGTTTATGCATATCCGCTCGGATGTTAGAGGAACAGCGCATTTCAAGTATAATTTCAATTGTTTGTCATCATCAACTATATCAACAGCTAGTCTCTCTGAGGAATACCCATCACCCAGCTCGGACCCGACATAATATTTAACATGAGCCGTAGCACTTAAATTTGCTTCTTTTATCAACATGGAGATAAATGTTTTAATTTCTTCACTAACAGACACTTCATTAGCCATTTTGGTGCCCATCCGCTATGTGCAAAGTTACTTTTAGAAATAGTCGGCCTGACGATGGGTAATTAAATATCAAGTATCTATTTACTTTTGTCGTAACCTTGAATTATAAATACTGATTTGGTATTACAGATAAATGTATTCTCGAGATATATAAAAAAATGATCTAATGAGTAGTAGACGATAAGAAATATTCGCCGGTTTAACATAAACCGAAGTTGAACGTTGTTAGCGTAAAATCGATTGTTACAAATGCTGTTTCGTTCATAAATATTTTTTTTATAATTCAGGACATCAATACTTCACTTGGGTTTGGGTAAATGAATTAAATAAACGATTGTAGTATTACATTTATTTTACTGCAATATATCCACAGCTATTAATATAATTGCTTTTGATAAATGTTGTACCTTACTAGTACGACCATTTTGTTAAAATACAAATCGAGTTTTATATCTGTTTGTTTTTCGGACGATAAAATGTCAAGTGTGCTTGACGGTCTTGATATAGTTGTCAATAGCCAAATTGGCGACACTTTGTGAGAGGAAGAGTGTTCTTCTTCTATACCCCCGAGTTTTGTTTCTAACGAAAGTCTACACATTCTTTTGTCTGACTGTTTGTCAAATACCTTACGCAGTTATTTTATAGTTAAGGCTGCTGTCTTCCATATTTCTCCTAGTAGAAATAATAGCGATTTGCTCCTTATTTTCACTTAAAAAGTATTTTACATCGATTTTAATTTGTTAGATATACAAACAATAATTTTGGTATTAGTACGATTCAAAAGGGTCCAGGTTAATGTAATAGTTGTTTTACCATTTCAAAATGTTAATACTTGCTGTTATGGTTAGTTTTTAAGCGATTAAATTTTGGTCTGTCCGTTTGGTTACATATATTGACAGGGAGTAGCGGCTGGTGGTAACGTAAATGAGTGTTCAATGACAAAACTTCCATTCCCTCGTGCATTTCCGTTGCATATCGTGTACGTTGTGGTATGCAATGGAATTCACGAGGGAAACGAAGTTTTGTCATTCAACTCTCATTTACGTCACCACCAACCGTTACTGTTGACAGGGATACCAATCCAACAACTTCTATATTTTAAAGTACTGATTCTTACGATGATTGTGCATCTTAATCCCAATGTCGATATGAATTTTGATATCTTGATTCAAATATCGATATTATGTTTAATGTATATGTGTAATTTTCACAAAAATTGTAATTGCCAAATTCTTGAAAAATAACTAATGTATTTTGTTACTATCTAACTCAATTTTGGTGGACTTACTATGTATATAAACATATGTATTAAAATGTTTTAAATGTGGTAAATTGTTGAAAAAATTTAACTCAAAGTGAGAAAATCAATTGACGTCCCTCTTTTGCTTTATTTTAATCGCGATTCCGATTGTTTTCTTTACAGCAAATTTTGATAATTCTTTTCTAAATACAAATTGATGATGGATTTCCGATCAATAAAGTTATTTTTAAACGTAGCACTATGAAATGAATGTAGTGACGCGATTAGATGACTCAAAATATATTACTCTACGCTACAAAATTCCACTGACAACTTTACGATATATATTTAATTGAGCTAGAAATATCTCTGTATTTACACTGTTGTTTGTTGTAGGAACATTTTTCATTAATTTTAAAGAGCTTCCAAAATAGGAAAATAAACTGAAGAGGAATAACTTCACCGTTCCACCACGTCTGTCGTTGGCTCGACTGAAATTAATTATTTAGTGCCCCTGCTCCAGAAATTGGAGGCTCGGGGGGAGTAGGAGCTATTGAAAAAGAACTAATAGCCGCCAGAGGAAATTTCACATTGGCCATAGTGAATACACTACACACCCCAGATTTACATTTTAACAGACTCGCATGGCAAGTCGGTGGTGACGCCGACCACAATAAGTTAAGTAGGGTCCGGCAAATATCCTTCGGGTAGTCGGATTCTGGCCGGCAACCGAGGAATAGTTTCAATCATACCCATAGCGACAGCCATCAGCTGTTTAGTAGATTCCGCCGTTTAGATTATTCCAGTCTGGAATCCGTGCAATCACTTGACTTATTTTTTTACTTGAAGAATCTAAGACCGAAAATTCGTTTTGCGACCATAGAATTTTATGTTATTTTGATTTAACTGGTATATTACATTTGTTATTTTCTGAAGTTATTTTGTCAAGAACGTTTGACTGCATTTGTAAATAAAACTTTGTAAATATTACTTACCTCTTTTCATTCCGACACTGAACTCTGGACACTAAAAGCACCCCGGTTGACGATAAATGGACATCGTGCTTGATATCACAGCAGAAACACTTCATAATCACTAAAACCGTAAACATGGTAGTTAAACAACACCCACGTGTATTAAGTTTTAAAATAATCCAAGTAATGTTGACAGTTCTTAAAAGCCACATTAATACTGTTGGCGACATCTATGAGCTGGATGTGCCAACTAATTTGCTAAGTCCGCAAGTACAGTGACCCGTAAGCATTTGGCATTTTACAAAACATTTAACACTAGAACCGCCGCACCGGTCAATTTGACCATCTTTCAACTTCAAAGTCTTTTTTTCAACGGAATTAATTTTGATATGATCTTGAAATCATGTGACTTTTCCTAAAGTTAGTTTGACAATACTCTCATAAAATTCTGAATATATTGTAGAACTCTAAGCGGTATTCTGGGAAATATTACCTTAAACGGCCGCCCCGGTCAAATTGACCGGTACGTTAAAAAAATGTTTCGACAAACTTTATTTGTCAATTCCTTTTCTTGGTTGCAACAATTGGAAGAACTAAACATATAGGCATGTACCGCAATATATACATCATTTCAAACAATTATTACATATAAAACACGGCATACAACTGCATCAACCGATCAGAACGTGTTCCTATTTGTTACTACTTGCTCGTACTTGTTTTGACATGTTCAGCCTTGCCCTCGACAAAGAACCTGTTTCTACTCGTGCTCTTTTTAATGTCGCACATGTGCAGACTTAATTTGGCGCATGCGTACAAAATATTTTGCAAGTTTCAACCTGCATTATTGTGAACATATAAAAAGATCGGTAGTACTCTGAAAGTGCATTCGTGCTATATAGTTAGACTGAACAGTATGTGGTCCAGTAAAGGTCTCTCGGCTGCACAAGCTTTAGCGTATTTAGGCGAACTGGAAAATCTGTCACCAGGAAATTCCGAGAATGATTCTAAATCAGTTAGCATGGACAATGAAAACGAAATTCGTTCTCGAGTTGTTGCGAGTGAGGAACAAAATAGTGATGAATTTGACTGTGACACAGTTTGTGATGTAACGGTTGCAGTGACTGGCGCTAGTTCCAGTGATAAGCAGGAAGTGAAAATGTCTGTTCGTTCTAATCGCCAGCAAAAGAAACCAACAGAAAAAGGATTTTCCTTCAATCTTGGTGCAGTTTGCAAATCAAAAGACAATTCCCAATGGCAAGTAATTCCTGCGAGTCAGCCTACTGCAGGCAGGAAAACTCAACCCAATATATTCAGGGACAATCCAGGATCAACAGGCTATGCAAAACAAAAGGTAACTACAGAAAATGTTAGTAATTTCTGGAGATTATTTACCGATGACTCGATGCTGGGACACATAAAACAATGCACCGAGGCTGAAGCTAGAAGAGAACTAGAGAGTCAAGACTGGTAATTATCTTTAGGAGATCTAGAATCCTTTATTGCCATTCTATACGCACGTGATGCTCAGGGTTCCAGTCGCTTAGAATTAGATTCCTTGTGGTCTAAAAAGTGGGGAATATCGTTTTTTAGTCAAACGATTTCTAGAAACAAATTTAGAGAAATCATGCGATATCTCAGATTCGATCTCAAGTCTACAAGGAAAGAAAGATTGGAATATGACAAGTTTGCTTTAGTCTCTGAAATATGGTAAAAATTTGCTTACAATTGCAAAATTTGTTATATGCCCGGAGAAATAACAATAGACGAACAACTTTTTCCTACAAAAGCAAGATGTCGATTTACGCAATATATGTCCAATAAACCGGATAAGTTTGGTATTAAACTTTGGCTTGCTGTTGACACTGAAGCTAAATATGTGTTGAATACCTTCCCATATTTAGGAAAAGATGATTCGATACCAATAGGACAACCTTTTGGTGAATACGCCGTTCTAAAATTATTAGAGCCTTACACCAAGAAAGGAAGAAATGTGACAGCGGACAATTTTTTTACCAGTTTGGAACTTGCAAAGAAATTAACAAAACTAAACACCACAATTGTTGGAACTGTGAACAGGTCGAGAAAAGAACTTCCCGAAGTAATCAAAAAAAAACAGAGGTTCTTCATATGAAACTGTTTTATTCACAAGTAAAGAAAATGTTTGCACTTTGACAGTGTATCAAGCCAAAATAGACAAAAATGTTCTGCTTCTAAGTGCGCAACATCCAACAGTTTCGATTGATGCTGGTACAAAAAAAAGCCAGAAACAATTTTATACTATAATAGCACAAAATATGGTGTTGCCGTTGTAGATCAAATGGCCCGAAAATACAGCGTGAAGGCACCCTCAAGAAGATGGTCAGTCCATGTTTTTATAAGATATTGGATCTTGCTGCAATCAATGCCTTTGCTGTATACAAAGACATCACTAGCAAAAAATAAAACGTCGTGATTTCATTCTGCAAGAATCCAATAACAACGAAGAAAAAAGGGAACATCGAATCAAAAATGCAAGAAGAACTTACAGGCTGGATCAAATAAGCAATCTCGCAAAAGACGTACATGTAAGAACTGCAACAAGAACATATGTGGAAAATGTGGATTTAAAGTAACTTATTGCAAAAATTGTAACGATATTTAAAATACCAAAGTTAAGTTAGAAGTTATTTTTATATTTTGTGAATAAATATGCACTTTTATGCAAACAAATTATGTTAATTGATGAAAACAGTCCAGACAAAATTGAGTTTTAATCATCGGTCAATTTGACCGGGGCGGCGATTCGAGGTATGAGGAATTCTCGGCGGTTCTAGTATTAAGTAATGTTCTATTTCCATCCTTGTTCATAAGAATAAGATAAGTTAGAAAGAGTTTTAAGGAGAACTGTTTATTAACTTGGTGAATTTTTAAGTTCCGAAATAGTCCAGAGGCAACACGAAACGTCGCAATGTACACACTGAGTTCACTATATGCAATCTGGATAAGGAACAAAATTGACTGCCCCGGACGCATAAATAATAGTAAGATGTCAAAAAGTATACAAAGATAGTTCCACTGGTTTGCCACCACGTGGCGTAATGATCGCTTGGTGTATATTTTCTATTTGTACACGTGTCAGGCATCTGATCGTGTCCAGTATAACGAAATTACCCCTGTTAGTGGTAAAACTGTTAGTCCGTGTAGATAGTATAAAGTGGAAAGGTTTTAAGTAGAGATTTCGGCTAAATTAATCTTATATAATTTTTCAATGGTGTAATTAATAATAGAAGTGAAACTAATAATAATAATGAATTTTACATAGAAAATATCGAATTAACAATAATTGAAATGCTTAAAGGGTTCTTATTTATACGTTGAACAGTATTAACCAATGTTAATTTAATAATTACACAAGAAGTATAAGATGACTAATATTATCAGTAATTTATTTAGTTAAGGATGGTGTCTTAACCTCTATTACCTTGTAAACTGCTATCACTTGCAGTTACCATGTACGAGGGTCACGCTATATATTTTGAGATACGAGAAAACTACAAGTCTTTTTACGAAAATGATTTTATTTATGTTCAAAATAATCTCCTGCATCAATGCACTTTTGTAACCGAAGTTTCCACAACGTAAAAGCGTGAAGCCAGTAGCCAATAGATGAATTGCTTCAGCTATCTCATCTTTCGTCGTGAAACGTCGACCACGGAGATGTTTCTTTATCACACATGGCCAAATCAAGCGAATAGGGCGGATGTTCAATAACTTTTACCTTATTTTCACGTAAAAATTCAACTGTCTGCTGTGCACTGGGTGACGATGATGCATTGTCGTGATGCAACATTAACCCGCG
Organism: Dynastes maya; assembly: GCA_029619315.2. Classification (NCBI taxonomy): domain Eukaryota; kingdom Metazoa; phylum Arthropoda; class Insecta; order Coleoptera; family Scarabaeidae; genus Dynastes; species Dynastes maya. The sequence goes on from JAROYE020000004.1 coordinate 37,940,837, forward strand.
AATGTTGGCTGACTCAAGAACTGCAGGTAAACATTTTGTGGTGTACTAGTTTGCTGTAACTGTACGTTGATTTTCCAGCTTCATTGCTTTAACTAATCCGGTACTACGGAAGAAAACTGCGTACATAACTTTCTTGACGGCCCTTTGCCTTTTGGCCATTGTTGGTGTTGGTGCATCTTCGTGGATCCACACGCGGCTTTCCTGGCGGGTAGGAATATCGTAAAATGGGATGTAAGTTTCATCACCTGTTACTATCTTTGATAGAATGCGATGTCCACCATTACTTAACATTTCCAATGTTTCCCGAGCGATTCTTACTCGCTCTGCTGTTTGGAAATCGGTAAGCGTGTGTGGCACCCAACGAGTAACAATTTTTTTCATCCGAAGATGATCATGTAAAATTGAATTTACTGTTGCGGATCTAACACCAAGAGTTGTCTCAATCACTTGATAGGTGCATCTTGGATCTTTGTCGATCATACGTCTCACACTCTCAATGTTTCCAGCGGTAACTGAAGAACAGGGCCTACCGGTACGTTCCTCATCACCAAGCGATATCCGTCCTCTTTTAAATTCGCTATACCAGAGAAACACAGTTGCACGTGAAGGACTTTCATCACCAAATGCGAGTTGCAATCGTTCAAGACTTTGTTGTTCACTTAAACCGACCTTAAAATCGTAGTAAATCATTGCGCGTACATGTTCTCTTGACAAGTCCATGTTTCGATGACAAATCGTACCTACCACGTTTACTCTATGACAGCAGCGACTCAACTGACAGTCAGAGTTTACTACCTAAGTATGGTGGTATTTAGAAATGCAGTGTTGCCAGCTCTAACTTCTCTACTTTTGTGGCTCTCAAAATATATAGCGTGTCCCTCGTATTTAAAAAATATTTAATATAAATAAAATATATTTAATATATTCAATATTTTTAATATAATTGTGATCGACAGAGCAAGATCCGAAGAGGGAGATAGATACCTGGTTATAATTCGGAGGCTGTTACGCGTCTAAGGATATCAAGATCGAACATCGAAGAACTGCTTCTCTGCGGAGAACAACAGTGCGCAGGTACCGAAATTAAAATTATTTGGCCAAATAATAAAATCAGAAAGGAAAATTCAATTTTATTTACATAATATCAAAATTTAAAAAATAGATTAAAGCTTAAGTAGCTGTTGGTTAGAGGTTACGATAGGCTCTTATTTGAAATTCCATACTCTATTTTAAAAGAAATATAATTATTTCATATTTTAAGAAATAAAACACTTACTTCCTCTTTCAGACAATAGAAAATTGTTTAATTTTTCTTATCATTTTCGATTAGCAAAAAATTAAATAAGTTTGATCTCACAAGACGTAATCATTGTTCAAAAACGTTAACCCAGAGATAATTCATTTAATTCCTTAATTTCACTTATATCATTACAATGTATAAAGTTGATAATGTAAATCAGGACTTTAATATTTAAATATTACACAATCGCATGATATAGGTACATAATTGGATACAGGTCCAATACTTTAGCTTACGGTACCTTGTGTTTTCTATAAAATTTACTTTGCTTCAAGTTTCGTCCTTGGCCTACTATCTTTACATACATCTTAGTAGCCTCTTCATCAATTATAGCAAGTCTATTGTGAAGCTATTAATTTGGTAAGTAGAGTCCATCATAATTAAAATTGCAGCACGTTCTTATTATTTTTACTTAAAGCGAAAATGGTACTTGTAGCATCAGATTTTACGTAAATGATCTGCAGGGTATGGTAGTTCTGAATGAAGCTATTGCTTAAAAATGTTTGTGGTATTGCGAATCAACACATAAGAAGGATGGATACACTAATGTAAAACTCCATGTATTGTCCTATCAAAGTCTAAAACTACATTTTACCACCAGATATAACTTCGCAAGCTCCGCCTTCTTGGCGTGAAATTTGGAATTCCTGTCTTCATGTGAACAGCAAGCAGGTGTGGTTGTCAGGAGGACCTATGTGCTATGTTACTTGGGAGTATAAGTGGCAACCAAACCATACGTTTTATTTTTCAATTTTATGGCGTCTATGGCTGAGCCAGAACCACGAATTTTCTTATTTGAAGTAGAATACCTTATTTATTATTTTTCATTTAGAGATAAGGTCAACGATATACAGAGCTATAGCCGAATTTTTCGATCTTGTCTGTTACGTCATTTTTAAACGGTTAGATTCATATGAACTTTGTTGATGACGTAACGTACAGGATCTAAAGAAAAGATGCAAATAGATCCGTGGTATATTTTGAATACCAACCATTATTTTATTCCTTTTCAGTGAAAGTGATTTTTGCAGATTACCAAAAATTACAAAATGAGGGTACAGGAATTATTTTTATCGATAAATAATTTACTTGAATGAACAGTTTAGTTTCAACTCACAAAATAGTCAACAATAATTTGCCATAGCCTATGAAACTTATGGGATGTAAAAACGATGCATATAGCCATAATATTATAAATATCGGTAATATTAGAAAACCATATTCGCAAAACAACCTTTATTTCAAAGGGCTACCATAGTACAATGGAGTGTAACATGCAGCTAACAACACAGAGAAAAATTTTGGGACAGAAAATCCCTGTATTTTAAAAATATGAACAATTTATACTAAGAATTACAACACGTTTAATCTAACAAAATATGTGGTTGCGCTAACAAAAAGTATAGTTGGATTTAAGATAAAGTGTTGCTGTCACATATTTTACTATATATATATTGTTATTTGAAGTATATATTAATTCAATTTCAGAAACATTGTAACAAGTATGTAATATATATGGGATATATCAAGTTTGGAGAAACAAGTACATTACAAGGCACTATCTGAGAAATATTCCTGACTTACTAACATCTCATTTATTTTTGAGAATCCGAAAAAACGATTCCATAACTGTGTTTAACTCCGAATATTACCTTTATTTCCTTTTATGATAATATGATTGCCAAACCTTTATTTTTTGTGTGACATACGTACAGGGTGTCCCAATCCTTTGGAATTGTAGAATTGTGTTTACTGTCTAAATTGTAGGTCAAAATTGTTAGGTAATGTAACAGACACCATCTTTCAAAAATACTTCTGGATTTACCGGACGATCGATCAGTACTAATCCAAGTAGCTACTTCGTTATTTTGAATAGAACACACTGTATTTTATAACAATTTTTCTTCTCTAGAAATAAACCAACGTAATTTGGAGTTCATATCTATTTCCAATATATTTTGAGATATCTATAATTCTGTTTTCAATCACCAAAATAGGTATATCTATTTCCTTCAAGAAATCCCGAAGCAAAATACACATCACCAGAATTTTTTACGAGATTAGATTACGCACTGGGCTTTATCTAAACATGGTATTAAAACACCATCGACATATTTATACAGGCTGTTCAGTATTGAACACCAAGCTTTATCAAATCAATGCACCAGTAACATTTTTTTAAATGGCACCATATATTTTTTCTGTATCCACCATACAGGAAATTTATATCCCTCACATTTTTGTATAATGATGTATATGTTTAATATTGAAGGTACAAGAGATTTTACAATTAACCGCGACCCCTGCATGTGGACATTGCATACTAGTAGTTTCAGGTGGTTTGTTTACCACGACAGCAGTAAATTGATTCGAAATTTTAAGCCTAGGTATTTCCAAAATAAATTACATGAAAAGTGTCAATACATATGATTTATGTACGAACTTAGGGATAACGCAAGCATTCCGGAGTGCAACAGTTAGTGTGCTAAAAGAAATGCATAAGAACGTACACAAACAATTGCGCAAATGTATTGAGGTGGATGGAAGGAATTTCGAGCATTCACTGTAGGTTGATAGATACTTAGCTATTAATTATAGCAATAAGAATTATTTTCTTCTTTGGATTTTTTGTTTTGATTTAAAATTTATGCTGATATATTTATGTTTACATTTCTTGTTGTTAGCTTGTATGCACTTGTGTTAAAACATTTTTTAATTGTTCCTTTTCGCTAAAAACGTGCATCAGTACTATAATTCTTTTTTTCTATTTTTACATCAATAAGATTGATGTTTCCAGTAGCATCAAACTTTAGCTTTAATTTGACAGATGTTCTCGTTAGGTTCTGTTTACTGTTGTGGTGGTAACCATACTGAATTAGTAACCAGTTGGATGTAATTTTCAAATGCAAGAGCCATCTTTGACAGCAAATAGTGCAACACGTTCACTCCTGTTCGAAAGACGCCAGTTTACGTAACAGGTTGTCCCTCGCAAATTTCAAGGCACCTTGGCGAAATATAAATCTTTCACGGAAATTTCGGAGATGAGAAAAATCAAAGAAACTTGGTACACGAAATAAATCGAATAATCCAAATGATAGATTTCCTATGAATCTTTTCAGATTGGGTCTTATCCCAATCCTAGTTGTGTTTACTGCACATACGATCTTAGCCGTGCTTACTGTACAAACGAAGTTAGTTCGTTCACCGGTAAGACACCAAACGTCGATGCGATCGGTTAAACAGCTGTTGCGTCTAGTGTTCTTTGTAAGCGGGAAATATGACATTCAAAATATATAGTATTTTTGTCAATTATTAAACCTTCAGAAAACTTTTACATTGATTACAGTGAGTGCGGAATAGTGTCTTAAGGAGCTGTGTTATCTAAACAAATTTATGTTTTATTTCTACCTGATGGTGTGAGCTCAGTGAATTATATTCAATTCCAGGAGTTCTTGATTAAAAATTAAAAGAAGTAAGTCTCTTTACTCTATTCTATTAATGAAATATTTACATAAAAGAAAATAATTCTTCGGCAAAAATAATAAAATGAAGGAAGACTTATACGTTAACTTTGACCACAGGAAAAATTAAGTTGTAGTTCAATTGACAAGGGTTGGTTATAGTATGAGTCTGCATATGAGAATTTAAGACGACAGATTTCATTCTTTGTTGAAATTAAAATGTTTGCGAATATCTTGAAATTAATTAGAGTCTACTATCACGGTTTTCGGTGGCAGTCGGAACGATAAATAAGATTATTTGCGACGAATCTCCAGAGGTATGACAACAAATAGTTAAATCGTCAATCTCTCGTGAAACTCAATCGCAAGTAATCCATCACGGTAAAATGCCTAACTTGATTTCGGCTCGACAGAAAGCGGATTTCAAATTCTAAGATTCGTTATCTTCAAAATTACCACAGTATCATCAACACATTGTGGGGAATAAAACGGTAAAACAAGTTGCGATATCTGATTCTGGTATATTGCTAGAACATAGTCAAGAAGATCCCGATTGTAAGTTCTATCAACATAACCAACACGAATCCAATCACCTTATAATCGATAACTCTGTAAATGCTGTCACCACCCACAGAAATCATATGATTCAGACAAGATTAAACCCCATCTGACCATCATACAAACTTTATCAGTAATGAAGACATTTATCGAGATACTATTCTCGGACGGCATTCAGGTACCCGTTTACGAAAGCGAGCTCGGCGGTATCGTGTCTGTCGTGACTCGATCGGACATCTATTTATATGGGAAGCGGCTATGACGTCTCAAGTTCTTATATGCAGACGTCAGTCGATAAAACATATTCTGGAAACAGGTGAACATATTAGATACAAATATAACAATAAAAAGAAAAATTGCACATCAAATATTTCGGACGAGAAAATTATACGGAATATACAGGTATATTCAAAAGTAAATGTACATTATTTGCAAAAGAATTTAAAAGCAATATATTTGAAATCAATAATAATAATTTTACTAATGTCTTTAAAAATTGTTCTTTTAAATTCAGGGTCGAATAGCGGTTCGTCACAATAGCTACTTGAGCACAAAATTTTGAATCAATTAAAACGTCAACGTCAGTATCTTTTGTTTGTTGTTGTCAGGGTAACCAAACAATATCAGAAACCATCTGGATGCAATATCCAATTGCGGGACTCGAGTTTAACTGTAAATATCTTTTTTACTTTCATTGTTAGACATATTACACTTCATTATAAAAACACGTTAGTGATATAAATTTTCTATACGATGCATAGGCACAATATGTGGTGTTGTTTAAGAAAATTACGTTTCTGGTGTTTGAATTTGGCAACGTTTAGTGTCCAATACCAAACACCCTGAATGTTGAAGTTGTTTTAATACCATGCCCAGATATAGCCAAGTATATAATTTAATCTTGTAAAAATTTACGCTAAAATGTATATGCATTTCAGATATTTTGAAGGAGATGGATATATTTCCATTTAGACAATTGAGAACAAAATTACAAGTATCTCGAAATCCATTAGAAATAAACATATGAGACTCATGTTATATTGGTTTATTTCTAGATGGGAAAACCAGCAACATAAAAATATGCAGGGCGTCTCATTTAAAATAACAAAGTAAGTGCCTGGTTAGCTATTTGTCGACGGAAATATCTTTGAAAGATATTATCTAACGTCTGTTATGTTATCAGCTCCGTACTATTGACACAATAGGCACACTTTCACAATTTCAGAAGGTTTGGACAGCCTTGAATTTTAATCGTATTAATTAAAAGATTTATTTGTAATAATCAGCTAAAGCACGCCTAAAGAAATGAAATGCCGGGCAAGATATCTCCCTCGTGATATCCATTCATCAACATTATCCGGTATATCCGAAAAGATACTATACAACATTTCTTTGTTGTCCGTATTTATGCGCTCGCTAATATCAGGAGCACTTTCTGGACGAGCAAGCATTCCTCGGATAGCGGTAATACCAAAACCAAAACAATAAAATCCATAATATATCCATTCCTTTTCGAAAACTGAATACGGATAGACAATGTCTGGATTGCTACCAAGTTCCCTTATTCTGTTGCTTAGTTCATCATGGTATACTTGCATATAATGTTTGTAATTATCTATTGAATCTTTTGACGCCGTTGAGTAGAATATGGCCCCAATGTCGTGTATAGGAGATGCTCTTGTGATACACTGCCAATCGATTAACATTACATCTTTCGCTTGTATCTTCTTTTCGTCCTAGGAATATATGGAATAATAATATAATAATAATATATGGAATAAGTTCAATGTACCAAATATTTCAGAATTTATTGAAAAGAATAGTCACATAGGTACTACTATATTATAATTAATTTCATATCGATATTCGTAAAATATTAGAATTTAACGTAGCATTTGTATAATTCGAATTATTTTGGGTTATTATTCGAATTCTGGTATTTTGATAATTTATATTATTAATCCTTTATTTAAAAAAAGACTCAATTAACGTTATCTTACAGGAGATAATCAAAGTTCCGAATTATTTTGAGTAATTTACATTTTGGAAATACACTTTGTAAAAATTACATAAACGCACATACGAAACAGACTACATTTGGAATCCAAGCAACAAAATCCTTTCCGTCATCTACAGTACCTACCGAAAACGATCATTACAACATCAAAATTAAAAATATCAAGTCGTTAGATTGGCAGCACACACATAACATATAAACCAGAAGATAGAAACAGAAAATCTGACAATAAACAGTTTTTGGAAAATATCAACTAATTATTTGAAAGGAGCAGATCAGGATTCAGAAGAGGAACAAAACCATACACACACTACATGCACACACGAATAACTGTAAGTAATTTAAAGAAAAAAATATTTTTGTAAGTGAAGTACCAAAAATAATAAACGGAACAGATTGTCACCCAATTTAATACTTGTTTTAAATTAATTGTTTTAAAACAACATATATATATATATATATAATCCATATATGGTAAAGTCGATATATCGTACTAAGAGATATGATTTATAATCATAAACATAACAGTTTAAAATTATTTACATTTATACAGGGCTTTCCATAATTCCAGGGTGAATCTAACTCATGTTTTTTTAAAGAGGACACCCTATATATTAATGTAAATTTTGGTTAAGCTCATCTCACCCATACCCCCAATATAAGGTTTTATTACGTTATACTGTGTTTCTTATATACTACTGAGTCTGCACGATTGAAACCATCTTTCTAACGCTTTCCTATCAGGCTGTCTTCGTTCAGGATATCTCTCCTGCTAAAAACAGAGTAGTTTATTTTGGGAAAATATTTGCCGTTTTAAAAATCAAGTTAAACGATTGACATTTATCAACTGTGTCTAATAGTTCGCTACTTAAAAAGTTTATTGTAAATATTTCATGGATAACTTGATATATTGAAACAATTTCTATAAACCTCAATTTTTTCTAATAATTTGAAACATCTCCTCGTCGATTGAATTTAGGTATAAGGAATGCTTAATAAAAATGAGAGTACGTAATGTACCCCTTCTACTCTTGATATAACTTATATGTGGCATGAAAAATGAGAATCGTATTCTATTGACTACTCGTAATGCAACACGGGAAAAAATTACAGTTGATATCAAAGTAAGAGTATATTCCTCGTGGTAGCATTAAAACGATTAAGTATTTATTATTTATTAATTTACGAGCTGTTGAATTTGTCACGTTTTTAGAATAAAATTGACCATAACTTTTCAAATACCCAGTATAACGAAATGAAACCTTATATTGGGAGTATGGGAGAAATGAGCTTAACTAAAATTTCAATTAATATATAAGGTGTCCTATTTAAAAAAAAACATAAATTCTGTTCACCCTGGAATTATGGAACGCCCTGTATAAATGTAAATAATTATAGAATGTTATGTTTACCAGTGCCTACATTTTTTATTAGAACGTTCTTTTGATATTTCTCTTAATAGCTGATATATCGAGCTTTGCCATACTATTGCTCCGCCCTGTATACCGTGAGAGCGAGCCAGCCAGCACATAATACGTCATTTATAACATGAGTAAGGTGCACAAATGAATTTGCGTTTACGCAATTTTGTGAACCAAATGACATTCCACAGTGACATTCGACACAACACACTTTTAGATATATCGTTAAACAAATTTCCAATTAATTTCGTCCCAAATTCAAAAGATTCAGGAAAACTACTGCTTCTGGTAGGACTAGTATTAACAGAGGTAAGTTTTTAACTAAAATATAAGCACCCTGTAAATTTCACCTTACCTCAAATAGGACCATTGTATTGTTAATCCAACAATCAAATTTGGTTAAGATGGAATATTTGCTTAGACGATTTGGTGTTTGCAGAAGTTCCTCAACAACTCTTGATTCCAAATCCTTACATTTTTGCAGAATATCCTTGTCCTCAAGTGGATCCAGTTTTGAGACAAATTCGCCTGCTAAACGACCGAAAATGTTTTCGAAACCAGTCAGATATGTATAAACATACGGAACTGCGTCACAAAATTTGTCGTGTAATTCCCTTCGTTGATCCTTGAGAGCGAAGGATATTGCATGGAATTTGGCGAACGTTCGCAGGATAAGCTCTAATTGTTGACTATTCAAGTGTTCATATCTATTGAAGAGAGTGTAGCCTTTCGCTTTTAAGTTTTCGAAAGCTATAGCTTCACGGCATTTCTTCTCGCAACAACCATAACACTTAGGAACGTTGCGAAAGCCATCATTAACACCCTTTTCTTCTAAAAAGTTGAGGTACGTTGGTAAAATGGTTTGATAGAATAGTGTTTCGTGAACGAATGTTAGATTCATACGACTGGACTCATTGAAGTTGCGAGTGTATTTTATAAATAATTGTAAAGATTTATCACCATCAACAATATCCACAGCAACCGTTTTGGATGTATATCCGTCGCCTGCTTCAGATCCGGGCGAGTATTTTATTTTAAGAGATGATCGGAAATTATTTGATTTGATGATATCTGTAATTAGATCTCGAACTTCCCCACTAATTTCAGCTTCAGGATCCATCACTTCTCAACACGATCACTGTGTACACTAATATAAATATCTTTTTTTGGAAGTGCATAAATTTATCGCCTCGACTACTTGACTTTCTTATCACTACGATATTTATACAATACATAAAAATTATATAATCGTAGAAAATGACGTTGCAAATTATTCCACCAGAAATGCTATTTCATTGCTTTTGATATGAAACAGCACATCATAGCTTCAACAAGTTAACTGAATAAACAACTAAAAATAATTCCCTTAGCGCATTATTAGTTTATCATCAAAGCATACACGATAGTATTAGTAAACAGTATCAAGCAACGACTGATAAGAGCATGTTAATTGAAGTTACGTAATAACGATTCACTATGCGCAATAATCCATTTTTTAGATTGAAGAATTAGAATTCTTACTTTTATCAACCTATAGGAACCGATGAATTTTGTTTGTTCTCTTGTCTAGTAAAATTATTTTAGGTATTAAAGAACGCAGCCAAAAATGATGGATCACGTATTTTGTTTCATAAGAAACTTGCTTCTCTTAGTAAATATGAAATTAGATTAGAATTTATGTCTTTTTAAACGTGCCAAAGAATCCACTAAGGAACGGATTACAGTATGACTACTAACAATAAGTCTAGAAGCTAATCCCGTTTACGATGTGATTACTTTCTATAAATCTCTAAATCACGCGCAAAATTACAATAAAGACGATTTTTAATTTCATTTGCGCATTTAATCCTTTATTTTTTAGGTTATAACTAGAGCAACGCAACTGCGCTGAAAGCCAGTGGCGGACGCATAAAAGTTTACACAAAATAAATTAAATGTGATACATGCTCAAACACTTACAGTTTTAAGAGTCCTTCGTGAAATCACAAAGTGGATAATGTCTATTTAATATTTGTAACATTAGATATGTTTCCAAAGTTGTTTCGGCAAAGTGAGTGCGGCGTGAAGAAAAAGTGTTTTTGTGTGCCGAAAACGAACGTTCTACATCTAGTGACGTTATATTTGGGTAAGTAAAATAATCTTTCAAATAACTTAACGGTTCTGTTGACGCACCTTCACAAATTTGTGTTAATGTGCCAAAATCAGAGTCTTTATCTAAAACACTTTCAAACCTTTCTAAAACACAAACATTTCTTGCGTCTTCTATCGCGCATAGCTGTGCGTGAACATGCTGCACTACTTGCAAAGATTCCACTAACGACACCGAAGAATTTTGTAGTTTTTCTATCGGATCCGCTAGTCCCACGTAATTGTTCTGAATAATTTCCAAATCTGTTTTAACTTGACTATCCTGAAATTTCAAGCGACTTACCTTGATAGCCGCAGGTTCCTTTGGGTCGAATTCTAAAATCACGTTCTTTATATTCTCAAAATATTTAAGATAATAAAATGCAGCCTCTAGCCATGTTCCCCAACGAGTAAGAATAGGTTGTGGTGGTTCAGGAATACCGGGGCATAGTCTATGAAATTCCCAAATACGTTTTGGGGATTTTACAAACACAGCTTTTGTATGTGCTATTAGAGCGTCTACCTCGGGATAACTTTTTCTGATACTATCTCCTACGAGACTGAGAGTATGAATTTTACATGTAATATGCAACAAGTTAGAACAATGTTTTTTAAGAGATCGACCTACAGCAAGCATGTTTGCGGCACCATCACTCATAAACATCAACAGTTGATTTGTTGAAAGTTCAAACTTTTCCAATGTATCTAACACCAACATTGAAGTTACTTCGGCAGTGCATTGCTGTATTCGTCTAGAAGCTAGTAAAATTGAGGGTGACGGTCGATGTGGTTCCATTGTACGTACCATTACATTAACCACAGAATGTTTTTTACGATCTGTTGTTTCGTCCACACATAACCACAGTGTTTTATCTTGCAACTCCGATTTAATACTTTTCTCGACATGCTCACAAGCAGACGGCACAACTCTCAGTAATGTTCTCTCACTTGGTAACTTAAAGTCCAAATATTAATTCCAAAACGAGACGTATGCTTTCTTCCTTAGTAAATGAAATGGTAAATTACATGCAATAAACACATAAATTAAATTTAAATTTGTCATAATCTCGTGTGGAATTTTTTTTTCAAACATGCCCTGCACTATTTACATGCCGTAGACAATCACTTTTCGACCAACACATTAAATCTATTTTACACACTACACATTGAATTTTAGCGCCATCACACTTTAAATCAGGCATTTCTACAATAAATTCTTTGTATCCAACTTGGTGACGTAAGAAACATTTTCAAAATAAACGTAGAACTACGATATAGTATACGACAGCGTAGATGCATACACAACAGATCGGCTTTCGAGTCGCAGTTATACTGACGCTTATACCGAATTGTCCCGGCCGTGTTTATTTTGTGTAAACTTTTATGCGTCAGCCACTGGCTTTCAGCGCAGTTTGCGTTGCTCTAGTTATAACACCATCATCATTCCTGTTAATTTTATTTTTATAAATATGTTTTTTGTACACTCGGAGAGACGTTTACTTGTATCATAACTAGAGCGGGCCACGAGAGCCCCGCGCCAGGTTAGAAATGAGTTTGCCGGGCCCATGACGCCACATATGTATGTATATAGATGAGTCGGCACGGCCTTCAATTTATTGATTTATTGCAACAGTCTCTCGCCAACCCTTCGCAGCGTTAGTCGTACTTATTATAGGTGAATATAATTTATATATGTAACTGTGTCTAACGTACGCAAGGAAAATAATCGGCCGTTAGCTAGTAAAGTGACTAAATTTATCGGTGAATTTCCGAATTTAAACTACAATGGAACCAAAATATTGTGTAGAGTTTGTAAAATACCGTTAATGTGCTGGAACAAACGCGACTGTAAAAGACATATTAATAGTGTACAGCATAAAAATAAGAAAAATGGCGTGCCACCTCAAACCCAATTTCAGTTGGATTTACTTTTAATGTTTATTGTATGTGGTCTACCGCTTCGCGTACTTGATAAAGAAGCGTTTCGACAGTTTTGGCGTACATAAAATCCCGAGTGGAACTTACCATCACGGACAGCGTTACGGAGAGATCTACCATGTATACGTAAGGATATCGAAAATAGGATTAAAGCAGAATTAAAAGATAAACAGCTGTGGCAGTGTCTTGATGAGACGACAGATTGCGAAAAAAAATCTATTTTGAATATTATAGTACGAGTACTAGATCCTGTTAAACCGAAATTTGCAATTTTATTAGCTAGCAAAAGACCAAAAGAATGTGCTGGTGAAGCAATTACGGCCGTAGTGCTTGATACGTTACAACAATTCCAAGTGTCAACTGTTGATGTTCATGAGCGATGGTGCCGCGACAATGTGTAGTGTAGGCCGTTTTCTTAAAGAAAAGTGTGAGCGACTTTTACATGTTACGTGTAAAGTCAATGCTTTACATCTTGTGGCACAAACTATTCGAGAATATTACCCGGAGGTGAATGCATTAATAGCAAATACAAAAAAAGTGTTTCTCAAAAATCCTAAACGGATTGGAGCATTCCACAGGTTTTGTTCTCACCATAGCCTATTCTTACGCGTTGGCAAACGTGGTTGCAAGCCGCTTTTTATTACTCTCAACATTTCCAAGAAGTCAAATCTGTGATTTTGCAATTCGACCCTGCCGAAGCTACAGCTATTAAAGAGAGCCAGAAAGGATTTCTAGATCCTTCTGTTGAAACCAGATTTAAAAAATATTAGCAGAAAAATTGCAAAATACTGGATTGTTGTTGGTAGAGTCAGTGCAAATCGTGGACGAAGTTGATACATTGCTACACCGTATAAGCGACGCAATAAGTGGTCGCGTTTTAGCTAAGTTCGACAGTGCCTCAAGCCACATACAACAGAAACCAATAATAATAATAATTTTGTTGACGCTAACAACACAAATATGTACTTACACACGTCAATTATAATATACAGCGTGTCCCAGGATTGATGTTACAAGAGGTGTGTGGAACTAAAAATCTTTGAACCTTAATTTGGCATTTTGGAACTAAGCCCTGCTTGGTTTGAATCTTATCTTTAGTTTACTTCGATCGTTTAATATCAAATAGGCCTTGACAGTTGAGTAAAAACTATTTTCGTTTCGAGTAAAGTACCTATTTCGTTCGCAATATGCTAAAATGTTACTAAGAAAAGTTGTTCAGAATAAAACGTTATGCCGTTATGCAAATTTTCTGAATGATCGACCTACTTTAATAAAATCCATTATTTGCCAATATAGTTTCAGGTAAAGTGGCTTTCTCGTTCGCAATACGCCAAAGTTTTACTAAGAAAAGTTGTTGAGAATGACGAGCTATGGGTCTATATAAATTTCAACAAATTTCATGAAAAAGTCAAATATATACTTTGATTAAACCGTCATTTTTTAGATTAAATTTTTTTATGGGTTGAATTGTGAGCAGAAACTGGTAGCAACTACGTTGAATAGATAATTGATTGTAGAATAAAGTTATTATTACGTGTTGTAAATTTAATTTGTGAGTAAATACAATTTATTTTGTTTAATCTAAAAAATGACAGTTTAATCAAAGCTGGCAGATCTTCATGAACAACTTTTCTTAGTAAAACTTTGGCGCATTGTGAACGAAAAAGATACTTTATCTGAAAGGAAGTTGACAAATAATGGATTTTATCAAAGTAGGTCTATCATTCAGAAAATTCGCATAACGCCATAACTTTTCATTCTGAACAACTTTTCTTAGTAACATTTTAGCATACTGTGGACGAAAAAAGAAATTTACCTGAAACGAAAATAGTTTTTGTTCAACTTTTAAGGTATACTTGATTTCAAGAAATCGAAAGTAAACTAAAAATAAATTTCAAACCAAGCAGGGCTTAATTCCAAAAGGTCAAATTAGGATTCGAAGATTTTTAGTTCTTCACACCTCTTGTAACATCAATCCTGGGACACGCTGTATGAATGTATAAAAGTATAAAAATATATAAGAGCATATTAAAGTATACCAAGCATTAATTAGGTTCAAAGTAACCCAAGCATTAATTAGAGATTATTGAATAATTAAATTAGTGAATAATCCCTAATTAATAACTTCATTGTTCAATAATTTAATGCTGTAACCTATAAAAAAAAACTTTTTCATTAGCTCATTCACTTCCTCCCAATTTTAATTATTAACTTCATGTTTTTCTTTCCATTATTGTAATTTTTCTTCTATTGGATACAAGGATATCCAATAGAAGAAAGAGGCTACAAGAGATCTCGGTAGATTGTTAAAAAATTGAATACCAGTATAAGCTGGGTATTTTTCATTTAATGTTAGTCTTTGTACAGGATAACTATAGTTTAAAGTTCTTACGGTATACTTGCTTTCCTCTTTTAACTGAAAAGTATCTTTATTGTTCACGAAAAACATTATGCATTCATATATATATAAAGCAGTCGATATACCCTCCGATTTAAAGGAACTGCGACAGGTCTGACGATAACCGATTTTCAAAGTTATTCGTACGACTCTTTTCTGAGTCACAAAAATTTTTTGCACAAGGCTATTGCAACCCCAAAACACTATTCCGTATCGCATTAAAGATTTAAAGTTAGCATAATAAACGCTTTTCACACTTTCCTCTTTCATGTATCTGTTCAATATTCTTATACCATAGCAAACGAAATTAAGCTTTTTTAATAATTCCTTTACATGGTATGATCTGTCAAGGTGTTCATCTATTTGGATTCCAAGTAGCTCTACATGTTCCTGAAGCTCTACTGTCCGGCTGTCTAATTGGATATTAGTAGGTTTCTCGATGCTACGTTGTTTTGTAGTAAACAATATGCAATTTGTTTTATCGTTGTTTATTAGAAGTTGTGTGCCATGTATGGTGGTTAATGGCAATTAGTTGTAATTTCATTGTTTGTTAAGAAATATTTTTGTCTTGGATTTTCTAATCCTAAGAAAATATTCATTTAATCCAAATAAAATTTTAAGTAAATTATTTTCTTGTATAAAGACCGAGTTTTGCGAGAAAATATATTTTCTTGATGCAAGAAACCATTTCTCTGCGTGTACATATTTACAAAAATATATTGACACTAACTACATATCCACTTTTGTATGTATTATACTTAAAGTCTAAAATTGATGGTTGTAGAAATGAGACTATTTTAAGATAGATACTCTTGATTATTAACGTTCGCCATATTGATCGTGCATCTCGTGTTTCTAAAATGGTAATGGAAAACTAAATAATAGTGCCGTCAGCTACAGCAAGAACTTCAGTCCCAACATTTGTTGTAATTCGTTTATACCATTACCACTTGGTTAATACTGTCTTTACTATTTGTTCAAATAAATCATTTAAAATTATTATTATACACTTGAAAAAATAGTTATTTTAAAATAGCCTCTTCATTGCATATACTATAATATGAAAAATATGTAGGGTACTCTAGCCAGAGTTTTGTAAAATACAAATATGTATGTATAATTTGGCAAGAAATGAATTTACTATATGCTTTAGGAAAATGTATGTTTATTTTAAAAAGCTAAATTTCTTGTTTCAAATGCTTCAAGAAATCAATACAAGAATGGTAAGCATTTATTTGTTTTCTGTACGGTGTACTGGCCAGAAGGATTATATGTTAAATTACTTATTATAACATAGATTTTTTACATAGATTTGTCGTGAATTAACTCGATTCTCTTCTAGCAGTTTACTAATTCAAATGCAAATAAAAATGAAACATTGCAGGCGATTAGTAAATTAAAGAAATCTAACATTGTAATCTAACATTTATTGCGCCTTCTCTATTTAATAACACACCCTGTTTATAAACACCGCGTTCTTTCAAATGACCCCAGATGATAAAAGTGAAATTTTGAAATCATTTTTTACTCGATATTACTAGTACAAATTACTCACTTCTAAGCACATCTACCTTTTACGGCAGCTAACGTTAAAAGCGCCCCTTCACTCATTTGCTGTCGATAGTAACTTTCGAAACGATTTTTATCTAAAAATATTTATCTTAAAATAAAATGACATTACCTAATTTATGTCAATAATTTCAAATTACAAATATCTTGCCAACCTGTATGTATGTACATGCCTTAAATTTGAGTATTAAGGACCGAATAAATATGGGGAGAAGATGAGTTATGTTTTCCCGGGATTATCGCTGGCTGGAGATATATTTACTGAATAAGACCCCCGGAATTGAGAGTGGACCAAAAAGAGAGAACTAAACATCCACAACATATTGTTATGTGTTGAAGTAACGTTGCTATTACTTCAACGTACCTCAGCGCATGTGGTTGATCGACGCTAACTACGCGCTAATCAGGAAATCATCATCTGTAAAAAGTGGTTTGATGATATTCCTAATTGTTCCGTTCAAATTTACTTAATTCTTACTTCGTTTCAAGCGAGTCATAGAAGAACTGTAGCTCATTTTCGTGTAAGGAAGATTGCAATTGCGCACTTATAGGTTCCGTATATGTCTCTGTGTTCTTTTGTTTCTAAATTCAATATATCCTCAATTATTTTCTGTTACTCACAAACTAGACTCGAAACAAGACTGTCGGAATAATTAACAACAAATTCAATTACGATCAATACTAGAAGCTAACAGTCCTTGTACGTTTGTAGCCGTAACCGATCCGATTGTTTCCTGCATATGTTGTAGCATACTCCTCCGACAGTACGGCAACGGCGAGGGCATCTGTCGTGGAGGCCGCAGATAAGTAGTAATGAGGAATCCGCTACTCTTATACACTTACAATGGACAAAAGGTTTGATGGGAATAGAATTCCGTCGTCATTCAGCAATTGTCCAATCGACCAGACCGTATTGTTCTTTCTAACAACCCATAGGAAGTTAATCTCTCTTATATCTTCTATTATGTGAAATTTATTACGCCTGTTTTGATTTTAATTATACGTTCGATTCTAATACGTACTTACTTTCCTTTCTCCTTTCTATAACCATACATGTATGTATATTTATTGTCTGGATGTTCTGAAGTAATACAAATCTACGCTCTACTCTATATGATCTGCTGATATTTGCACGAAAATAAAAACGAATGGTATGCTGGGAACGTATTAGTATTTACCAATTATTAACACCATTTGACAAGGTAAAATATTGAAACATGCATTAATACCCTTGCCACAACACTAGCACCGCACGCACGTTTTGACAGCTAAGCTATCATCTTCAGCAGTGAAACTGAACTACCAAACTAAACCAAAACAAACTTATTTATTCAATTTAAAAAGTTACGGTTGATTGATGGCAATCATACGTAATACGTGATCCAACAAAGAATAAAGGCTGGAATTGAGGGATCCTACATCTGAATTCATTAAAATATGTTTGCTTTCGTAAATTTCCATGCCTTCTTAACTAATTTTATATTATCAACATTAATTCTTTTCAAGCATATGCACCACAGCACATTATTTGTCAAACCTGAAAATGAGATGGGCCAGATGCTGTTTGTATCTGACTCTGATCGATCCTTTTTTCGCCCAATATACACTTATTCACAATCTTTACATGAAATTTTATAAATTCCTGGTTTATCCAGGTTATCCAGGTTTTTAGGATCTCCTAAACGGCTTTTGAGGTCATTATTTGATAAAAACATAGTTTTGCGATCAACTTTAGAACAGACTTTTCGTGTAACTTGAATAAAAGGGTAATTCAACATATTTCTTATTACTTTTATCAATGCATACCAATGCGCTTATATTCGTAACTCTTGTTCTATGTTGGTTTCCTAAAAGTTACTAAGTTTTAGATAAACTAAATGTTCTCAAGAAAAAGATCGAAATTAGTCACTGTTAGTAAACCAAAACCTGTCCAAATAATTACTCCATTTGAATTAGTTAGGATGGGTCATCCGAGTTTTTTAGCAAGAAAGAAATTGAAAAAGGTTGAAAAACAACCTGAAATTTAATAAGTACCCGGTGAAGAAATTATAGTTGCCATAGAAAACGCGATCAGTGCTTTTGAACATAACGCTAAAAACTTTATTCGTACTGCCCGTAAGACATTTTGGAAATAAGCGACGACGTATATCCGCAAAGATCAAACCATTGCTAGAACACTAAAAAACAGAAACTGTTTTTGTCATTCGAGAAAGGTAATACTGTATTTATTTCAACCGAGTCAACAGGGCATTGTCACAAAGTTCTTATTTAAAATTAACCGAAAAGACCATGTCATATCAGAACATAAGGCTTCCATTGGCAATAGTTTAATATATAGACTAACGGTATGAAACCTGGTGTTACCTAAAATGTACTGTTTCCCTGCAATACACAAGCTAAGAAACAGAATGAGATCCATTGCTTCCAAGATGAACATCCAACTTACTTACTTTCCAGGCGGTTGTCTGACATGTTGAACAAGTTACTAGTACAGATTCCTGATTTGATTATAAAAAACTCTTACGCGTTCATAGGGACATCGAGCTTACTGATAACGAACTTTTAGTTTCGTTTGCTGTAAGTTCAGTTTCCTACCGCTCCGGTTGATTTAAGTGGAATATTTAGGAAAGCTTTCGTCGGATAACCTAGTGGATAGAGAAGAAGTTGTTAGTATAATTTCCTTTGCAAAACTTTGTATGAAACAAATTTTCTTCTAGATCAACAACACCTTTTATCAACAAACGAAAGAAACGGCAATGGGTGATAGCTTACCTCCTTTTTGGTTAACCACTTTATGGGTAAATTTGAAACCGACCTTAAGAATACTTTGGCCTATTTACGTCGGCTTTGGATTAGATATGTCGGTGATACTTTTTGTCCCTTTGACACCAGGGAATGTTCAATGCCTGATTTCTGAGAACAACTAAATTCAAAATTTCCCTGTATTAAATTTACCCACGAAGAAGAAAGAGACAACAGGATTCCTTTCCTCGATATATTAGTAATAAGAAATTAAAACAAGTTAGAAATAAACGTATATAAAAAACCTACCAGTTAATAGATTAACAGGATTCTAATCATTCATGGAAACACAAAGTTTCGGCAATTAACTTTTTGGTACGTCGTTCGCTCAACTTCCCTTTAACAGGTTGGGTGCTTGTAAGCAACGTAGTAGCGAAAGTGTTAGTGAAAGACGGATATTAAAACGAATTCAAAGAAATCATCAAAATTGCTAACTTTAACGGATTCTCGGAACATCTAGTTTATAATACTATTATGTCTTCAGAAATGTTTTCGAAGATTCACTGTAAAATTGTTGTTTTATCAAATAGTAACCTCAAAAGCCTTTTAGGAAATCCTAAAGATTCAGTAGATGACATGGATAAATCAGAAATTTATAAAATTTCATTTAAATATTGTGACCAAGTGTATATTGGGCAGATAAAAGGACTAATCAAGCTTAGGTGCAAAGAGTATTTGGCCCATCTGTAACTCAGAAGGCTAGAAAAGAATCGTAATGTTGATGACATAAGC
Organism: Dynastes maya; assembly: GCA_029619315.2. Classification (NCBI taxonomy): domain Eukaryota; kingdom Metazoa; phylum Arthropoda; class Insecta; order Coleoptera; family Scarabaeidae; genus Dynastes; species Dynastes maya. Next base: position 37,961,160 of record JAROYE020000004.1, read on the forward strand.
ATAAACATAAATAGCAATGTTCAATGAAATTGTTATGACCTCTAAATTCCAACCTTTCCACTTTGTTAGATCCTCTATGACCCCGGTCGGTCAATCGTAACCTTTAAAGTATGGATGAGAGTATCTAATTAAAGATACTCTAATCACAGAAAATGTCGAAATTAATAGCTATATCGACCTCTACAGAAATGAGCAACGCGTAATGCTCCACTTTTCTGTGAGGGTAGCTGCTCGACTGATGGCTTAACCTGCCAGAGGTAATTAAATAATAATGAAACCAACTACCAACAACCACCATATACGGACGCGCGTTTCACCGCCTAACGGCTCATCAGCGTACCTCTGTGAAAGTTGGTAGATGTATTTGAATTGTCGTATATATACGAAGATAGCAAACACTAGTATGGATGAGAGTATGTAATTAAAGATACTCTAATCATTGAAAATGTCGAAATTAATAGCTATATCAACCTCTACAGAAGTGAGCAACTCGTAATGCTCCACAGAGGTACGCTGATGAGTCGTTAGGCGGCGAAACGCGCATCTGTACATGGTGGTTATTGGTAGTTGCTTTCAAATACATCTACCAACGTCCACAGAGGCACGCTGATCAGTACGCTTCGGATTGTATGAAAAATGTATATCTTGTATTTTTGGCATATACGCCTACCCTTTTTCATTTCAAAATATTTACAATTAAAATATAGGTAAAACAACAATCTTTTTTTGCATAAACTGCATACTTCCCGTACTTATTTCACATTTCGTTAAAAATTGCATATTCATTTAGACATTTTAATTTTTAGGAAAATAATTCAATTTTTAAAAGATTTGCATATGCTTTCACATCATACGATATTTATTATAAGGAACGGCATTAATGTCAGGTAATTTGGAAAAACCATCACATTAGGTTCCTTGGTAGTTACTTATTACCTATTAATTACCTATAATGCAATTAACAGATTATCCACTGCTTTTTCCTGGTACAGAATAATGCAGGCGACCTGCGCAGCGCAACTTCGTGTCTAATACCCTGTTTTTAAAGGAATTGTAACTGACTATAATGCAGATGATATAACACATCCGTAATATTTCGGATGAAAGCACAATAAGAAAAAATTATGTGCACAAATGTTACAATAACATACTTAAGGAAATACGTAATATTATCGGAAATAATTATTTTTGTCTTGTATTTGATGAAACAACAGACTCTTCTAGTCGTTACGTTGCAAATTTGCTTGTAGAGGTTTTACATGAAGAATACGCAGCTAAATCATATCTAATTGCATCAAAGGAGTTATCGAAAACAAATAATGTAACTATCACTCGTTTTGTACAAGAAGAATTATCTAGTTTTTTCTACCGCAAAGTATTCCAAGTGAAAAAATTTTATTAATATTAACCGACAATGCTAGTTATATGGTTAAGGCTGTAGACAATCTAATAATTTTTATGCAAAGATAATTCATGTGACTTGCTTAGCTCACGATCTAAATTTAGTAGCGGAAGAAATCAGAAAACAATGGCCACTTATTAATGATTTAATCAGTAATATAAAAAAATATTTGTTAGAGCACCTTTAAGAGTCCAGCACCATAAGGAAAAATTGCCTAACATTCCCCTACTGCCACAACCCGTTATAACTAAATGGGGTACTTGGCTAGAAGCTGCTATTTTTTACTCTGATTATTTACACGAAATCAAGCTTATAGTATATAACATTCACGACAACTCGTGCGTTGCCCTTGAAAATAGTAAGCAAATTTGAAAGTCAGCATTGTTAACTCAACAACTAACTTTTATCAAACCTAATTAGAATTGTGTACATATGACAATTGCGAAGCTCGAAAGCAAAAATTTGTCTTTACTTGATTCAGTGAATTTAGTAAATGATTTTGAAAAAAAAATGCCAAATGGTGAAGGGCGAGGTGGGGAATTCGATATGTAAAAAGTTAGCTTCAGTTCTTGGTAGGAATGTAGCATGCAATAAGCTGAAAACTGTTTCTCAAATTTTTTGTGGTAATTTTAGTACGAATGTCGAACTACATATAGATCCACGAATATGTAAAAAATTGCATTGTCCTATAACATCGACGTAGAAAAGAGTTCTTCTGTATTAAAACATATGTATACCGACAATCGCCAAATGTTTAATAGAAAATTTTGAGAAACATTTAATTGTTAATTATTTTGCAAATATTAGTTAATGATTCTAGTATTACATTTTTTACTTATTATTTTTACTTTGATGATGTTACCTTTCTTGTGTTGCTATATAACTTTATAAAAAATAAATATGTAAATAAGTTTATATACTCTATTATTTCACATAATCTTTCTTCCTTCAACAAAAGTCAGTTTTACTATAAAATAGTGCATATTTTTAATTCATGTCTTGCATATTCTTGTAAGAACATCTGCATATATATCTATGTGCATATTTCAGCCGTTTTCTTTGCATAACATCCTAAGCCTACTGATGAGCCGTTAGGCGGCGAAACGCGTGTCTGTATATGGTGTTTGTTGCTAGTTGGTTTAATTATTACTTTTAAAATTTGTTTAAAGTTTGGTAGTTCAGTCTTACTGCTGAAGATGATAGCTTAGCTATCGAAACGTGCCTCCAGCGTTAGTGAAGTGTTGTGGTAAGGGTTTTAATGAAGTGTTTCAGTATTTTACTTTCTCATATGGTGTTAGTAATTCTTCCTATACGACGAAAACCACTCATTTAGAGTTCAAGATTCGTCAAAGCGACCACGTGCTTGCTAATTTAGCTGTACATATAGAATCCAATTTAATAGGAAATCAAATATCTAGATATGTATGTGCGTGTGATACGTACGCATCGCTGAATTAATATGATGCGGCTACCTTTCCGCGCCTGGAACGATAGTCACTTTGTCCATCAAACCAGGACGTCATTAGCATGTAAATTGACACGTGTTCACGTAAAAATAATTCCACTCTAATGCAAAGGTTGCATAAAAATGCAAAATAGTACACCCCTAACAGTAGTTTTCTATTGCACAGACCAAAAGGTGTATTTAACAAACGGTGGTTGCTTTGAAAGACAGAGTTGTGAAGAAAATATGTGTTGTCTGGTGTTTCGTATTTTTCTAGCAAAAAAACAAAATGTGGTTCGATAAACGGTACTCGTTTAAAACAACTTTCTAATTAAAAAGTGTCATTTGGGTTGACTTACTGTCAATGGTATATAGAGTGAGATGTTTATGGAAAATAAAACGTGATTATTATGCTTGAAAGGTTAAAATATTGTTTTACAATCATAAAAACAACCAATCAGTCATAGAAAAGTGCTGGATTCACAAGAACAAGTTTCATAAAACAGTTCTAATTATTTAATTATAGTAACATATTTTCAAAAAACTGATTAATATGCAATAGTATTATATTTACCTAATAAGGTTTTTTTTTCTTATAAAGAAACAACGCTACCCAGCTTTTAAAATAAAATCAGCACTCTACACTTTGCAGTAAGTCAAAACGTTGCCATTTCGCGATTTATTATTGTTAACTGATCAACAAGACGATTTTTGAGATTCCTGTCATAACACACATGATATTTATACAAAAAGAATTGAAAAGTAACGTCTAGAAAATGTTAATTTATTAAGTTGAAAGGTAGAATTCAAATTTTCTTCATTCACGATTCCAGGATAAAAAATATCTCTACGCAAAATTTTTTTTTTGCATCAACTAGTACCTTTTATTAAAAGGCTAAGGTAGGGGATATCTACAGACTCTCGGCACATTCTCGGCAAAAACAATGTGAGAAGAGAAAAGCACTAACGCTTTTTACACACATTGTTGTTCATCTCTCAGTTTATGCCATTAATTTTCAAAAACAGCACTGAAATATTTCCTGGCGCCACCTACTACCAAGAGATATAGTCATGCCGTCCTAGATACTAGCGATAGAGACCGGAATACATATGCCATATACTTACCCATACAATGATATAACCTTTAACGTACAACGTTTCATAAACATTTTCAGAAGATACCAGTTAATGTAATATTTCTTTTTATTATTATTTACCACGTGTAGTAATTTAACTACAGTTTTTTCAAGTATATAATAAATAATAATTATAAAAGAAGGATAAATAAACCTAAATATTAACTCATTAATTATTAAACTACATAAAAATGATCCCTATATAATTACATCATTAAAGAAATAATTTAATTATACGCATTATACGTAATTATACGTAATTATATTTAATTATACGTAATTATATGTAACCCATAAAAAAACGTTTTCATTAGCTAATTCACTTGCTCCTAATTTTAATTATTAACTTTAGGTTTTTTTCCATTATTGTAACTGTTCTTTTATTCGATATCCTTGTAGCTGGCCTCGTGATGTGTTTTTTGAACACGAAACTGGTCGCCTAATTTCTCAATAGAACTTTGCGGGATCTGGACCATTTTTTTCATTCCTACCATTAATATGAATATTTTCGTAACTTAAAACTAAATGATTTACTTGGTAGAAACATCTTTCTGTCTTGGATTTTCTTGATTTTCTAAATATTTACTTAATACAAATAAAATTCCAAGAAAATTATTTTCTTATATTGCACATTTTTATAGTTTCGAAATAAAAATATTTTCTTGAATAGAGACTGATTTATGTAAGAAAATCTATTTTCTTGATGCAAAAAAACATTTCTCTGCGTCTACAGTTTATCAATAATAGATAATGTCAGGAAATCTTTCTAATACAAAAATGATAAAATATTTTTTTAATATGTATTTACATTGATTCTGCAGCGTGCAGTACACACCATTATCCTTGAATTAAATATCTACAGGAAGGTCATACAACAAGCTCACCATAAATCTTATCTATCAATCTTAATTTTTATGTACTTTTCGCATAAAAGCACAAACAGCATTACCGTTAATGTCATCGAAAGAATTTAAATTACATAGTGTTAAATTCCACAAGATGCTTATCCCCTCATTACGAAGCAAAACGATTATGACAAATCGGGAGTAATCATAAATTATTTGTTTTATTCACGATTTCCGTTTCTCGATACTTCTCGTTTAAACATTCCTAGCTTTCTGAAATTGTGGCTCTTTTCGGAATATTCCGCTCGAACTTTGTGTTTGTTGTTGTGATTGAGTTCAAATGTCAACCATCTTACATACGAAATTGTTGACATTTGAACTTGACCAATATTACAAAATTGTTGCTTTGTTATTAAGTATATGTGGAATTGTTCGTGGTATGGGCACTTAGTATAATACGAGAGAGTACATTTACCTTTGTTGAAATATGCGCCTTTCCTCTAAATCTTAATTCCACTTGATTAAGGGGATAAACGGTTATTATGTATTAATTCGCGTAGAACTGCAATCTCGTAAATGTAATACAATTGAAATAGAGCCGTTTGTTGGTCATGCATTGTCTATGCGATATCTACGTGGTCAAAGGTCTTTATATGGGGGATGTAGGTTTGTAGAATTTGCGGAAATGACTTCGAATGCACGAATCGTGTGTTGTCGGTTACCGTTAGATTCTTATGTGTTATGTTTATGTGCACTCTGTGACTATACGACTTCAAGTGCTTGTCCGTATGGATACGCTGCACTCTGGTGTACTGAAGAGTATGAGAGAAGACGATGGTGGAGGAGGAAAAATCGAAGGAATAAAGAACTGTTGAAATATGAAATTGTCTCTGCTGTGTATCTTTCCCGCTTTTTTACCAATTACAGTCGTTCCGAAGCGGGCAGAATGTGAGCGCTCCAGCTGCGTTAGCGGCGTGAACTCCGAGACGTTGCCGTTTTTCAAATGTGAAAACGCTAAAATCTGTCACGACTTAATAGATGTTTCGTTACGTCGTATTGGTAACGGATGGTGGACTAATTATAAAGAAGCAATTAAATCGATAGAGGTCTTACAACGTAAAGAAAAAAAATCGTTCACATTTTCAAAATTTATTTATATTAGCTTTTCTGGTTATCCAATTAAAACGATTCGATCATGTAATGTAGTATGTGGTTGCCCCATACCAGATCCGTAAATATACAGCAAACGTAAGGTACCTATAATAAAGTGATCTGCCAAATATAAATATCATTGCGTAACTGATTTAAGAAACTAAGAAGCTAGTATTGCATGTTTACACTTTTAGATCATGGGAGGCGTAACAGACTCTTAAAAACAAATGGGAATAACTGTTCCACAAGAAGTTTAGTATTATAGGAAGTAAACAATATGTTTCCATCTATGTTTACTATGAAGTTGTCAATTCGGAAATTATTGTTAAAGTTTGGAATAACTTTTGATCAATAAGTATAATAAATATTTAACGGCTGGGTGGTCTAGTGGTAAGAGGGCCTACGCTTGACTGGGCAGAGTTTGGCGCTGTGTGTTCAAAATTTTCTTAGCGGGTCCGATACACTCCCGAGTCATCATTCGCAGTTGAGGTACAATTAACCCTAGGATGCATAACACGGGCCTCCGAAGCCCAGCGTGGTATTCTAAGCTTCATAACTTCTTTATCTTTAAATTTTTTTCTTCTGGGCCTTGTCTATGCCTCAACTGGATCTTCCTGTTGCTATTTCTAATTGGCGTTTGATCTATATAATTTATAAGAAAATCTATTTTAGATATTTGAATTCTACCGCGTATTTACATTTCTCGGGCCTCGTAGGCCCGGTTTATTTTCGATTGATAATCATTTATATTTACATCCAAAACTGTCTTTGTTTAAATAATTTGTTGCTTCTGGCGTCAATGTACTGCATATTGCAATATTATTTGGAATACAATGTGTTAATCGGCTGCAACATGTTGTGTCATGTAGGAACAGGCCTGCTTCTGCGCTCAACGGAGTTTACAAGTTTCAACGGCGTATGCAGGTTTCAACACGCAGAAATGCATATCATATAAATATGTGAACGCATTAAAAAGACTTCAGTTGCTAAAATTTGCTTGAGGTGTTTGTTTGTGAATGTTCGTTATGGCGGCTTCAACTTCGAGAAAATCGACCGGGCAACGTGCAACAGTGAGGTATGGAGATCCCAATTACGAGGAAACTCTAATGCGGTGGGCTGAGGAATATGATGAAGTTTTATCGGAAGAGAGTGAAACGTCTGAAATTGAAGAACCTGGTCAAGATTCAGACTCTTCAAATTCTGAGCCTGAAGAAGATGTAGCTATAGCGGAGGTTAGTGATAATCTCAACTGTTTAGCTTCTCCATCCGGCATCCAGTGGAATAAAGTTCCGCCAAGCTCGACGAAAACTGCAAAACGTACCGTACTGCGTTTAGCACGAGGGGTAAAAACTAAAGCAGTGTCCTGTGATACACCTGAAAATGCTTTCAAATGTTTTATTACAAGAACGATCTTAGAAGAAGTCGTCAAGTGCACAAACCTTGAAGCTCGAAGAGTAACTACAGTAAAAGACAAAGGATGGGTAAATATTGATGTGATGGATCTGAATGCTTTCTTAGGTTTGCTGATACAAGCTGGTGTGGAAAGAAGCTGGGACGTACCGATAAGAGAACTGCTTTCTTCTGATAAATGTAATCCTATTTATCAAGTTACTGCGGGAATTAATCGGTTTGAAGATATTAGAGGGTACCTGCGTTTTGATGACAAAAGAACTCGCGATTTTCGCCTACAGACCGATAGATTAGCGCCGATATCGTATATATGGAACTTATTTTTACAACAATGCAGGTCATCTTTGGTGTCAAACGAAAGTATTACTATTGACGAGCAGTTACTCTCGTATAGAGGGAGATGTTCATTTATTCAGTATATGCCAAATAAACCGTCAAAATACGATATCAAGATTTTCTGGATGTGTGAGTCAGAATCAGGATTCACAATTGATGGAATAGTATATACCGGACGACGACCCAATCAACCTATCCATACAAATCTTGCTTCTGAAGTAGTGCAAACTTTAGTACGCAGCATCCACTTCTCTGGACTAAATGTTACAATGGATAACTTCTTTACAAACATTCCATTGGCTATATGTTTATTAGAAAAGAACCTAACAGTGGTTGGAACACTAAGAAAAAATAAGAGAAAAATACCAAATGAAATAAGAGATGCAAAGACAAAATGACTTTGGTTGGCTACATTACTAAGAAAAACAAGTCAGTCATTTTGCCCAGCACCATGCACAATGACATGTCTGTAAGTGAAAACGTTAAGCAGAAACCGGAATTAATATTTTATTATAACAAGACCAAAGGGGCAGCAGACGTAATGGATCAAAAACAGTCCAACTATACATGTAAAAGGCAAACGAAGCGTTGGCCTATGGCGCTTTTTTCTAATATGATCGATATTTGAGCACTAAATGCATTTATTATATTTTCCACGTTGAAACCTGATTATCATAGGAATGTAACACACGCTAGACGACTATTTTTGAAGTAATTAGTTGAGCAATTGATAATACCGCATATGATAAGGAGGTCAAAAAATCCGAAAATACCAAGAAATTCAATAAATTGTATAAACAAATTTATTAACATTGATGCCATTACAAATAAAAGGAAGAGATGCATGATGTTTCCCTCTAGTTTAGACAGAAAAAACAAACTGGTTTGTGAAAAGTGTCGCTATAATGTGTGCAACGAACATAGTATAAGAATTTGTAAAAATTGCTACTTTTGAACATGTATTTACATTTATAAGAGCTGTAAATGATTTAAATATATTTCAGGTTCTTATATATTTTAAACAGAGTAAAAAAAAACCGGGCCTGAGAGACCCGAGAAATGTTAATCTGTATATCCGAACACCCATGTATTCTAGGGTTAACTGCGCTACACCCTTTACAGCGAAAGGGTGATAGCAACAAAGCCATGGAACTCTTTACAAACACGATTTACACACCTAAGGCTCCTGAGATTATAGCATGCTTGAGAAGCTTATACACTCAGTTGGGCCATCACCACACTAAGAAAAAATCTTGCATTCTGTCACAGTTGATGTCAATTCTGTGGACTAATATAAAATTCAAAAGCTAATCAAATATCGTTGAAAATCCCGAAATTATAGTTCAGAGAGTTGGGTGCTGATGCAATTGAACATCTGCAATACTTTATAAAGTATTTGCTTTTCAATAGCATTTTTTCGGTACTACTGACACTTAATGAGGTATTTTTGCCTACAATAAAGTAATATATAAATAAAATCTTCAAAATTTAACTTCCATTTGTTTTTTTATAACATATTTGAACCAAAATAATACTAATACAGCTCCTCATGGTATTGATAGGATCGCTCACAGCAAAAGCAATGTGAGAAGAGAAAACACTAGCCAACGGACATGTTTCTGCCTACCGGGCGCATCATTGTTATTGCGAGTGTTTTTCTACCTCACTAGTTAATTCCTTTTTCTAATAATTCTCACCTTAAAGTCTGGAAACTCACTCGAAAAATATTGGTCTTTGAAATAAAGAAAATACATGAATTTTCAAACTTTTTCCTTTCTAATTGCTCTCTGTTGATTAACCTTACATTTTAATGGTTACGTTGTACTTCCGCTCAGCTCAAGTTAATTCCTTTATGAACTAAACTCAGATATTCGTGAATTGTAAGAACAAATATTTTCTTGGATCTCGAACTGGAGTAAAGCATAACGATACACTTGGTACCATTAACTAGTCGCGACTGACTTGTGCGCCGATCGCAGTTGAACTTATGAATTTACGAATATGGAGACGGAAAGGACGCAGCACCACAGTTACGGCTCGACAGCAGGACTGTGTACGCTTAACACATTGCATTAGGCACTGAAAATATTTGGTTTCCGTTCCAGTATACAAAAACGGTAGTGTACTATTGATTGGCCTGTTTATTTTGGTATTCTAAATTAGTTTGTTCTATCACTTTATTTTCGTAAACGTAATTTCCTCTTTTAAACTGCCGAAAGAGTATCTACATACGTCCTGCGCCTACGGAATGAAAATTATTTTTTTATAGAATTACAATTATTCAAATTTATAACTTTACAGTATATAATTGTATGTTTCGTATATGTTGTTATTGAAACAGCACTTTGTATTAACCATGTCTTAAAATAGCTGTATTAAGTAAGTAGATTGATATCAAATGATTCAGTTCCTATATTCGGACAAAGAAACTCCTGGAATTTGAACATTTTATGTGATATGACATGGATGTTGTCATCCAGATGATAACATACGTATATATTATAAAAAGTTTCTAGTTACATTTCATTTCTTTGCAGGAATCGTTTAACTTTATCTAAAATGTTGAAAGTATTTACTTATTTATCCGCTTTGATTGTAACTAATGTCCTGGATTTAAATGTTGGTCAGTATTTATACTTAAGTTTATTAATGTAGTTTGTTGTTTATTTATTTCATTAAGAAGCCATATCGCAAGATTTTTTCTGGAGGGATTATATTCAGGGAGATATACCGTGTGATGCGATAGAAGCCGCTCCAGGCAGATATATTGGGCAGGCGTACTATAAAGGAATCTTGGTTGGTACTATATATCCATACAGTGACGCAGCAGTCATAGAGATGGGCGGAAGGCAAGACATTAGAAGTAATGTAAAGGTAATGAGTTTGCACTGTTTTCGTTTGTACGAGGGACGTTCAGTAATTAATGAGACACACTGCATTAGCGGGAAAACTACTGAATATTATTAGATTCAACTTTCTGTGGGTCAAGTTGGCAACCTTGGGGACAAATTAAGTCAGCTGATTGAAAGAAATAAAAGCAAACATAACCTCTTTTGTTCATTTCAAAATGTCAGCTCCTCTCGAAACGTGTATGGTGGAAGAGCAACGTTCAGCGATAAGATTTTTGTTATCCGAAGGCGTGAATCCGGCAGAAATTTACTCGAGAATGTTGAAACAGTGTGGTGAAAAGTGTTTAAGCCGCGGAAACACGTATAAGTGTATTGAATAATTTAAATCGGGCAGAACAAGTGTCTCTGATATTCATCTGATATTCAGACGACCGATTGGAGTGTCGACCGGTGCGCTACAAAATCGCATAAATGACCTTATTCTTGATGACAGGCGTATAAAAATCGTGACAAAATCATCTGTAATCCGTGGCACCAGAATCATAAAATATCTAGGTTTTATTACACCACCATTGCAAGCCTTAAATTTAATCATAGCAGTATCCTTCTCACCTATATAAGCTTAATACAACATTAGATACAGCCGCTTGTTCGTATGGAGGTGAGATTGTAGACCTCAATCATATTTTCTTTGAACGTCCATTGCATGGGGAGCATCAGAAAGGTCTAATGCAGGGTTTACTGGTGGTGGGAGTTAATATGCCAACAGATATAACTTGCTTGCTGTCCCATAATTGGAAACGCGTGTGCGACCAGATCTTGAGATATTTACGAGCAAAGATTAGGATTTGAACTAATAGGTTTATACAGTCGTGGTTTCATTTCTCACCTTTGTGAGGGTTCCTTTGATTCGATGGCCGATGTTTGTGAAAGTCGTCCTGACAGGCCCCAGGACGTGAAACGTGTTTTCGAGCCTTGTCGTTTCCTTGATCCATTGCTAGATCTTATACGGTGAAGCTCTGTCATGGGTAGTTTCTGTTTACCGTAACTTTACATAGTGTGGTATAATGGGCAATGATCCCAATACCTAATTAATTAAAAAAAAAATCGTGACAATAGCTGATTTGTGTAATGTTAGTATTGTAACTGTGTATTCAATCATTCATGACAAAGTGAATTATCGCAAAAACGTGTTCGCATTTGTTCTGAACTCAAACGACGGTTTTTAACGGAAAGCAATTACTTTCCAGACCGTGTTATAACCTGCGATGAAACGTGGATTCATCACTATTAACCTGAATCCACACCTTCGGTTAATAAAAATCTTATCACTGAACGTTGCTCTTCTATCGTACACGTTTCGAGAGGAGCCGAAATTTTGAAATGAACAAAAGAGGTTATGTTTGCTTTTATTTCTTTCAAACAGCTGACTTAATTTGTTCCCAAGGTATAATAATATTCAGTAGTTTTCCAGCTAATTCAGTTTGTCTCGTTAATTACTGAACGTCCCTTGTAAATAGATTTATTATATTCTGCATCAATTATTATTTTCTTAGATATTTTGTAGTAACCAGCCAGAACATTTTTATTGGGAGAAAGTAAATTTCGACAACCCTCATGATCGTCAAATGACAGATGTTGTAAAAGGTGGTTATCAGCACAATGAATATAATTTATTCATTGGTAAAGCTCAATATGAGAGCGAATGGAGGATTGGAAAAGTTGTAGGAATTACACATCCGGCGAGAGGACTTTGGCTGTGGGACGTAAATGGAAAAGCTGTTAATCTAAAAGAGTTTTATATACTGAAATATAATGCAACATCTAGCGAATGCAGGAATAGAGTGTTTTGACATTAATTTATTTCCACAACCACATACATGCTTTAATATGAGTTGTTTCTCAGGGAGTGGTAGTACCACATTCCTCAATACAATGTATTTATTCTCACTAAACATAAAACGCATGCATATGTTGCAAACGCTCCATTCAGATGCTGAAAGATTATGGCGTTGATTTCTGCCAGACTACGTTCCTTTTGTGTGTCTTTAAAATAAGAATTTATTGTATTTCCATCACCCACTGTTTATGAATTGATCAATAAATATGAATTTAATCCAACTTTTTCAGCAAAATCATTAATTCTATCAGAATCGATAGAAATAGGTATAGGAAAACCTACTCTCTTTCGACCCTGAATTTGATCTTCTGTAGCAATGTGTTTCGGAACAGCTGCTTCGAGGGCTCCTGGGCCCCCATTACTAACCGAATTACCGCATAAATCTGAGCGAAAAACAAAAAACAAATCTAATTCTAGCATGTTTGTTTATCCCTACTCTCGGGGAAAGATAAACAATGCGGTCCTAAAGTGCTCCCCCATGCTAACTTTTGTATGACAGACTATTTTTCGTAAACTAACTTTTGCCGTTACCGGTACTTTAATTGTATTTCCGGAGACCATATGGTTTAAGTAACGTGCTACATCGACAAAAAAACTCTTCCGTCGTGTCCTGCACATCTTGCATGGTTTAGATTTAAAATGCATAGACGGAAGAAAAACACGTTTGACAAAAGGGTATCGTTGTCTTGCTCTATTTTATGAGTCACCTAAAATGTCAAAAGTGCTTACCTATTTATTCGGTTTGCTTGTAACTTGTGTCCTGGATTTACGTGTTGGTCAGTATTTATCCTTAAGTTGATTAATGTACTCTAGTTCGTTGTTTATTGATTTCATTAAGAAGCGGTATCGCAAGATTCCTTCTGGAGGGATTATATTCCAGGGGATATACCGTGTGATGTGATAGTAATTCCTACTTTTTAGATATTTTGCAATAACTATCCAAAAAAATCTCTACTGGGAATACATAAACTTTGACAAACCTAACGATGGTCAAATGATGAATATTGTAAAAGGTGATTATCAGCACAATGAATATAATTTATTCATCGGTAAAGCTCACCATGAAATCGAATGGAGGATCGGAAAAGTTGTTGGAATTACGTACCCGGACAAAGGATAATGGGTGTGGGACGTAAACAGAAAAGCCGTTCATCTGAATGAGTTTTGTCCATTGAAATATAATATTTCATCTAGTGGATGCAAGAATCGTGTGTTTTGATGCAGTGTTAGTTTATTTTCACAGCCACATACTCGCTTTAATGTGTGTTGCTTCTCGGGGAGTGGTAGTACAACGTTCATCAATACAACGTACTCTTTGTAAACATAAGCTTATGATTTCAAATTTATACAACTACTTCATCCAAATACCGAAGATGATTTTGTTGATTTATGTGAACTACCTTCCTTTTGCGGGTCTTTAAAACAAGAATTTATTGTATTTCCACCACCTCTTCAGGAATTGATCAATAAATGTGACCTTAAGCCAGCTTTTTCACAAAATCTTTCATTCCAAAAGGACCAGTTGCTCCAGGCAGAATTTGATTTTATCTTGTAATGTGTTTACAGATGTAAGTTAAGTAGGAAATCAGTTTTGCGTTGCAGCAACGTTACGCTATGTAATGGAATTATAGGCTACGTCCACAAATCTTACAATTATAGAAACGGAGAAATATTTTCGATGCTTTTTTGATGATTTTCAAAATTGGTTGAGTTGTATCTATTTTTGGTAAACAATCTTATTACTTTTTGGAAATTGGTTTTATTTGGTTTTTAAAACTTATCCCCTTTCATATTATAGTGTTATCAATACAGCATTTTGTATTAATCATCTCGTAAAATAGCTGTATCAAGTAAGTAGGTTAGTTCAGTTCCTATTCTCGGAAATTGTAGAATTTAAAAAATTTATGTGATATGACAACAATATTCTAAATTATTCTTCGACTAGATGATAACTTATAGATATATTATAAAAAGCCTCTTTTCATTTCATTCCTTTGCCAGAATCGTTTAACGTCATTACCTAAAATGTTAAAAGTATTTCAAAATGTTCAAAAGTGCCTAGTAGCAATTATCAAAAATTAATGCTAATATAGCTCATGGTATTGGTGGAATCACTCCCGACAAAAATAATGTAAGCAGAGAAAATACTGTTAAGACACCGAGATGTTTCTGCCTACCTGGCGTCATTAGCATGGTTACGAAGGCTATTCTCCATTGCTTGTATTGCGTTTACCTCTGGGTTTATGCCACTAATTTCCAAAAACAGCGCTGAAATATTTCTTGGCGCCACCTGACGCTAAGAGATATATTATGCTGCCTAGAAAGTAGCGAAAACAAACCAGAATACAGATGCCCACCACCTATCGAGCAGTTCACAGGCTACTTAACGCAAGGTGGCGTTGCGCCTGAGCGCTACGGAATCTACACACTTTCGAGGTAGGTGCCGTAAATTTTCTACCTGACAGGTTTATACAGGTTCGAGCACGTTCAAACTCCGTTGCTCGAAGAGTAGTAGTTTTTTGTAGCCAGCCAAACAAAGTGACTGGTGCATGAAAATGTCTCAGTAAGCAAAAATTAAGTACCGGGCGGTCATTCAATTTTTGACAAAAGAAGGGCGTACGCTCAATCGCTTTAAATAACGTTTAGACGGCGTTTATGGTGATTTACCTCCTTAATATTCCATTGTAAAAAAGTGGGCAAAATGTTTCCGTTAGGGACACGAATCTCTTGAAGATGATGAGCGCTCCGGTCGGCTAATCGGACTGATAACTCCTCAAACCATTTCAATTATTGAAGAAATGGTATTAGCTGTCAACAGTATATATTAAGCGTGTTTGCTGCATAAATTGAAGGACAATGTTCGTGTAAAACGTCGAGGAAAATTGACAAAAGGTGTTCGATTATGGCACGATAATGCACCCGTGCATATTACTGCCACTTTGCAAGCTGCCAACCGCTAATGTCGCTTTCAAGAATTGGAACATCCACCATATACATAATCCGGACATGGTTCTGAATAATTATTATTTATTTTCTAATTTAAAGAAAGACCTTAGTGGACGTCGTTTTAAGGACGATAGTGAGCTGCAAGCAGCTGTAATACAACATTTTGGGGGATAAACTTGAGATTATTGCTACAAGGGTGTAGAATTATTAATTGATCGTTGTAATAAATGTATTGAAGTCAGAAGAGATCATATTAAAAAATAAAAATTGTTATATTTTAGCAAGTTTAGTTTTTCTATATTAGGCCGAGAATTTATGGCGCCTACTGCATAAGTGATTCCTTAGGCTTATGATGTATTAAAAACTCACATGAAAAAAGTGCCTAGTAACAATAATCAATAATTAATGCCAATGTAGCTCATGGTATTGGAATCACCCCCGGCAAAAACAATATAAGCAGAGAAGTTAGCACGGACATGTTTCTGCCTACCTGGCGCCATCAGTGTGTTTTCGAGCGATAATTTCCGCTGTTTGCATTGCGTTTACCTTTCAGTTCATGCCACTAATTTCCGAAAGCAGCCACCTGGCGCCAAGAGATATAATCATGCATTTCGGTTTGTGTTCGCTACTTTCTAGGCAGCAAGATTATATTTCTTGGCGCCAGGTTTCAGATTTTTTGCTCGCCAGTGTATAAAGGAGCCATAATACTCCGAAGAAAGTGTTTTTCCAAATGCTTTGTACAAGATGTAGTACCTACCGCACTGTTTACCAGACGACAAATGCAGTGAAAATAAAACCAATTTAAAATTTTAAACCATGTGTGTGCGATGCGGATAAGCCGCACTCACCGCATCGCCCATGCTTAGGACATAGGGTAAGATCTTCGTATTTTACAATGCGGCTACGTAAATAAGGCCAGATATGGAGTAGAGGTGCGCTCGGGACGGGCCGGGCTGGCTCATTCACATCTCTACTTCGTACTTACGTAGCCACATTGTGTGTTCTATGTAAAAAACGACGGTGCTAAGATACGGCTAACCGTATAACTAAATGGCGCTCTACTCCGCAAGTGTGTTGGACAAAATATGTTTCCACTATCAGTAATGATAACCTATGGATATATACTAAAGAGCTTCTGGTTTGATTTCATTTGCTTGCCGGAATCCTTTAACATCATCATATAAAATGTTGAAAATATTTATTTATTTATTCGGATTGCTCTTAACTAGTGTTCGGGATTTAAATGTTGGTCAGTATTTACGCTTAAGTTCATTAACGTACTCTAACTTATTGTTTATTTATTTCATAAAGAAGCGGTATCGCAGGATTATCACTGGAGGGATTATAATCAAGGGGATATACCGCACGATGCGATAGAAGCCGCCCCAGGCAGATACATTGGGCAGGCATACTATTACGGAAACTTGGTTGGTACTATATACCCGTACAGTGATGCAGCAGTCATAGAGATGGGCGGTAAGAAGAAAATTAGGAGTAATGTAAAGGTAAACAGTTTATTCAATCTCTTTTCGTTGGAAGTAGGTTTATTATATCTTGCAGTAATTACTGTTTTCTTAGATATTTTGCAGCCGCCAACCAGATAATATTTACTGGGAAAAAGTAGATTTTAACAAATCTCACGATGATCAAATGAGAGACGTTGTAAGAGGCGGTTATCAGCACGATGAATCTACTTTATTCATTGGTAAAATTTATCATGAGAGCGAATGGAAGATCGGAAAAGTTATGCCAATTACGCATCCGGCGAAAGGACTATGGCTGTGGAACGAAAACGGAGAAGGTGTTAATCTAAAAGAGTTTTATATACTGAAGTATAACGCGTCGGTTAGTGGATGCAAGTATCGAATCTCTTGAAAGTACTTCTTCCTAACGTTTTCAAATGTTTAGAAAGATATTTTTGATGTATCTATTATTCTTTGTGCAAACGCTCTCATATATGTATGCACATATATACATACACAGCATGATTATAATATATAGAATAAAATTCGACGAAAATTATTTTATAAGTCAATTTTTCATTTTAAAATGCCCCTCCTGACGTAAAAATAACACCGTTCTCATTACGATTTGTGTAGTAACATTAGTAATTTTTTTAAATAGTAATCTGCACGTTTTGCGTCAAATTTCCTTGTAGATCTGGTAAAATACACGTAAATAATATTTGTGCTCTACATAATTTTTTGTTCAAAGAATTCAGCTGTTTTTTTTACGTATCGTGATGGCCCAACGGGGATGAATGAATCAGTCAAAGCCCCTAGCATGGACGTATTTGAATCTTTGTGTTTATAAGTGGTTCTATCTATTTTAACTCATTTATGACCCTGATGAAGTTTTAAAAATAAAAGGGAAATATTGGCGAAATTTAAAAGAGCTACATTTTTTCTAAAACTTTGGTCGTCATCCCAACAGTTTCAACTACGTTCAACCAAAGATGGGTTTTTAGCTACAGGCAAAAACGTCCAGAGGATAACAATGGCAATATCGATGTTTTTGAGTTTGAGACGGAAAGAAAAGTTTTTTAGAATTAATAAGGAGATGAACTTCAAATATTCGAACGGGATTTTAATTCCATAACTTATTACAATGGAGCCTGGGACGTTATTTCCAAACTGAAAGAATTTACTGAGAGCGATTTTGCTACGTTTCAACATGTTAAACATCTTGAGACATATTTTGAAATTTGTATCATCTTCTAGAAAGAAAGCTAGATTACATAAATCAAGCATTTTAGATATTGTACGCTTTTGGAACTGGGATTTGCCAGTTTGGTAATTGTTATGATTACTTTGCTTAGCAACGAGCTCTTTAGATCAGCCTGGCATCATAAAAAACAATTTGGCGCTCTTTCCTAACCAAGTTTGCGTAACAACAAAAACAGATTACCAAAACATTTACTGCTGCATGTCGTTATATTTCTTAAGCTAAAGTATAACATATGTGGTATGGTTGTATTCGCCTTTCGATTATCTTTTCAAATATGTAAAAATATTGAAATGTTTCAAATAACGATTAAAAATATTGAATAGGGAGATAATCTGTGTTCCGTTCTTTATAAATTTTTCACTTACAAAGATTAAATTTCTTTTTAAAATTACTTACAGTTAATGTGGATGTGTTGTGTGTATGTGTGTATTTTTTCCTTGATGGTTCCTAGTTTCTTCTTTTCAGCAGTAGAGCAATATCCAATATCCTCTTGTATAATCCCTCTGATCGTCTTCTTGAATAAATTTTCTTGATTGTTTCTTCAAATTGCTTTTGTTTGATTAAATATTCTTGATCATTGCTTGTAACTGTTTCTGTGTCACTTTAACAGTTTTTCAATACTTTTCAACAACGCTTAGATTTAAAATGCAATTTCCAGATGCATCAGTCGAAAAACATGTTTGTTTACTGTCAGAAATTTCGTATCTAACTTCTTGTTTATCGGTTGTCTGGGTGCTGCCAATCTAACAACTTGATATTTTTTATTTTGATGTAATGATGGTCAAATTCGGTGTTGCATGTAACGTAAGGGATTTTGATGATTGTTTCTGGGGAGGGGTGGACACTTTAGGACCTCATTGTACATTAATCATTTACGATCTGTGAGCATTACATGTAATCCTTAAAAATATTTTGAAAATGTTTCCGTTTATGTATTAGTTGGATCTAATGTAGATGTTAATATGACTTATTAAGTAATCTTGCAACAGACACAGAATATTATTTTCCTTTTGGTTGCATCCTATTCTTTTGTCACGGAATCGTAACTGCTTGAAAATCATCTGCCATTATTCCACGAATACCAATTACTAGATTGTGCGATTACGAGAATATTCGTAATTATAATTATAATCACTTTCACGTAAAATCAATAATGATTTTCATGGTTACAATCATAGTCGTATATATAGCGATTAGATTATACCCAACTCTGGTAGTGTTTGGTGTCTCATTAGTGAGTATATATGTTTCAAAATAGGTTAGATTAAATTTATTTTTGTTTGCAAGTTTAGACACCGTTATTAGGGTATTTCTTGGAAATTTGTTTTATTTAACTTATCACGTTGTTATTGAAACAATTCACTTTATATTAATCATGTCTTAAAATAGTTGTGTAAAGTATATTGATATTGACATTA
Source organism: Dynastes maya (assembly GCA_029619315.2). Lineage (NCBI taxonomy): Eukaryota > Metazoa > Arthropoda > Insecta > Coleoptera > Scarabaeidae > Dynastes > Dynastes maya. Next base: position 37,980,725 of record JAROYE020000004.1, read on the forward strand.
AGTCGTCTTGCTAGCGTGTTCCGACAAAAGATTGTGAATCATTCAGCACAGATGATAACCTATGGATATATTATAAAAAACTTTCAGTTTCATTTCATTTCTTTGCCAGAATCTTGTAACGTCATCGACATCATCATGTTAAAATTATTTATTTACTTATTCGGATTGCTTGTAACTATTGTTCTAGATTTAAACGTTGGTCAGTATATACATTTAAGTTTATTAATGTGCTCTAGCTAGTTGTTTATTTATTTCACTAAGAAGCGGTATCGCAGGATTTTTACTGGAGAGATTATAATCATGGAGAAATACCGTGTGATGCGATAGAAGCCGCCCCGGGCAGATACATTGGGCAGGCATACCATTATGGAAACATTGTTGCAACTATATATCCGTTCGCTGACGCTGCAGTCATAGAGAGTAGCGGGAGGAGGGACATTAGAAGTAATGTAAAGGTAATAGTTTACCGATCTTTCTTCGTCTGCAAATGGATGTTTCGCAGCAATTATTGCTTTTTTAGATATTATGCAGTGACCATCCAGATAATCTTTATTGGGAAAAAGTAAATTTCGACAACCCTCACGATAATCAAATGACGAACATTGTAAAAGGTGGTTATGACAATGAATTTTTATTCATCGGTAAAGCTCACCATGAGAGTGAATGGAAGATCGGAAAAGTTGTAGCAATAACGCATCCGAATAAAGGACTATGGCTGTGGGACACAAATGGAAAAGCTGTCAATCTAAAAGAGTTTCATGTACTGAAGTATAACACGTCAGTAATTGGACGTAACAGTCGAGAATGTTATATAAGACACTTTTTATGTGTCTAGTGCTACCTGTGTAGCGTTCTCTGGCTTTTAACTGTATGATGATAATGTATGGAATAAAATTAGTATTTCTGACATTTATAATTTTTTAGAAAAAAGCTGGAACAAGTCAACTTTTAATTTTGAAATGCCCTCTTTTGACGCAAAAATAAAATCGCGGATATTATTTTTTCTAGTCTTCCCAATAGACCTCGTTATACTGCTTAAACTATAAACATACATGCCAATAATATTTATGCTTTACATAACATTTGTTTCAGGAAATTTATTAGGGATTGCAAATTTACCGACTTTTTTCAATACCGGTAATTCGATAAATTTTTTTTTCATTACCGGGTTTACTGGTAATTTTCAGAAAATTTACTTATATTGAAAATAAAAACGAATAGTAGTAACAGGAATTTTGTTTATAAACGTACTTAATCGCGCATTACAAATAAACAAATAAAAGAAATTTTATTGAAAACATATATTAAACAAACAAAAAATAATGCTTTTATTCTGAGTAAATAACATATCTAAATAAATAACTATCTTCTAAAGAAATTAAGTAACTAGTCTAATCAAATAACTATTCTGTACAAACTTTTTGTTTATTACGTATTTTTGAAAATACTAGCACGAAAAGCGTTGTTTATCAAGACTAGGATCCCCTAATTGTGATCTAATTTCCGTCTTATTTTTTGCTCTTCAAAATAATTTATTTCTCTTTTAACTACTGTTGTTAAATTTTTATTTTTACCTTGCATTTGAGTCGGTACTTGGCGCGATGTCTCGGGTTTTTCCATTATTAAGAGCTGCAGTTTATCTTTCGCAGATAATGTAGCTGATGTTGAAGGAACTGACTCAATTGACATTAACCATCCAAAGTCTTCGAAATCAGAATCATTAGTTTCTAACAATTCAGTGTTAGTGCCTGTTTCGTTTTTATCGTAAATGCGCTCAATTAATTCTAGGATTATTTTCGTTATTGTAGATTTGTTGGTTTTAGTAAAAATACCGTAGTCTTCTTCATTTGAATTATTGAAATTGTTACCATAAAGAAATTGCAAAATAGAATAAACAATTCGATAAGTTCGTTACTTGAAGATGTGTTTTGCGTCGTTAGCTCATCAAACATAAATTTCAACGTAACATACAAATTAACATTTGTACAACACAGTGTTTCTAAAGCAACTTTTATTGGTTATAATGTTGATAGTGTATTAGAAAGCAAAGCAAGCTAGTCATCAGTAAAACTGATATCTGACTTCACATCTATGAGACTCTTTCTAACAGTTTACAATCTTCGAAGGACGCTCTAGTATAGTCAGTAATCCATTCCAACGTGTTTTAGAATCCATTATTAACGAAAGTGCCCCTACACCGAAAGGTAGAAGGGAAGCGATTATATATATATATATATATATATATATATATATATATATATATATATTGTTATGTTATGTTCAACGTTGTATCTACGACAACAACAACTTCTCTCGGTTGTCACTTCGGTACTGACCAAATGTCAGGCTGGCCACTCGTTGGCAACAAAATACCCCTCTTGCGGGGATAATTTGTAATTTTTGCGTTACCATTCCCCCCTCAGCCAACCATCCTTGGGGTGAGGACGGTAGAATTTAATTATAAGTCCAGATAATGACGAGTGTGGGGTATCATGGACAAATCTACTCGTTTATTAATTTTTCTATTCACTTATTTCTTCCAAATTAATGTAAAAATCGTCTGGAATAAGCAACAACATAAATTGCTAAGCACAACAGTTAATATTTCATCAATTAAATCTTTATCTGAGAGGTTTCTATAAATTAGCAGTGGATTTTCTCGTTTAAAGCTCGTTGGTGACAGTTCGGACCACAGAATCATTAACAAACAACCTCCCGGTTAAGTCACTGCATTCGTTTTCGTATGCTAATATCATTTGTTGAAAGTCATCGAAAGGTTAGTTTCCATTTGGGTATATTATCAAAATTGGCTGTGAAAGAAAACAATCGCCGGTCTTTCGCGATTTAAAATAAAAGAAAGAGGAACGACGCCCTAAATTTTCATCAATCTTTATTCAGCCTTGGTTGAATCAAAGTTTGTCTTGAATCCAATCCAAAGATAAGTGTTCGTTGTGTATTCAAAGTCATTATTAGAGAAGTAAATAGGGTTGAATATCCAGAGCAGGCAGTTCCTGTGGTGGGTATATAAACAGAGGGTTTATATACATTGGCGTCGTTCGAAAGTTTAAAGGTTAGTTGATTTAAAAATCTTAAAATTCGTTAATTTGATTTTACTAAGTTGGAAATTCATTCAAAATTGCCGCAAGGGTATCTAGCCCCGAACCTACAAAAATCATTTATTAGAGTTAAATTAGAAAATTTAACAAAATTTGAGTAAAACCCCCGAGAAAGATATTTCAATATATATCGTAATGCTATGATTCCAAATCTGGTTCCACACTCCCACGTTGAAAAATCGAAAACGAACATATTATATATAACGAACATAACGGGATATTGTGCGTTCTAGTTAAATAAATTATTTAGTATTGACAAAGTCGGATATGTTTGATTAGTTGCAATAGAACCTATACATAGAAATCTACGGATTAATGCAAAATCGACTTTTAATTTCTGAGATATTATGGCAGATATCAATTTAAGATAGCCACATCAATTCTTTGAGCTCGCGAATAAATCTAATTCAAGTCGACAAGCGTACTTCCTTAACAAATTATAGATCACAGTTATAATAAATTACCCTGGCGTAACGTGTACTTAACCAATACCATGTGTGGTGAAATACCTTCGGTATTCATTTGTCAATAGTGAAGATAAACATTCACCTGAAAATAAGAACACTTACTAGAACGGGCTTGTAATGCCTTCTAACGTCCGGACTGTTACGTTATGTAATGGACGGGTGGACGGAGAGATGATTTACATATTTATCGGTTCCGTCTGTGCGTCGAAGCTGGCCGTACGATTCCAGCGGTCGCCAGCATTTCAAGAAATCGAACCAAGACAGCGCCAAGGCGACGGACTCTGTAAGTTCGCCGCGTCCTCGCTCCTTTTGTGTTAAACGCGCCGGTGTAATCAAGTCGATTCCACAAAACCCGACATACCTTCCTCCAAGAACGATTATTTATCATTCTATTTATTGTAATGATGTTTCTGTATGCGGTTAAGATTAATAAGTAGACTGTTAAACCTCCAATGAACTCGGAAGAAAATCTATTGCTTTGCTATATCGTACGTCGGGAGAAGTATTTCACATAACAATGTAGAAGAACATCAGAAACAACTGAATCAAGCCTAGGATCGCGCAATGGAGGTATAAAGGGCGCTAATAGCGTATAGGAAAATAAATAGAGAAGAGTTGCCGTGCTTTACGTGGCAATAAAGAGGTGCTAGCATGCAAGTGTCAAATTGCATGTTATAAACCTTGTACACATTGTAATACGCTAACTTTTTGTTCTCAAGGGTATGCATTCTCTGTTTTATGATCACAAAACGTGTGCCACACTAATATGAATAGAATATTTATTAAAGTGCAAATTTATGTTATAGGTCAAAGAAGACCATTTAAGAAAGGGTTATATATAAGCCGGGCACAATCGATCTTTGCAACAGAATCGTATTAGTCTCATGGGCCCCGGATTACAAAAAGTGTATGTGTGACTCACAGCTGGCAGAAGTAACATTTTGAAACCAATACCCCAATGTAAAAATAGAAGCTGACGCAATAAAAATGTCTGGTAAATAAAGCGAATATATGCACACGTTAAAGTGTTCTTATTGCCATTATTAGTTTTTTTTTGTTTGGAGACGGCATTTGTATATGTAATGTAATAACTGTAAAAAGTAAACAAAGCAGTTTCTTCAAAAATCTGTTGTGCTTAATACCGTAACAATAAATAAAAAATAATAAATAAACGTAACATTTTAACAGTGTGGATAGGATTGTTGAAGAACTTGCACCATCAGGTATGTTTCCACATTTGTCTCGGTGAACGTTGTTCGCTGTGATGAAAAAATGTTCTTATATTTCGAGAAAGACCGTCCAACATCTACGGAAGTAACACAGGCATAATTAAAATAAACCTTAGAGTTAGTTAATGAATCTGCACATGCGCCACCACACATCTCGTATAATTGTAATTTTTTTTTAAACACTGTTGAACTTTCCTATAACGCGACCGCTTTTTGCATTGTTTATACCGTGTAGCAATGTATTAATGTTGTGTAATGTGTAATTATGTGTTTCAACAGAAGTATCTAGAAATCCTTTTGGGCTGGAATTGTAAAATCACAGATTTTACTTCATGGAAATGTTCAGAATAATAAATAGCCGGTTGCAACCATGTTCTCCAACAATCGGCTGTGGTGGTTTGCGAATACCGAGACAAAGCCTGTGAAATCCTCGAAACCGTTTGGGAGATTTGAGAAACACTTTTTTTGTATTTGCTATTAATGCATGCACCTCCGTGTAACATTCTCGAATAATTTGTGCCACAGGACAGCCACAGCATGAACTTTACACGTAACATGTAAAAGTCCCTCACATTTCCTGTGGAAAATAAAAAAAATCAAAGATTCGTCATCAAACGTTCCTCCCTTTAGAAACAATGATAACTCCTGGGCAAGGACTATCCTAAATGCAATGTTACGACTTCGTTACTTTCCGATCCTCTGGAAACAGCAGAGGTTATCATGATCCCAAAACCAAACGAACCAGCGGAGCTTCCCACATTCTACAGGCCAATAAGTCTCCTGCCGATTCTTTTAAATATGTTTGAGAAACTAGTCCTCTCTCGTATACATCCCATCATCGAAGCACACATACTTATTCCAAACTACCAATATGGCTTTAGGCATAGTCATGGCACAGTTGAAGAAATCCATCGCATTGTTAACGCGATCAACAAAATACTGGAGAAGAAATGGTACTGTTCGGCAGCATTTTTAGATGTATCACAAGCCTTTGACAAAGTCTAGCATAAGAGGCTACATTACAAACTAAAAAAAGAACTGCCACACAATATATATGAAATGTTGCGTTCTTACCTGGAAAATAGAAATTTTTGTGTCAAACACAGGGACGAGTTTTCCAACTTGTATCCCATTCTGTCTGGCGTTCCGCAGGCGTGCTGGGTCCGATCCTATATCTTATTTTTGCATCGAACCTACCGACCACAAACCTTACAACAACAGCTACCTTTGCGGATGATACAGCGGTCCTGGATTACCACCAAAATCCAACAAAGGCGTCATACAACCTACAAAGGAACTTAAACAGAATCCAGGATTGCCTAAAAACCTGGCGAATCTCGGTCAACGAACATAAATCGGTACATGTTACATTCACTTTAAACAGGGACAACTGCTCAATAGTATGCCTAAATGGTAGATAACTGATACAGACGAACACCGAAATATTTCAGTGTACACCTCGATAGGAGGCTAACCTGGCGTACGCACATATTTAATAAAAGAAAACTTCTTGGAATAGAGCTTCAGAAATTCAGCTGGATGATCGGAGAGGAATCAGGGCTGTCCACTCAGAATAAACTATTGATATATAACGCCTCAAACATTGAAATTCTGCAACGTTTTCAAAATAAGGTCCTCCGTTTGATCGTCGATGCTCCCTGGTACGTGTCCAACGATGTTCTACATAGTAATTTGTGCACTGTGATTCCCACAGTAAGTGAAGTGATAAGAGACACAAGTGAAAAATATAAGGCCCGACTGCGAACTCATCCTAATGAAATAGTGCAAACTTTGATGAATAGTCCTGAAGAAGCAAAAAGACTAAGACAATTGAAAGCTAACGAATTGTTATTAAGATTTAATTAATTGTTAAGCACATTGAATTATTGTTTCAGTAAACGAAACAAAGTATTAATATGTAAGTTAGTAAGTGTTAGGATGTAGGATAAATGGAGAGAGTTTAATGGGCATGCCATGTAATTGACGACTGTCCACTAATCATTAAACGACAAGAAAAGTACTCATTATCCTTGGCTAGATTGTAGGAATAAAGGAGTTATAAAAAAAAAATTATTGGCGAATCATTCATTCCGGATAAGTTCGTAAACGAGTTCTATTTGAAAGTCTCCAAATCTTCGATTCGGATCAAGGATCGAATTTTGTTAATAACTAGTAAGACAAATGTTTAATTTACAAGGTGATTGATTCGAGAATCAACAAATCAAATTTTTCGATTCCCTGCACTTTAATCTTAATGCATTATAGCCGAAGATTTGTTTCATATGGGTGAAATCTTTACATCATACATTTTTAAATTATCAAAAGTGAAATTGGTTTTTGATTGAAATTTGCCAGAGTGAGCATGTTGGCTCCAATTGCAAACAATTTATCTGACTTCAGATTCTTGCCACTACTTAAATATTACCCAAAAAATTACTAAAATGAAGGAAGTAACGCAAGAGAAATTGAATACCGTCTAAAATCAGCATTTGCATCCACGCAAATCATTGTAGAATGCTATGAAACATCCGTTTCCGATATTTAGAGCTTAGATCGACATTGTAAAACAAGCACGTTTTCATTTTTTAAATGAATAAGTAAGAATTTATCAATCCATTCCGCCTAAAATACATTACTTCGCTGGTAGGGACAACCCTTCAAAGTTGTTTTCATCTTTTTTCGGCGATGTTAACGCGGTGCTTAACAAACTGCTAAAAGAAAATGGAAGTAAAATTTTAATGTGTCTCCCTTGGAAATTCACAGGCTTGAAACTGGGTGTAAAATATTCATAAAACGGTGTGTGTGAAAGGTGTGAATGAAAAATATTATTCTTTTATAACATTTCGCGCTTTTTTTGCCACCTCCCTCTGCGTTGAAAGGATTTTCGGAGGAAACATAAGATTAAATGTAAATATTTAAAGGAACTTTTGCTTAAATCTTTAAGCGTATCGTCAGATCGCAAATTATGTACGGGTTTGTTTTCGCAAGTTTAGCGAGAGGTTCAACACAGTGACCTTTGGGAATTTTAGTGAGAACACTTTGCTAGTTTTTTGGAACTGTGGGGGCCATATACTTGTGAACCATAGTTAAAGAGGGAGAGTACAAAGACTTCACACATGGCAGTTTTTGCCGGAATACCCTAAAGCGCTCTAAGCGGATATAATATTTTTAATCTGCTGTATGTGGTGCGAAGTACATCAGAAACGTACGTTTTGAAGCGAAGGGTATTATCCATAATCATCGCCAGGTTTCTAGCAGAATTAGAGAGTAACAAATTGAAATCACTAATCTTTAATGAAAGTGCAGACTTACTGTTTTCCACAGTTCTAGACGCACCAAATAATAATGCAGTAGATTTAGAAGGATTAATTTTAAGCATATGGTTCCATGAAAAGTTGAATGAAAGAGATTTGATTTAGATTATGATTAATAAGATGCACAGCTTCGACAATATCTTTAAACTCTTATAAATCTGAGTATCGTCGGCGTACATTTGAAGATTGGAGTAAGAAACAAGTGTAGGCAATTGACTAGTATATATACAGGCTGGGGCAGGGAAGTATCCCTACTTTCGAGATGGAGGGGACGTGTTGGATGGGTGAGGGTAGACTCTAGTGACGCTGCAGTCTTGGAAGTTTCTCTTAGTGCCGCCACTAGTTGTAGACATGGGTTGGTCGAAAGAGCAACGCGCGTTTGCCGTCGAGACGTATTTTTCTCAAAACAGGTCTATCGTTGCAGTACAGCATGCGCTGCGTACTCGTTATCGAATTCCCCCTCGTAATGCTGTTCCAGACCGAAAATCAATTTTGTTATGGGTGGAGAACTTCCGCGCACGTGGTAGTGTTTTGCAAAACAGAGTTGGGGCTCCGAGGTCGGTTACCGTCAATTCTGAGCGGTATGTTAACATGATCCAAAAATTTCTTGAACCACAACTTCAACAGATAAGCTGGGGACTAGTGTGGTTTCAGCAGGATGGTGCCACGGCCCATACTGCTAGAAATTCCATGGCTGTTTTGAGGGAAATGTTTCCCGGGCGCTTGATCTCCCGGTACGGTGACATGCCATGGCCCGCGCGCTCGCCGGATTTAACTCCGTGCGACTACTTTTTATGGGGCTACCTCAAGAGTGAGGTGTTTAAGCATCGACCCAGGACCCTCGAAGCCTTGAAGAATGCGAATACGCCTTCAAGTTGGCTGCATTCCGCAACAGATGCTTCGCAGAGTTGTGGAGAACTTCAGAAACCGGCTACATCAGTGCATTGATAGTGAGGGACATCACTTGAATGATATGTTGTTTAAAACTAAGTAAAATTAACTTCCAGTTGTACCCTTCTGATGCCACAATAGAGTTTTGTTCTAACATTTTTTTTTATTTATTTACCTTCAAAGTTAGGGATACTTCCCTGCTCCACCCTGTACAAAATAAAATTGGACCCAGAATAGATCTTTGTGGTGCTCCCTTATTTAGACTTAAGCTAATGGAAACAACGCTACCAAATGACGCATTATTCGATATGCGTACGCACTGAGACCGCCCGCTCAAATACGAGTCCCGCATTTCCACGGCGTCGTTGCTGAAACCTATATAATGTAATATGGACAATAGTATTTATGGTTAATGGTAACAAAGGTTTTACTGAAGTCCAGCAGAATCATGGTTAATATAACAAAAGCTTTACTGAAGTCCAGCAGAATCAAAGCAGTCAACTGGCCTTTATCGCCAGCTTTAATAATCTCATCCGTAAGTTTTAACAGGGTAGTAATGCAACTGTGGTGGGGTCTAAAACCAGACCGACAAGTGGGCAGTATATTGAAAGCATTCAAGTGATTTACTAGCTGTTCATGCAATATTTTTTTCAGTACTTTGAAATGTCATTAACTTTTTTTTTAGGAACCGGAACCACGATAGAACATTTCAATACATGAGGAAAGGTACTGGTCTCTATGAAACAATGAAGTAGATGCGTAATGTACAGTAGAGCATGTGGCAGCAATAACTTTAACATGTGAACGGTGATCTTATCATCACCAACTGCGTTACTTTTGATACCGTGTCTGCATTTACATTTCGAAAAGAAAATACAGCACCAATATTATTGTATGTAGTCTCCATATACCGTGCGATAGTCTGAGCACTATCACCATCCACATCAGGTACATTATCAATAAAACCAGTATTAATTCTGCCGGGATCCAGTAAACGAGAGGGAATTTCAGTTTTCTTTTTTCGTGTTAAGTTTAATTGATGAAACTCGTATCATAGTCGCTTGCAGCTATTGGATCGCCACAAGTACCTGCTGATAGTACGCCTTTTTCTCGTTGTTGATTGCAACGGTGGTATAATTACGCAATTGCTTGTAATAATTCCAGTCCACTACAGCCCTAGTACGCTTAAATTTACTTTTAGCTTTATTTCCCAGTGTTTGTAATCATTTAATAGTATCCGTGATCCATGGCTTCCTGGCTAGGGTTTCTTTGACAGTTCTCAGAGGTGCGTGAAAATCAAATAATTGTAGTATCATATTATTAAAGAATTCAACCGTTTGCTGGATATTAATATTGAACATAAAATTAAAAGGTATAGACTGCAAATGGACAAGAAATTTAGTGTCATTGAAACGCGAAAAATCTCGGTAAGTCACATACTTTGGCTGAGAACACCTAGAACCACATGATATTTTGCAGAATACAATATCATGATCCGACATCTTCCAAGCGACAACGCCCGTCTCCTCGACATTATCTAAATCCGCAATCAGAATTACATCTAACAGAGTAGCTGTGGAATCAGTGATGTAAAAATAAAAACACTTACACGTATAAAATCCAATAGACCTTTTTTACCTTTACATATAAGTTTGCAAAGTTTGCTTACGTTACTTATAGGGGTACAAGTAGTTCACTATTTAATGTATTGAAATATCTTTCTCGGGGGTTTTTCTCAAATTTTGTTAAATTTTGTAATTTAATTCGAATAAATGATTCTTGTAGGTTTGGGGGTATCCCTAGATACCCTTACGGCAATTTTTGAATGAATTTCCAACTCAGAAAAATTAAATTAACGAATTTTAAGATCTGAAAATTAATTAATCTTTAACTTTTGAACGATGCCAACGTATATAAACCCTCTGTTTATATACCCACCACAGGAAACTGCCTGCTTTGGATATGTAACCCTTTTTACTTCTAATAAAGACTTTAAATACACAAACGAACACTTATATTGGGATTGGATTTTAAGACACACTTTGGTTCAACCAAGGCCGAATAAAGATTGATGAAAATGTATGGCATCGTTCATCTTTCTTTTATTTTAAATCGCGAAAGACCGGCGATTGTTTTATTTCACAGCCAATTTTGATAATTTAACCCAAATAGAAACTTTTCGATGACTTTCGATCAAATGATATTAGCATACGAGAACGAATGCAGTGACTTAACCAGGAGGTTGTATGTTGATGATTCTGTGGTCCGAACTGTTACCAACAAGCTTTAAACGAGAAAATCCACTGCTAATTTACAGAAACCTTTCAGATAAAAATTTAATTGATGAAATATTATTTGTTGTACTTTGCAATTTATGCTGTTGCTTATTCCAGACGATTTTTACATTAATTTGGACGAAATAAGTGAATAGAAGAATTAATGAACGAGTAGATTTGTCCATGATACCCCACACTCGTCATTATCTGGACTTATATATTATATATAATGTCCTCGCTCCAAAGACAGTTGGCTGAGGGGGGATGGTAGCGAAGAAATTTCCAATTTTCCCCGCAAGAGGGATATTTAGTTACCAACGAGTGGCCAGCCTGACATTTAGTCAGTACCGAAATGACAACTGAGAGAAGTTGTTGTTGTCGTAGATACAACGCTGAACATAACAGTATATATCTGAGCTTATATTACAATTAACAAATTATGGATTCAAATCTTTGAATAACAGTTGATAAAGTTTAATTTAAAAAAATATCCTTTTGTTTAAAAAGACTACAATAAAATACACACAGTTTAAGTACTATTTGCACATAATGGCTTATGATGGATTTTCGAAGGGTTTGAAATTTGTTGACAGAAACCAAAGCTTGAATTTGTTTCATCTTACTCAAAAAGACTTGTCTGCAAAGGTGCTAAATTACCTTAAAGGCACCTACAATTCTTTTAGTGTGAACAATAATTACTGGTATCATCTTCGTATCCAACGTGTCCTTTTTAGTATAAAAAAATAAGTAAATCATACCTAAAGCAGTCTAATTGAAAACAAAGGTAGCAAGTTGTGTGAGACAAAATAAGGTAACAGATATAATGTGTTTGCTAAAATAATCAGCAAAACATTTCCAAATGCGTGTAGGTTCCCAAACCATTATTACATAGATATAGAAATATTTTAATTGATACGTACTATCATTATCACATTTTTTAATATGTTGTGTACGTCCCGATTTACGAGATTTTAAATTTCATTTATTCTAATTACCTATCACACTAGTCCAACAATTGTTGATATATAGAATGTGTAGTTTTTATTTTTATTTACTAATTTGACAATTTCGCACTACTACTTTTAACTCGAAACCGGTCGCTCTTTCCTATTAAATTGAGTTATTGTGAGAAAGTGGACTTTTCTTTTCTTCCAACTCCAGAAATATTTTAATGTAAACTTGTGACTACCAGTATTTGCATATACAGGGTGAGTCAGCAGGAACGGACCAAACTCCAAGAATGTATTGCACACGTGAAAATAATCTAAAAAAACTCATATGTTCTTATCCGATTGTCATTTGTTTTCAAGATATAGCGTAATTACAAATAAACAAAATTTCATACATTAACATTTCTGTAATCATAACACTTTTAATAAATGTTCAAAAATACCGCCATTTACCTCTAAACATTTTATGCTTCGTCTAGGAAGGGCGTCTGTTGCTCTCCTGATTGATATCTCGACTGTTGAGCTTAACTTTGTAAACTTCATTTTTGAACCAGCCCCATAAACAATAATCTAGTGGTGTGAGATCTGGAAATCTTGGAGGCCAACTAATAGGACCACCACGACCAATCCAAATCCCTGGAAACCTATAGTCCAAACATTGCTTGATCTGGCGAGCGAAATGTGTAGGAGCTCCATCATGCTGATAATACATTTGCATTCTAATGTTTAGAGGAACATCCCCTGCATATTTAGGTAATGCTCTTCTGTGAGGCGATTCTCCAAAATGAAAGGGCCAATTAAATAACATGGACCATACTATATCACACGTTCACCGAAAACTTGTGCTAAAAATTACTTTCGACTGTTGCGTGGGGATATTTGTCTGATCATACATGAGAGTTCCGAGTATTATTAATGCCGTTACGGGTGAATGTTGATGCATTCGTAAAAGTTATGGGGGATAAAAACACGACGATTATAATTTATCCATCGACAAAATTCCATACGTTTAGCATAATCCTCCGGTTGTAGGTGCTACAACGTTGGATACAGTATGCATGTAAGTCTTGTTCGTGGAGTGTGTTTATTATTTTTTCTTGTGGAACACCCAACTGAGTACCAATTCTGCATGAGCTGGTCGTTGCATCTTCTACTAAATCCAGAATATTTTATATACTTTATATAAACCTTGTCGAGTAACTGGTTCAGATGTTATGTTAGCAACGGGAAGCATTCCGATTTCGCGCAGTTCGTTGAAAACTCTAATAAATACGTTCTTACCAGAATTTCTTTCATGTGGAAAACGTTGACGATATTCATCAACAGCAGCTGTAGCATTCCCATTACAAAAACCATAAACAAAGACCATATTCGCATATTCTAAATTTGAATAAGTGTGCGGCATTTTCTAACAAAATAATGCACTCGAAAATAAACGATAAATCACTGTCGCAATAAACTGACACTAACACATATCAGAACAACAAAATTATTGAAATGATTTTGAGCCTCAAAAGGATTGATTCAGGTAGGCGGTACGTCATATGTGATAAGAAACGTCGCTGACTTTTTGTTTACAATACAGTCCTGGAGATTGGTGCGTTCCTTCCGACTCACCTTGTAGAACGGTATACACATCCATACAATGGAAATAACACAGCAAAGTAAACCTTTACAAATTTTGCAAGCTAAAGCAGCTCGCTTATAAAATTTTGGGCTTTTGTCAACTGAAATTCTTAAGAAACGAACACTCAATATGTGCATAAATCGGAATTGTTCCTAGTTGAGTATTAATATGGAAACCGCCTTTCCAGCATTTACACAATGTATCAAACCCTCAAAGATTTTCACACCTTTTCTTCTTTAGAGCTTTACCGGCAGTGGCGTCATATATATATATATATATATATATATATATATATATATATATATATATATATAAACGGCTAACTTAATGATAAAGTACAACCCTGTGTTCAGTTTGTGGGCTAACATTCAAGAAGGAAATGGGAACACTACGTATGCAACCAGCATAGCTTAGAAATGTTAATGCCGGTCTATTATACAAATTTTATATATTATGAGTTATAGAAGAGCATTCCCTTATTTAATTAAATTCTCTATCGAATAAGCATCCGCACGTGTATTATGTAGATCCTGTTCAATGCAAATATTAATTGAATGAAGGATTACTTTTTCTGGATGTGTTATTATATTTTTTAAAGTAACTTTAAATTGTAATAAAACATGTAAATTGGATTGAAGTTTTGTTGCATTATTGATTACAGTTGGGGCAGGCGTTTACATAATAAGTCAATCAAAATAAAGTCCAACATATTGAATAAATTACAAAAATAAATGCAAACAAATTTGTATATAACTTTCAGTAGGTACAATTCTAGAAAATTCAGTAGTTTAAAGATATTTATTTCCAAAAGCATATTATTTTTTCTACATACGTAACAAGTAATATTGAATATTAACTAATAGTGAAAGAGGTTATTTGGTAATTATACCAATTTCTATATTCAAATAATATACGAGGCGTGTTTTTAAAGCAGTACCGTTTTCAAATAAAACAAAAACAAGTAAACTTTTCTTAACAATTTTATTTGTACATGAGAGCTTGTGCCTTATTCTACTTTTCTACATAATTTCCACCGAAATATTGAGGCATTTATCATATCGTGCAATCAGCTTTACAATCCCATCGTCATAGAAGTCTGCCGCCTGATTTAACAACCACTGGTCACAACTTCATAGACTTCTTGAAACTTGAGGAAACTTGAGGAAACTCATCAGACAACGATGATATCGTAAGCGTCTGTTCCCTTTCACGTTTTCGTCAACTTTCTGAAGCAAATCTTCAGTAATGACAGAAGGTCGCCCACTTCGTTCCTCCTCATGAACATTCGTGCGGCCACTTTTAAAAGCTCTCACCCATTTCCGTACCATTCCATCACTAATATAATGTTTTCTCCATATACTTCACAGATCTGACAATGAATGCCGGCCGATTTAACGCCTTTAACACTAAGAAAACGAATCACAGCGCGTATTTCACAGTCGGTGGGATTCTCGATCGGCGGAGATATTTTAAATAGTCACAAACAAACGTAACACGGTCGAATCTTTCTGTAATGGTGTCTATGGCTTCTCAGCAGATGCAGGTACACAGCGCCCAAGCGTAAAAAGCCACCGCAGTACTCACGGTAGTAGAATTTCAAAACGGTACTTACTTTAAAAACACGCCTCGTAATTCATACTTCATACAAATTCAACATTAACACTTCTACTATCCAAAGTCTACAATAACAAAAATAATATTGTCTTCGTGTCCTATATACTGTGTATTAATTTTTTACTACTTCACTACACACTTAGTATTAGGTTTGCTACAAATTCAGTGTTACCGCTACGAATTATTGAACGAAATTATTGAATTTACCCTAGAATACCGCTTATGTACTATACTCCGGTGATGTTCTAGTTGCCTATCTTACCCTTCCCGGCCATGCTTACTTAGCAGTTGAAACTGCCGAAGAAAGTAAATAGCGTTATCAGTGCAAAAGATGAATACACAAAATATTAATAATCTAATAAATTATTGTTAACATAGGTAGTTTTTCTATATATAATAAGAAAAGAAATGCATAAAAAACGAAGGGGACTGTTGTTTTATAATGCAGCGTGTCCACCTAGTACGTGGACAGACGATAGTTAAAATTATATCCTAGTATGCAGAGTGTTCAGTTACCGCTGCGCACGATACAAGTTAGTTTTTTAAATGGAACAGCCTGTATATTATTACGATTTTATATGCCTCTTTTCAATTCATGATAACTTTCATCAATATTCCCTGTATCTGTCTATCTTAGTTTTTGAGATAATTGACATATAGTTTATTTCAAATTATAAGAATATAACTGTAGACTTACAAGGCCTTTAATATTTTTATTGCACCTTCTGTGACGATAATAACCTGGCAATGCATATTGAATCTAGGGGCCGTATTGACTATAAATTACGGCCCTATAAGATAATTATAAGTTTATGTATATATACATTACAAACAGTATAAATTTACTTATTATTATTTAGTAAGCAATTCGATGTTACAAGTAATTAAAGAATTTACATATTAAATGAGATTCAAATGTACAAACAGGTAGTTACGCATATCGCAAATCATAATTCCATTTCTATTCAATTCACTTAAATTTTGTCATTACGGTCCTCAGCAGTTTGTTTGCGCATCCAGGTAGTTATTACCGCAGGTGGTGCAATAACAGCATTTAAGCCGTTCAAAGTTGTATTCTTATAATTTGAAATAAACTATACTTTTAGATTTGCCGCGAAATTCCGCTGTACCTTTAACGCCTGATGCCACAAACGCCTTACACGATCCAAATTTTACTTGATTGAGTATTTCCCGGTGTTTCAGGCAGTACATTGAAAAGTTGTTTATACCAACTGAAGTCTACAAGATGGCCATCGAAATCGTTGCCATGTTTGATTCGTGCTACTTCAATTTTTTTTAAATGGAACACCTATACATTTTTTCGTGATCCAATAGAGAAATTGTAATAGATTTTTTTTTGTAAACATTTCCCTATACCTAAAATGTGTCGTTCTATAGTATATTAAATATGAAGCTATGCGAATAAGTTTTTTTACTTTTGTTTTTCTGAAGATGTTCATTAAAAATAACCTGTAAAATTTATTGTCCAACAGACCAGTCTAATAACAGGACAAAAAATATACACAAAGATAACCATCACATTATGATAAACTAAGATAATATTATGTATCAATAAGCTACAACAAAAGAGGAAACTAAACTAAATTAAATTACTAAATTATACATGCAGGTAACTACTAAACATTATTTAAAACGGCACAAAGATCAGAACAATTGATATGAACATTAATATCAGAAATATTATTAAAGTAAGAGCACATTCTATAAATAGGCGATCTTAACATAACGTTGGTTCTGGGGAAGGGACAGTAAAAAGTTGTTGATAATCGAGCAGAATAGGAAGGAATCGCGAAAAAAAGTCTTTCCAAAAGATGAGGAGCATCGATTTTGTTGTGCAACATATTATGTAAAAATCTAATGTCAGCCTGTTTGCGTCGTTGCTGTAAGGATTGTACATGAAATGCGGCCAGTAGAATATCATGGTCAAATCCTTGACCTGGGTATACACCATTCTGTTTAAAGTAAATGTACTTAAGGAATTTTCTTTGTATATTTTCAAGTGACGACATGTGTGTTGCGTAGATTGGTGACGAATCTGTAGAGGCATATTCAAGTTTAGATCGCACTAGTGAGAAATATAGAGAG
Organism: Dynastes maya; assembly: GCA_029619315.2. NCBI lineage: Eukaryota > Metazoa > Arthropoda > Insecta > Coleoptera > Scarabaeidae > Dynastes > Dynastes maya. The sequence continues at coordinate 37,998,315 of JAROYE020000004.1, forward strand.
ATAATTGACTCCAGCGAAGAAAATTGCCTTGTTGTTTTAATAACAAAGCCCAAAGCTTTCAAAGAGGATGATGTAATATTAGTGACGTGGTCATTAAATGATAATTTTGAATTAAATGAGACACCCAAATCTCTTACACATGTACATCGCTGTATACTGACATTATTGTATAGGTAATCGTATATAACTGAGGATTTTTTACGTGAGTAGGTTATGACATTACATTTAGCTACATTCATAGAAAAGTTGTTATCTAAACACCAAGTATGGAATTTGTTAATATAAGTTTGCAGAGAAAGGCAATCAGTTGGTGTCTTCGAAAAGAGCTTTCAGTCATCACCAAACATTAATTTGTTACAATCTAAATAAGAACAAATGTCATTAACAAAGATCAAGAACATAAGAGGACCCAAATTGCCTCCTTGTGCAATTCCGGACGAAGGAGAAAATCTGTCAGATTTATGTCCAAGATAAGTTACATATTGTGTTAATTTATACACATAATTTCACATCTATTCGAAGTGAAAACCATTTTGCTTCATGCAAACTGTAATGCGATTCCTTGCATTTTGTTGAACATTTACTAACCTCTCCGGAGTATTATTTTATGTAATGTCCATGTTATGCCTTGTCTTCAGAAATTCACCCAGGAAGGTTTTTCCTGACTACTTCTATTTAACTAAATTGCAAAATTTTTTAAACGACTTTCAATAGGTTCTTATTATACTTCTTATTGCTCAAAGAAACTTAGTATGCGGTGCTAAATAAATCTATTCCTTTTATGTTGAACTCTAATTAACATTTGTCTACTTATTTTCGCTATTTATTATGTATAGATGCTGGTTAGCTTGCAACTAGACAATGTAGCTAGGAAAATGATGGTTACTTCGAGTAGATGATAAAATTGTAAAGAAAAAATAAGGTTTACACATTTGCTTTAACAAATTTCTTTAGCGAAAGTTTATAGTATTTCGTCACGGCACCTTCATTTTTAAACCAAAAGCTTATCTGCACAGCTTCATATTTAATTTACTAAAGAAGGACACATTTTAGGTATAGGGAAATGCTTACAAAAAAGATTCTGCAAGAGCTTATCTATTATATTTTGTAAAAATATACAGGATGTTCTATTAAAAAAACTGAATCTTGTAAAATCTGGTTGATATAAAAAAAATCTTCTATGTCTTGCCAAAAATTCCAGGAAATACTAAATGGAATAAAATTTGAATCATCACCCTAGCATGTAAGATGTTTAAGATATCGGCCCTTAAAGAAACATCGAGATTTTGTAAAAATCACAAATTACATATGTCAATTATCTCAAAAACTAAGATAGATAAGTATAGGGAATATTGACGAAAGTTGCCATGAATTGAAGGGAGATATCTAAAATTGTAATCACATACAGGCTATTCCGTTTAAAAAACCAAACTTGTATCGTACGCAGCGGAAACTAAACATCCTGTATACTGTATACTTGAATATAATTTTGTGTTACGCAGCATTAGCCTCCGAATATTTTTTATTTGAAATCTTTTTCTCTAAATTGCTCAGAAAAGAAATTATCTTCCGCCCACGCACAATGGACACGCTGTATATATTAAAATAAAACGAATCTCCTAAAAATATGTAGTGACCGATTATCGCTTTAATAAGCATAGTAAAGTGACCATTTATTAAACCACAGAATAAATCTGTACTGACTTTAATTTAAAAGATATTTTTTTATATATCGCTCAAATCGATACGAACCAACATTAACATAAAGGAATGGAAACACGCAAAGAAACCTGAAAGTGTGCCCGGCAATTGTTAACCTTAGCGCCTGCAATTTGGAGGAAAAAGAATGTAATCCTGTAGTACTTTAAATTTAATCAAAGTAACAAATAAAATCTCATTCGTCTACTGAATGAATAAACTGTTAAGCAGAGGAGAAAGAATAGAATTTCATTAAACGGACCCATTTCTAATCAGAACCGTACTGCACGTTGACGGATTTCTTTGACAGAATCAAATGCCTGCAATAGATCTTAACGCAAGGTGTGGGTTTCCAAGGAATTTTTCGATTTTTTCTCTGTTAAATGATTTCTTGACGATGATTGATATTTAGTACGTGTCTATCACAACAAAAATCCATTGAGAACATGTTTAAGTTAAATCGAAATAAGAAAATATTACTTCAAACGGCAGTTATTTATTTTGTTGTCACGGTGTTTGACATTCAGATTGTTTAATTTACTTTATCTTAATTATTTTCTTAGTTATTTTGTCAAGCAGTAAAAAGTATTGACGAGGATATTCAAAACAGCGTAAAATTGGCAATTATAATGGAAGCTATTGAATGCATTAAGACAAATGCGGAGCATTTTGAGTAAATTGTAAAAAATATAGTAGTAGTACTCTTTATTTCTTAGTACAAACTGGTAACAGATGTACAAGAGAAACGTCAACGATACATATACATAAATTAAAAGTATAATATATAGTTACCACCTAATCAAAGAAATCAATAAAATCTTGAATTGAGTAAGCATTAACTTGGAGACATAACTTCAGTTTTCGCTTAAAAATGTACACATTAGGATAGTCTTTCATTTCGTTAGGCAAAACATTGAACAATTTCGTTCCCATGAACATAAGACTTCTTTGAAAGGTTGATGTTTTGTGTGAAGGTGGCAACAGATAGTTTTTCCTGTTTCTAGTATCATAAGGGTGTGGCAAAATCACATTAAAAGAGTCACGAAATTTAAAAACAAAACACATAATAAATAAAACTTCAATAAGCTTTTTGGTAATAAAATGCAGTCTTCACTTTAAACAGGTTCAAAAGGACATCCTAAGAGAGTTTGTAAATCGAAATCATATTTTAATTTACTCCGATAAGGAAGATTTGGAGAAAAAATTTTTATATTTTTACTTTTACTCTTACCTTTAGCTCCTTTCTATATAAAATAGGGTGACATGTATTTGTAGTAGAACACTTACCTGAAAAGAACAAAAACGTATTAGAATCATAAAAGCAATTTACCATTAAGTGGATTTTTTAATCCCGTGACTTAAGTCTTTCGGTTTTAAAAAAGAACGCAATGTAGACTTGCAAATTATGAATTTTGTGGTAATTTTTAGAGTATTTATATACACAGGACATACTATTTTCTAACATATGAAGAATAGCACTTAACTTAACATAAGTAAGCCTGAAGAATAACACGCACGCCTACTTTTTTTTTTTTTTTTGGCATTAAGGGATCAAAGCCCATCAGCCACATTACCATCGCAATGTATCAAATTATAAAAAACTTCACCTATTAAATTGTAATTCGACAGTCAACGAGAAACTTAATAAGAACTCTGTAAATTTCAATGTTGTTAGACCTTAGTAGTAGTATTATAGAGGTGGGTAAGGCTACTTTATGTGCTACTAAATTCTCAAACAGATTTCGTCTTTGATGCTCATAACGCGGCGCGCCTACACTTTTAAACAACTTGCTTTCATGAAAGATAACTCAATCAATATACTCTTCCCGATAAATGATAATAATCTCAGATGAAAGGATAATCCCGTCTATTTGTGCCAGATACTATTCATGGTACAAGTTACTAGGAAGCAATTTAACAATTACTGAATTTCACGAAACCATCTAACTGTAATGTTATACCGCCACGACAATTAAATTCTACTAACAATTATCCTTCGTCATGGGATCACGACGAAGCCCGAAAATGACTGGCAGCATTTTACCTACTTGCAAGTCAATTTCGTTAAAGTTTTTCACTTCCCAAAGGAACTAAATAGGTAAGTACAGTCTTTTCTTCTACGTTACCTTTTGTTTCGCTTATTAAATGCTAACCAGGCATCGTTGTATTGCTACTTATATACAGTTATATACGTGTGTATATGCATAGCACGTATACACCTATTATGTCTTGTCTGGCTTAAAACAATCACGCTCGATTTAGTGATTCCGCAAGGTAAATGAATACCCGACCTCGGCATAGTTAATCCTTTCACGCTCAATTAACCTCTCCCCGTGATATGACCATTATTGTGGCGTCCCCCTGTCTAATTTTAAATGCGTTTCGTCATCTGTGTTGTAATAATAATGATGGTAATACGGATAATCGTCATGTATGCCGTACGAATATACTCCTGGCGAGATTTATTAGATGAACATGGTAAAGTATTACATCTACACACGCATGTATACTGCACAGTACATTCGTGATAATTTATCATACTGTGCGTGATAGAAGAGTTTCAAGTTTGTGTTTCTGTAATGAACACCCGGGGATATTAATGGTATTGCATATCTATTTGTTCTTTTTTATGTTATTAAAACTATTAAATTCATTAAGGCGTGTTTAATAAGTCTGCATCTATTACATTTATGTGTAATGGGATTCGGTACGTTAATGACGCAATGTCAAAGTCCGCAGGAGAAAATAATTGAGGTAAATATAAATTAAAAAGAGCCGCACCACCAATCTACGACCACGTACTCTTTCAGAATCGTCTTATTATTAATGCTAATAGCCTTTTAACAGTCTCTCGGATTCACTGTTAATAACAATAGTCACCAATATTCACTACTAATAAAACAACTGAGATGTCTGAAATTTTCAAAATATATTCTTAAAAAGAATATATGTAGGTACGGGTGTGTATCAAATATAAACGGGACTGATTTTCTTAAAAAATCCGGAGGGCTTCTAGACCTGGAAGGGGTTGATGCGCAGATAGCCTGTACCGTTAGGGGGAGAAGAGAACCAATCGCAACTCTCTCGGGTCTCTTTAGTATCAAAAGAAACCATAAGCGAGAAAGAAGTGCATATCTCCGTGGGGCAGCGGATTATCATAAAATTTTTGGTCAAGAAAGGAGTGAACCCAACCGACATTTTGCGGAGTTTACAGACACAATTCGGGGATAAAACCCTGCCAAGAATCCATATGTTTGCATGGCACAAAACATTTTCTGGAGAGCGCGAAAAGTTCGAGAACGAGAGCCATGACCGCCGCCCAAGGACAAATGTGACCGAGGCCAACATCGAGGTGGTCCGAAATCTCATAGAGGGAAATCAGCGCATAACTCTCATCGAAATCGTTGCGGAAGTAACGTCTGTTATCGGAGGATCACAAGTGACATCGATTGGAGGTTTCGCAGCGATTCTTCAATCCATACCAGCAAGAGTATGTGGCCTTTTTGAATCGCATCGTCACCTGTGACGATACTTGGGTGCACCACTACACGCCCAAGTCGATACAGGCGAGTATGGAGTGGAGCAAGAGCGGCGAGAGGGCACCGGTGAAGGCAAAGACGCGGTTGTCAGCCGGAAAGGTAATGGCAACAGTTTTGATCGGCAAGGTGCTTTTCACGTTGATTTTCTCCACGATCGACGCACAATTAATACGCAATATTATTGTGAAGTACTGGATGCCGCGAAATTGTCATTCCGAAAGAAAAGGAAGAAGCAATGGGCCAGAAGTGTAATTCTTCTGCATGATAACGCCAGGCCTCATGTGCGTAACGTCATGATGCAAAAAGTGGATGTATTAGGATAGGAAACGCTGGAACATTCACCCTATAATCCAGACTTGTCACTTTGTGATTTCCATCTTTTTGGACCCCTCAAAAATTGTTTGGAGGCCATCGTTTCGAGGACAACGAAGCGATGGAAACGTTTGTGCTCCAATGGCTACACGAACGTCCGAAGAGTTTTTACGTTGATGGAATCCCCAATCTCCCAATCCGATGGGAAAAATGTATTTCTAGGGCGGGAGAGTATGTAGAAAAATAATATACAGCATAATCGGCATTTTTCGGAAATGCGAGAGCGAAGTCGTGTCTTACACGTGTACCTGACCGAATGCGCCGTTTATAACGTGAGCAAGGTGCACAAGTAAATTTGCGTTTGCACAATTTTGACAAGCAAATGACATTTCACAGTGACATTCAACACAGCACACGTTTAGATGCGTTGAGTTCGTGTAAAATCGGGTGATCATAGTACGCTCGCTCTTACGCTATACTTGTTAGCTTAGTTAAATAAAGTTAGAATTTTTTAAAAAACGAGTTTCGTTTATATTTGATACACCCTCGTACAACCTACTTACTGTTCATGTTCGCCATTATTACATCGTAATTCAGCTGTATTACTGAAAGAATAACTAAAAATTGAGATGTTCATATAGTTACAAATTAACATCACTATTGAATTAGCTTAGTTAAACATTTTGTGAAAGCATATTAGCATAACAAGTATCATTCACAGACGTCAAAGCACTTCCTGCCAATGCAAAAGAAACGGAAATATTTGGTTAGCCGACTATTATTTTCCTATGTAATTATCCTTCCTAATGAAATATGAAAAATATATGCTTTGAGTGTGGTTTCCGCAACAAATTATTTCAAGCAAGCCGTGTTCCAGGTCACTATTAAGCTCATATATATCGAGGAATTCAATAAACGCTAGCAATTTCTATCGGCACCCACTTCATTCTTTTTGCTTTCCGCTGTTGATTTTTATGATCCGCTTACAAATAACGTCCAAAATAGCTCAAGGCGTTCCACTAGACCACCGATGTAGATAATGTTTAAATAACATGACAAAGTAATTTTATTATTCTATTAACAATAGCGCCTTTAAAGTTCCATTTAGGTGTAGATTACAGGTGCAATTTTCATCAATCCGGAATGGTTTCGGTTTTCTACCGATTAGGTACTTTCTATTCCCTATTGTTTATTTTGAAAAGTACATCAAAGCAAGACCTGCGTTTACAATTTATACTTATTTTTACACAATATACATACCGTTTCTAAAAAACCTTGAACGTTAAAATGAGATTGTATATCCATCAAGAAATTCCAGATAGTTGCAATTAAGTGCAGAAGAGCTTACCCGCAAGGGCCCGCAATAAATGACATCATGTTCAAGAACGTCATGAAGTTCAGAAGTCCTACATAATATTTTAATTATTAGAGCGAGTCAAATCGATCCCCGCAGCAGAGTCGGAGTCAGGCGCATGGGCCGCTTATTATAAATAGCGTATATGTGACTCGCAGCAGACATGTGATATTTTAAAATCAATACAGTAGAGTAAAAAATTGAAGCCGACGCAATAATAATGTTTGGTAAATAGAGCGAATACATGCACACGCTGAGGTGTTTTTATTGTCATTATTTTTTTTTTGTTTGAAAACGGTATGCGTTGTAAATGTGGTGTAATAAGGTAACAACTGTAAAAACTAACCAAAGTAGTTATTCAAAAATTTGTTGTACTTAATAACGTAACAATAAATAATAATATAAAAAATAAAAGGAGCTTCTTAATAAAGCGGATAGGCTTGTTGAAAAAGTTGCACCATCAGGTATGTTTCCACATTTGCCTCGGTGAAGGATGTTCGCCACGAAGAAAGAAATGTACTTATATTTCGAGAAAGACCGTTCCACATCTACCGAAGTAAGACAGGCATAATTAAAATAATCATTAGAGTTAGCTAAGGAATCTGCAGATGTCCCACCACACATTTGTCTTAATCTCGTGTAATCGAAATTCTTTTTTAAAATACTGTCGAACTTAGCTAAAACGCGACCACTTATTGCGTCGTTTATACCGTGTATTAACTTCGTCCACGATTTGCACTGACTCTACCAACGACAATCCAGTATTTTGCAATTTTTCTACTGCCTCTGCTAACCCTTTATAATTGTTCCTAATACTTTTTAAATCTGTTTCAACAGAAGGATCTAGAAATCTTTTCTGGCTCTCCTTAATAGCTGTAGCTTTGGCAGGGTCGAATTGCAAAATCATAGATTTGACATCTTGGAAATGATGAGAATAATAAAAAGCGGCTTGCAACCACGTTCCCCAACGCGTAGGAATAGGCTGTGGTGGTTCGCGAATACCAGGACAAAACCTGTGGAATGCTCCAATCCGTTTAGGACTTTTGGGAAACACTTTTTTTGTATTTGCTATTAATGCATCCACCTCCGGGTAACATTCTCGAATAGTTTGTGCCACAAGATGTAAAGCATGGACTTTACACGTAACATGTAAAAGTCGCTCACACTTTTCTTTAAGAAAACGGCCTACACTACACATTGTCGCGGCACCATCGCTCATGAACATCAACAGTTGACACTTGGAATTGTTGTAACGTATCGAGCACTACGGCCGTAATTGCTTCACCAGTACATTCTTTTGGTCTTTTACTAGCTAATAAAATTGCAGATTTCGGTTTAACAGGATCTAGTACTCGTACTATAATATTCAAAATAGATTTTTTTTCGTAATCTGTCGTCTCATCAAGACACTGCCACAGCTGTTTATCTTTTAATTCTGCTTTAATCCTATTTTCGATATCCTTACGTATACATGGTAGATCTCTCCGTAACGCTGTCCGTGATGGTAAGTTCCACTCGGGATTTTATGTACGCCAAAACTGTCGAAACGCTTCTTTATCGAGTACGCGAAGCGGTAGACCACATACAATAAACATTAAAAGTAAATCCAACTGAAATTGGGTTTGAGGTGGCACGGCATTTTTCTTATTTTGTGCTGTACACTATTAATATGTCTTTTACAGTCGCGTTTGTTCCAGCACATTAACGGTATTTTACAAACTCTACACAACATTTTGGTTCCATTGTAGTTTAAATCTGGAAATTCACTGATAAATTTAGTCACTTTACTAGCTAACGGCCGATTATTTTCCTTGCGTATGTTAGACATACTTACATATATAAATTATATTCATCTATAATAAGTACGACTAACGCTGCGAAGGGTTGACGAGAGACTGTTGCAATAAATCAATAAATTGAAGGCCGTGCCGACTCATCTGTATACATACATATGTGGCGTCATGGGCCCGGCAATCTCATTTCTAACCTGGCGCGGGGCTCTCTTGGCCCGCTCTATTAATTACATTAAATATAGGATATTCTATGTCCTGAAGAAGTTAGCAAACGATACTGCTTTTGAAATAGATACCACTTTTAGAAAAAAATATTTGCACAATATAAGTTATATCTAGAAACCTATTTTTTGAGAACCGCAGGCAGAATTGTAACGAATACATAGTAAATGTAGCTAGTCCTACTTTTGCTGTTCTAGTTCCAACGGTTTCACTGTTTTATTATAGTATGCTGCAGTTATTCCATCTCCTAAAACTCTTAAATAAAAAAAAACTATCTGGTGAATGATGAAGTCTGTTATTTAAGAATAAGAATAATTCAGTTAATACTTACGTCAACTTCTATACTGAGCGGTATAAATTAATATTTTAAGTGATTTTATTTTAATAAGCTATCTAATATAGCATTACTGCTGCTAAACATTAAATAATCAAGGAGGGAGACAAATTTAACAAATTGCAAATTTAAATCTGCCATTGTGTTCATTTGTATTGTATTTCTATATTGTTGCATTATCCAATGCCAGAAATTTTGTTAACATTGGAAACCAGATCCCAAAAAATATATTGTACTAAATTCATAAGAATTTCTCTGATGAATATAGTGGTAAATAAATCCTAAACAAGAAATAAACAAACCTGGCAATAACATTGTCTTTGTAACTATATGTATTTGGATTTAATTAAATCTCTAGCCATTCTCTCCCAATTGTTAAAGATTATACAACCTTATCACAAAATTCTAGCATGTGATGCAGTGACCTAGCCTCGATCATATCTAAAGCGCTACTGAGATATACTCCCTCGGTGTAAGTGTATATAGTTGCAGTAGACGCTTGCATCTGCTTGGTGTCATTAACTTTAATTAGGTGATTACAGAAATTTATTACCATCTACGTAATTTAATTGCATCTAACCTTTTTTCGCGACAATTCTATCTTGGTGTGTAATCTATTGGCATGTATAAATACAGCGGAGGGCACCAAACAAAGAAGGAGCCAGTCTAGTCTAAGTATCACTGTATACACTTCGTATGGAAGGTACATACAATGAATTATGTAGGGACGCAAGATATTTATTATGGTGGGCAGTAGTGAATGTAGGTGATTATATGAGAATAATAAAAGTTTTCTTTTGAACATATTTTTCCTTATATGCTTACATGTCCGTATGTGTACAATAACGTTCATTATTACCTGGACATGAAATTCAATGCCCCAATAAATAGATACAACTCAACGTTATTAAGGAACCTATAATGATGATGTGTGACTTCTTTATTACTACTGATGAGATAAAAACCAGTAACAATTTGTTTCTATATACATAATCCCTTTCTTTATTGGATGGCAGATGCGCTGGCATTTTTTTCTATATAAACGTGACAAATTACACATAGCATGTAGAGTGAAGTATGAAGATGTTTTTGCAAGAAAATTAACTTCGATGTCAGGATGTTAGAGTTATGTTTCAATGAAATTAATGTTAAATAAGACATTTTATTCAACAAAAACGTACTTACCAAATTAATGAAACTGGGTTAATAAATAAGTAATGAAAGCACAGAAACTAATATCAGTAAAGCGCTATAAAGCTGCACTAATAATCCCTTATTCGTTATTTTAAGGAATAAAAATAAGTTGAAACTGAGAACAAGGGACAGTATGTAGCGTACAACAGCAGTGCAATAAATATTGTTTATCCTCTCTATAATAAGACGTGGAAGTTCTCCCTTAGTTACCTAGTTTTAATATGCATATATGGTAAACTTAAATAATTACTTCCTTATAATAAATTAGTTGTATAGGACACATTAACAAAATTTTACGAGATAAGCAAAAAGAGAAAACCAATAACCATAAAGTAACGCATCAGTGGTCCAGTGGGAAAACGGTCTGTTGCTAGCAGTGACACATTAAAAGCCTTGCGTTCGAGTCATACCAGAAACGGCGGGTCAAGCACAATCTTGAGTTATCATTAATCTGGGCAAACATGCGGTAACAGCCAGAGGCGTGGCGAGCGCATAAAAGTTTACACATAAAATAGGAGGTAAGAAATAAATTATAAAACGTGCTGAAACACTTACCGTTTTAAAAGTCTTCCGTGAAATCACAAACTGTGTAATATCTGTTAAATATTTGAATCATTAGATATGTTTCCACAGCTGTTTCAGTCAAGTGAGTACGACGTGCGGAATAAATGTTTTTTAATGCCGAAAACGACCGTTCGACATCTAGCGATGTTATATTTGCAGATTTAAAATTATCTTTGAAACAACTTAATGCATTTTCACACGCACCTTCACAAATTTGTGTTAATATAAGAAAATCCGAGTCTTTCCCTAAAACACTTTCAAATTTTCGTATTACACACCAATTTGTTTCGCCTTCTACATCGCATAACTATGCGTGAGCATCATTCACCATTTGAACAGAATCCATTAGCGACATCGAAACATTTTGTAATTTTTCTATTCCCTCCGCTAGTCCGAAATAATTGTTGTGAATAGTTTGTAAATCTGTTTATCTTGAAATATTTCCTGGCTTTTCTTGATTGCAGCTTCTGTCGGATTGAATTTTAAAACGACCTTCTTTACTTGATCAAAATATTTGTTGTAGTAAAACCCAGCCTGCAACCATGCTCCCCAACGTGTAACAATCGGCTGTGGTGGTTCAAGTAAATCAGGACACAGTTTGTGAAATAGTCCGGTACGTTTCGGGGACTTTAGAAACACTGCATTTGTACTAGCAATCAATGCATTTACTAGCGGAAAACATGTAGGAATCGTTTGTGCCACAAGATGTAGAGTATTGATTTTACACGTTACGTGTAAGAAGTTACCACTGTGCTCTTTAAGAGATCGGCCCAAAGAACGCATGTTTGCGGCATCATCACTCATAAACATTAAAAGTTGCCTAGTTGAAACTTCAAATTTGTTCAATGAGTCCAACACCACCTTTAAAATCTCATCGGCAGTACAATTTATAACTCTTTTGGAAGCAAGTAAGAAGGAGGATGACGGTCGATGTGGTTCCATTGTACGTACCATTACATTAACCACAGAATGGTTTTGACGATCTGTTGTTTCGTCCACACACAACCACGGTTTTTTATCTTCCAATTCCGTTTTCATTCTCTTTTCTATATGTTCACGAGAAAATGGCACTACATTTCGTATCGATGTCCGAGTAGAAAATTTACAGTCCGCATATTTATTCCACAAGGAGACAAATGCTTCTTTGCCTAGTAAACGAAACGACAGATTACATAAAATAAGAGTAACACATAAATCAAATGTAAATTTTTCTTGGTATCATATGCCACTTTTCCCAGAAGAATGCTGTTTGTTTTCGATGTAACGTTGACAATGGCTTCTGGACCAACACATTAAAGGGATTGTATAAACTAGACATTAAATTTTAACGCCATCAAAAATTAAGTCCGGCATGTCCACTATAAAGTTTTTAGCTGTGTCTGCCATTGGTCCTTTTCTCGATGTACCTAACTGCGACATTTTTAAAGCAAACATAAGCGTACAATTACGAAATAAGTTACGACAGCCTACATATACACAGAACTACTCGCATACAGCATCGATTTAGTACTGACGCTGTGAACGCGTGAAATAAATAATCGCCGACTCTGCACCACATATCTACTACACTGACTGTTACCGCTGTTTGTCCAGACTAGTTATCATTCTCATTCGTATATTGGGAGATAATTGACTGTGCTTTATTAGTTTATAAACTCCGTTGGGTTATTTACTACATAAACAAGGAAAACAAAAGATCGTAGAGTGTATGTATTTAAAATTGAAAAACGTAAAGGAATAAAAAAAATTGCAGTCTTCCGCTTCTTAGTAATTATTAATTGGTCTTTGCGGTGAATTGATAGTTACAATTTGAGAAATATGTACAAATTGTATTGTAAGGCAGTGTATCGTTATTTAAACAACAAAACATGTATGTAGACTAAGCATCGCTGTTACCAGTACAATTTCGTGGTGTTGGGCTAATAAATATAATGAGAGCACAACTGCAGTAACTTAGCAGAAATTTACGGAATAAGAATAAGTTTAGTTGTTCATACAATAAGATTTAGTAAGTACATCAAATATTATAGTTAGGGGGGAAAGTGTTGCTACAATATAAATTTATGTGCATGCAATGAGTAATTTCATGGTATAGTACAATGCATTGTAAAAGTTCCCTTCAATAGAGTATCGCAAGGTATTAGCAAAGTTTTTAAAGGACAAGAGATGAACGTATGTTTCAGTTTGCGAAACACACTCAAAAACCTTCTTGGCAATCCAAGAGATAAACCGGATATGAGAGAAAGGTCGGGAATTTACAAAATTGCATGTGGTGATTGCGATAAAGCTTATATTAGTCAAGCGAATCGAGCGATAGGTACTAGATTCAATGAACACATAAGGTGTTACAGGTACGGGAAGATAGAAGCGTCAAGTGTAGCAACGATACAGGGCATAATATTAAATTAGAAAACCTAAAATTGATTAAAAACGTGATTTCGCCGATTGAATCGGACGCATATGAGACTATGTACATAAATAAGAATACAAACCTAATCAATAAACAGAAGGGGCCTTTACACCTCTCTTGTCTTTTCGATTTATTACGGTAACAGGTCTTTGATTTATGGTTGTGCTATAATGCATGTTGTTCAGTCTTTAGGCAAGGATAGGCGGAAAGAAAGCAAATTTGACGGATAGAAAAGGACATTGTCTCACTCGTTTTTTATTTTTATTGTGAAATGCTTTCCGGGATCTCTCTGGACGAAAAACATATTTCTTTACAGATCGCTAGTCGTTGAAACGAATTGATATGTCGTGGCTTTTCTTATTGTAAATGCTTATATTGTTGTGTTTATCGGCAACAGGAATCCTATATTATTGGCTTTATAATGTAGTTCCAGCTTCGACCACGGGATGTCGCCGCGCGCATCAAGAATGCTTACTCAGAATACGACCAGCTGTCGAAAAATAAGTGTTTATTAATTCGGGGAAGTTGTTTGCGGTTTCAGTGACTAAGAAAAAGGGTGTGATCTTAATCAAGCACGGTGCACATTGACGAATCTTACCGAATGGTATGCCCCTGTGTCCAGAGGTTCATCAACAAAAAAGTAAGTAACATTTAACCAAATTTATTTACACAAATACGAAATTAAAAATAAAAATCTTTAACATAATAAAATAACATACGTTTCTCGGATTCTTGCAATAACAAAAAGTAAAGATCTGTCAAAATCTACAAAAAATCTGATCGGTAACGTAACATACTCAATAAACTTCGGACATTTATAATGAAAGCATTGCAAATGTGCATAGATTTAAACATTTATACGTTATGTTTGTGAGATAAAAACATAAACAGTCTAACATTGATTTACGGACTTTGTGCAACGTTTGAATAGCTTTATATTTCCGCTGAAGTACGGGAAAGGAAAACGCGTCGCTCTTTACGGACTTGTGATATTTTACAACTAAAACGGATACACGGAATTATACGCAAACAATTATCGCTACCATGCAAAGGCCAGTAATCCGTACGATTGCGGGATATTGACGCTGTCGCCTGAACATCGCAAAAGCCAGATAATTCCGAAGATTGCGAAGCACGATCGGAGGGTCCTTCTGCTCAGCTTAAAGGCCGGGCATATAAGACATCGCAATGACATTTGGTTTATATAGCAGATTTCGGGTGTGACGCGCTACTTTTTGTCACTGACGTATTTCGACCTTGTACGTGAAGTGGATTACGAGCACGCTGTTGCACAAATTCCACAGGTATTGAACTTACATAATAAGTATACTAACGCTCAACATAAACAAGGTACACGTGCGCTCAAAATAGTCGGTTCAGGTTCTTTGAAAAATTAATTAATAAGAATGAAATAAAAGTTTACCAATTGATACAAGATTTACAGACTGGTTATAAAAGGTGAAAATAAAATTATTTTTTTTTGTCTTTTCTAGATTTAGCAGTCTTTATAATCTAACGAACGTTGATGGTTCGTCACAGGATGGAACTACTACATGTTCTAGCATTTCGTACAGATCTTTTTCCGCCTTTTCTGCTCATTTAACATTCTTCTTAGCCTAAGGGGCAAAAGTAGGTACTTGTATATATCTTTTTGTAGAGTAGGGATAGAGCGGGTTCGTTAGATTTAATATATGTTTTCTCACATCAACCGGTACGCGGCTGAGGATGATGGCCCAGGTGTCTTCGAAACGGTCTTTCCGAGTTAATTAATAATTTATGTGGTGCAGAGTGTGCCGAAAATATTATTGTTGCCATTGTAAAAGGTACATTATTTCTGCAGAGATCTCTTTCATGCGTTTTTTGTTTATGCAAGTGTTTATTCCATAGATAACATTTACAAACCAACTTTTGTGCTATGACTAGGTATATATTATGACTTTGGATATACATATATTGGGGCGAAAAATACGGTGCTAACATTTGGAGCACTATTGCCGCTGCAAAAACAGCGAACCCTACAACAGAAATTGGTACCGTTTCTCAAGATAACATTGAAATAAATCAAAGAAAACCCATACATATTGACTTGCTGTTGAAGAAAATTGAAATGCTCAAAAGAGAAAGAGATTTGGTTCAGTGAGAAGCTGAAATTTGTCGTCGGGGGGTCACATTAAGTGCATCAAGCAGCCCACGAAGCAGAAATTCACGGAGCGACAGTGTCCACAGTTCCTCAGGGCCAAGTACACGCATGCGTACGGTTGGCGATATGCTTTGTGAATTTGACGGAACTGGCAATACGTTCTGGAGATTGAAGCGCACAAGTGGAGCTGTTGTGTGCCACGTATAGTCTGGATGATAATGCGACCAAGCTATTGCTAAGTATGAAGCTGCCAACTGGTTTTATTAGAAAGCCGAACATATTACCTTAAATGTTACGGATCTGTGGGAGCAGATGGAGGTTATGTGCTACCATCGAACGTCGGCAGTGGCCCTTCAAAAAGAATTTGAAGGAAGAATGTGGACGCATACGGAATCCTTCACACAATACTATCACGACAAAGTAATATTGGCTAGTAAACTGCTTATCCGGGGGGCAGATATGGTGGACTACTTGATTGATGGAATTGGTGAGTTACATTTGAAAAATCAAGCCCGTGCCATGTGTTTTGAAAAAAAGAAAATTGTTAATGGCATATAGAAATATTGCCTTAACGCCAAAAAAGTGCAGTGAGCGCGAGTGTAAAAACGAAGGGAGACCAGCTAAGTTACACGGGAAAACAGTAAAAACCCCGCGGCAGCAAACAGTTCGCTGCTACAATTGTTCGGAGACAGGACACTAGTCTATGGAGTGCAGCTAACCAAGGCGAGTCAAGGGATCCTGCTTCCGATGTGGATCGATGACACCGGATCAGCGATTGTCCACAGAGCCGCCGGACATCGACGCCGACCTCGTCAACGTCGGGACCGTCAACGCTTGTTGTGCAGCAAGAAGAACTTCCTCCGCCTTACATGGTAACGGCCACGTACTCCGTGACTGACTTAAATAATGTCTGTTGTCAATTTGTCGTGAGCGCTATGTTAGATTCGGGTTCCACGATCAGTTTAATAAAGGGAAGTTATGTTCCATTGCATACCCGGGCGCCGATTGACAAACAATGTAATTTTGGGGGACTTAATAATTCAAAGTTGAGAGCGGATAGAACTTTTACTAAGGAAGTTGAAATTGACGGGATTAGCGCAATATTACAATTTTTAGTGGTACCGGATGATACGCAGCGATTATCGGTCGCGATTTCGTTCGCGATTTCGTTCGCAATCCAAAAGTAAGCGGTAACCTTGGAATTTTTTAACAAACTAGAACTAGTAGATGCCTAACTGACAATCTTGGTTTTGTACAACAAATTTTGAACATTGATTATGTTGATATGCTGGTGAAGGTTAACGAAGACTTAAAAATAAACGCTAAATTAGATACAAACATTGTTGAAAAGATTCATGGCTCATATGTAAATGACTACCTCAAAGTCTTCGAGAACAGTACACCTAAGAATGAATTTGAGATCTTAAGTAACATCAGTTTCCGACCGCGAAGATTGTCATTTGTAGACAATGTAATTCGACCGAGCAAATCACCATACGCGAGTCCGACCGTTTTAATGCGTAAGAAAAACGGTGAGATTCGTTTGTGCGTTGACTATCGCGCACTAAATAAGCTGACGATCAATGATAACTATCCGACACAATTGATTGAGGATAATATTGATCAATTAAGAGGGAAGAGATATTATACTGCTTTAGATTTGAAAGATGGATTTTATCACGTAAAAATGACTGAATCGTCGGTCAAATATGCATCTTTTGTTACGCCTCTAAGTCAATTCGAATACTTAGTTTATCCTTTCGGATTGATTAACGGACCTAAAGTTTTCATTAGATATATTACAAGCATTTTTGAAAAACAAGTGGGACCGCGTGATTGACCGCGTCGAATTCGCACTGAACAACACAATGTCGCGTTCAATAGGGAGATCTCCGAGCGAACTGTTATTTGGTGTCGCAGAATTGGGAGAAATCAACAACAATATTCGACTTATGCTGGAACAAAATAGTGATCGTAACTTAGAGGAAGTGAAGAAAATATTGTGTAAATTCAAGAAAATAATGAAAGATTGCACAATAAAAAGCCTAAAGCCGCGCACGTACAGCGTAGGAGATTACGTAATGACTAAGAAAGTTGATACAACAGTTGGTATAAACAAAAAATTAATACCTGAGTTTAAAAATCCATATATTGTAACAAAAGTCTTGGACCACGATAGATACATAATTAATGATATAGAAGGGTTTCAAATAACACGAACTCCATATACCGGCATTTTATCCCCAGATCGTATGAAACCATATGTGCAATAAAATAGATACTTGTATAAACTGTAGTGTCAATCAAAGTATGTATTTAGAGACTTTTATATTTGTAATATTCAATGATAATTAATTATTCTCCCGATAGAGAAACTCAGGTCAGAGGTAACAATGAATTGGTCACGGACACTCTTTGTGTTATTTCGACATGCAGGCACAAACGGACACTACTATTTTATTTCGAGGGTGCATTATTGTCTGCATTATACTGATGCGTCTGCCTAGGTATTTACGCAAGGGTGCAATAACCAGATACTTTCGAGAACATACGAAAATATGAAGAGAGGTCGTGTTTGTCTATTGCGAGAGCAACATCGTCGTGTTTGTCACCTTAAGTAAATAATAAGTACATTAATTTCAGCATTGTAGTTATTTTTTCTCACTACATATCCTGACATACCTCCTACATGTTAGTTCTTTCTTCTTCTAGCTGCTACAATTAATAGAAGAAAGAATGCTTTCTTCACGCAGAAATCTAGAAAGTCGAGCTTCTAATTAAGATAACTTGAAAATCACGTCGCATCAAAGATGATTTATTGTTGTAATCCAAATTTCCATTTTGAACAGTTTGAACATTTCAAAACGGTATTTTCAATTCTTTCAGCTATTATTGTTTGGAAAATGATAATTTGGAAAGCGCCTGGTAACGCATAGCGAAATATATAATTGGTTTGCATTACCCACTGGCTCTGGCCCTGTTAGCACTTACTATTTCCCCCTTTGTCCCAACAAAATCATTTATGGCATTTATTTTCTTGCGATATAATTTGTTACGTAAAAGCCATTCAACTCCTTTAAGCGACAATCTTGTTAAAAGTGATATCATGAACACGAAAACGATAATTAGCTAGTATTATTGATACCGTAATAACTGTCATAGGTCAGCGCAGCCGTTACGGCAACAATAGCGATAAATACGTCCCCGCATCAGACGCTGATTCCGCGTTCGCCCTGATTAGGCAAAAGCCGAAGGGATCACCATACGTTTTCGATTGATTCGTTCGGAAACCGCTCCGTCGTCCGCAATTTGTTAAACAACCGACAATTAATCCGATCAGCCGCTAAATGAATAGAAAACCATTTAACGGCGGCCAATGCAGATCACAGAACGATTAACTATTCGCCTAACGGTTCGTTTGTGATCGCTGTCTCGCTAATTGATAAAACCCGTGCTGCTTATTCGATGCTTCTGGTAAGCGATCAACGAACGAAAATTTTAAATCCCTGTAATGCGTACATTAGTTATTTTGAGTGTAAGTGAAGTAAAACAACAAACAATAAGTCAGTAACATCATTATTTTAAAGCATGCAATGCTTTTCCAGATTGATAGCAAGTGCTACGAACAGCTAACTCATTAGCAACACCCATACAACTGAATTGTATTTACCAATTTTAATACATATTTGTACCATCATGAAACATATCAATTGACAACTAAATTTGATTTAATAACTCCAAAACGTATCAAATAGAAGCATATATTTCATAAATTTTTGGCATGGCAGGTAGTAATATCCATTTGTTCGCACCACAACATCTTTCTCTCTGATAGTCTGATTTAATAGCTATGCCATAGCTATTAAACGGATATTGTTTTCTTTTTTTTATTTTGTATTTTGTAATTGTCGAAGACTACATACCATATGTATGACATGTTACACTAGTGACACAACGTCGTTCCTAGTTAATTTTCTTCGTTTTGCAATTTTCTTATTCTTTACATTAGTCTAGTATAGTCTTTTCCTACCTCTCATTCGTTCCCCCGGTGTTTCAAACATATTTTTTGCTAGTCTGAACTCACGTTAGCTAGCAGAACAGAAGAACTACGTTCAGGTAGGTCTGTAATTTCTTTGATTGTTCTTCTCCCCTCCCACTATTTTATTTTCTCTTGCGCTACAGTACGTACCTTGTACTAAACTTAATTGATTTTGTAAATCTATAGGTTCCGAGTTTAGTGACTATTCTGGTAAGTTGAATTGCAAAAACTTTTTTACTTGGGTAAACAAACAGTTATTACCTGATATTCACCACGATGCGTACTTGTTCTTAATAATGGATAATCTCGCAAGATCAAAATAGAGCGGATTCCAGCTTCGAGTCCAAAAGAATCTAAAATGAGTGGCTTATAGCACGGCTTTCAAGAAAACTTTAGAAAGCCTTAATTGTATTATATTTAAAGATTATCTGTTGTATATAAGGAGCCATAAGACAGCCGATTTGCAATACAAGCTTGATCCTCTACTAGCATCACCTGGCCATAGATTGCTTTCGCATCATCCCGATCTGAACCCTCTTGAAAATATTTCGGCTAACATTTGGCAATGGGTTGCGGCATGCAATGTGATATTTAAGCTGGCAGACGTGGAAGCTCTAACGAGGCATAAAGTTGCTACAATAGGTCCTGAAGAATGGGAGCCTGTTTGTAGACGTTTTGACAAAGTAGTCCGTGAATATTTAGAGAACCTGATATGCGACGATGGATTCAGGAAAGATCAGTTTATTTTTTGGTACTCGTCCGGTAATCGTAAGATGTATGCCCTAATAGTAGTTAGCTCGGAAAGTTTTCCCGTATATATTCTTAACGTATCGGACCGAGAAAAAAAATCAATTTTAAGGTTTTCCCGCATCTATTCTTGATATCTGACGGAGCGAGGTGACGGCAGAGATGGAGAGTACAGTGATTATTAGGTTAAAAGAAGACTTACTTGACAATGTAGCAGAGGAAATATAAATAATTGAAACCACAGACATTAGGAATACTATTATATGTGTTTGGTACTATGCGCAGCTTAGTACAGTATACCACGCATATTACAGTTTAGCTTGTAAATAGCCGACTATTGCCTATTAAATTGGCTTACATATATAACTTTAATTCAAAATGGGGGATGACTACCGGAAATTTTCATGATAAAGACGAGTAGGTAACAGGGCTAATAGGAATATATAGTACCTATTTTTGCACTGTATCTTCTTATCTGAACTATCCTGAATTTGTAATGTTGCGTTTCTGTTCCTGCGTCAAAATGTAATACTACACATGTCCCGGCGTCAAAATGTAATAACTTCCATATTCCTAGACGTAAAATTACAAAGCGACTGTTTTTACACCTTGCCAAGCTATATAAGACGGGCTCTGTTCACTAGTGACATCTCTGGATGATATACAGGAGATTTTTGGATAAAGAATATATGACGGTTTTACTTTTAGACAACCTTTTCTTAATCAATTAGATGTTACTGAGTGATTCAGATGGGAATAAAATATACAACATCAACTTCTCTTATTTTAAACACTAAGATCTCAAACTTAGTGGAGAGGGGATCTATATTATCTACTTCATAATGCAGTTTGATTTTCCGCTGCTGGAATGTCGCTAGTTGTCACGGGATTTTCATCTGTCATATATCAGATTTATAACATGTATCTTAACTGGCCTAATTCTTATTTGTTTTTTAAAATAAAACTGTTAGATGTTTGCGGTTTTTAGTGATTAAGAAAAGTTAAGTGAATATCGGAATAATTGGCACAGCGTGCGTAGACAATCTTAACCACAGGGGTAGCGTGAAAAGTGCCGAAGGGTTCAATTTATCACGAAAAGATGTAAGCACATTGACAACACTTTATTTATACATAACCTCATGAAATGAAATAAATTCTCCAGCAAATTAAAATCAAATTCATATACAAATATTTACAGATCGGGTAAAATAAATGATTGAAAATAAATGCTCTATTTTCTCAGTTACGAGTTCGGTCAGATTTTAATCGGGTCTTTAAATTTTATGTTGCGGCAAGACACTCGCGAAGTATTCCCGGTAACGTACTTTGAATGTATCGATCGACGAGGTTTCGTAATGGATAGCTAGAGCCACGCTACTACGGACCCTCGACGTGTATAATATCGGCGGAACGGTTTTGAATAATTTCAGTCAAAATTCCACGATAAATAGCTAAAGCCACATTATCTTGATATTCCGACGATGTCTTTGTCCATCCAAAATCAAACGCAGCCAGTGGCCGCCGAGAGATGAAGTCTGGGCAGTAGAAGCTTTCGCAGAGCCAGTCCAGCGGAGAGCTTGTCCCCTCGTTGCGTGAGCCACAGAAAGACAAATGTACGCGGATTTAAACGCCTTTTATAGTAAAATTGACTCGTTTTTGTCTATCTACGTAATGTGACCTTGCATGTAAACGGCACGCGCTCATCACAGAGCTCGTAACTATCGTGCTTACACAATGTACTAACATACATCATAAATCACCATATTCATAGAGTACACTGGAGTACAACATTAACGGTTCTAAAATTTGAAACAACAATTAAAAGAAGTGAATTTACAATTTATAACAAAGATTTAAAAACTACATGAGACAGGTAAACATTGAAATAATAATTTTCTTCGTTCTTTCCAGAATTAAAGTCTTTAAATTTGGCGAAACGGGATGGTTCGTCACAAATTTTATCGAAGGAAGGACCAAGTTACACAAACCATGATAACAACATTCGAGAATTGCAAAGTCAGAATATCACCCTGGCATTCCTTAATATATTTTTCCAAGAAATTAAGCGCTATTCCAGAATTATCAGTTACTGTTAGTTGTATATAATGTAAAGAAGTAAGATTTCTGGGTGTTTATGCAAACAACAAAAATTTGCGGGGACGATAACTTAGCGTGATGCTCAGTCTGTTTCAGGTTTGGACTATCTAGTGGTTTTCCGCAGAAAATATACAGGTGAATATAAAGGCATGATAAGATCAAGTTGAGGACAAGTTAATTACAAGATCGAGTAAGAAGCGATCGCTCACTATGCTAGGAGACGAATTATTTAAACTTCATGGTACCATAGTTCTCATTTCATCCAATATATTTCTAGTAAATTTCCAATGCGTTTTTTTAAAAGTAAGCACAAAACTAACCAAGACAGTTGTGGCTTTTTACATAGCAGCGATTACAAAAATTAGAAGTTCAAAAAGGAAATATCAGAAGATACATCGCGCAAACAAGGATATTAATGGATCTATAGGAACCCCATATACCCCGGTGCTATCTCAACATTGAAAGTAGCCTTGGTGGTTAGTGACAAAAGACATTAAAGTAGGAGGCTTAATACATCATTATGTAAACGCGCGTGAAATAAGATAAGTATGTTTATGGATCTATTAAAGAGTGCGAGGCCGCAACGATGTTTTAATAACTGTATTAGATTGTTGCTTTAAATACAGTACTCATTAGTAGAGTAACCTAAACTTGCGGACTCGCATAGGCGTCGGTATTACGGGTTAATATAAGAATACGAAAAATTCATAAATAAACTAAACCGGTAGAGAAGCAGGCATGTAGTGTCGACCTTGAATATAAATTATGTTAAACCGCGCTGAGAGAGATTTCGTTTTAGTACTGGTTGAGCTGTTGCAGAGATTAGTCGAACGGTCAAGGTTATGTATTTACGTGTCGCTTTTGAAAATATAGCTGGTGTTTTTTGTGTGTTGATTGAAATGCAAGAACTGAAATACCTTATACACTATTCCTCATACATTTATTAATTATGTTTACCTCTTGTAATCTTCCGTTGTCGTTGGTGAGAAAAGCAGCTTTTAAAACGTTTTGGCGACAATACGTTCCAAAGTACCCATTACCCTCACAAACACAATTACAGAATCATTTGCCGCGAATGAAAGAGATGCTAGAAAATGTGTGTAAACGTGACTTGTGTTTCAAAAAAATATGGATTACCGTGGATGAGACGACCGATATAAGAAAAAACAGTATTGTGAATGTAATAGCTCGCGCTTTATCTAGCGAGAACACAGCATCTCGATATTTGTTAGCTTGCAAACGTGTTCAACAATGTACCGCGGAAAATATTCAAAAGGTGATAATGAACGCCTTGAAAAAATTTAAAATTGCCCAAGATCAAGTTGTGATGATTGTGACAGATAGTGCAGCAACGATGTTAAGTGTTGAGCGATCCTTAAAACATATATTTCCTAACTTAATACATATAACCTGCGTGCTGCATGCTTTGCATTTAGTTGGTGAAGTTGTTCGACAACATTACGGAAACGTTGATCGGATGATTGGAAGTACTAAAGCAGTGTTTCGTAAATCTCCTAAACGTTTAAAGAATTTCGTAAATTTTGTCCAGGTATTCCAGAACCTCCTGAACCAATTTTAACGCGATGGGGTACTTGGCTAACAGCAGCTTCTTACTATTTGATCCATTTTCAACAAATTCAATCAGTTATAATGCGATTTAATCGGAATGAATCCAAAGCAATTAGAGAAAGTCAAAGAGAATTTCAAATTCCTCAACTTGTAGAAGATTTAACAACAATATGTACCAATTATACAGTATTACTAGATGCCATCAGAAAACTACAATGTACTGAATTGTCATTGCAGGAATCATTAGACATAGTGGAGAGTGTAAAAAATAAATTACACACATTAAATGATACGCCAGGATTATGCGCTAGTCAAAAGTTGGCAGATGTTTTAAGGAAAAATTCCGATTTTAATACTTTAGAGGCCGTTTATAATAAGTGTAAGGATAGTGAACTTTTAAGTGATTTTGAAAAACAATTTCTACATGCAAATGTAACTTCCTTAGATGTGGAGAGATCGTTTTCTATGTATAAGAATATTTTTTCTTGTCGACGCACAAGGTTTAAAGAAGTAACTGTGGAAACATATGCAATGATGCAAGTTTACAGTAGTTCACATCCTGATGCCTCTAATTTGTTGAATAATTAGCAAGTAAGTTTATTTATGAATTTTTCGTATTCTTATATTAACCCGTAATACCGACGCCTATGCGAGTCCGCAAGTTTTGGTTAGCATCGGACGGTGTGTATGGTGCCGGTTTAAGTTTTCGTAATTACGATGTCCTAACAATTTGCTGAAGAAATTAGCTCCATATAATCTCAACTTAAACAAAGCTCGTGTATCATCCGGGCCGCTGTTGCGTAAAAATCCGCTCATAAGAGGCGCTTCCTTCGCTAATATTAATTAATGTTGCGCTGCATTAGCTGCACGTAAAGTCATCGTCGCGCAGTTTCGTCTGCGGCAATTCACTGACCTAATAGCCAAGGAACGTGGCCAACTGGCAAAATTTATAGCCGAACTTGTATCATGACACATATAATTAATTCGCTAAGTTATCGGTTACTGCAGTAGTGGTAAGTAACAACTATTAAACTTAATACAACAAACTCTTAATGTACGTACGTCCTCCATCCACAACAATTATACTGGTTATATTGCAGTGTCCCAAACGAAAATAACAACTGTCAATTTTCCTTGCAAGTAAGTTTGTATCACGTAGGCATAATAGACAACCATTACTTCTGCTTAGTTTACTCGAGCATCAGTTTTGTTTGAGATTTGGAGAACTTGTATATACTTAGCATACTGAAGACGTAGGCACTTGAGTATTCCGTGGTGACACTTATAAGCTAATCTGTCTTAAAGATTCGTAACAATAATGTTGTTTATCGATCTAAAGAACTTTCCTACATATTAATAACCAAAAATGCAGTTGAACTAAAGGAAAATTACTTTACTCATTTAAAAGGTTGCAAAGAAAAGCTTTAGAAAGGGAATATTTGTTTGCAACATCAAAAAAGATTTCCTAGATTACATCTAACAAGCTGGAGTCCTTCCACTTGACATATGTTAACCTTAAGTGGTACACATCTTTGCCAGCCAGTGAAAATTACTTTAGCACTCCTTAGCTAAGCTAAAATTCATAACTATGTTCTTGTAATCCGATGTTTTCACAGCCTCCAATTTCTATATTCTATTGTGATGCTTGTCTCTATTGCATTTAGAAACAAAATAATGTTTACTCCTAATATTTATAAATAGAGTTAGCACCTTCGTTCGGCGCGCCAGGGTCGGAGTAAGTATGTACGTACCTACAAACAGAGAGCCCACTGGGCGAAGCGAATGTTAACATCGACCGCTGATCGAAGATGTATGATGGATATACATATTCACATCTAGCACGTATGTAAAGTAAAGTTGTAGCACTGTGCTCGATACGATAACACAACGTAAATAATAACAGAAATAATCCATATTATTTAAAAACATTGCAAAACATATACCTTCTTAACAGCTGTCATGATATGAGATACCACATTTCTCTCGGTTAGCAATGTTCGCCGTTATAAGAAAATGTCTTGCATTTTGAGAAAGACCGTTGAACATCTACTCTCTAACGAATCTGAGAGAAGCGGTAAATTTCATGCACTTGGCATGAAAAGTAAGTTGGTGGTACACCATTTTTCTTTTTTCTGTGTGTTATTCTATTTACATGTTTTTTACAATCATATTTGCCCCGAGTCATCAGAGATACATATATCACAAACTTTACAAAATATTTTAGCACCACTATAAGATGCGTGCGATTTTAAGATGGTGCTCTGACAACTACCTGAACCTAAACGTAGATAAACGTAAAATCGCCACTTATACTAGGAAAGTAAGTCCCTTAATCTTTGATTATTTTGCCAATGGTACTCCGATTGTTCGAGTTTCAACGATCAAGGATCTGGGTATACATTTTGACAAAGCCCTCACATTTTCTATACATAGGGATAATTAAATGGTCAGAAGTAAAATATAATACGTGTTCAAACACTTACCGTCTTAGGAGTTTTCCGTGAAATCACAAAGTGAATAATGTCTGTTAAATATCTGCAACGCTAGATATGTTTCCACAGTTGTTTCGGCAAACCGAGTGCGGCGTGAGGAAAAAGTGTGTTTATATGCAGAAAACGAACGTTCTACATCTAGTGACGTTATATTTGCGTAATTAAAATAATCTTTGGAACAATTTAACGGTTCTGTTGACGCACCTTCACAAATTTGTCTTAATTTTCCCAAATTAGAATCTTTCTCTAAAACACTTTCGAACCTTTCTAGAACACAAACATTTTTTGCGTCTTCTACCGCGCATAGCTGTGCGTGAACATGTTGCACTATTTGCAGAGATTCCACTAACGACACCGAAAGATTTTGTAACTTTCTATTGCCTCCACTAGTTTGAAGTAATTGTTCTGAATAGTTTTTAAATCCGTTTTAACCTGACTATCTTGAAATTTCGATTGGCATTCCTTGATAGCCGCAGCTTCCTTTGGATCGAATTGTAAAACCACATTCTTAATATTCTCAAAATATTTATGATAATAAAACGCGGTCTGTAACCATATTTCCCAACGTGTAAGAATAAGTTCTGGTGGCTCATGCATACGAGGACACAGTCAGTGAAATTTGTGAATACGTTTTGGGGATCTGACAAACACTGTTTTTGTATGCGCTATTAAAGCGTCTACCTTAGGATAATATTTTCTAG
Source organism: Dynastes maya (assembly GCA_029619315.2). Lineage (NCBI taxonomy): Eukaryota > Metazoa > Arthropoda > Insecta > Coleoptera > Scarabaeidae > Dynastes > Dynastes maya. The sequence goes on from JAROYE020000004.1 coordinate 38,025,520, forward strand.
TACTATCTGCCACATGACTGAAAGCACAAACTTTACACGTAATATGTAACAAGTTAGCACAATGTTTTTTAAGAGACCGGCCTACAGAAAGCATGTTTGCGGCACCATCACTCATAAACATCAACAGTTGGTTTGTTGAAAGTTCAAACTTTTCCAATGTATTTAACACTAACTTTGAAATTACTTCGGCAGTGCATTGTTGTACTCGTCTGGAAGCTAATAGAATTGAAGGTGACGATTGATGTGGTTCCATTGTACGTACCATTACATTAACCACAGAACGGTTTTTACAACTTGTTGTTTCATCCACACATAACCACAGTTTTTTATCTTTCAACTCTGATTTAATTCTTTTTTCAACATGCAGATGGCACAATTCTTTGTAACGATGCCAGACTTTGTTATTTGCAGTCCGAATATTTATTCCAAAAGAAGGCATATGCTTCCTTGTCTAGTAAATTAAACGGTAGATTACATGCAATAAAGGCAGCACATAAATTAAATTTAAATTTGTCATAGTGTCGTATGCAATTTTTTTTTGAAGAATGATGTTTACTATTTACGTGACATAGACAATCCCTTTTGGACCAACACATTAAAAGGATATTACAAACTACACATTGAATTTTAACGGCATCATAATTTAGGTCAGGCATTTCTGCTACAAATTCTGTAACTATGTCCAACATTGGTCGTTTTCGCGACGTAGGCAACATTTTTAAAACAAACGTAGAACTACGAAATAGTATTTACGGCAGCGTACATGTATACACAACAGATCTGGTTGAGACGTAGTTATACTGAGGGTTGTATCGATCTAACTAACTCTAGTCATCACACAATGTTAGAAGAGAGCGAGCAGATGAATTCCTCTCTAAAAATAAAAAGAGCCAACGGAATAACAGAAATATTATATAAAAGCCTATCCACGATTCAACAAATCATCGGAAGAATAGCCCAAAAAAAGCCGTTTATAAGCCGGAAGAATAAACATATCATTTTTAGTTTTCATCATCCCATTCTCTTTTCTCCAAACATTAATATTTTCATCGGAGCCAGAAGACATAAAGTTGCTCTCGTCAGAGAATAAAACTATATATTTTCCAGAAGTCGAATATTTTATTTTGGTACTCTAATGAAAAACTGCAAACGGGATGTAAACAGTTTCTTCCCCGCTATCCTTCCATTTAATCCGGCACATCTTAGTATCCTCTGGACAGCTTCTGGATTTACCCTCTCGCCTAAAACATGTTCCACTTCTAGTGTCAATTTTAGGGCACTCAACGTTAGGTTTTTTCTTGATTGACTTACAATCCATCGTTCATCATATTCATTAAAATAAATTCTACGCTTGTTTACCACTCGAGCTTCGCCATTATATCGCTCCTTGATGTGTTGAATCCAGGATGCAGTTTTAATAGTTTTACCATTTCCCTCGATTCTTTATTTTTATAGTGAAAAGTTATCAGCTCTCGCTCTTCTAATGTTGTGTGACAACTCATGTTGTGTTATAGTGAATCGCAAATTCCTCTTCACATTAGTAACTCATGCAGATGGTATTCACACTAATCACCTATACAGGGTTGGGGATTTCCCTACATACGTATATATGTACGTTGAATACAGGATTGCATTATTTCCACTGTGATGTTAAGCAAGTATTTAGGTATAGGTAATATCTTTTGGAATATGTTATTTTCAAGGAAAGATGTGTGTGACTAGTATTGAAAGGCACAATAAATTAGAACGAAAACTGAGATTTCGTTGTTAGGTGTACATACAGAGAATTCGTTGATAATATAAGTATTTGCTTATTTTCTAAATGTGATTGGATATAAGAACAATATATTCCGTCGAATTTGTTGGATTACGTTGTTCTTCACATAAATTTCTCTTCAAGCAAGTGTAACAAAAAGACATCTTTAAAGGTTATAACTTTTTCGGTATTTAACGATGCGATACCCTTTAAATTGAAAGGGAGGAAGAACGTCGAAACTTTCTATAGAGCGAAGCAAAGAAATACATTTACTTAAGAGCTCTTCAGCTCAATAAATGTTTGCACAAGATTAATAACACATAAACATCGTAAAAGGATAGGGTTGAATAAAAGAGAAGTGAGTAGGAGGCTTCGCCATAAGATGTTACTATAGGAAATAAAGGACACCTAAAATATAAATGTTATAGACTTCGAAAGTTTTCCGAAGCGGAGAAGTGCCATAATGGTATGGCCTTAGTTTTCCCGTTTCACCAGATAATAATAACGTTCTTGTTTGAACTTCTGAAAACGGTAAAACTTGGCAGTCCGAACTGAACACCTTTCTACATGGGAGAACTGACGTCGATGAATTTCAAGAATTATTTTGGTTTATTTTTACAGAAACCCCAGATGAGTAAATGTATATATCTTCAAACCAAAAATAGATAACACAATCTAGACAATAATACCATGTTAATAAGCTTTATTATAATGTCAATAAGCTTTATTACAATTATATTATGTAACGTGTCGAATTCTACTTTGTAGACATAATTTAATTTCTTGCTGTCAAGGGTTACGTTATCTTTTCTGTGCTTCAAAATTTATAATTTCTATTAATGATATATTGTAACGTGTCAAATTGTATATTAGCAACATAATTGTATTCCATATTGTCAAGGGTTATTTTATGTTTATAATAGATGTCGCTACATTGTTTTCTTTTTCTAATATGCTTCGAATTTATAATTTCTATTATTGACATATTTAACGTTTGGTTTATTTACTTTTGGTAATTTCAATTATAAAGGTTTGTTATTTAACAATTTTCATCAAGTCTTTCTTTCTCTTTATTTTTTTCTTTTGGTTCTTCTTTTTGTAACGAAATTTACCTAAGTTCATTGCAATAGAATGCACAATGTTCGTTGATTAGTAATTAACACCGCTCCTTTCTGGTGTTCACCGTGAACTAAGAAGGTACCTTTGCGAAAATCTGCTGTGGCGGTTAGCCTCTACGCAAGCAGGATTTAAAAGATTTTTACAGTTACCATAATTAAGTACCATAAGTGGTTCTAATTCGTTTATTTTAATTATAATCACCGACATTGTCGGATATATTTATTTATTTTTTTACGACGGCACGCCAGTAGTAATCTTCGATCATCGGCTAGCAAACCCTCCATTCAACCGAGGTAATTAATTATTTTAAACATATTTCATTAGGTTTATACTTATAGATCGTTATTTTCCACATTTAGTTTTTTTTGTTGGGTTAACGTTAAGCCCATTTGCCGAGTTCCACTAAAGGGTAGAGCTTTAGTTGCGTGGGTGTGTCCATATGTCCTGTTCAACCGGGGGACGGGACTAACATCGATTTACTGCCGTTCGACAGCGACATCGGGACTTACCGTTTTTTTTTGTTTGTTTCACAATTATTTATTTTTTTTTTAATTTTGTCTAAATTCTAACTCGTTTATTTTTTTCCTTTAACTTGTTTTATTTAAGTAATTCTCATTAACATATTTATGGATATATTCTAGAAATCTTTTATTACCACTGTAATCCTAGTTAGAAATTTACTAAATTTTGGTAATTTACGTTTTTGGAACATTTTCCAATTCGTATTTTAATTTTTGTTGTTAACTAACATTTTACCGCTCATTCTAACGGATATTATTTTCTTTTTTTTATTTGTATATTTTGTGAGAATAATTTTAACGTGTTGCGTTTCTGCATATGTATGAACGATGTTAAATCGAACATAGTGGCCACCAACGTCGATTCCTTAGTTAAACTTTGTTCATTTTAATTTTTCCAGTTTCCTGCAAATATTTCGTTTCTATTGAGTACTATTCTCTTTTACTTACATTAAGGAGATTGTAGTAATAACTATTCTTTTCCTACTTCTTCTCCACATCGCGTTCCCGTTTTTCGCGGGTAGTTCTCCCTAATTCAAACGGGTGGCGCATATTTTTTTAGTTAGTCGAGAACTCACCCCTGTTCATGCTAGAGGGCACAGCAGGAGAACTACGTTCAGGTAGGTCTGCAATTTATTTGATTGTAGTTCTTTCCCCCCTCCCATTCTATTTTATTTCTGTAGCGCTACAATTACCTTTTCATATCTAGCACGTGCTTTTTAGTATACATTTTTATACCCCTTATTAAAAGTTCTGGCCGTGCCTAGGTAATCAAACGAACAATTAACAATATTAAAGGGTGTCATATTCCTCATATCTGGTATTATATATTTCTGAGTGTTTATCTACAACAAAGGTTGCACGTGTGCATAAGATCTAGATATACAACATAATTAGAGTAGTACATACAGGGTGGGGCAATAATGCCAGAGATTCGTAGATAGCACCTCCACCATTGATAACAGAAAAGAAATTCTAAAAAAAATCATAGATACATGTTGGTAACATAATCTAAAATTACCTTGACATATACAGGGTAAGCTAAAAAAAAACTTACATATCAAAGTTATACTATTGTAAATGGAGCTGCTTGCTGTAGGTGTCTCAAAAAATTGTAGAATTTGTCGTAGACAAAAAGGGGTAAAATATTATTTGTAATGTGTTATACCAGTTCGCGATCTAGCGTCTAACGAACTTACATCGGCGAGTGTCGACAGCCGTAAAATTAAGACTTGATAACTTATTACAAAGTGATATTTCATTTGTGAAATCGTAGACAAATTAGAATTTATTTTCTACGTTTTTATAGGAATAAGTTACATTAAAGACTAAAATTAAGAACGAGAAGAATGTGGAGCGAAAATAGGTTATTTAGTCGTTTCCCCGGAATTATGGCTGAAGGTATGTTTACCTTACAGAACCCCGGGGAAAGAGAGAGCTGGTAGGCGCTGTAGGGTTGAAAACTGATGCGGAAAAGCATAACTCTGGCAGTTGTCGGAGCGCAGATAGTTGAACGTTATTTCTCGTGACACAAATGACAGCGATTTTACATGTAGTATTTTCAACATCACAATGCTCAAATAAAAAGTAGAAATTTAGTATAAGTATTGCTTAAGTGAAAAGAGCGATTGCGTTGAAGATGATCAGAAATGATTAACAAGACAGATAGTTTATTACTGTTGTCACCTTTACATATACATTAACATCGTCAATTTACTGATATAATACAATAACCAAATGAAAAATGTATATACTGAAATGTTTTTATCTCAGGGAAATTGTTAACAAAATTGTCCAAGCCAAGCCACAGACGCCATTACAAAAAGATTCGACTGTGTTTACGTTTGTTTGTCACTATTTAAAATGTCTCCGTCGATCGAGAATCCCGCCGACGGTGAAATACGCGCTGTGATTCGTTTTCTTAGTGTTAAAAGCATTAAATCGGCCGACATTCATCGTCAGATCTGTGAAGTGTATGGAGAAAACATTATGAGTGATGGAATGGTACGGAAATGGGTGAGAGCTTTTAAAGGTGGCCGCACGAATGTCCATGAGGAGAAACGAAGTGGGCGACCTTCTGTCATTACTGAAGATTTGGTTCAGAAAGTTGACGAAAAAGTGAAAGAGAACAGACGCTTTACGATTTCATCCTTATCTGATGAGTTTCCTCAAGTTTCCAGAAGTGTTCTCTATGAAGTTGTGACCAGTGGTTGTTAAATCAGGCGGCAGACTTCTATGACGATGGGATTGTAAGGCTGATTGTACGATACGATAAATGCCTGAATATTGGTGGAAATTATGAAAAAAAGTAGAATAAGGCTTTCATGTAAAAATAAAATTGTTAAGAAAAGTTTACTTGTTTTTGTTTTATTTGAAAATGGTACTTACTTTAAAAGCACGCCTCGTATTTAATATACGAAGCAACGTTTGAAATACCTTTGAATTTGCCCTGTTGTTTGTTGTAGGAGAATTTTACATTAATTTTGAAGATTTACGAAATGAAGAGAATACAAAGAAGAGTAGTTTCGTCTTCAATCCACCAAGATCGTTATAGGCTTGAGTTGTAGTACCCCTGCTCTAAGGCCAGTCGGCCTGAGCAGAAGTTGTGGCTACAAAAAATAACTTTTATCCACCAGAGGGAATTTCATATCTATCGGGTGGCTATACTGAATACCCTATACGTTTTAGAGCGACAGCAGTAGTAAATACTTAACATAACAGTACGTATAAAATATAATGGACAGCAAACGCAGCACTTCAAAATCTTGTGAATCGGGGGAGGGTTATCTACAACATAAAACTCTTGTATATAGAGACAGCACATATTTAAACCTCACATTAGGATACTCGTCAAGTAAAGAAAATGTATTTGATATTACCAGCTCTTTAACAACTTGTTGAAATTTTTGTTTCTCTGGAATTTTAAAATCTGACAAATGATTATAGAATTTAATTCCATAATTATTCGCTGAATACCTAGCCTATTTATTCGATACAAAGGGATGAAGTGGCTATCTTTGTAGGGAGTGTCGAACGCGTGCAGCTCCTGCTGTTGATTCTACATCTACCTTTGCAGTAAATCTCTCGGTTTTCCTTCTCTTTCCTTCTCAAGTGCTTAGTCTCTTTCTTCGCTTTGTAGCCACCATTGGTTTTCTTTTGATATTCATTGCTTTCAGGTGAGGTTCTACTCATTTCTAGATTAAATTTCATAAATCCTGGTGATCATCACCTTCACAGCTCTTAACACAAATGCAGAGTAATCCGGCAAAACAAAAGAACAAACTATCATCTATTCTGATGAATATTAATGGAGAACGCTGATTTCCGCGGCGTACAAATCACTGCGTTAACGCCGTAGCGCTTCTAACTACCTCAGGATACCCGCGTAATTGTTAATTATTTCATATGTGATTTTTCTATCGAACCGACACGACGCTCAGTCTATATATAGAAACTCGTCAACCACCTTATACGGACGAAATATGAATTTCTGTCTCTATAACGTTATGATATTAGAACTATGCGCGAGAAACAAGAGGATACTCGTGAGATACGCGCAGTAAATATTGTGGATTATGAGGACGTAGCCTACAGCCGGTACATGCGATTCTCGCATGTATCACATATCACCGCCTATATGTTTATGCACTCTTCCAGTTGTTTTACATGTGACATACTCGTATTTGTTGTTACAGCTTTGTGAAGGTAATTTCTGGAAGTCAAAACAATTAGTAAGTATTTACTTGCCACTTTGCATCTTTATTATAAAATGAATTGTTAACATTGGAAAGATCATGGTTACTTAATGAAAATGTTTGCACTAGAAAACTAAACGCTTCTGCTAATATTCAATGTAATAGAAAGTTCTTAACGCTGCTTGAGTAACTTTAAAAGTTTATAGCACAAGGTATAACTATTCAATAATTACTCCCAAAACAGAAGCCGCTTTTTGTGTTTTGTCAGAGATGATGAGTAGTTTGAACAGTAACGTTCATCTTTAATTCCATTACATATTTATCGCAAGCTTGCACGAGAATTTCAAACTTTTTGGTTTTGAATATTTCAAAACTTGTTGCTGCTGCATCATAAAAATTAATCTAGATCACGCATAGAAAATTACTTCTATACTTAAGGCAGTTAAGCCGAATACGCCTTTTAGAATTGTAGAATATATAAATTGATCCCTAAATTATTTCCCTGTTTTATTCTAACTTGTTTGGGTATTCTACTGAATAAATAATTTTAGAGATTTGATATGAATATTTTTTCCTAAGATACCCGACAAATGTAAAAGCTCTGCTGATTTATCATTTATTAGCATTGCTGCACCTAAACATGCAATAACCTGTACCTTGTTAGATTCCTGTGGCGATATGGGGAAAGCTTGATAGACGCATTAAATGATTCTGCCTGTTTATAACAAGTAATTAAAAACTGGTTTGTAAATTTTAAATTGAAGATAGGGTTTGAAAAACACTCCCTTGTATTAACTACGAGATCATCGAGGAGATATGTAGTTGAAGAGAATATTAATAGCTCCTAAATTATTAGCGAAAGCAAGTGGCCTCTGTGGGTAACCTTGAAAACATATATACAGGAGCAATTGCATTTCAAAACTCTTTGCTTGAGAGAATGTTAGCCAATTAACCAGAAACTCAAAAAGTCGATAACTAGCACAAATCTGGAAAGGTTTTTGAAAGGATTTGTCACTGCCTATTGTTTTCATCCAGAGCCAATACACAAAAGCGTGTTGAGTTCCTTCTTTTGCTTTCAAGATCATGGCAATAACTTTTTAAGATTTTAAAGGTATTTTTCTCATTGATTAACGAAGGTATGTAAAGGCTAGTGCTATGAATGGGTGGCTGGCAGGATAGGACAAGGGAATCCTTTCAAAAAATATAGAAAACCTTTGCCGTCGACAAGGGTCTTCTTTACCAAGTATATGCGTAGTTTAGGAGATTATGTTGAAAAACGAAATTGTTTCTAATTGTTTTCTTTTATGTTGGGGATAAATCGAGAACGCCTTCTGCATGTTTCAGACGCTAACAGTGGTATATTTGTATGCGAATTGTTAGTTTGACTCGTGCGATTTCCATTCAAATACCAATATTTATTACTATAAACGAACATATTTGGTCTCACTTATGATGTTTCAGCCATTTTTAATTCTTATAATATCAGCATATTTGCCTACCATTACAAGAGGTTAAATATTTTTCTTTATTTTTAAATTTAAAACAGAACAAACCACTTGATCCTATTAATTGCATCGAACCGATCGCGAGGAATATTATACTTAGCCGTTGGAGAAATATTATAATTTCATTCATCAAAGCAATGTCAGCAATGAGATCGATGACGCTATAAATTAACATGTTAAAGACAAATATGTGACTTACATATTTGATTTAGATAACATCAAGGTTTAGACGATAAATTAGATTTATGTAAGTATCTGTATACATACATAAAAATCGCGAGTCAATTTTTTCAATTCTTTTTCGGTATTTCCCGCTCGGGAAGCATTAGAGGAATTTACGGCAATTCCCGACTACGCACATAAATTTCCTAAACGCTTTGACGATCCTTTCAATCGTCGAATGCGAAGGAATAGGACGATGGAGGATCCACGTATTCTACGGCAAATAGATCGGCCGTGCTTTGGTATGAATCTCCGGCAAGATACCATGTAATGATTTGTACCTTCTCTGCAGTTGTATAAACTAACATAGTGTATCCGAAATCCACGATCACTTGTTAGAACCCTGCGAGCGCATAGATAGACAAGGAGTGCGCCAGGGCGTGGCTGGCCGGCGAGGATAAATGCAAGTATGCCAGATCGCGCTATATATCTCGCACCCCGGTGAGACCTGGGCCAACGTGTATGAGTACATAGGTATATAAAATTAAACCTTACTTGTTACAAACAAAACTCTTTTAGTTTTCTTTTAATTCTAGTAGACCACTACTATACGAAACCATTCTTTTCTCATGGTCATCAATTCTAGCAATTTCAGTCGTACGTTGCTCATGTATGCTTTAGTTTTCCAAATCACTCATTGGGCAAAATACCACCTAGATTAGTGTCTCCTATACTGAGAGAAAGAAATTGGTTCGGCCAACAAACCACGAAGTGTTGCACATTTATGTACTCATTCAACTAAAAATATGTTCATTCAACGCGTTAGCGAATCTATCCAGCTCACTTTGCAACTTAACAGAACATACTGACTTTGGTTCAATTATTTTTGTTAAACCAAATCAATATTTGTGTTGATTGTGCTCCAAAACATATTACTTTTAAATTAACCACAAAATTCGTTTCACACAACAGACGCAAATAGAGTGCCGTAAAGACATCCTTCTTTATTTAATACAACAAACATTCAGATGTGCACAATAAATGTTTTGTTAGAAGACTGTGGACTGTATAGCTTCACACTATAATTTTTTTGGTTTCTACCAACATTCTAGCGTAGGTTGGTTAAACATTCATTTTAAGGTTGATCCAATTCAAAAGGTTCAAGCAATTGTATACTGTTGCTTTAAACCATATGAAGTGTTGAGTACATTTAACAAGCAAACATGGTTGAATCAACCAATTTTTGAGTGGCTCAACTAATTTTTGCTCTCAATGTATATCCAAATTGGCGCCAATATCTATAAATTCCCCTACATTATCATCACCTAATCCAACCATTAGTCTACACATTTTAGCTGCTGTAGATGAAGGAAATTTATCTTCCGGATCAAATTGGTCACCTTCAAATTCTTCATCTGCTTGCCGAAATCCTGTTTCCTTGATCCAATTTTTAAGGGTATCAAATGAAACACTATCTCATGCTTGACGTTCCTGGTGGTGAAAATATTTTTGGGTTTGTGAGTGAAAGGATTAACAAAATAAGTAGCATCTAATAATCTAATAGAAATAGCTAAACTATCAATAATATATGTCGATACCAAGTCTTGAACATCATTATAATGCCTGTTGCAGTTGCCTGCACTGCGTTTAAATACGATGTTATTACATGAATAGAATTAGTGTCTTTGGAATAAAATCAATGAAAATAAAAACAAAATACTTAGCACTGAAATCGGTCGACGACTGGTCGGTAAATATGAATGGTGTCGTGTTGGTATCGGTACCGTGTCGTGATCGTGTCGGTACTGTTGTCGGTAACAGTTTTTTCTTATCGCCAACTATATTCGCACAGTGCAATATATTTAATCTTTGTTTTAATAGCTTGCCTCCGACACATTTCTCGCCTATTAAAATCATATCATCACCATGACAAAAGCAGGGAATCCACCACATTGAATTATAAGGTCCCGACTCTCGCGTCCGCTTAATAGATTATTAGATTATGGTTAAAAAATAGCTAAATAACTGTTCGTGTCCATTCAATGGAATATCCGCATAAGAGAAATTAATTTATTAGGAATTTCCTCTTTAAATGCTTGGGACCGGATGAGATGTTCGCTTAAAGGAGGTGTCCGGTTAATAGAAGTGCCCGTTGATGGAAGTTTCACTGTATTGTTGTGTTTATTTCAATTTGTTGATGTTAGAATGGGTTGTCATGGCAAATATTTCAGACGTGATTCACTTATGTATTGTTATGTTCAATATTTACATCGGAAATCAGCTGTCAGTCTTAGACGTATAGAATATTCAGGGAAACCGTGGTTTTCGAAATTAGCTTTTTCTCCGCTAGAAGGAATTTCATTACTATCGGGTGGCTGATAGTAATGAAATTCTCTCTAGCGGAGAAAAAGCTAATTTCGAAAGCCGCAATTTTCCTCCCAGGCCGGCTGTGTTCTTGTATTTTTAGGTTTATTATGAGAGTTTGTCTATCACAGAGTCGTCTAATTGAGTCACCGAGTGGCGTTACCACATTCATTCTCTCGTGCTACGGCTAAAAGTAACTTCATTTATCAAAAATTCCTCATGATTATATTTGGGTTGATATCATCAAAATTTGCTGTGGAAAGAAACAATCGCCATCGCGATTAAAATAAAGGACCATAGGGACGCCAATAAATTAATTAATCCTGGTTAAACTTGCATCGAGTTAACTAGTGTTTTGGCAATGGTCTCAATTTAAAGTGTTCGATAAAGAAAATGGAAAGTAAATTCAAAATAGAAGAGAAAGTTCAAGGTTAGAAGGGCAGATTTCCTGTAAATTGCATAAGGAACATAGCGTTTATATGTCATCTTCTTGAAAATCAAGGTTAGTTTACGTTTTTCAATTTTAATAATTCTTAAGTTCCATTTATTAAGTTCGAAATTCACAAATAATTGCCGATAGAGTATCAAAGAATACTCTCGAATCCCACAAACGAGTTAAAATCTAATTAAATTGCGTACATTCAAATTTTTAATAATTTTCCCTGAGATTTCAGTATATACGTGTTTTACAGATGGTTAACGAAGGTCGATATTAACCTGTTTTTATAATTTATCCATACATCTTCATCCACCAGTTGGGAAAGTTTACATATACACTTAGCAAACGAGCTGGTTACGCGAAGCCTTTCGGTAACAAACAACTTATCAAGACGCAAGATATAACATGACGCGACGCGCGCTCCAATCTTTTATAATTAAGTCCGCGTCTTAGTTTCGTACTTGCTACTCGCTGTACGCTGCATGTGCTTATCCATCCGGCGTGCTAAATTAATAATGCTCGTAATTAAACAGTGTGCTAATAACATTTTGTTGATTAATAATTAATTTGATGGACATGACTAATCAGATTGTTTGCTCGGAGTATTTATATGCTTGTCCGCTTTTGCCTTATCGACTTTCTTATACCAATGTATTGATGAAGACGTAGTAAACAAATAGATGATATTAAATGCAATCCCCTGTAGGGTTTGAAGCACATTGGGGAAAGAAATTATTCGAACCAATAATTTTATGAATAAGGAGGGTGGGATATCATAATTAGAGTCCAACGTTTTTCGTAAGTTGGTACAGTGAAGGCAGACCTTTTAGCAGCTGTTGATTTGCGTATCCATAGATATATTGAGAGAAAAAAGTGGTAGAGCCAGCCAAAAATTGCTTGACTCAACCAACTTTGTTTGTTAAATATTCTCAACACTCCATATGGTTTAAAGCAACAGGATACAATTAGTTGAACCAACCTACACTGGAATGTTGGTAGAAACCAAAAAAACTATAGTATCAAGCTATACAGTTCCCAGTCATCTAATAAAGCATTTATGGTATGAGATTTTACGTAGTTTTGAAGTTACCTAGGTACAAAAGGTATACGTATTTAAAAGTATACATATACAAAAATAATAATCACAATTAAATCAAATGTGTAATACTCACTCTAAATTCGCACGTTCTGTCACACCGCACTGCAAGCTTTATACTAACGCCAACCGCTTATGCATGCATTGAATCAAAAATGAACACGTGCATAAGGAAATAAGTATTCTTGAAAACGGAAAGTAAGATAGATACAAACGCTGAATGTGAGTTGTATTAAATAAAGAAGGATGTCTTTACGGAACTCTATTTGCGTCTGATGTGTGAAACGAATATTGTGGTTGATCTAAAAGTAATATATTTTGGAACAGAGCCAATACAAATACTAATTTGATTTACCCAAAATAATTGAACCAAAGTTAGTGTGTTCTGTTAAGTTGCAATGTGAGCTAGACAAATTCGCTAAAAGGTTGAATGAACATATTTTTAGTTGAATGAACACATAAATGTGCAGCACTTCGTGGTTTGTTAGCTGAACCAATTGCTTTCTCTCAGTGCACTGCATATGCAGTTATAACTAGTCTGGGGAAACAGCGGTAATAGTCAGTGTAGTAGATATGTGGTGCGGAGTCGCCGATTATTTATTTCATGCGTTCACCGCGTCAGTACTAAATCGATGCTGTATGCCAGTAGTTCTGTGTATATGTAGGCTGTCGTAACTTATTTCGTAATTGTACGCTTATGTTTGCTTTAAAAATATCGCAGTTAGGTACGTCGCGAAAACGACCAATGGCAGACACAGTTAAAAGCTTTATTTACAAACTATTCACAACAATTACTTCGGACTAGCGGAGGGAATAGAAAAATTACAAAATGTTTCGATGTCGTTAGTGGATTCTGTTCAAATTGTGAATGATGTTCACGCACAGTTATGCGCTGTAGAAGGAGAAACAAATTGGTGTGTAATACGAAAATTTGAAAGTGTTTTAGAGAAAGACTCGGATTTTCTTACATTAAGACAAATTTGTGAAGGTGCCTGTGAAGATGCATTAAGTTGTTTCAAAGATTATTTTAAATGTAAACAGCTGTGGAAACATATCTAATGATTCAAGTATTTAACAGATGTTACCCAGTTTGTGATTTCACGGAAGACTTTTAAAACAGTAAGTGTTTCAGCACGTTTTATAATTTATTTCTTACCTTCTATTTTATGTGTAAGCTTTTATGCGCTCGCCACGCCTCTGGCTGTTACCGCATATTTGCCCAGGTTAGTTATAACTTAGATGATATGCGATACGATTAGTTTCGCGGTGAAAATAAGTTATAATTGAGACCATTCACGGCTTTGTTAACGATTTTCATGTGCCCTAAATGCTCGGATTTCCTCATAAGATTGACACAATCGCATTTTAAACGTGGATATCTGTTTATCCAAGCATAAATGTTTAAAACTCCTAGACAATCTAAGTTGGCAATAAAAGTTAAATTCGTATATAGTACGACAAGAAGCTAGCGAGCGTGTCCTTTATTACCGGAACAGTTAACTTGGTACCAATTATCAATTGTCCCATATGGTCCCGGACAGTTGTATTATTAAATGGTTTCCACATCCCTGTTCCTGAAGAAACCATTCACGCTTTGAATTGCATTCTTCAATTAACCAGAAATTTTGAAGTTGACTGTATAGATCTACACTCAAATGACAAAGTAATTTTCTTTTTTACTTGAAAATAGCTTCTTCTGGCCTAGCGGTTTTATGAGTAAGTAGAAATCTCGCATCTAGTCTGAAAGCCAGCCAGAAGTAATGCATGAAAGAGCAGTAAATTCTCTTAAGCTAACTGGCTGGTGTGCATTTCATGCTAGAGGAGTCATTGGTCCTTATTTTTTGCTGACGATGCTGGTAACTCTACGCTTCCCATTAAACAATGCACTTATTGCAACACAAGTTCGGTGAATCGATAATTTTCAGAAATTGACCAATTATCCTCCTCGCTCATGTGATTTAACATACTTAGATTTCTTCTTGTGAGGTTATGTTAAGTCGTTAGTTTAAGCCAACAGCAACGTTACACGACTTGCAGACAAACATCAAACACGTTATTTCTGAGCTTCGGCCCGATTTATGTGAAAAAGTAATGGAAAATAAAATTCATCGGGTTCGTTCCTGGCAGCGTTTCCGAGGACTGCAATTGCATAATGTTGTATTTCGTAAATGATGGTATTAAATTTAGTTTACACCGAAATCAAAATAACATTGAATTCCTTAGAAAACCTACCGCGTGTTATTTTACAAATAAAATGAGTTGTTCTTAATGAAAAATCCTTTATATATTATCGGGTCTAATCTTCGATTATTGTCTGTGCGTATGGTGGCATACATTTATCTCACCCCTACTATTATCTCAATAGCCTTTTTTCCGGTTTCTAACTTCTTGGGCGTATTTAAGTAAAACCGCGGTGGTGCCTTATTATTCTTATCTCTAACTTATTCTTTTGGAGTTTTACTATCCCCTTCTTCCGCTCTCTATTTTACGCTGGACTTCCGGGACGACCAAAAGAACTTCCCCAAGGTAAGTGGCAATCGTACTGGTATCTTATATAAGTGCACCATAAATCTGATCTTATATGCAACTATTTGGCCTTTTATTAATTTGGAACGTTGCAATAGAAAATATCGAATTTCTGAAAGGTGAGAAATATTTAACTCCACTTAACGAAAAAAATATATTTCATATACAGAAAGATTTTGCAAATAAAAGCAAGAAAAGATGTTTTTTTATTATCTCATATTATCTTTGGATCTAGTGCATACAGACCAGTTTAATTATACCTCGTCTAACAAGACCGGTAATCACACCTTTACTCTCTGCCATCTCAGTGTAGAGACCCCACACATAAAACAGCTCATTTCGCTGCATTTTCTCACACCGAGGTTTGTAAAAGGCCATATCGTACGACATTAATACAACGGATCGAGCAACTTCAGCAACGTTAAAAACCCGATAATTAATAATTTCAAGCCGCGTATAGAACAGTTAAGGCGATCCATTTCCAAGTACTTAAAGACGTCGACGTCGACACAAGACAGGTTGCCCGTGGCCTGGAGAGGTTCAAAGGTTATTGAATGTGTGTCACTCTATAGGTCATCGGAGCCCCAACGACATAACGGCGCTCGTTCGGACCTGTTAATGTCTCGCAAGATCGGCTCTGTGAAGTGTTGACGCAGACCGAAACCAACAACACTCTTCGCGAGTACAATGGCACAAAAGTAAACCTAGACGATACACAGTAAACCTGTACGAAACTGAGCCTTGTTTATACTGCCGATACTACCTTATCGCTTGCCAGTCGTCCAAGTTTACTTTTGTGCCATCGTACATTCGACGCAAACCGAGAAAAAAGAGGCAACGAGTTTATTCAGCAGGATGCTTTACAGGAAATCGTGAGAGAGTATGCTTTTTTGCCTTCGTGGTTTTAATTCGACCCGCTTCCCGAAGTAGGTTTTCGGTATTTTTTGATGTTGGATACGTACTTCATAACTCTTTTCGTTCTTTGATACATAATAGTCGTGTTAGAAAGTTTCTCATTGCAAATCTGGGAAGATTCAGATCACGTACGAGATTAATATGCATACATCTCTCCTTTTCATACACAAACACGAAATGTGTTTGAGAAATATTTCTACCTACATATATTATTCAGTAAGACTAATTGTACCACTGAAGTGTAGTGCCAGCTACACATAAAATACAAAATGGTCACATAGATTAATGATTATAGCAACGTCTTGTATCAAACTACATGTAGGAGTGTGTACTGTTTATGATGCTAATTATTTGTATTAATGACATTAACAAGGTCCACAGACACATGCATGTTCATGATACATCTAAGTGTGAAGAAAAGCAGTGATTTACGCAGAGCTGTTCTTTTGTTGTTAGTGTTTACTTAGTCGGTTACTAAGTTCTGTCACAAAAGTTTTCCTAAAAATTTAAACTCATAGCATGCGCCTGATAAAAACAAACGACTAATTGAGGTTGTGTCATTTATTCTGGGTCGTTTGACGTTAAATGTGTTGCGAACGAGTAATAAATAAACATGGAATGGAGCCAAGAAGAAGATCCTGTTGCTATAATTGAATTACATCGTTGCGGACAATTTCCAATCTGCTAAAAAAAATTGGAATTTACGAAAAGGTTTGTTTATCGTACCATTGAAAGATATAGTGAAACTGGCAGTGTTGACGACAAGGAAAGATCTGGCCGTCCTCGATCAGTTCGCACTTCGGCTGTCATTAAAGCTGTCAAAGCACACATCAAACGAAATCCTTTCTGAAAGCAGATATCATTGTCGTTGCAGATGGGTGTGACGAAAAGCTCAATCAAAAATATCGTGTTAAGTTTCGCGCTCTCAGAAGAAAAAGCGGTCACTTGCTCAACGCACGTCTGAAACGTTTAAGGCTTCAAAGATGCCGAGTCTTACTAAAACGGTACGCTAACAACGACCACCGCCGTATCCTATCTTCCGACAAGAAAAACATCACTATTGAAGAACAATTTAATCGGCAAAATGATCGAGTGTATGCCTCCAATAGTGAAGAAGCAGGTGTGGTCGCTCCCCGTGTTCAAAGGGGTCATTATCCATCCTCAGTAATGGTTTGGTTAGGGGTATCTTATTTCGGACCAACTGAAGTTCATTTCTGTGAGAAAGGAGTGAAAACCAGTGCCTAAGTCTATCAAGAGACGGTCCTGGAAAAAATAGTGAAACCTCAAAGCTAGAGCTTGTTCAAAAACCAGAATTGGGTCTTCCAGCAGAACTCTGCGCCTGCTCACAAGGCCAAAAGTACTCAATGTTGGTTACAGGCGAATAACATCGATTTCATCAAGCACGAAGATTGGCCATCTCTAGTCCCGATCTTATTCCTCTGGAAAATCTGGCAAGCTTTGGAGGAGAAAGCCTGCGCTAAACGCCATAGAAATTTGGACTCGCTAAAAGTATCTATCAAGAAGGCAGTAGGGGAGATAGACATGGAAATGGTGTGTAATGCGATTGATGACTGGCCTCGCAGATTAAGCGCGTGTATTACGAGACGAGGGGATCATTTTGAATAATTGTTTAATATGTAATTGAGAACACTATATTGGTCTATTTTATAAATAAAATGTTCTTATTTTCTTTTCTGTTTTGTTTAATATAATGATAAAAGTTGTGACAGAACTTAGTGACCGACTAAGTAGATAATAAGCATCGTAGTAATATATATATAAAATTTCTACCAGTACGTTTGACAGTAGGACGACAATTTAAAAACTTACAACAATGCATACATTTCAGGAACTAAAGAGCAAACTCAATAAAAAATGTTTAAATGTCTCATCAACAATCTTTCATTTTTTAACTCTTACTTGGGATTCGGGAGTATTCTTCCATACCCCTTCAGCAATTTTCAATGAATTTTGATATCAATAAATGGAAATTAACGAATGTTAGAATTGAAAATCGCAAGCTAACCTTGATTCTACGAAGATGTCATATAAACTCTAAGTTTCTTATGACATTTACAGGAAATCTGCCTATTCTAACCTGGAATCTTTTCTTCTGCCTTGAATTTATTCTCTAATTTCGATATCGGACACTTTAATCCGGAAGCGCCGCCAAAATACGAGTTAGTACATAATAGTTAACTCGATGAAAGCTTAACCAGAATTGATGAATTTATTGGCGTCCCTTTCTTCTTTATTTTAATCACGATGGCGTTTGTCTCTATCCACAGCAAGTTCTAATGATTTCTTTCTAAATGTAATATTGTGATGAATTTCGATGAATAAAGTTATTTTTCGAAGTAGCATGAGAGAATGAACGTAGTGACGCTACTAGATGACTCTATGCTAGAAAACTCCCACGACAACCCTAATGTACCAAAACTTCCTGACGTAAATGAAGATAGCCTAACGGAACATATATAAATATACGAAATAATGTTAGAAATACCTTTGAATTTCACTGTTGTTTGTTTTAGAAGAATTTTACATTAATTTTGAAGATTTACGAAATGAGGAGAGTAAAAAGAAGAGTAGTTTCATCTTCGATTCACCAAGATCGTCGTTGTCTGGGATTAAATAAATTATTTAGTATCCCCACCAGTCGGGTTGAGGAGAAGTTGTGGCTTCCGAAAAATAGCTTTTATCCGCCAGAGGGAATTTCATATCTATCGAGTGGCCATACGGAATACCCTATACGTTCTAAAGTGACAGCTGGGCTTTACGATATAAATGTTTAACATAACAGTATACAACGGATATACAACTATTCGCGACATTTGTATTTTACGCCTATGTGAAACAAGATGGCAAATCTTGTTCCTGCTACCAGATGGAAACTTGCAATTTCATTTCAAGACGACAAAATTGCAGTAATGTTCATCTTTGTTGGATTTGGCGCAGATCCGGTAGTGTCGTTTATAGACTTTTTCGGTAGTTTAAAAAAATTGTAAATTGTAAAATATTGGCGTTTCACAAAAATTAAATTGATAGAATAACAAGTAACCTCAAACTTTGACGTTAACCCCGCGCTCTCTAGAAATGCGTCACAAAAACCTCGTCTTTGGAATAGTCAAACCTGGACTAAACTTGTACTTGGAGTACAATTTCAAACACTAACATTTCAATTTATTTGGAAAATTAATGACTTGGCCAAATACGTCTTTTGTCAAATGCAGATTTCGTCAGTTTCATCTTTCGTCTAATCGTATTATGTTGTGACATAGGATTTATTTCTTGTCCTTAGTTTAAAGGTGTCTAAAAACTAACCCCAACGTATTTCAGTACAACATTAAGGTAGCTTCAAATGATTCTAGCGTGAATATGAGACTCACATTATGTAATTAAAAATTATATGTTTCAGATGTAGTAATTTTTGGTAATAATAACCTGCGATATAGGACATGATATGGAAAATAGTCCAGCAATTTTAGTGGCCACTGTATTCGGTTTGCTTAGTTATGTCTTGGGTTATATTATATATTTGTAATTTTTAATTATTTTTAATCAGGTTCATTGATAGATTTAACATATCAACTTCACGGACATGTTTAGAACGATTATTATGTTGATTAATAATATACCAGCTCGAAGAAACATTGTTTGTCTAAAATAATTGCAAATGTTTGTTTTTATAGTACTCCGTTAATTTGTTGCATTCCGCTGTAATTGTCCTTGATTTTACTTTCAACATGTTTTCTTGCCAATAGGCAACAACCATTTGCCGGAAGAATAATTAGATGCTAGACTGTACGCACATGTGTATTCTTTAAACTGGGAAACGAGATTGTGAATGGTATCGGTGTCTTCATGTATAACGGTTTGCTTGCTTTGCTTTTCCCGTTTTGCCTGCAGGATGGTTGTCAGAACACACCGTATATGGTGACATACATATATTTAAAGATTTTATTATCGCTCTTAACAGGTGTTATGCACTTTGAGCGGTGTCCTTATCTCTTCCCTTTGTACAAGGATGTTACTGTTACTTCTGCAAATATTAAGACTAAAACCAGAAACAGTAAAACATCCAGGAGGTTGAATAATTCATTGAGACTCAAGTGTGAGCTATCTTAGTAAAGGTAGGAATAAAAAGCAATTGTACAATTTCTCACAAAATTCTATTAAAGATATCAGGCGACCGGTTTCGTGTTTTTACCAACACATCCTCAGGCCAGGCTAAGAGGGTATACAAACAAAAGAAAATGTAGTAGAATAAACATAACACAAGCTATTCAAAAATATGAAACAGTGAAAAGGAAATGAGAGAACTGATGGTTCCCCCTTCTTTTTAAAATAGGAGTATAAGTCGCAATATAAAACATCTGTACTATAGAATGTAATTAAATGTTAGTCTAGTAACTAAATTATTAGGTACCAAAATGTATTCTTCCTCTCCCTGTACTTTCCATCACCAAAAATCTTACTGTATGGATTTTGCAAATGATGTGGTACAATTAGTGCACGTGATAATGAAAAAGAAAAGAAAAAATTATCTTTAAATTCTACTTACAATTATATA
The DNA here is from genome assembly GCA_029619315.2 of Dynastes maya. Classification (NCBI taxonomy): domain Eukaryota; kingdom Metazoa; phylum Arthropoda; class Insecta; order Coleoptera; family Scarabaeidae; genus Dynastes; species Dynastes maya. The sequence goes on from JAROYE020000004.1 coordinate 38,046,188, forward strand.
CAAGCAGTTGGAGGTTGTGTCAAATATTAAAATTAAAATTTAAAACTGTGTAAACTACATTCAATAAACAATAAAATTTTAACTGTGTAAAATTCATTTAAATCGAAGTACAAAGGTATACATAAAATTGTAGACAATCCAGGAGATTGTTTAGAAAGATGGTATGTTATTGTAGGTTTATTGAAAGTTCTGCAAAAGAATGCACAAGTAAATCAAGGTATATTCTTGTATGAAAGAATGTCTTGGTTCGTAAATAATTTGCAGCGCACGCTATATATGAATAAATTAAGGACGGAAGAGAATTTATTATTCCTTAGCGAAAAACCAGTTCCTTCCAGAAACATCCCATATTTCTCCGGTCGCGAATTTCTTTAAATCGTAAAGCCTTTTATTAGGTAATAAGTCACGTATACAATATACGCCCGTATTTCCACGCTGCTGCTATAAAAGTTTTGAAATTTAAATAAAACTATGATTATGTTTATTAGGCGGAACGTACTCGAAATTAAACTGGGAATTGTTTGTCTTACTGTAATCTCTTCATGGTGCCGTTCTTAGCAGTTACCGCACGAACATTTGAATCATTTTTTTGGGAAACAAAAACTTCCGGTGGAGGCGAACTCATACAATGGTATCTTCGCAAATGTGCCTCTCACTGGTTTTAGACGAACTAAGATAAATATTTGGATAAGATGTCAGAGAATTGAATAATTAATGCAAAGATATGCGCCTCTATGTATTTTTGTGACGCCTCTGTAACAGTTAGCACCGGAACGTTATATTTTTTTATGAAATAGGTGCAGACTAAAAGGTGAGAATTTGTAACAAAAACCTCGTATTAATAGTATTTTCATCCCAAGAGCCTTGATTGTACATATGTGAAAAACTTAATTTAAATGCAATAATACACTGGACAACAAATTTTAGTTTATTTGTTGTATCTTGTTTGAAAAGTGCATTTTTTTGTTAATTTTGGGGCGCTGAATACAAAAATGACAATGAAATTAAAAACTTAGTTGCAGTTTTCAAGAACAAGTTTTTTTTATTTTATTTTTAACAAAATAATAAAAAATAGATACTTTTAGAGTCACTAAATGCGCCGTCTTTTTGCTATTCTTTTGTGAATTGTTTCTGGAGCATCTCTAACAAGAGTCCAACAGTAGTCGGCAAGCATTCCAATTTCCCTGGTACCTTTTCTCCATTGTTGATATATCCTAATGGAAGCCTGCGCCGTGCTCATTACTTACAGCTTCGCAGTTTCCGGAACAAAATCCAGGTGTGAGTGTAGGAAATAGATCTTTAGAGACATATTGCAACCCATTCTTTTGATGCGATGACAGCATATTTTCAACAAGAGTAACGCAATTGTCAACTTTTTTATTTCCTAAGAAATAAGTGACCACGAGGGGAAAGTTATTCCAAGCATTTTTTTCAATATCTGTTAGAGTGCTGTCAAAATGTTCGTCTTTCAGAATATTTCAAATCTGTGGCCCAACAAAAATACCTTCTTTAATTTTTACTTCACTTAGCTTTGGGAATTTCTGACGCAGGTACTGAAAAGCTGGCTCATCTCTATTCAGTGCCTTAACAAAGATTTTCATTAGGCCCAATTTGATGTGCAGTGGTGGCAACAAAATATTTTTGGAGTCCACCAATGGCATATGTTGTACATTCTTTTGACCTGGCTCTAATGATTGTCGAACAGGCCAGTCCTGTTTTTTGTAATGAAGTGCCTTTGCCCGGCCGTCCCATTCACACAAAAAACTGCAAAACTTGGTATAGCCTAGCTGCAACCCAAGTAAAAGTGCAACAACCTTTAAGTCGCCACAGATCTGCCATTGGTGCTCATCGTATTTTATGCTTGTCAATAGGTACTTCATATTGTCGTATGATTCCCTCATACGAACGGCATATCCAACAGGAATAGACGGTAGAATATTTCCAATATGCAATAGTACTGCCTTTAAACTGAATCTTGAACTGTCTATAAACAATCTCCATTCCTCTGGCTTGTAGTTTATACTTAAAGCAGCCAATAAACCACGTTACCTTCCATGTCAAAAAATAGTACTAGGCCTTTATGGCGATTACGAAAAACACATACCGAAACATCGTCTTCTAATAGGTTCCACTGCCGCAGTCTTGATCCTAGTAATTCTACCCTACTTTTTGGAAGTTTTAGATCTCTCACGAGATCGTTTACTTCTGACTGGGTTACCTTGTGCGATTGGCGGTTTGACGTGCTTGGTGTGAAATCAGGATCACTTGATGTTGATGGCATATTTTCTTCATGACAAATCGCTGTATTGCTATTATCTGATTCGTAAGTGAATGTTCCTGGGGGTTCTGGAATAGGAAGTTCGTCACTATGGGGCACAGGTCTCATGGCAGATGGTATATTTGGATAGTTGATAACCGATTTTTTCTTCTTGGATATACCTGTGTCTTGCCCAACACGAGGTATCATGCAGAAATAATAATCATTAACATGATTTGCAGGCTCTCTCCAGACCATTGGGACAGCAAACCGCATAGATCGTTTTTTATGATTTAATCAGTTTCTGAGATTTGAACCGCATGTATTACAGCAGATATGTGGCGCCCAATGTTTGTCTTGATCCCCTATTTTGCAACCGAAATAAAGCCGATATGTCTGTTTTATTAGACCGCTTCTGAGACGGAAAAGTCACCTCACCAGAAACATAACAGAAGTGATCTGGAATTGTTTACACACTTTCGAGACATCTTACAATGTCAACTATTCGATTATACTCACTAACTTCGACTGACTAACCTCTCCGCTTTGTAGCTGCTTGTATACCCAAATACGGCTTCTAGATTTTTAGAGAATATTCGAGAAGGTTCGAGAATTTTCTATTCAATTCCATAATATCCGCGATAGTGGCGTTTACAGGTGCTGTTCAATACAAGGCGGACTTGCGGTTACAGTGTTAATATATAGGGATACATGACATCACGTATCTCTAAAACTTGAACTAATATTAAAAAGATAAGTTTATTTTCGGTTTTAGCAAACCAAAAATAGTAAGATTTAGTCGACTTTATTTTAGATACATTTTGGCTGTTGTCCAGTATAATGTGAGATAAAAATATTGGGTTTAAAGTTTATCCAAGAATTTTAACAATTGGAACTGTAAACTTTTAAAAAGTAATTTCTTTAGAAACAACCCTTAACACGTTGGCTGCCACCTGCACCGCCGGCGGTCATTATATAGTCTTTACTCGAGCGCCAAACCAAAAATCTAGGGAGTGTCAGTGTAGAAAATGACAGTCAATTTGTGAATTTTTGCACCAAACATAGTACGTCTAGTAAAAAATAGATGGTGCATTCAAATAAAAATTTTTCATTACGTGGAAGCCGGCGGTCACGTGGCCTGACGAGAATACGATTATTTCTCATGTACCGCATGGACGCCGGCGGTCATATAAGATCCATTTTATTTTGTTTTAAAAACGTGTTCAGGCCTGTTTTGCTTGAGACGCAAATTGCATCTGATGTGTAACAAAAGTGCTGTCAAAGATTCATTATAAAAATGGCATCAAGGCCTTCCACATCATGGGATAATAAGCGCCCCTTAACAGATAAAGAATTAGAAGAAATAGAAAATGATTTAGACATTGATTATGATAACGGAAGTGATAACAATGAGTCAAATTACGTTCCAAGTGAAAACGATAGTTTTTCAAGTGATATCAGTGACTATGAAACTGATGAAGGAGAAGAACAAGAAGATGATATGGATGAAAGTATAGCAGGTGTTTTTTATTGTGTTGCTAGTACGTATATATTAATTATTACTGCTTTGTTATAGATGTAACTATATCATCTGCTACTCAGTGGTTTGACGTTAATGGCAGTAACCAAGAGCAATTTAGTTTTGAAGAAGAATGTGGTGTTGTTGCAAATATTCCAGAGAATGCAACAGCAATTGACGTTTTTCTACATTTTGTATCAGAAGACATATTGGACCTTATTGTACTTGAAACCAACAGAAACGCGCAACAAGCTCTGTCTAAACGGCAACACACTCGTTCCTCCAGATTATCGTCCTGGATACCAACTGACAAAAAAGATATGAAAAAGTTTTTTGACATTGGGTCTTATGAATAAACGGAAACAAGTGCTTCTACTTCGATATTCGGCAGCAAATGCTCCAAACTATATGAATAAAGTATCAAAGTATTTACTTCGACCTGAAGCAAAAGCTTTTGCACCGGAGCAAAAGTAAATGCTCCAAAATGTATGAATAAAGGTGGATATTTACTACAATCTGAAGCATTTGCTCCATTAAAATCGTAGATACCTCGAAGGCTACCTTCGCCAGAATGTTTATACGAGTATGTATGTATATACTAGTAGTGCGCGAATAAAAAGGAGTAAGGCGTGTTATAAGTGCTTATATATATTAAAAATACAAGTACAGTGAATTGAAACGCTATTACACATTTACATTTGTTGAAAATGACTTTCATGAAATAAACTCGCAGAGAGAAACGATATAAAACCAGTATTGTAACTAGAGTTGTAGATTATAAAACTTTATATCGTTTTGAAGAAGAAAATGTGGAGTGGTTGGCGAACCATTTTATAGGTAATGCTGATGAGAAAAGAGGAGGGGCGTTGTCACTTCTACAAAAAATTAAAATCTTTCTAAAATATGTGAGTGATCCGGGTTATGAGAGCGGAGTCGCAGAAAATATAGGCGCGTATTAAAGTACAGTTTCGAAAACAATAGCAGAAGTAATTGACAAAATAGGGCCAGAAGCCAATCTGTCAATTACATTCCTATCTACTAACAGAGAACTAAACCAAACTAAACTGTTATGGCTAAACCATAGACACATTCCTTGTGGTATAGGAATCTTAGATTGTACTCACATTCGTATTCCCAAACCATTAATTTTCGGTGATGAGTATATTAACAGAAAAGGATATGCCAGTATAAATGTTCAGGCAACCTGTGATGCACCGGATAGATTCACTAGTATAGATGTTGAATGGCCTGGTTCTACACATGATAATAGCATATGGAAAAATTCAGGAGTGTGTACAATACTGCGCAATAATGATGCACATGCCCTACTGCTTGCTGACGAGGGATATGGCATTGAACCATGCTTAATGACACCATATAAAAATCCCAATACACCGCACCAAGTCCAATATAATAACCTATTCAAAAGAGAACGTGTTGGAATAGAACGTTGTTTTGGTCAATTTAAGCAACGGTTCTCCATTTTACAGTACAAGATACGACTGAGTTTACAAAAGATTCCAGCTTTAATCGTGTGCTATGCAGTATTGCGTATTTATAATTAGTTACTATTTATAAATTCATTAGATCTTGAAACTCGCTATAAGTGTTCTCAGAAGTTCTTCGTTTTTGTAATAGCTTCTCTCTTTTTAGCCTCAGCACTTCCAGTTGTTCTAACAGAACAAGCCTTTGTAGCTCAGCTATACTTAATTTTTTGTTTCCGGTAATTGCGTTTTATATTTGGTTTGAATTGAATTGTTTTTCTTATAGATTTCTTAATTTTAATTAAAGTCATGGAAGTATTGGAGCAAGAATCCTGAGGTAATTCATCGATTCCTACTTCTAATCCACTTTCAATAAAACACATATAACTCGATAAATATTACTTGTACTTGTATATTTATAGAATGAGAAATACATCATTTAAATTACCCGGTATTTTTGAACAAGAAGGATTAGCCTCCCCTTCCATTAATTCATACAACTTTTTTTTCCAATTTCCTAACTTAATTGATTTACTTCCGGTTTTGTTTATATCCATTTTGTGTTTCAATTTCGTTTTCATTTTATTTATTTCTTTGCTTATTTGCTTTTCAGTTGTTATCTTTCCTGTGTTTAGTTCCCACGTTCTTGCTAATTGTGATAAAGCTTTCTCTATTTCTTTCTTTATAGATGGAATTTGCGATTTCTTTAAAAGCACACTATGTTGTTCTAATAATTTTACAAAGTTTTCTTGTTGTGCGGCTGTATCACTTGCCGCACTTTCGTCGTCTGAGCTCATTCTTTATATGTATTTAGAGAACGCGTACTTTTTTGATAAAACTCTTCTTTAATTTACTATTTGTATTGGACTCGCTTATACAACGACCGCACGTTTTGTAATATTTCACCGAGTGATTCCCCGAACTGCGCAGTATAGTATATGCTCCGTAGCAAAGCAAAAGGTTACAAATCGGAGTGTATACTTTTGCTTTGAGCATTTGCTTCGAAACTTTTGCTTTTGCTTTTACTTCTTACTTAGAGTATCTGTTTCGTTTTTATTCATAAGACCCACTGACCCTCTGGCTTCTAGCATTAAGGAAGGATCTTCGGAAATCTACATCGTATCCAAAATATTTATGCTTCGCTATCAGCATTTCATGGTTCACCGTATCAAACGCTTTAGAGTAATAATAATCTGGTAAGGTTAAAATTGTGATATGGCGATCTAGAGCTGTGATTGCGTCATTAATCACCTCGATAAGTACGCTTGTTATACGTACCATAGTGCTTTCTGAGCCCGAACTGCATTAGTGATAGGATGCATTTCGTTTCAAGATAAGCATATATTTATTCGCTCATAGCTTTTTCGAGGATTTTCGAAAGGAATGCCTATTAATTAAGCTTAGCGTATTGACCTGTTTCCTGTTTACCTGTAATTCCACTTTCAGAGTGTTAACTGGGAGTCAAGTCACCTACACATCGGAAAGTGAATAGGTATGTGCAATTCAGGTCGGAGCCAACCAACTTATGAATTGTTCACAAAGGGTTGCTACACAATTACGCAATGAAAGGACTCAAAATGTTTGGAGGATGATCTCAAACGTCACATATACATATATTCAGTTGGAAAGCTGATTAACAGAAGAGGATATTTACAATGGCTGCTAAAACTGTAGCTAGTTGCTAAATTCTAATCACCAAACTGCAAAGGCATTGCTTGAGAAAGCCAACAATGAGCACTTTATTATTACAATCAACAGCGTACCGTTAATCATTTTACAAGGCATCAACAAATTTCAAATCGATTGTGACAAACACAGGAATTAAATAAAATAGAATTGCTTTGGAACAATCATTGTTTATTTTGGAACGATTTAATGATAGCAGAATTTCGTAAAGTAGTCTTTAAGTAATTGCAAACAGTAGAATGCCTTTTTTAATTTTCTACTAAATTCCTGTTTTTGAAATATCGCTGCTGTAAATGTTTTCACACACTGTCTCGGGTAGGTAAGTAAGTAACAGTTCCGTGACACAAAAAGCATACTGTCTATGTCAATAGGGCAAGCAAGAATATTTATATTACCGGCTAATGTGAATGCGATAATCTAAATAGATTTATTATAGAATCCCAATGTACAGTATCAAGGTGCCTTTTGCGTTCAATGAAATTTATTTTAACAGAGATACGGCGAGTAGGACATGACGATAATTAAGAATTACGATTACGATTAATACACGGACACAGGACGAACGTTGTTTTATCAAGTAGCACGCTGCGCCAACGTCGAAAGCTAATTTACAAGTGAACATAATTCATTAGGCAAATCTACTTACGCTCGAGATATTTGTTTGTATTAGATCAAGCTTAATATGATGTCCTGTACTGTAAGGCAGACTTACGCGAACATACCACAACTGCAAAATCACTTAAATATGTAAATGGAATTGAGGTGAAGTCAGTACTGGTTAATTAGAATGCGTATATGTGTATTTATAGAAGTTACAGCTTACTGGGCAAGTCAGAGCAAGGTAAATAAAGAAATGCAGATCAGATGGATAAACAAAACGCATTGAGGAATTTCAAAAATGTTATAATAAAATAATTTCATTTTCCTTAAATTAATACAAATTTCACACTGACGCTTCTCTGAAAGGCAACTATTTCAGTAACCGTAAAAGTTAAATAATAATTTTTGAGAAGCTGGTAAATTTGCAGCGCATTTTCTGAATTTGGTTAGAAAATAAAAAAGCGGGTCTAGCAGAAGTAGCTTGACCTTCGGAGATTCAAAGGGAAACTGGGTCTGCGCGTGGTACGTATACTATTTATAACTAAACTGTTAGTAGAATATGATATATTCGATTGATAGTTTCCTGTTGGTAGCATTAGTTTTTCAATTCACTATTCTCTCCTCCAAATCTTGTAGTGCTGCATGTTGCACTTCCGCACAATTTTCCCTTGTTTATTTTTCCTTTCATTTCTATTGTTTTGTTGTAGGTTACCTTTCTACGTACCCTACACGCAGAGAAACGTTTACTTGTATCAAAGCTGTCCGCCTTAATTCAGGACAATTACTGCTTCAATTATCCGCAATACAATAACTGCTTTAAATCAAAAGAAATATTTTCTTAGCGTTTCTTTTTCAGCTTGAGAGAAATATATATGTACTTGTGATGAAATAATTGTATTTCTTTGTTTAAGAAATTTATTAACTTGATTCAAGAAAATCTTGCAGAAAATTTGCACAAAGCCATTTTTAGTTAAGTAAATGGCCATTATAACACAAAACAATTTTCTCTTAAGGATAGTAAACAGTTTTCTTAATTCCAGAAAGCGTTTAGGTATTGTTCGTAAATCAATAGCTTCATTTTCTTAAAATAAAGCATTTTTTACTTAGAATTCTTGAAATGCATATTATTTATATGCACATTATTAATTGCATTTGCCTTGTTTAAAACAGTGTGACATATCCGTACATAATGCAGTAAACTATTCACATTATTTGTGATTTTAAAATGGCTAAAGTAGAGGTTATCTACAGAATAATGTTCAAACAAAAGTGAACTTAATGTGGAAGTACACATAAAAAAGTACCTAGAAGTAATAACCAAAATAATTCTAATAAAATAGCTCCTGGGTATTGATGGAATCACTACCAGTAAAAACAAGAGAACAAACATGAGAAGAGAAAGGAATTAAAGTTTCTTGCTCCTGATCACATTGCTCTTAGATCTCTCAGTTTATGCCACTAATCTTCAAAAATAGTAACTGAATTATTTCCTGGCGCCACCTAGTGCGAGTAGTTGTAGTCATGCCGTCCTAGATAGTAGTGACGGAACTGGATATAACCTTTAACGTACTACGTTTCATAAACATTTTCAAGAAATACCGGTTAATGTAATATTTTTTCTTTTTATTTCCATTTACCATAAATAAACTTAAATATGAACTCACTAATTATTTATTAAACTACAAACTATTTAATTGCATTATTAAAGAAATAATTTAATTATACTGTAACCTATAAAAAAAATTTGTCCCCAGCTTAATCACTTGCTCCTAATTTTAATTATTAATTTTAGGTTTTTTTCCATTATTGTAATTTTTCTTTTATTGAATATCCTTGTAGCTGGCCTGATGATGTGATTTTTGAATACGAAACTGATCGCCTAATTTATCAACAGAACTTTGTGGGATCTGGACCATTTTTTCATTCCTACCTCTAATATGAATCTTTTCTTAACTTAAAACTAAATGATTTACTTGGAAAAAACATTTTTCTGTTTTGGATTTTCTTGATTTTCTAACCCCAAGAAAATATTTATTTAATCCAAATAAAATTCCAAGAACATTATTTTCTTATATGAGGGTGTATCAAACATAAACGGGACTGATTTTCTTAAAAATTCTGGAGGGCTTCTAGACCTGGAAGAGGTTGATGCGCAGGTAGCCTGTACCGTTAGGGGGTCCCCTTAGTATAAAAAAAAAAACATGAGCGAGAAAGAAGTGCATCTCTCCGTGGAGCAGCGAATTATCATCAAGTTTTTGGCCAAGGAGGGGGTGAACCCAACCGACAACACCCTGTCAAGAACCCGGGTGTTTGCATGGCACAACAAATTTTCTGGAGGGCGTGAAGAGGGCACCGGCAAAGACGCGGTTGTCAGCCGGGAAGGTAATGGCAACAGTTCTTTTGATTGGAAAGGTGCTTTTCACGTTGATTTTCTACACGATCGACTCACAATTAATGCGCAATATTATTGTGAAGTACTGGATGCCACGAAATTGTCATTTCAAAGGAAATGGAAGAAGCAATCGGCCAGAAGTGCCATTCTTCTGCATGACAGCGCCATCCTCATGTGGCGAACGCCACGATGAAAAAAGTGGATGCATTAGGATGGGAAACGCTGGAACATCCACCCTATACTCCAGACTTGTCACCTTGTGACTTCCATCTTTTTGGACCCCTCAAAGACAACGACAACGAAGCGGTGGAAGCGTTTGTGCTCCAATTGCTTCACGAACGTCCGAAGAGTTTTTACAATGATGGAATAAAAAAGCTCCCAATCCGGTGGGAAAAAATGTATTTCTAGGACGGGAGAGTATGTAGAAAAATAATATATATTTGTAAGCTTAGTTAAATAAAGGTAGAATTTTTTTAAAAACGAGTCCCGTTTATATCTGTGGGTATCTGGATACCCACTAATATTCGACGGTTGATATTCGACGGTTATTTTGTACTTATGTACTACGGATTTCGATGCCATTCAACATCTTTGGAATCAACCTCAGAGGGCTTCTCGAGGTCGACCTATCCTGCCAAATACTGTCAAAGATCTATGTGCTCATCTGCAAGAATATGCAACAATCACTGAAAAAAAGTATTTTTAATTTAATTAACTCGATGAATGACCTCCATACATAATGTACCTCCATACATAATTGTACAACTCGATTGCTTTTTCGTTCTTGTTATTGTTGTATTACCGTCAACCTGTTCATAATTTAAATTCGCATTTTCGTGGGACACTACATTTATTCGTTTTCGTTGAAGTTTGTCTTTAAATTGATTACTATTGGTAGTAAGACGAATGTTTCATTCCGATAATACTTCTTAAGTAACATTTATTGAAAATCAACGTTTGGGATTTATGACGCAAATGTTTCACCAAAAATACGTAGGCCCACCTAAGTAAAAAAGCTGGTCATTCCACTGCATGAAGGCGGTTCTTTGAAACGAATTAGTGTCGAGAGAGACTTAATTTAGCTGCAAAAAGGACACGAAATTCAGTGTAAATGCAGATTTGTAGACTTCATGCGTGTGTTAGTGCAACAATTTTTGTCGATTTTCAATGTCTGGATACCCAAAGCAAAAACAGTATAACTATAAGATATAAATTTGCAAAATGAAGACATTCTGATAATAGATGGCGCATCCGTATATTTTCATATTTTTGTTGGTTGCCATAAAGTTTTAAAACAATAGCGGTTACGATCCTGTGTTCAGCACATCATTTTATTTCCGAGTTGAAATACGTAGCAGTTGTATGCACACAATAATACATGTAGTGCATTCTTTGTGCTCCAAGCTATTATTCCGTATTGTATTGGATCGGAATGTATTGTGCAGATGTTTAGTCAACTGCATTCACATATTCCTCTACAATGCCCATTGAAATAAAATATGCGTTTTCATTATTACATCACACTTTCTTTTGTTTTACTTTTATTAGCTATATCGCAATAACAACGCCAGCTACTCGATAATTTTCGCACGTCATTCAGAACGTAATCCTCGGTAATTGAATTTGTTATGCATTTTTTTTTTCATCATTCGTGTTTAGTATACTTGTGATTGCGTTAACTCTGATCATACGATTGCAATAATCATGTTAAATGAAAAACACTAAGGTGAAACGCTGCAATTGTAGACGAAAATCGGTATAAAGGAAGATAAAGGAAATTAGTGTATAAGAATGGCTACCAACGTATATCCGTATCAGTCTTTATAACTTGTCTAAAGGGGAAGTCCAGTAAAATAAAATGGTTTACTCAAACTTCCAACTAGTGTAAACATCATCGTACAGCATAGTGCGATAGGTGTTAAAAATGCCTTGCTGATAAATAAATTACAGCTAATGGCCAGACATTTTCATGGTATTTGTCGCTCCAGCCGCCTCCAGATCTTTCTAACATAGACCCTAAGATTGTATCAATGATATTTTAGAGTTGCCTGTCTTGTCAATAATTCTGTTACTTATCTGAGATTCTCTTTGCAGTGAAATAGCATTATATTTGCTACTTTTAGAAAAACTAATGTCAACGCCTTTGTTCTGGTTTGTCCTGAGGTGTTTTACCAGCATGAAGTCTTTGATTTCTCACTGTCAATTATAATTAGACTTCACTTAAGTGAAGAGCAACCTCATTGCTGTTCGTGTTCGTGATGATTGATTGTAAGATGTAGGTATTCAAAATTCATATTTTGGACTCAAAGCACGGTAGATGCTAACGATGAACACTGTAAGTGCTTCCACCAAGCATACTGAACATGGCACGAATGGGTTAAGCAAAGTGGGGGCCCATTAGGCTAGTAAACTAGGCAGTAAGAAAAGGACAACATATATTAATTACAGAATTGAAAGTAATTCACTCATTTTTAATGTTAGACAAAGTTCATATTGTTTCGATTAGAATCTAGTTAAAGAATATCTATTATTGAGCTTTTAAGTTTGCAATAAACATTTCTTTAAAAAAATAATTTACCATGCGCTAACTATATTACATATGATCCACATATTATACCCGAAAACTAATAGGAGAGACCGAACTTGAAAGCAACAGAGGTAAGTTGTAACGGTATACATTCCCCTCACTCTACTGCATTTCCGTTTTCAATGATTCTCTGTGAGTGAAGTAAATTTGTTGTGTTTTGTGCTTAGATTTTCCGGAGCCTCCTGAATGCGAATTAATGGGTATGCTGATTAGTAAAGCTGGCCACGAGCGGTATCGCGCAGTAGCGTAGAGTCGACCAGGCCACGCGTTCTACTAGAGTTATTCTGCTAATAGAGATGTTTGCTGCCGCAAATAATTTCGCTCATCTTTTAAATAAAAATTAAATAACACGTGCTCAAACACTTACCATTTTAAGAGTCCTCCGTGAAATTACAAAGTGAATAATGTCTGTTAAATATCTGCAACATTAGATATGTTTCAACTGTTGTTTCGGCAAAACTAGTACGGCATGAGGAAAAAATGCGTTTATATGCAGAGAACGAACGTTCTACATCTAGTGACGTAATATTTGCGTAAGTAAAATAATCTTTCAAATAACTTAACGATTCTGTTGACGCACCTTCACAAATGTGTCTTAATGTGCCAAAATCAGAATTTTTCTCAAAAACACTTTCAAATTTTTCTAGAACAGAAACATTTTTTGCGTCTTCAATCGCGCATAGCTGTGCGTAAACATGTTGTACTATATGTAGAGATTCTTCTAACGGCACCGCAGGATTTTGTAATTTTTCCATTGTATCTGCTAGCCCGAAGTAATTGTCGTGAATGATTTTTAAATCCATTTTAACCTGACTATCTTGAAATTTCGGCTGGCTTTTCTGGATAGCGGCAGCTTCCTTTGTATCGAATTGTAAAACCTCTTCCTTAATATTGTCAAAATATTTATGATAATAAAACGCGGCCTGCAACCATGTTCGCCAACGAGTTAGAATAGGTTCTGGTGGCTCTGGTATACGGGGGCACAGTCTGTGAAATTCGCGAATACGTTTCGGTGATTTGACAAATACTGCTTTGGTATGCGCTATTAAAGCGTCTACCTCAGGATAACATTTTCTGATACTATCCGCCACAAGATTGAGAGCATGAATTTTATACGTAATGTGTAACAAATTAGCAGAATGCATTTTAAGAGACCGGCCTACAGAAAGCATGTTTGCAGCACCATCACTCACTAACATCAAGAGTTGGTTTGTTGAAAGTTCAAACTTGTCCAATGTATTTTACACTAACTTTGAAATTACTTCGGCAGTACACTGTTATATTCGTTTGGAGACTAATAGAATTGAAGGTGCCCATTGATGAGGTTCCAATTTGCGTGCCATTACATTAAGAACAGAATGTTTCTTCCGATCTGTTGTTTCGTCGACACATAACCACAATTTTTGATCTTTCAACTCCGATTTTATTTTTTGTTCAATATATTCGCGCGCAGATGGCACAATTCTTCGTAACGATGTTCGACTTGGTAATTTGCACTCTGAATAGTTATTCCAAAAGCAGATAAATGGTTCCTTGTCTAGTAAATTAAACGGTATATTACATGCGATAAACATAACGCATAAATTAAATATAAATTTTTCATTGTGTCGTGCGCAATTTCTTTTTGAGACATGCTTTTCACTATTTACGTGTCGTAGACAATGTTGTCTGGACCAACACATTAACGGGATTTTACAGATTACACATTTAATCTTAGCACCTTCATATATTAAGTCTGGAATTTCTGCAATAAATTTTCGAAGTTTGTCCGACCGCGGTCGTTTTGCTGACGAAATCATAATTTTTCTAGGACAGATAAACAATTGCGCAAATTACCGACAGCGAAAATGTCCGTACTGCTCCGCAGACAAAGTAATACTACCGTTCCTCTCGGTCCGAACTGATTCTACGCCGATGCGCGATACCGCTCGTGGCCAGCGTTACTGATTAGTCTGGTGCAAACTTTGGCGGTCTTCGATAGATGTGATAAAATTTAAATTTCGAACTGAGTCAAAAATAAACTAGTTATAATTTTCATCCACCTGGATTTGTTTACATATGGAGTCTAAGGTAACAGAATAGTACATCCAACCTCATTTGGTCTATAAACAATTAATATACCAATGACGAAATCCAGAAACTGTCAATATAATTAGAAAGACAAAGTTTCAGTAGCGATTAGGAGCCACTTATAGACATATTTGAAAAAATCTGCCAATATTTAATTTGGACTTTCTATTTTATATTCGAAAATTAGAAAAGTTAGTGATAACATAAAATGTACATATACACGTTGGCCCAATCTTCACCGGGGTGCAAGTTATATTGTACGTAGCGCGATCTGGCATCCTTGCATTTATCCCCGCCAGCCAGCCTGGCCGCGCACAACTGCCGTAGCTCTGTGAGGCGTATCTGACGCACTCTGTTTGTCTATGCGCTCGTTTATTATGTTAGTTTTACAACAAACAAACAAAGATACAGATCATTAAGTGGTATTTTGCCAGAAATTCTTACCAAAGCACGACCGATCCATTTGCCGTGTGGATCGTCCTATTCCTTCGCATTCGACGATCGAAAGGAGCGTCAACGGGTTTGGAAAACTTGGCTGCGTGGTTAGGAGTTGCCGTAAATGCCAACAAATAGACGAACAGCCTCAAATCCCTCTAATGCATTCCGAACGGGAGGAGAGAGAAGTAAGGGTTTGTTCGTTAGTTGAAATGGGCGAATCTTGCTCTAGCCGGCAAATTGCAAACAAAATCGGTGTTAGTAGAAGTACTGTGAAACGTATTTTGAAACTCAACGAATACAAGTTACAAAGTTGAAAATTGCCAGGAGATTTTCCTCTTAATAATGAAACATTATTAGAATTTAAATTTATTTTGTACAATTATCGAATTTATTTTTCTTTAGTTTAATTTTATAAAAATCGTTGTTTATTTTCCTTTTTCGTTCTCCTGCATGGCATTGCAGCAAGAAAATGAATATAAGCTGTACTTTCTAACATAATTTGAGAATACAAAAAAATTACGCAGTAAGTCTGTATTAACACATTTTGTCAGAAGGCATCGTATTATAATATTACGTGATTGAGCGGACATGCGTATTTATAATATGCGTGCGTACCAGTGTTCGCTTTATGATGGACTGCGACTGGAGTGAAACTTGAATGCGCAGTTGCCATTCACAAAGGCAATCCCCCGTTCGTATCTGGATCAATGTGTATACGCGCAGGTGATGAATCCAACTACAGTTTGTCGAACTAATAATTTTAAATCTTTCTATTAATTTGTATTTTTTACTTCAATATCTTTATATTTTGTCAAGTTTCGAGGTATATATATAGCGTCTTTATGTACCTTAGCTAAACATACCATATTTATAACACATGCAAAATAATGCATGATACAAGTCAATACGTGGAAGAATTTTTTAAGTAATTAATGGCATGGAGCAATATTTTTTGAATGAATATTAACATAATCCATAATTTTTTAACAGTGTCAGTAATGTTTACTGTAACAACTTATCCAAAGCCCTGTTACTTTTTACCCCAATGTTGAGATTGAGCAACATATATGCCTAATCTATGATAAAGCAATTTAAACGCCGAAACTCTTTATTAAGGTTCGACAAACGAGTGTAATGTCAGAGGCGTATCGCGCAAAAGTAGGTACGTGAGGTACAGTATTATTAAAAAATAATATATTCTTACCTTTTATTGACGACTTGATGTCCACTGCGACAAAGTACTACTCAATAAGAGGTAAGAATAAATTATTTCTTATAATATTGTATCTCACGTACCTACTTTTGCGCGATACGGCTCTAACGTTGCACTCGTTTCTCGAACCTTACTCACTACACTATACGGAAAAATAATGTACAATAAAAAAAAGTTACTTATATCCTCGATCTCCACTACAGTCAAGGAAAGTGGAACCATGACTAATAAAACAGAGTAGGTAGAATATAGCAGCGTCTTACAGTAATTAGTCCTTCTAAGGAATAGAAAATTTGCCTAAGGGGCCGATAAACGATAAGCACTGCATCATAAAACAAATGTTGTTCAGAGGCTACTCCAACCGTAAAATATCAGGAACATGGCAATTTGAATTTTATGACGCAGGTATTAATTGTAATAGCCCAATAAGGAAGCAATGAAAAAATTCACGACATGCAAACTGCTTATTTATACGGACTACAGAAGTAAATTCAAGCAGTCATATTTAGAGCAGAAGTACTGGCTGTATACGTTAGGATAACGAAAATATAATGAAAAAAACTGGGAATTGCAGCCAATCATAAAACAAGACTCCCTTTTATACGATACCATGTACCATAAAAGAGAGTCTTTTCAGAGACTGATATATTCGATGAGTATATAAACCATTGGATTTCATTAACATGCATTATTTTGGCAATGCCTTATAATGAATTGTACTCAATGGGAAATATTTTGTAATATTACTAAGACTGTAATAAACATTTGGCTTTTAAGCCAAATTTATAAAATTACTTCGAATAAATGTTGATTACCATAAAAAATCTGTTAAATTTTAACGACAGTGCTTAGCTACATAAGCACTTCCTAGGTACCTTCACAATGCGTATTATAAAAATTATACTTAATGTTCTCCTTTGCATAACTAATCCACTTTACTGTATACGAACACTTTTTGTTCTAAAGTACCAACCATTAAGAGTAATTGCCAATATTCTACACTTAATCCGAACATAGCGGTTTACTGCGGTTAATTCGATAAACGCCCAGGAAAAATGAAGAGGCTGCTAATAATTGTACGGGTCAAACGCTAGTTACACTGTACGCGAACACAAGCGAATTATAGTGTGTAATCACATAATCTCATTGGCTTCACATATCTAGTACATCGTATGTATGTCATACATATGTGGTCATGGCATGACTATTGGCAAAATAAATTTGATGTCTGTAAAGATGTTGGTTCTGTTGGAATTAGGATAATAACCTGCGGCTATTTAGAAACTGAACAAATTCTGAAGAACTTAACAATTAAATAATAAAAATGAATTAACCAAATACAACTATCAGAAAGAACGTAAATTATATTTAATGCCAGGTAGTACATAAAACAAGTGCTGAAACTGTAGTGACAAAATGCAAGCCTACAAAAGTTTTTTCGTTTCAGAAGCGACAGAATGTTACTTGAAATCTGTTAACGAGATTTCTAAATTGATGTGTCACGCGGTATAAGTATTTTACATCACAATAGATTATGAACAGATAATGATTGGATTATTTTTGCGTTCAGGATAAAAATCTAGCAGAAGTAAGAAATGAGATTGAAGACTATTAAAACATATACAAAATATAATTATATTTAAAAAAGGAAATGTGTTATTATATTATTTGTGTATGTTTTTACGCAAATAAGGCTCCATACGTTTTCCTTTTCAATCTCAGGTAATTTTGAAAAATTCTAAGCTTTCAATCACAAGAAAGAAAGAATTCATACAAAAACAGAAAATATATCCAGAGAGTTTAGGTTACAATTACAGTCCATTTTATAAAGAAGGTTCTTTGGGCATAAACATCTAATGTAATTTTAAAGTTTAATATTTGCGAATTCGTCTTTCAGGATAGTTGCGGTAGTTCTAAAGTATTTTCCACCAAATTTTATTTTAATATACATGATTTATACTATGCACCAAATTATGGGTATACAATGATCGTCATATTTACTTTCCACAGGCGGTGTTACTGGTATCTTGACTAGGTAAAAGTAATTAACGTTTGGTACTTTTACATTCAGGGGCTGCATGCCGATAAATTCTCAATCGAGAAAACATACCTCGCATCCCGTGATGGAGCCCTGTTTCGTAATATTCTGATCGAAAACGATTGTTTCATAGTTAATTACAGTCCCTGGATGAACTAAGACCACTTAAAAATATTATGATTTTGGGGTAAAATTTTCAAAAACAGTTGGTAATGTTGGCAATATTATTACTTAATTACATATAACATGCAAGTAAGTAGAATTTAAACATATAGTTACTAATATTTGCTCGTTCCTTCTGTGTGCATTATTATTTCCTGAATCCTTTATGGCATACTGCGAATGCAGCTTTTTATTGTTCTTTTTTAATTCCGTCGCTATTATGCCATACATCTTCAATATGTTGTTCTAATTCTAACTTTGTAGTTGAGTTTCATGTACACACGATATTTTTCAAGACATTCCACACATTTTCAATTGGGTCTATGTCTGGCGAAATGTCTGGCCAAGGTGGTACAGGCAGATTTTTAGATTCAAGGTATCGTATAACATTTTTTGCCTTATGGCATGGTGCATTGTCTTGAATGAAAATATATGGTCCTTGAGTAGGATCCAATGAACCAATATAGGGTATTAAGTAGTTTTCTAAAATTTTCCTATATTGTTTTTGTTCCATTGTTCCGTTAACGCAATATAGTGGTCCCGGTTTTCTGTCGTAATACACGACTACCATTAGAGATGGGAGAAAAAGTAAGAAATACAGAGAACCATTAAGCGAACTATGGGAATGAATTTGACCAATAATACACATGATAAATGAAACTAACCTTTCCCCAATCTTCAACTGTATATTTTTTATGTTCTTTAACCCATTGAAATCGTGTCACCTTCATTTTAGATGTTAGTCTTGGCTTTTTTGCCGGATGTCTGCATTTCAAGCCTGCTTCATGAAGACGTCTAAAGACTGTTTGAGCTGATATTTGTATACCTTCTCCACTAAGAATTTTATGAACACCATTAGTGGATAAAAAACGATGTTCTGCAGCCACTTTTACTATACGACTCTCATCTCTTACAGTTGTTTTGCGTTTGTCGGAACAGCATAGTTACAACAGTGGTTATATCCTTCTTCTTTCCCATTATGATAATAATTGACCGCGAAAATAGACGCACACAAATAAAATTAAAGCTCTTTGAAATATAAGTTCTTCGGAAAATAGGTAAAAATACTGTTTTTATTTATATTTGCAATGATACTAACGAACTAATGAACGACACAATTCAAACTAAACACTATTATTGTACGTACGAATGGCATTTCAATAGAAAGCTGCATTGGCAGTATGCCAAAAAGGATTGAGGAAATAATAAAACACAGAGGAGGAACAAGCAAATATTATTAAATATATGTTCAAATTATACTTACTTGCATGTTGTACGTAATTAAATAATAATATTGCCAACATTACCAACTGCTTTTCTAAATTTTACCCAAAAATCATAATATTTTTAAATGGTCCTAATTCGACGGCCAGGGACTGTACTTCACTCATAATTAATTTGATAAAGATTGTAATTCAATAAAATAAAACATTAAATTTGTTCACTTTTTACTTGGCTCTTACGGCAAACCAAGTATGAATACAAAATGTAATAATGAACAAAATTAATGGTACTTACAGCTTTTATACAATACAAAAGTGATATGACAAGGTAGGTAATTTATTTCCGTCTTCGTTTGGGGGTCTGGACTTTGAGTCATCAAGTACATGAACAGCAAATTAAAAAAACAGTTCAATTGAGTTCTATTGCGATTAAGATTAGATGCACATTGTAAAAATAAAGTAAGTGGCCTCATCATTGTTTTTAAAAAATGTATCTAATAATGTTTTATAAAATTATACCTTCTGATGTATTATATTGTGAAACAGAACGCCATCACGAGATGCAAGGTACGTTTTCTTGATTTAACCGCAGGGTCGGAAATTGTCCAATTTCAGCGCGGTCTAGCAGCCAAACCATTCGTCTAACGAATAAATCCTATGATATTTTTTTTAATTACATCTAGTTTATGTTTGTAAATAGACTATTACGTTGAAAAATACACCGTTTTTAAGTTATAAGTAGAGCAACGCAAACTGCGCTGAAAGCCAGTGGCTGACGCATAAAAGTTTACACAAAATAAACACGGCCGGGACAATTCGGTATAAGCGTCAGTATAACTGCGACTCGAAAGCTGATCTGTTGTGTATGCATCTACGCTGTCGTATACTATATCGTAGTTCTACGTTTGTTTTGAAAATGTTTCCTACGTCGCGAAAACGACCAATGTTGGACACAATAAGAGAATTTATTGCAGAAATGCCTGTTTTAAAGTGTGATGGCGCTAAAATTCAATGTGTAGTGTGTAAAATAGATTTAATGTGTTGGTCGAAAAGTGATTGTCTACGGCACGTAAATAGTGCAGGGCATGTTTGAAAAAAAAGTTCCACACGAGATTATGACAAATTTAAATTTAATTTATGTGTTTATTGCATGTAATTTACCATTTCATTTACTAAGGAAGAAAGCATACGCCGCGTTTTGGAATGAATGTTCGGACTTTAAGTTACCAAGTGAGAGAACATTACAGAGAGTTGTGCCGTCTGCTCGTGAGCACGCCGAGAAAAGAATTAAATCGGAGTTGCAAGATAAAAAACTGTGGTTATGTGTGGACGAAACAACAGATCGTAAAAAACATTCTGTGGTTAATGTAATGGTACGCACAATGGAACCACATCGACCGTCACCCTCAATTTTACTAGCTTCCAGACGAATACAACAATGCACTGCCGAAGTAATTTCAATGTTGGTGTTAAATACATTGGAAAAGTTTGAACTTTCAACAAATCAACTGTTGATGTTTATGAGTGATGGTGCCGCAAACATGTTGCTGTAGGTCGATCTCTAAAAAACATTGTGCTAACTTGTTGCATATTACATGTAAAATTCATACTCTCAGTCTCGTAGCAGATAGTATCAGAAAATGTTATCCCGAGTTAAACGCTCTAATAGCACATACAAAAGCTGTGTTTGTAAAATCCCCAAAACGTATTCGGGAATTTTATAGACTATGCCCCGGTATTCCTAAACCACCACAACCTATTCTTACTCGTTGGGGAACGTGGTTAGAGGCTGCATTTTATTATCTTAAATATTTTGAGGATATAAAGAACATGATTTTAGAATTCGACCCAAAGGAAGCTGCGGCTGTCAGGTACCCTTGAAATTTGGATATCAAGTTAAACAGTTTGAAATTATCAAACTTATGGATTACGGATCGTAAAACTAAATTCTTGTAGCGTTAGTGAATCTTTGCAAACTAGTCCGCCACTGGTTCACGCACGCTACCATAGAAACGCAGAAATTTTGTGTTTTGAAGGTTTGAAACGTGTTTTAGATAAAGACTCTATTTCAGATTAGTACAATTTTGAATGCGTCAAAGAACCGTAAGTTATTTGAAAGATTATTTTACTTAGCAAATATAAGCATATGTAAACGTTCGTTTTCGGCATACAAAAACACTTTTTCTTCACGCCGCACTCACTTTGCCGAAACAACTTTGGAAACATATCTAATGTTACAAATATTAAATAGACATTATCCACTTTGTGATTTCACGGAGGACTCTTAAAACGGTAAGTATTTGAGCACGTATCACATTTAATTTATTTTGTGTAAACTTTCATGCGTCCGCCACTGGCTTTCAGCTCAGTTGCGTTGCTCTAGTTATAAGCAGAAATGCTTGCAATTTCCTTGAATTTTCTCAATGATGCGGCGCTTTTTTGAGAAAACACTCAACACGTTTACAGATTAGTATAATTTTACTTATGAAAACTAAAACAAACTGGAAGCGTGAAACATTTCGATTTCTTTTATTGTGTCTCCATTTGTTAGATAAAAATGCCCATTTTCTCAAAAAAAAAGGAATAGAATTAATGACACGATTTTATTTTATATTAGCGTCTGATTACCTACACA
Source organism: Dynastes maya (assembly GCA_029619315.2). Lineage (NCBI taxonomy): Eukaryota > Metazoa > Arthropoda > Insecta > Coleoptera > Scarabaeidae > Dynastes > Dynastes maya. Next base: position 38,068,492 of record JAROYE020000004.1, read on the forward strand.
ATCAATGATTATGTACCCTACCAAAGGCAAAGAAACTCGTTTATCATCTCACTTAAATATACTACTGAACATGGTGGTAGAACATTGAAGGAAGTTGATATACTATTTCAAACGTACAAGAGGATTGAACAGAAATTGCTCTGTATATTGCTACTGGTATGCTATTCTAAATTATCAGTAATCTGTCTAACCTTACATCACTTTCCCATAGGCTTCATTTTTGTTAATAATCAAATACCTTTTTTTACCAGTCCCAATTGAAATAGATTACGTTTTCTTGTATTCGAAGCAGTTTCACCTGTTACGCTAATCTTAGGAACCCATTTCAACATTGTTTCTCACAAGAAAGATTGCTTGAAAAACAACAGTTTAGACCTTGATACGCAGCAGCGCCACAACTGCGACTAGCAGACGTTATTACATTACTTGCAGGTGTAATAATAGATAAACACTCTATCGCAAATTACATTGCTACCGTATTGCGTTAACCGACACTTAATCACCGAGGTACGCATGTTCCAGTGGCGCAGAAATTTTAGGCTAATGACTTGCATCTGCCTAAGATTTATGTGCGCTCCAGATTTTTGTACGTTGTCGGCCTGCTCTTCTGCATTGTTTTCGTTAGAAACGGGATTGCAGAAAAGGTCAGTCTTGATGTGAGATCTAGAATATGTAAAAGGCATATGCATGTTCAAGGACGTCAAACAAGATAATATTGTGCCGTTTTGCTATCAATGTAAAAGTCGACTAATGTATTGTTAGGATACCTGTTGCGGACAGGTTGCTTTCTCACGAAAAGAGATCTGTATATAACTTTATACTGATGTTTTCGGGATACCTATGTGATATACATTCACAAACAAAGATATTGCATGTTATTTTAAGTCTTTACGGTTTTTTTCTTTAAAACTTTTGTGATTTCTATTGCTAAATCATTTACACTGGAGTGTTCCACGCATTCTGCAATTTATTACAGAGGAAAAATGTTTTAACATAACCTTTTATAAGTGAATTAACGTAATGTGTCTTGGAGTCCAAAACAATGATTAATCTTTAGTCGATGTTGTCAGAATGACATTTCCAAAGCTTTAGTGCACAAGTGTGTAGTTTCGGTCAGCGAGATGCCTCATTTAAGTGTCATAAATTGTGTTAAAATTCTTTGTTTAGCCAATGAAGGGTACAGACAAGAAGATATTGCAGGGAGATTAAATATCCATCAATTGACTGTCTCTCGTATAGTAAGACAACAGAATGAGACTGGAGAATACAAAAGGCGATGTGGTCAAGGTCGTAAAAGATGTACAACGCCAAAAAATGACCAATATTTGAGACCTCAATTTTTACGAAATCGCGCACTTACAGCACCGCAGCTTAGAAATGAATTACTGAATACAAGACAAGCCAATGTATCTGTCAAAACAGTAATAAGGAGACGTAAGGAGGTCGGTTTAAATCCAAAGCGTCCTGCCAGAGTTCCTCGACTTCTCCCACGTCATAAAATTCGACGTGTAGAATTTGCAAAAGCTCATGCTAAGTGGAATGGACGTCAATGGAGAAAATTTCCTTTTACGGACGAACCAAGAATACAATTATGGAAGCCTGATGGACATAGTCGTGTATTCAGAAGGTTAGGAGTGTTAGTTTAAATGATTGAAGTAATAAAACAATCGAAAAGAACGTAAACTGTTTATTCTAGCCCTTACATAAACGATAACTAAAACGTGACTACTACGACTTTACGCCATTACATTTCAACGTACACTTACTTTATATAGTATACTATTGGCTACGACGATTGGCATAAAGAGCGCTAAATTCAAAATTTGATTGACTACCAACAAGGAAAACGTTTCGCAGAATGTAATCTTGCACAAAATCTTATCTTTCCATTATGTTATGGGGCGGCATTAGTTGGGAGAGTCGCACGGGACTCATTCAGGTAAATTTAAGAATAAATGCTGACTGGTACATACACAACATCTTCGAAGAACATGTTTTACCTTTGTGCCAGCTTTGTTGGCTGCGATAATTTTATGCTAATGCACGATAATGCCCGAGCCCATGCCGCAAGGACAGTGATCCAGTACCTTGAGGATGTCGATGGTGCGGCGTTTGAGTGGCCAGCAAACACTCCTGACGCAAATCCCATAGAAGATCTATGGGACATTCAAAAAGAAATATACGAGCACGAAATCCAGTTCCTAACTCAATTGCAGAATTAAGAATTACTGCACAGGAAGTGAGTGTATTTTGAAGTATTTTGACTTTAGCGCTTCAAATAAATGCTTTGCCATATTTACCATTTTTACTATATATATACGTACATACGTGATCATAAGTTACTTCTTTTACTTTTATCGAAATTTCTCTTTTAAACCTTTCAAGATTAAAAAAACAATTGCGTCCTGATCAAAAAATTAACCAATAAACTTATTATACGCTAGTGACGATGAAATAAAGCAATTTTATTTTGGTTTCCATTGGCACCTTTGCCACTTCTAGTATGCACTTGACTTTGAAAGTAAATCATACTCGAAAATCTAAGATTAGTCCTAATACAATCTCATAGCTTTACAGCATATAATGAGTGCGTTTTTTAATTGCACTTTAGATTCGAGCAAATTTTACTCCAGCAGATTGATGTTCGAATAAGTCATCAGTAACGAGTTTTAAAAAACGACATTCGAGTAATCCGTCAGCGGGTCTGTCTTGTTAGGATAATTAATTGATCCAATGCGGCTCTGTGTGAGGAATACATCATGTGTGAGAAAGTGGACTTTTCTTTTCCTCCAACTTCATTAGGATAATTAGCTGTGACGACGGTATTTAACAGTAGCAAAGAAAAGCTAAATGCAGCTATTAACACCGCTTTAATTGCAAGTAAATCTGTAAGAGAGAAATATAATATTTCACAATTTTTACGACATAACGCCACCAGACCCTTATCACAATCTAAGTCATTTCTTAACTGTAAAAAAATATCATTGCTCATTACTTCTACTCGTCTCACTGTATTAGCAGAAAGTTGCATAGATTTTATAGCAGACACTATTTCGTCTTTATTTCTAAAGTTGGCAAATAACGAATCTGCAGCTTCTAAAAACGCCTGTTTTATCATTTTCCCGTCTTCATAAGGTTTCTGCTTTTGTGCAATTATTTAGGACACACGGTATGATGCTTCAGTTGCAGCCTTATTTTTGTCGACTGTTTTTAAAAATATGGACGGTTGTCCAATTAACTGTTTTTTTAATTGTTTCAGTTTTTCCTTTCTGGTGGCAGAATGTAGTGGGAATGATTATTCAAAATTCGAACGTACAGTTTTACGATGCCTCTCAATATTTCCTCTTTTAGCAACGGAGACAGTAGTATTACATAACAAACATACATTTTTACCTTTAACTTCTGTAAAGAAGTATTGTTCTTCCCATTCCGAATGGAAATGGTATGTCTTTACTTTCTTACTACTGCTTGCCATAATATTTTAAATTGCAGGTCAACTGTAACCCAACCGCTGGACGTTGATTATGCCGTTCAGTTTTCAACAGAGCGCAATGTCGCGTTGCGTATATATCCCCTTCAAAGCAACCCAGATTGTTCTCGAACACTAGCACGCCGATCGGTTCTAGACGATTCTAGCGTGGTGACGTCGGCGGCAGATCGCTCACCGCAATGTTGCCGCGGCTTGTGTTTATTATGAAAATTTGCGAAATTTACGGAAGCTTCTATGGTTTTTACACCTTTGTGTTTTTAAAATATGTTGTGAGCTACCAGAATTGCCTTCGCGAGCTACCGGTAGCTCGCGATCGACGGGTTGGCGACCACTGCTTTCAATCATTGATCTCAAAAGTTGTTTTTGCAGAAAACCCAAGAAAGAAAAAGGAAAGAAATAAAATATTTACGGCACGCTTTGCACCACAATTTATTAATTAACTCGGGCCGAGTTAATTAATTTATTTTATTCAAAATAGATGAGCAGGCAAAAAAATAATACAAACAAGGAGTTTAGCGCAAAATATAACAAGAGGGATATTTGCTTTGTAGTTAATTCGAGTCATTTCCGATCAGTAAGTACATGATTATTAAAAAAGTTTACGTGCCACTCTAAAGCCTCCAGGACACTTTTAAAAGGCAAATGCTTTTTTCCCTCTAAATACTGCTCCTAGTAACCCCTTAATAATCAATCTCACTGTAATCAGAAAGAAATAAGCTGTTAATGAAAAAATGAAAAAAGACGTCTTCCTTCGAGAAACGATCTTGTCCTGTGATTTCCGAAACGTTGGGATACATTTCCGCTTTTTTTAATAGTTTTGGGAAATAATAGCAATTTTAAGTTATTTTTCATAATTAAATTTAGTAGCTTTGTTTAATTCAAACTTGTATTCTACTTGCTATAAAAACGGAGACCCTCGTGTATCTGGAATAACTTGTACATCTTTTTGCCAACGTCCCATAATATATGGGACACAATCACAATTTAATCACACTTTGCTTCCCAATTTTTATTTTCTTTGTAAAGAATGTTATGTGAGAAGAAAGTAATGTTTTAATGTTGTTATTGATTTTTTTATTCCAACGGGTTAAATCGACCGAGAGAATTTTGGCATCTGTAGAGGTCACCGAAATGCGAAATTGGGGGAACGAAATGTACATATGTAACTAAAAAATGTTCATACATGAAAACTTTCAGTTTGCACGCAATGTACGAGCACTTGTTTTGAAAATCAATATCCGGTCCCCCAGAATTCAGGAAGTGTGCGTCTGCGGGAAGGTTTGTTTAAACTTTGAACAGGTTCTCGGTTTACATAATGAATCTTTTACGAATTTTAATTAAAAATTTAATTCTGGAGGGCTTACACTGCGAATGTAGTACAGTGGTCCGCATCAAGCAGACCGGAAAGAGCGAACGCACTAAACAACACGGAAAAACAACAAACCAGAAGCTAATCAAGTTATTGCTCCGTACGGTATGTGTAATTTTTTTTGTAGGAACACGAGCGACCGTGTGTGTTTAGTGGGAATCCTCTTCCTTTTTACGCCAAGTGAGCGCATTCTAATTTTCCACTCCGCATAAATGATTCAAACGTTCAATCTAACCGAGGTCGCCTTAGAATTGTAAACGCGTGTAAAAAAAATTAATATTATTTCGCGTTTTCTGTTAACCGTTTCGGTTTGGGTGCGAAATGAACATGTAAGGAACAGGTTTCCCCTCATAGTTATGCACGCTAACGTCAAGGCAGCCGTTACTTCGATGTTTCTTTTTTTGTTCATTTTATTTTTTCTGGAAATCTTTTTGATGCTGTAATTGAATAATTAAATGTTAACGGTTCTACTATTTAGATAATTTCTGTTAGAGTTTAACTTGCCATGCTTCAATTAGCGAGTTAGTATATCCAATTAACTCTCATTATAAGCTAATTAGATTACATTTTGCTGTTTCCAAATATCCGTTATATTAAACAAAACCACCAATTTTTATGTGTATTTCAAATTGGATTCCAAAAAAAAAAACATGTTTTACAAATCTAGTTAAAGGAACTTTATATCAAAATTCAGTTAAATATACCATTACGAAAAATAATGGATAGATATTCAAATAAGCAGTCATTTGCAGTATTATATACCTAATACCATTTAACGATTTTCTAGAAAGAACATAATTCAAAAAAACTATTCCACAATATAGCTACAAGGTGCAAACAAAGCAAATGAAAAATAATAAAGGAGCAAAAGATCGAGAAGGGCAACGACAATTAATTGAAGAAATAAACTAGGGATATAACGTATTTAGAGTCAAGTGCGATCCTCTCACGTCAGCGGTTGAATTATTACTGATACTGATTCATTCTCGGCGCGCAACTCCCCGCCCTTATACTTTTATAGCGGGAAAAATTTGCAACAGTTCCCATGTATTTTGGCGGCTCACTTTATTACGGAACTTCCTAACACGGTAGTTGTTCCTCCAAATGAAGTCCTATTGAACCAGGAGTAAAATGCAATTTCCATTGTTATACGTAATCGCTGATTATTTGTTTGTGTAGTGTCGGTTGGGTGGCATCTTGTTATAAAGTGAGGACCTCTCCTATGCATTATTTTACCTAAATGGCTTGGTTCAGTTAAATGGGGTTAAAGTATTTCACTTAATTCTAACCTGCTTCTAAGCTGGCGGTGATTTTTAAAGAAACTCTGTGAAGTACCCAATATTATAAAATATCCTCTACTACCAACTATTGTGTAGTTTACTTTATTAGAATAAAATTGAACTAAAAATATAATTAGAGTTGTAACATTGAGGATGTGTCTTGGTACCTATACAGTCTAATCCATTTGAAATGAAAGGAACCTATATTTTACATTAAAATGAAATCGTTTTTTCTTGAATACACAGTGGATCAAAAGCTCTACTTCCGCACAAAATTTCATAAGTTCTCTAAATTTTCAAGGCACACTATTATTACTTTTCTAAGTTGAAAATAGCAAAATTTTATTAGCGATTTCTTTACTAAAAATCTGACTGTACTGTATTATAATTAAGAAAGTGAATGTAAATTACAAATTTTAAAGAAATAAATAATACCTATTAGCTACATTGGTTTTTTAAAATCTCGCTTTACTTTTATTAAGTGCATTTTCGTATTGCAGTACTTTAAAAAATATTTCAATTGTTAATAGTGAATGTTATTTCATCCAAAAATACAAGTAATTTAAATAAAATCCAAAATAGGTTATGACGTCGAAATTAAGAATTTATAAATGAACTCAAATGCAGGCTGTGATATTGATAGTTACTGCCTAATTGTTCATTAATTTCATTGACAGTTGAGTGATAATTGTTAAAGTAGATCTGAATAAGGAATTTCATTTGTTTACTTAATTTTTTGTTGTTTTTTTTTATAAATTCTGATCTAAATTTTGTTAGTAAATGTTGTAAGCGAATTTATAAAATAATGCACTGTAAAATTTGAAATGTGATTCTCTCATAACTTTTTTATTAATAAATATATTTTCGTTAACACAATTTCAGGACCTTCTTAATTCAGTGGTATAGTCAGATTTTTAATAAAATAATCGCTAATAAAACCTTGCTATTTTCGAACACGAAAAATAATCATAGTATGCCTTGAAACTTTAAATGAACTTCTGAAATTTTGTGTAAAAAAAATGATTTCATTTTAATCTATACTATAAGGTTTACAGAGGTGCTTCCATTTCATATGGGTCACACTGTATATGTTAACAGTGTCGGTCTCTCCATTGGTGCAATTGTGCAGTGAACACCCAGCAAAATTGCATTAAATAACGTTATTTAGATTCCATGTACGCATAACATAAAATATATATATTTTCTATTAATTGTTTTCAGAAGTAAAGCTCCTTTTGCAGAACACTACCACGTGTTAAATCCGCTAACTAACACACTCCTCAAAACAGAACTTCTTTTATATCTTGCACTTCGGCAACTAGCAATTAATGCAATCCATCAAAAAACAGCAACAACGGCTATAATAAAACTCAATTATTGCAAATTAAAAGCTCAAACACGTGGCTGCGAAGACTTGACGACTGTCTAATCGCAAATAAGTGCCGGCAACCAAAGTAACACCGTCGATAAAAGCAGTAGCACACAGAGAGCAGCACCTACTGGAGAAGTAAAGAGAGAAAACAACTAATCATAGAAAAATACGACAAATGTTGATACACGTTCCGATTTCGTAAAAGCAGTGGCGTCTCATCAAGCGATAATGGTATTATTTGCAAATAATTAATAACATCAAGTCGGTGTAACAAGAAACCGAACCGATAAAGGTGTTGTCAATAATTTTAACTCATGCATTAACCTGAAAATGTATCCGAGATGGTGACACTCTTTTAAGATAGGGATTGTGTTCATTCCACTAAAAAACGTCGTGCAAATTCACGAACAGCTTCTCTGAAATTCCCATTGTAACATACACGTAAATAAATTTCCGCTAATTCATGATTTATGCAACGCAGCATATTCGCTACTACCAATTTGTGGAGACAACCTTTTAACGCGCATACTCACGCACAATACTTGGTCCATAAGTAAGTTACCAAGACTAAACACAATTCGGAGCATTATCATCGCTGTTAAAAGATGGTCGCGCCCCGCCACCGTAACAGATACAGTACCAATGTAGGTCGTGTTACAACGTGTTAGGAATCGAAATCTGCTAATGTGTACATTATAAATCCTTATTTTGATAATTATCATGGGCGCCACTTAAGGATACATATATATAGTACTGCTATTTTTATTTATTTACTTACTTACTTACTTACTTACTTACTTACTTACTTATTTACTTACTTACTTACTTACTTAATCCTTAGAACCCTTCTACCGTGAGGTGTAGGGTTGTTGTGGAGTTGAGCTCCGTGGCTTTTTCCTCCACAAATCTCTCCAACTTTTTCTGTCCCTGGCTATTTATCTTGCCTGCTCCCATTTTCCCCTCGCATTTTTCACTTCCTCGTTACACGTTTTCTTTGGTCTCTTTCTTTCGCTTCGTACACTTTTTTAGCCAATCTCGCCTCTCTCATCCTTATAACGTGTCCAAACTCTTTGAATTGACCCTGCTGTATCGTCTTTTCTATTGCTTCAACTTTGAGCTCTTCTCATGTTACGTCCATCGGTTTCCATTCTTCTGGCCTCCAGGTCCTTGGTTTTTGTATGCGCATGTAGCGTAAATATTGGTTTTACCACTTTTTTGGTCACCTCGGCTTTAACTTTCGGTAGGATTTAGTTTTTATTTAAAAATGGAGTTTTGATTGCGTTGTCATGACACTGGGACATCTTATTTAATGCATGTAACGTTTATCGCAGTACCTTGAGTTGGATGTTAAGATAAATACACAGTGCAGAAAAAAACAAGCTACAAAGCATCTCTTACCAGAAGGACGAACGAGTCACCTTTTTATTGCTTTCTATAGTTTTCGTGAATTAGGGGATAAACAAAAATCTGTGTCCAAGTTGATTTCCCAACAGATTTATAAAGATCAAATAGATTATTACTGTAATAGGCATGCACAGCGGCGAGGGAAATAACTTTTAAAACCAGCCTATAACTCGCATCGCGATATTACGAATCTTACTTGTTATGGCAAATGGTTGCAACCTCGTGTACCTCGTATCACTTCAGAGTGTAATTTTTGTATTAGAAAATATGAGTGTAATCCAAGCGCGAGCTCGTATAGACCCTTTGTGTGCAAATATAAAGTTTTTTAGTTAGTATAGCCAAACCGGTAATAAGTTTATGTGTTCTATACGGTATTCATAAGCGGTCTACTGTTGCTTCAGTATCAATGGATAAGTCTTGTACTTTTCAAGAAAGTGTATATTGTGCAAAAACTAAATCACTTGAGAGCTTTAGAACGAATGTATATATGTACGTACTATTGTGGAAATGGTATATACCACTACATTCAGCACAAATTCATTTCTTTTATAAAAAATGTTATCGAGAGTATCGTGCTATATTCGAATGAAAAGAGTAACTAATAAAGTATGCAATTTATTTCAAATAATCAGAACAAACTGTTCTCTTTACCTTTCTTCTTCATTGTACAAGACGCCCAGTACTGTTTTACTGGAGTACAAAGCAGGTTATATTTTAAGAAATGTTATAGAAATAATAGGTTTGTTTTCTGGTTTACTTTCCTACTTCCTCTAACTGCGAACTTTCCATTTAGGTGATTAACTACAAAACATCTACACTAGCAACTACGAGGGCGAATCAAATATTAACCGGACTTTTCTTTTTAACGCTCCCTAGGTGAAGTGAGTAATGTGACGTGTTGATATATGTTGGATGGGGATGTAAAGTGGAGGGGAGTAAATCGGTTCGGCTCGCCAGAGCAGATTGGTTGTTAGTAGCACCATGTCTGAGCAAGAGGTGTACACGTCTGTTGAGCAACGCTTTATTATTAAATTTTTATCGCGGGAGGGCGTAAAATCTGCCGAAATTTTGCGTCGACTAACTGCACAGTTCGCTTAAAAAACGCTTTCAAGGACCCAAGTCTACGACTGGCACAAAAAATTTTCCAATGGCCGAGAGTCAATGCAAGATGAGACCCATGCACGCCGACCGCGGACAAGCACCAGTGAGACGAATATTCTTGCGATCCGTGAAATGATTTTCTCCATGAACGGCGTACAGTTAATGCTGCGTACTACTGTCAACTGCTTGATGAAGTGAAGCTGGCCTATCGACGAAAAAGGCGAGACATGCCTATTCGAAGTGCGATTCTGCCCCATGACAACGCTCGGCCACACACAGCTGCATTAACCCAAGAAAAATTGGAGAAAATTCATTGGGAAACTGGAACATCCCCCCTACAGTCCCGATCTGTCGCCGTGTGACTACCACATGTTTGAGCCACTCAAAGAAGAACTGGGAGGTCATCATTTTGACGACGACGAAGGTGTAGAAACGTTCGTGCGCAATTGGTTACAGAAGCGACCACATTCCTTCTTTGACAGAATTAAAAAAACTTCCGATTCGGTGGGAAACATGTGTGAATAAAAGAGGAGATTATATAGAAAAATAAGGTGTATTCAAAATTTTATTTACTGTACCAATAAATGTTCTAAAACAAAAGTTCGGTTAATATTTAATTCGCCCTCGTATCAGGCAAATAAGCATATTATTACAAATGCATAAAACTGGTAGTCTAGTACGTCAATTGAGCTCATTTTAACATTGCTAAATGTACAATGTTAAGAGTCTATTTTCTAACGTAAACCATAAACCTGAAAAGCCCTCTGTGAAAATACGTTATTATTATTTTTACTTTAAAAGAGTGTTCGCATTAAACTTTTTAGAAATATGCCAAGAGGTGTAGCGAGCCTTACGTGAAGGTTAATACAATCCAAATCAGTTGTCAATTTTGAGTTAACTGGATTGCATGCAGACTTAGTTTCCCATTGTATGTTAGCGGTGGTTGATAATGAAAGCGGTGGTTGATAATGAAAGCGGTGGTTGATAATGAAAATCAAAGATCGTTTAAACATGTTGGAAGTCGAGATATAAATAGATAAAGTCGGTCCAATGGACCGGACCGCTCCGAGGTTTTTTAAAAGCATTCAGGCAACCCATTGCGCCAGTCAAGACATTTGGCCCAGGAAGACCGTTTCACTCTATAAGCCCCTTCAGCCCGACAAGCCCATCCCGCTCGCCAAGCCCGTTTGGCCGGACAAGCCCGGTCGGTTGAATACCGTTTTTGATTTATTTATTTGTAAATTATGTCGGAATCCATTAGAATTATAGAACAAACCAATATCTTGCACAGTTTGCAGTGATGTTTATTTAGCATTTTTCGGGTTAAAATAAACAATGCCAACTTAAGAGACGTATTATTTTCCAGGTGCATTTCTCTTACTTTTCAATTAAAAATGTTTTTACATATTTCAAAGCTTTCAATGCTGACATTCTTTTTTAAATTCAATCTTGTTAGTTGCTTTGATCTTTTAAAAATATATGTACATATGTATTTTTTCCCGACTTCACTCTACGTTTGCAGTTGTAATTAACCAACATTTTAGGAATCTGCAAATTCTGAACAAGCAGACAGCAAGATTAGCGAGACATTGGGAATACAAACACATAACTAACAAGGAAAGGGACCACTGGTAGATGATACTCCGGCTTAAATGAAACTTTGTGGGTTTGTAGACCAATTTAAGACCAGTGGTAATCTCTTTAGGCGCTCAATCGCCCGCTTTCTGGGTGTAGGGCACCCTAAACGCAACACAACTCCCCGCTATTTGCATTAATATCTCTATCATTAAAGTACAAATACTACACATTGAATCAATTTGGATGCTTTCATTTCGAAATCATGAAATTATAGAGGATTTCGAGAACAAATATAAATTGGACTTGAGTTGGGCGCTGCATCGAGGCAGGTCTTTCGCAAAAGACATCGCACTGCATTTTGCCACACAAGATTTTACAAACGTTTAATCAAAAATATAAAAACAGCAGTCGATTAGGGATTGATTTAGGAATGATTCGCTAAAGTGTTGAATGAACATATTTCTAGTTGAATGAACACATAAATGTGCAACACTTCGTGGTTTGTTGGATGAACCAACTCCTTTCTCTCAGTGTATGCATTTGATATTTCATTTATTGTTTTTCCCTGAGAAATTTGTTCATCAGAGTCTCATTACAAAACATCTTCCATCCTTTTCCGCCTGTTGAAACAGAAATGTATACATTAGTAGGCCTAAAAAGTGTAAAAGGATGATCAACAAAGCAATGGAGTGATAACATCCTAGACTAAATTTTGGTAACATCTTAAAACAATCATGAAGCCAAAACGTCCACAACGATATATATCTGATTGAGTGATAATGTTTAACCACTTACAGTAATATTTTTTTCCGCAAATTGGATTATTTCGCTCCAAACCTGATATTGCATGTGTAAATTCAACATAATTATATATTCTTCAGCAAATTTTTATGTTTGAAAAAAATTAGGGCGGTTGGAGGGTTGTCTCTGCAAATTGGTAGTAGCAGGGGGAAACTACTGACGCCATCATTTAATACTAATTACCGGTGTTCCTTGACAGGTACAGGAGACGATTGTAACAGTAATAACACCAGTCGTGAAAGTTCGCGGAACAATATTGTAATGTTTCCAAGCTTTGCAATATATTTAGGTACTTATAGATAAGGATGATTATCTTGACGATCAGAATGGGGTTGATGGACCTAACGGGCGAAACGGGGCGAGAGGACTTGACAGGTAAGACGGAATTGATAGGTCAACAACAGGCGATACTGTCGGGTGGACGGGTGGGGCGAACTGAAAACGTATGTTGGCCCGTGTCGGGCCGGGCCTACATAAATCTCAAAATGTCTACCTCTAGTTGGAAGCACGCAGTCATGTTATGCCCTGTTTCAACTGAAGTAAAAGTCTTGCCATTCTTAAATGTTTAATACCTAGGTTTTAAAGAATACGGTGTGCTGTTATTCACTGAGGGTATGTTCTGCGTTAATAGTACTTTCACCTTATAAAAAAGAGCATTCAAAACATTGTTTAACTTGGAACAGTATGACTTTTAAAGGGAAATTTCTAGGCTTAGTAGTTGTTCTTTAGGCCCTTGTTATCTTTATAGGAATGCCAAAGGGTAGTTTGGAATATAGAAGTACGTATATCTCTTAGACTTCTACGACTAAATTGAGGTTTGAAAGCTGCATTGCAACTTGTCCTGCACCAAATGTGTATGTATGTATACAGGAAACGTCGGGTGCCTATTGCCATTTCTAAATTGTGCTTACAGAATCGAATTGAAAACATTGTCCGTGTTTATTTCATAGAAGTTTATTATTATTACCTATTATTATAAAAGGGACACATCAAAAAATACCTAGAACCAATAACCAAAATAGCGTTTCTAGGCATTTTTTGATGTGTTTTTAATGCGTTATGGTAAGCCTTTCGCTCATGCGCTGCGTCATCTCGGGACCAGCAACCTAAGAACTGCTCGGGAGTTGGTTTGGCATCTGTACCTGCTTTCTTGTCAATGGCTCCTAGACTGCATGACTACATCTCCTGGCACTAGACGGCGTCAGGTAATGTTTTTGTTGCTGTTTTTTGAGATTAGTGACATAAGCTGAGAGGCAAAGATCGTTGTAAGGTAGGGAAGCACTCGGAGCAAAGCTGATGGCGCCAGGTAGGCAGAAACATGTCCGTTGGCTAGTGCTTTCTCTCGTCGCATTGCTTTTGCCATGAGTGATTCCATCAATACCGTAAGCCACATTAGCGTTAGTTTAGTTATAGGAGTTTAGAAATTTTAATGTTGACAGTTGAAAATGAATTCTTGTCTTATTGAATCTGTATGACAGAAAGCGAATGGTATCTACCAAATCGATAGGTATTATTGATAACGATAAGCAAATAAGGCAGGCTATCGTTCGAAGTTTGTCACGTCCTATTCATCAACATTATAAAATGATACTTGTACAAGAACTATCCAAAACGATAAAATTAGTTGTGTTCAGTTTTGTAGGGGTTTCCTAACGGAACATATTGATATCGTTGGGCGTTTCATTATCAATGGCATTTTCATTGTATGACTATGTAATAGAAAAAAGTTTTGCTATCAACCGAATATCTTTTCACTCAGATAAGGAAACAGCGTGGTGCGCTATTTCGAGAACCAAATCATATATGCAGAAATGTTACAAAACTTCTTGAGATCTCAAACTGAGCAGTTAGAGCAGATTTACTGATTCCAGCAAGTGCTTCTATGAAACTTCCGTCGAGGGTTTCCCTAGGCGCTTAATTTCATAATGTAGTAATTTACTGTGGCCAACGAGATCACCCGAACGAACCATGCCCGATTTCTTTTTGTGGTTTTCTAAAACATGGAGTATACGGTGACTAACTACAAAACCCTGAATACATGAGCAAATGCTGCAAAATGTAATGTATAATTTCATACGGCATTTAGAGGTGTACATTGCAGAAAGAAGAGTGTACTGGTAACTGATAGCTCTCCCATGCTTGTGGATTATTTATATATTTAGCTATTATTGTTACACGTACAAAAAATACTATTATCGTTTAAAAATTATAATGGACATCTGTTGCTCTCGTTGAAATTTGGTGCTTTACTATCAATTAGTCAATAAATGGAAATTGATAAATATAAATTTATGTTACTTGTTCTACTTCACGATTATTTTTAAACCAGGAAGACATTTGAATTATTCCCAACTGCGGTTACTCTTCGTTTTCTAGAGAATTTCAATTTAATAATCAATACCAATTTAAATGTCTTCTAACGTATTTTACATATTTCTAGAAGCAAATCCTTAACAAACAAGTAACTAAAAGCACATCATCTAATCCCGATAATACGCCGTACCAAATTGAAAATCAGCATTCATTGCCCGGAGATCAGAACATCGGCGAATACTAATCGAACGAAACGTTTATGGGAAGCTTAACGACAGTTGCGAATCGTGCATTTCCGCCACCGTCGTAGCCGCTACCCCACTGAAAAATGCCCTTATTATTCTACGTGCTCTCCCGTGAGCGCACTAGGAACGAAGCCAATCAATTGGCTTGCGTATTTTTCTCCGGTAAAATTTCTAGACCGCAAAAGGATTATCTCCGGTCTGGGAATATTTGAGCGGCGCAATGCTGCCGGCGGTTCGAGTTGCTCCTTACGGCCAAGGCGACTGGGCCGATCGAAATTACCATTATATCGATAAAGTTGCCTACATGTGAGCGTTAGAAAGAAGGAAGCCCTTGGGTCTCGGCTTTGGCGCGATGTTTATTAGCGAACGCGTAAAGTTTTCAAACAAGAAGTTAAAGAAAGGTCATATATCTTTTTTAGTACGCGTCAACAAGTTATTTATGTCCAAACTGTACTTTAGTGGTTATAAAGAAGGAACTAAGGTGTAGAATTTAATGATTTGTCGTTGCTGACAGATTTATCTGCGACAGTCTAACGAATATTCAGCTGCTAATAGTATGTACTGGTCAATGTATCATGTGTTTCACACTAATAATGTGGTTGAGGTTAGCAAACACGGCATTTAAGGTCAGGCAGGCATGCTAACTTATTCATAGCTTCCATAAAGAGGTGTTAATTGGGGCACTGAACTAATTTAAAACAGAATTAGATGCAATGAAAGGTAGTTTGGACGTAATTCCAAATGAATTGGAGCTTTATACTTACCATGCTACCGACTACTTATTTGAGATTGCGATTGGAATTGAGCTCAAGGCGCTGTTGTCTTCTTTAATAAACTTACTGGTATTAGCCCATGCTTACGGATTTACGGTATCCAAGTCTAGAGAATACCCAAAGTTGTCTGCTCACTATTGTTAGTACCGCTATTTCTTGAGACAAGTAAACGTTGAATGTGGCAACCACTAACTACACTAATAGGTTTAAATGAGATAAAACGTTAAATTAAATGAACTTGTTAGATTATTGTTTTAAGCATTTTGGATAATATTCGATTGAAAGATTAGTACTACATACTAATGTTGATACTGTTAATTTAGTGGAAATCGTGTAAGCGCTAACTAATTTTATTACGAATTTGCTTTATTGAAAATTTGTAATACAAATCTATAAAACTTAGACATATATCTGCGGAAGATCATACTGTCCAGATGTTCCCGACGCCACTGTCACAGGCCACATTATGATCCTCCGAATTTCATTGCGAGTTCTTTCTTTTAGTGCAAGCATCAACACACTCTTTCGATGTAACCTCAGATATAAATAAACTCTCTAAGCGGCCAATCGATGCCTTCACATTTTTAGATCGATTTCCCGAAGAAAATCTCATTAACGATTTTCACTGACAGATTGGAGCCGTCATTAAAATTCTTCAGCTATGAAAACGGCTCAGCATCTCATCAGCAACTAATAATAACTACCTACCCGAAAACTCAATCTTTAAAGAAAGGTACGATCCGACAATACTTGATTCTGTTCATATTTTGCAATGGCTTCTACATCTTGGAAAATTGTTTAAAGATTAATATCGACAACTATAATGACAGGACACACAATTATGTTGAGGAAATGGGTTTTGTCACTAAATGGGACATTGCGCATTTCCTGAAAATCTCTAATGTGAACCAAATGAAGCTTATAAAGCTGGATCACAAGATAGGTCTTTCTTGAGGATGGTATGCGCTGTATTTTTTTACCAGATTAACGCTAAGGAGTGGCTGCCTAACAATCAGCCTGGATAAACAACCAATTTTACGACTGTACCACCATTTGTTTCTCAAAAAATCCATAAACAGAAACGCAAAACATTGCAGAACACGTTAAACGCGATTAACCGACCTCCGTTTTAACCGTAACAATACTAAACAACAAATTCTCCGTTTTAACCGAAGCAAAAAAAATCTCCGCGTTATCCGAAATAGGGCGTATTATTCTCTTAGAAAACCAAAATATTTTTTAAATTAATACGGGTCTTCCCGACATTAGATCGTTTACATGTATTGTAGAATAAGGTATTTTTATATAGATCGTCTATGCATACCATGTTATTTAACCAGTTGAATTGCAGTTGAAAGTACCTCAACATGGAATCTCCCCGTATTAAGCGTAAACGCGTTGTTATTACGATTGAACAGAAACTTAAAGCAATTGGACGTTTGAAATGTTAAAGCAAGTCGCAAGTGATATGGGTGTAGGCATAAGTACTGTTGCAGACTGGAAAAGAAATGGTAATAAAATTGAAAAGTGGTCTAGTGTTCTGACATCACCTGCACCTTCGCGAAAATCTAAAAGCGGAATATCCAAAAGTGGATGATGCCTTGTACCTATGGTTCACACAACAGCGAGAACGTGGAATGCCAGTTAGTGGACCAATTTTGCAACAAAAGGCAATAAGTTTAAGCGAAGATTTGCCGATTACGGAAGCACCTGACACCTTTACAGCAAGTGAAGGTTGGCTGTATAGATGAAAGAAACGACACGGTATACGTCAGCCAAAAGTTTGTGGCGAAAAGTTATCCGCCGACGAATCTTCTGTAACAGAGTTTAAAAGAAATTTCAACAAAATGATGAAAGAAAACGGTTATGTACAACATCAAATTTACAACTGCAATGAAACAAATTATAAAATGCTACCATCGAAAACTTTAGTTTCAAGACAAGAATCTACTGCTCCTGGACACAAACGTAGCAAGGAACGTGTGACTATTCTTGCATGCAGTAATTCCTCCGGTACACACAAACTTCCCTTATTATGTGTCGGCAAATCAGCAAACCCTAGAGCCTTTAAACACATTCGTCTCTACGCTTTCCCTGTTGTGTATAAAAACCAGAAAAGTGCGTGGATATTTAAAATGTGTTTTTTTGAAGATTTTGTTCCTAGAGTAGAACGATTTTTGAGAAAAGGAGGGTTCCCTAGAAAAGCTATTCTGTTATTAGACAATGCACCTTCCCACCCAAGTGAAGATCAGCTCAAAAGTGGAGATATAATAATCAAGTTTCTGCCCCCTAACGTGACCTCTTTAGTTCAACCGATGGACCAAGGTGTGTTGGAAAATTTAAAACGAAATTACAGACGCTTATTATTGGAATTTCTTTTGGAACAAGTTGGTAATGGCGATAATCTAGTTAACTGTTCAAAGAAAATCAATCCGAAAGATGTGATGTATTGGGTAGCAGAAGCATGGATTTACGTAAGAAGTTCTACTCTGCAAAAATCTTGGTAGAAAATAATTGAACAAGAGAGAGCACGCGGAAAATAATTGAACAAGAGAGAGCACGCGGAAAATACTAATGAAAGTTTACATGAAATTATAACACAATTATTAGGATGCGAGGATATGACTCCTGAAGATGTCGAGGAATGGCTTGATAGTGATGATTTGAACGAAGAATTAACAGATAATGCCCTTATAAAAATTGTTAGTAATAATGATGACAAAATATACTTGGATGTTAAAGACGATCAACTAGAAGCAATTAACGATCTCTCTACGAAAATTTCTCACTCAGATGGACTGGAAGCTTTACAGAAAGCCTTAATGTATGTAGAACAACAGGAAAATGCAACAGCAACTGATGTTTTACTTATCAGACGTTGGAGAGACATTGCTGCAAAAAATAGAGTCAGTGCCAACCGGGTACAACAAAAAATAATGTCATTTTTTACTCGCCAATGATTCATTATGTATATACATTTACCTATGCACTTTACATGTAAATCATACGACATATTCCTAAAATAATAATGTTTAATTAAATTTCTTTAACCAATTACGAGTGTGTTATTATTTATCCAAAAGCTCCGTTTTAACCCAAATTTCGATTATCCGAAACCACTTGGGTCCATATTACTTCGGACAGCCGAGGTTCTACTGTACGTACGTACCTTGTCAATTATGGACCAGGTTTTTGGAACACTTTATATAACATTTTCGATACGTATGTACGACAATAAAGAGGAATTTATGTTGCCAATAAAAATCTCAAAACTGGTGTACATGGGTAATACCAAATAGAAGATTGTGATGATCCATGATTAAAATTAAAAAACAAAAATGAATATCTCAAAGGTGGAACGTCCTGTATCTCCGATATTAATATCGTTAAACTTGTCTTTAAGGTCCGTCTAAAGGATCCATAATGTGCAGGATATACCATTTGAAATCAGAAGGTTGATATCCGTTTCCGGTTTAATCAAGAGTGCCATGAAGTTGAATATATTTTTAGGAAACACATCGTTATCTATAATATAGCCCGCCAAAATTTCAAAACGATATTTTCATTATTTCCAGAGATACTTTTAATAGGCCATCGTCGTGAATGATACAGCATGTGCATCTAGTAGGTGGAAAGTAGCTTCTTTCCCAAGAAACTTAGAAAAAACTCTCTAATAAAAAATATCAATATAAAAAGTCTTGCATGGTATAAAATTATATACGAGTATACAGAGAATACGCTGCACACGATACAAGTTTTGGATGCCCCATCCAATCTGTCAACTTTATTTATCGTCCCTTAACCTATCTAGCTTAGTTTTTGCGGTAATGAAAACATTTTGACATGCTGCTCAAAACTCCAAAAAATACTCAATCTCAAACATCGGAACTTCAATTTCCAAATCTTAAATTATCTGAATTACCTCAAAAACTAAGTTAGAATGGTGTAAAGGATGTTGAAAAATTTGACACGAATCGAAAGCAGGCATCTAAACACAGAGTAATATGCAGGATATTCCAATTGAGAAATCAAACTTGTGTTGTGTACAACGGAGACTGAACATCCTTGAATATAATTTTATGGTGTGCAGGATTTATCTTCAAATAAATAGCAAATTCTATTTTACGCTCACGCACTAGGTGGACACATTGTGAAATACCGGTTAAAAACCAAATCCTCAGGTGGTATTGCTGCACAAAGTAATGTAAAATCTCAAACTATGGAAGGTAGGAAATGTGTTGGGCAAGAAGGTGATGCTTTTGGACATCTGTCATGCTGAGTTAATTTAGTTAAAAGTTTCATTTAAACCAATTAGTGTTTATCACATCCAATGCTTGATTTAATCCTTCAAGCTTGAGTGTTTACTTCTTTACCTCGATACAGTTTTAAGATATTTTGTTGGCTTTAACTCATTCTAACCGCGACCAAATAATAGAATTGGTGTTTGAGAAAGAGGGGAAGCTAAACTTAATAATAAGGATAACATTGATAAACGCCAATTACACCATACCAGATGTGTGGTTAAAATAAGGAATACTACACCAAAGCAAAAAAAAATTATAAGCGTTAGCCAAGTGGATACATTGCGTCATAAAAATTAAAAGTTTACCTGTATTTAAAATCACCCCATGTTACCCCATTCCGTTTACTACCTCTGACTATCAAACGAAAATGCCACAACAGGGAAACAGGGAATTCAAGCAAAATCCTGTTTATCTGCTTCCTGATTGCGTCTTTAATTACTTCTACTGTTGAAAGCACGTTTCACTGCCGATACTATCGTTGCTAAAGTTACCCTTAAAATCCAACCCGATCTAATATGACACCACGCTGTCTCGTGAGAATATCGAATCACTCGAAAGTTTGTATTCTAACGCGACGTTCGCTAGTTCTATTTACAGACAGACGGCGGCTTGTTTCCAACTTCATTGTTACAGCGTTACCTCCCTCGTGTTTCTCGGTTTGTGGTCTCCACACCACTCATAGCTACTCCCAAATCTTCGTTTGAGATTAGACCGCAATAGCGCAATGTTAATACTCCTACGTTTTCTGGTCGGAATTATGTAAATACGCTAGCGTATGTGTACAGATTTTTGCCTGGATTTTAGTTAATTACAATTATAATATTTTGACAGTAAACATATGTGGGAAGAATGCGTAGTTCTGTAGGGCGCTAATTGGGTTAGATACGAAGATACATAGTAAACAATCTCTTAGGATATTGTGGACTAAACACTATAGTTTATCCAAATTTATTACACCAGTAATTAAAACACTGATTTTACGTCATTATTGGGCTATTTTTTTGCAATATTTTTAAACTATTTTATTAAGCGCTGGATATTTTCTTTCTAACGAAATTAAATCTTAGATACTTTAAAGATAGTGTTCGCTTTCCGAATTATCTGTTACAACAAGAAAGTAATTCAAAAAAGTGGGATACGTATACGTGAATCATGATGTGGTATATTAGACCAAATTTTGTTCTCTGACGAGTTGAAACATTGCAAGTGTTATATACAATGTAGAGTAGAAATCTGACATTGATCAATTTATTCACAAACAAGCTTACTTCATGTATATTAATTATGTTCTCAAAAAGTTTTTCTCATTAATACATTTTTTTTATTTCTACTTGTTGTATGTATAGTGAAATTTGATTTCTTTCGATTTAAACAACGTGCATTTGCATTTGTAAAGGTAGTTTACAAACAGATTGCGCACTAATGGTATCTGACAACACATTTCGATTGATCCTAGATATTGAACAGACGATATTAATCCTAGTTTATGTTTAAATCGTACTAAACCTAAAGTTGTAAGGGTTTACGGCTGAACGCACCTAGAGGGAAAAAATCTACTGGTGACGTTTTGTATTACACAGTTCAATTTAAGCACATGCTCAACAGAAATTTTATATCGTTACTGTAGGCAAATTCTAGAATAAGAGGATTATTGTTGTAACAAATATACAAGTCTTTCTCGTCTTACTGTATGTTTCTTTCTGAAATAAAGACAATACTACAGTACACAACAATAGTAGGCACGGAAAATTTTCAATAAACTTAAAAATATACGGATTCAAAGAAGTAACTAAACTGTAGGATAAAAGCTAAACTCCAGTAACTTTGCAAACGATTTTAACGCTGAGGCAATAATAAATGTTAAAATTAATTGATTAATTATGTAAACTGAGGGTTCGGAAGTGTTCGAAAAATCTTTGTTAGCAATTTAAACGAATTGTAAGATCAACGGATGAGATTTTAAAGGAAATGAAAACTGAATATTAAAACTAACCTGAATTTTACGACGATGTCAATATAAACTCTGTGTTTATATTATATTTACAGGAAACCTGCCTATCCTTAACCACCAACCTTCACTTCCACCTTGAGTTTATATTACAATTCAAAATATTAACACTTGAAACTGGGAGCACAGCCTAAATACGACATACCTCGATGAAAATTTGACTCAACGTGAGAAAATCAATTGATGTCCCCCTTCTCCTTTATTTTAATCGCGATGGCGATTGTTTTATCAACAGCAAACTTTGATGATTCCTTTCCAGATTTAACGATGAATTTTGATGAATAAACCTATTTATTAACGTGGCACAGTGAAATGAATCTACTGACACGACTGGATGACTCAAAATATATTACTTTGTGGTACAAAAATCCACTGACAACCCAATAATAATAAAACTTACTGACGTTCTTGACAAAAACATGACGAAATATATTTAATTTACGGAATTATGCTCGAAATACTTTTGAATTCCTTTTTCGAGGATTTACGAAGTTAAGAAAATGAACTGAAGAGGAGTTTCTTCCCCGTTACCCCACGTTTGTCGTTAGCCGGAGTTAAATAAACTTCCTATTACTCCCGCTCCAAAGATCGGTGGCTCGGAGAGGAGTGGGAGCTATCGAAAAAAACTAATATCCGCCTGAGGAAATTTTTCATTGATCAAGTGGCCATACTTAATACATTGTAGCTGCTGGAATGACAGTTGCGTTCGACGGTGTAAAATTTACAACACTTCAGTATATTACTCAAATTTGCAGGGAACCGTAAAAAACTGTATAGTAGACCAGTTGAAAAATAAGAAAATTTGCATAAGTATGGATGAAACAACTGGTGCACAGAAACACAGCGTGATTCATGTTGTAGCGCGTCCTTTAAAACGTAATGTTACAGCACCTTCCTTGTTATTAACCAGTAAAAGGATTGAAAAAAGTGATGCTGAAACCGTTGTGAAGATAATAAAGGATTCGTTAAGAGAATTTTATATCACAGCAGCCCAAATCACAATATTAGTTACTGATGGAGCTGCAACAATGCTAAAAGTTGGTAGGATGTTGAAAATATGCTTTCCGACTCTTCTTCATATGTCTCATACACGCGTATCATCTCTTTGCAGAAAGCATTCGAAAGAAGTATCCGATGGTGAATAATTTAATAACATCTACCAAAAAAGTGTTTGTGAAATCTCCCAAACATATTCGCGTTTTCAAACAATTGTATCCGAAACTTCCACTACCACCTCAGCCTGTAATAACTCGATGGGGAACGTGGCTCCATGCAGTATTTTATTATCATAAATATTTCGCGAATGTGAAGGATGTGATTTTAACATTTAAATCAAATGAATCTGCAGCGATTCGAGAGAGCCAGCAACTTTTTTTCCAATTCGGACGTTCAGTTAGAAAGCGATTAAATTTCCATAAACTATTCTGCAGCTGTACAAGCTATATCGCTGCTATAAAACAGTCACTTATCTTTACGAGACTCATTAAATACCTTGTATATATAATTCAGAAGCCGCTCTAGAAAGCTCGACGGATCCTATAGGACTGGATGTCGCTCAAAAATTTCGTGCAGTTTTAAATAAAAATTCCGATTTACAAAAGGTTCGGTCTATTACTGAAAATAAAAAGTCCACAGAAGAGATAAAGGAATATCTGAATTACGCAAATCCTACTTCGCTAGATGTAGAACCATCATTTTCGAAATACATGAAAACGCTTTCAGACCAACGTCGAAGTACCTACTTTTGCGCAATACGCCTCTGACGTTGTACTCGTTTGTCGAATCTTAGTTATTATTGTTATTATTAAGCACTAGATTTAGAGATGTAATCAGTCCACGAGACTTTATTCTATAGGATCGGCATTCTACATTTACAAGATGCATCTACAATATTATTAAGTATTCGTGAAAATCTGAGGTTATTTGATGTTAGGAGAGCACTCAAGAGGTATTCCTCAAGCATATTGTAATGATATTTGTATGTACATATCGGTAAAATTGTAATTAAATAAATTGAATGAATCAAATTAATCTAAATAATCTCAGGGTTAACTTTTTAGTTAATCGTGGGAAATCTCACTTATTGATTTTTTGCAAATTAGCAATTGAATAGAGGAATGAAACGATTTTATTATTTTTAAGAGAGACAATGATTTTTATTAGTAATTTTGATACAAATTAAA
The DNA here is from genome assembly GCA_029619315.2 of Dynastes maya. NCBI lineage: Eukaryota > Metazoa > Arthropoda > Insecta > Coleoptera > Scarabaeidae > Dynastes > Dynastes maya. Next base: position 38,092,713 of record JAROYE020000004.1, read on the forward strand.
AACTAGATAGATTATATTTCTTTCGAACAATAGATCTATAAAAACCTATAACAATCCTTAACCAAGAGCTATTTTTAAATTAAATAATTAAATTGAAATTTCAATTTTGAAATTTGGATTTAAAAAAATAAATTATTGGATTTTTCTTTAGAATTTTTATGTATTTTGCCAAATATTTTTAACATTTGGTACCTGTGCACTGTTGTATCTCTTCAGTATCCTTTTCTTAAAATCGTAACCAGTCTTCGATAGGTGGCCAGGAAGCTTGGTCCTCGAGCCTTACTCCGTGGGTTGATATTTTCAAATTACAATGTCGAAAGGGCTTATAAAATGTCGTACTGCAGTTTATTCTTAGTAAGGTTTCATGTTTATTTAAATTTTTAATGAAATTATCGAAGAATTTGGAAAAATATTTGTATATCGAAACTTTGTTTATATCTCTCTGATTTGAAACAGTTCACTAAAACCCTTACCACAACACTTAATTCGTACTGGACGCACGTTTCGATACCCAAGCCATCATCATCAACAGCAAGACAGTCTTGCTGCTGATGATGATAGCTTGGCTATCGAAACGTGCGTCCAGTACGAATTAAGTGTTGTGGTAAGGGTTTTAGTGAACTGTTTCAGTGTTCCAGTGCCACAGTTTTAGAGTACCCGTTTAGTCTCTCTGATTTGTTTTTGTTCAAAGCCCCAATTGACTCTTGAATGTCCATTTGCAATTCCATTCACTTCCTTGGTTACGGTGGTTTAATTTTGTAGTTACGGTTGTGCAATAAAGTGTGGTTTCCATGTAAACGATATATTTAAAATCCATTAATTGTATGTGCTTAGCAATTTGCCTGTCCAAATTCAGTACATTTTAAATAATTTGTTTAAAAAGGAATATAATTTAAATTTTAATTAGCAAAATTAGTGTACTACTGTGCACGTAGTTCACTAGACTCTTTTGTTTTAACGAAAATATCATAAGTCTTAATGTGTAAAACAAAGATAAAATAACGAAGTAGGGGCATTTTGAGGGAAGAGGGCAACAACACTGCTTCGCTTCGTTAAAATAATGAACTAAAATAATTCAAACTGTCAAAGAATAATCACTCAATAAAGGTATAAATATATCACAACAATATATTTTTGTCTAATGTCAAAAGAATGAGATGGAGTAAAAGTAGAATAATGTCAGAGGAAAATGAGAAAAAATAGTAATAGTTGATACACCTACTAAAGAAACTACCAAATAAGTGGATGCCTAAATTGAGATAGTAACTACGTGCCATCTCATTTAAGGTTCATAACAAAAATTTAATCCAAACACGGTTTCACAATTTACTATAAGCTGTCGTCTTATAGGCCATGCTCTTTCTCAACTTTGCTCTTTACGCTTTACTAGTTGATTCAGAAATGAAAATGGAATTATTTCAAATTTTACCATTTCAGGAAGCGTCCGTATGTGTAATTTTAAGTACATTACCGTTAGATCAGTTAGAGAAGTAATTATTCTACGCGCAAGGATCACATATGCGGTTGAGAGTGAGGGAAGCCGAACAAACATAAATACTACTACGAAACCAAGATTATATCTACGTGCGATAACATTACGGAAACATAATTATCATTTTGCTTAAATTGAGTAGGTACCTACTTTTGTCCAGTTAGGAAATGATTATGATACGGTAATGTGAAAATAGATACGGACGGTAATGTAACGATCGCAGATAAGACCACATTATGCTAGAGAATGAACGCGAATTATAGTTTGTGGAAAATGAAATTAAGCCATATATATGATTTTCTACCTAAAGGTACACAACAACATAGTATAACGTCTAATATGTATAACCGAACATGAACCACGTGATACTTTAAGAAATAATTTAACCGTTTTATTAATTTTCCAAATTGTGTTTATTTACTTAAGGTGTGTCCTAGATTTTGTTAAAGATTGCAGTTTATAAGCTCGCATATATCCATATGGTACACTTCTCCCTGGTCTTCTGATATCTACAGCGAGCACGTAAATGTTAGAAGAAATTCCATAAAATTTCAAAATATTTACGTTATTTTTCTTTTGATAAAGACATTTTATACAGAAAATGACCCGTGTAGTAGATATAACCTCTTAGATTATTTTCTTATACAACACTCACCACTTTTCATTATTGTCTTCAAATCTACACAGTATCCTAAATACATTTAATATAGCATATACTATATCTAAATTCGACGCGGACGCCGAGATGTAATTATACAGGACACTAGGTTAATTACAATTAATGAATTAATTTTATATTGTGTTGACAAATAGCCCCTATTATTTATCCGAAGATGCCTAGGAGAAGTGATAAAGATTGTTTGCAGATAGTGTGCAAGCAAAGTTCAGTATGAATGTAAAATATGCGAAAAAGCAAATGCGATATAAATATTGTACGTACCCGATCGAATCGTCTATTTCCACATGGTATATTGAGTTATAAACAGAACAAGAAAATGATTGACATTTTATAGGAAATCTTCAAGCGGTGGTAATAATTTATTTTTCCCTTGCCTTTATGTACTTTTCGATACCACTACTTGAATTTTAACTAAAGAAAACATTTCTAATCTGCAAAGTGCCACATTCTTACTAGAACATGCATTTACCGCTAAGAACGTACTTCAAAAGATAAATACGCTTTCCAATAGATGGCACCAAATCAATTTTGCCAGGCACTATGTACACGTTGCGCTAGATTTGCATTAAATTTCATTCTCGAGAGAATCTTATTCAATTTCTTTCTCTCGGTTTAATCTAACCATTTTTCACGTTCTGATCGCCCTAATGTTACACGTACAAGTATAAATGTAGTCTTAAGGAAGCTATTCACCTCGCAGTTGAGTTTAGTCAAATCCGCGATCAATAAGTGATTATAAAGTGCGTGTAGATTGTTCACGCCGCGCAAATCCCATACTTAATTACGATAAAATATCAATACCGAGCGGCTCGAAAATACATTTCGGTCCATGCTGTTCGCCGCAGACAGCCGGCATATATCCTCATAAATAGCGTAAAGCCATTTCTTGGATTTGTCTTCCTTACTTTCACGACGTATATTCATCAAAGCGGAATTAAAATATCAAGCAAATTAATTACAAAGCCTAGCGGGAATATTGAGATAAGTAAGAAATAGATGAGATGAAACAAAAAGAGATATAACGATTTGTAGGACTAACTTACTGTCCTAATTGTTGTACGATTATGTAGAGGTCACTTAAGAATGATTATACAGATTTAATGCTATTACAGGTTAATGATCATTCTATAATATAATATGAACCTATGGCGATAAATTCTTGAAGAAGTTTTTGTGTTTGGCTAGACGATTATTTACTCAGTCGAAAATGACATCGCACATACTATCCATTAGAAGCAATGTGTTCTCAGACTTCCGCCTATTTTTCAATCCACATTTTTGGATTAATAATTTAATAAAGAATAAGCTATTCTACAAATACTCCTTTAATATACACTACCTCTCATAAGTATTTGGGCACCCTTGGAGTTTAGATTTTCGTATACAAGGAATTTATTTAGGAAATACATTCCAGGATTAGTATGCTAATAATTAATAAAAGTCACTTAAATTCATTAAATAATATCGGTCTATTTACTTCTTTCATCTATATAAGAGGCTATACCGTCATAAAAGCGTATTTTATGGAACTCCAGATAAAATGTAACAGTTGGTAATTTTACTATGCAGCTATAATAAAGCCATTTGAAGTAGTATTTTTAAATTACGGTCAGTTATCGTTCCATGTTAGTAGCGACAACATCTCTTAACAAATAGTGTTTATAATTCCGTTAAATATTTTAAAACAAGCCGAAAAGGAAGAAAATTAGTATTGAAACGCGTGCTCTGCACAACACAACTTAGACATAAGCAATCGTCAAGTTGCTAGAAAATTACATTTAAACCCATCTACTGTTGATTATAACATCAAAAAATACAGTGAAAGTAGCAGTTTTCTAAATAAAGTACGAAGTGGTAGACCAAGGGCGACAACATCAGTTCCAGATATTGCGTGGTGTCGTGTCCAGCAAGCGAAATAAAAGAAAAACAGCACCAGAAATCGCCGCAAAAATCAATACTGTACTTCCGAAGCTGATTAGCGTGTCCATGGTTAAACGCCGTCTGCAAAAAGCCGGCCTTCACAGACGAATTGCGATGCGAAAGTCCTTGCTTGGACAAGTTAATAAGAAAAAGAGGTTACAGTGGGCACGTGAGCATCGAAATTGGACAATAGAAGATTGGAGCAAGGTATTATGGACCGACGAATCCAAATTCGAGATTTTCGGGTCGCGAAGAGTGTTTGTAAGAAGATCTGTTGGTAGAGCAATGTACCGTCTCTACCGTCAAACACGGCGGTGGTTCGGTAAGGATTTGGGGTTGTTTTGTTGGTACATCCTCAGGTGGTCTCGTAAAACTTCAAGGCATAATGAAGAGCGATACAAACGCATCTTAAGGGAAAATGCAATACCCTCTGATGTAGGAATTTTGGATCAGAATTTTGTATTCTAACAAGACAATGACCCAAGACAGTTTAAAATTATGCAAGCAACATTTAGAATAGTTGGAAGAGGAAGGGACATTAACAATTATGAAATGGCCATCCTAAAGCCCGCTTTTGAATCGCATCGAGTTATTATGGAAAGAACTCGATCGGGAAGTAAGAAAAACTGCTCCAACGTCAGCAGATGATATGTAGAACGAACTATAGGCAGCATGAGCTCGAATAACTCCGGAAACATTATCAAAATTAATTGCAAGAATGCCCCGATTATGCGACGCAATCATTAAAAGTAAAAGAGGTCACATAGGCGAATATAAAGTTTAGATCAAATAAATAATTTTAATTGTTAAAGTTGTATATAGTAATAAAAAAATTTAAGCATGCAAAGTTCTGCAACTATAAGCATGATCTGGCTGTGGTAAGCAGCTCGGTAAGGGTATTGCAATATATATTACAATACTAGGAAATGCTATTAAAATTCCGTGTCATGATTATGAAAGGAGAATAGAAAGCTGAATTAATTGTAACAGTTGGTATGTAAAAAGTTGCGATTTGACGAGCAGAAAATCGAGGTACCAAGAAATTGCATGGAAAACAATCAATATTGTTATGCATGAAGTTGTACAAGAACTTCAAACTGTTGAGTTAGTGTCGCAAATGTAATTCTGTACCAAATTGCTGCAGGAGAATATTATGACCAAAACCATGCATCAGATAAATCCCCACAATTTTATAAGAAACATATTTGAGAAATTTGCGCTGAACTTTTTCAGTCAGTGCTATATGTGATGAAAAAGGACACCAAACCACGCTAGCATATTCCAACTTGCTTCTTACATAAGTACTGTACAGTAATTTAGTAGCACTAGCTTGAAATGATTGCGAATTGCGTATAACGAATCCTAAAGTATTCAGAGAAGATTTTACAATATAATTGTGATTAGGTGTAATAATAAGAACGTTACATTGGTTCTTAATTTCTAAAAGATATACGTTTATAGTATAATGTTTTTATAGTAGGCTATTGTAACTCAGAGCGAAATCATATGGCTTACGTCAAGGGTTAAAAAGATACATTTAGTAACAACACGTGGAAAAGATTTATACTATGTACCCCTCTAACACTTTAAGGACGTAAACTATTTGGTTTCGCATAGAGTTACAACAGTCTACTTCAAATATTACACTAATAACTTGTATTCTTAATAGAAACTATAAACCTTTATAACTAACGCTGGCCACGAGCGGTACCGCGCATCGGCGTAGAATCAGTTCGGACCGAGAGGAACGGTAGTATTACTTCGTCTGCGGAGCAGTACGGACATTTTCGCTGCCGGTCATTTGCGCAATTGTTTATCTGTCCTAGAAAAATTATGATTTCGTCAGCAAAACGACCGCGGTCGGACAAACTTCGAAAATTTATTGCAGAAATTCCAGACTTAATATATGAAGGTGCTAAAATTAAATGTGTAATCTGTAAAATCCCGTTAATGTGTTGGTCAGACAACATTGTCTACGACACGTAAATAGTGAAAAGCATGTCTCAAAAAGAAATTGCGCACGAGACAACGAAAAATTTATATTTAATTTATGCGTTACGTTTATCGCATGTAATATACCGTTTAATTTACTAGACAAGGAGCCATTTATCTACTTTTGGAATAACTATTCGGAGTGCAAATTACCAAGTCGAACATCGTTACGAAGAATTGTGCCATCTGCGCGCGAACATATTGAACGAAAAATAAAATCGGAGTTGAAAGATCAAAAATTGTGGTTATGTGTCGACGAAACAACAGATCGGAAGAAACATTCTGTTCTTAATGTAATGGCACGCAAATTGGAACCTCATCAATCGGCACCTTCAATTCTATTAGTCTCTTTCAACAAACCAACTCTTGATGTTAGTGAGTGATGGTGCTGCAAACATGCTTTCTGTAGGCCGGTCTCTTAAAAAGCATTCTGCTAATTTGTTACACATTACGTGTAAAATTCATGCTCTCAATCTTGTGGCGGATAGTATCAGAAAATGTTATCCTGAGGTAGACGCTTTAATAGCGCATACCAAAGCAGTATTTGTCAAATCACCGAAACGTATTCGCGAATTTCACAGACTGTGCCCCCGTATACCAGAGCCACCAGAACCTATTCTAACTCGTCGGGGAACATGGTTGCAGGCCGCGTTTTACTATCATAAATATTTTGACAATATTAAGAACGTGGTTTTACAATTCGATACAAAGGAAGCTGCCGCTATCCAGAAAAGCCAGTCGAAATTTCAAGATAGTCAGGTTAAAATGGATTTAAAAATCATTCACAATTACTTCGGGCTAGCAGATGCAATAGAAAAATTACAAAATCCTGCGGTGCCGTTAGAAGAATCTCTACAAATAGTGCAACATGTTCACGCACAGCTATGCGCGATTGAAGACGCAAAAAATGTTTCTGTTCTAGAAAAATTTGAAAGTGTTTTTGAGAAAAATTCTGATTTTGGCACATTAAGACACATTTGTGAAGGTGCGTCAATAGAATCGTTAAGTTATTTGAAAGATTATTTTACTTACGCAAATATTACGTCATTAGATGTAAAACGTTCGTTCTCTGCATATAAACGCATTTTTTCCTCATGCCGTACTGGTATTGTCGAAACAACAGTTGAAACATATCTAATGTTGCAGATATTTAACAGACATTATTCACTTTGTGATTTCACGGAGGACTCTTAAAATGGTAAGTGTTTGAGCACGTGTTATTTAATTTTTATTTAAAAGATGAGCGAAATTATTTGCGGCAGCAAACATCTCTATTAGCAGAATAACTCTAGTGGAACGCGAGGCCTGGTCGACTCTACGCTACTGCGCGGTACCGCTCGTGGCCAGCTTTATTTATAACTTTCTTCCTATTAATTTCAGAACAAAAAAAAAATGAGTTACTCAATCGTTTTTTTTTTTATTAACTATACCAGGATATAATAAATGGTATAATAGTGGTGTAATAAGGTATAATAAATCCTGTGTTTGTTTTGCGTTTAGCAAAGTTATTTCTCGACATAATCACCTTGTAGTTCTATATACTTACTCCGACGACGTTTTTTAAGCTATCCAAATAATAGGATTTGTAGAACTCTGCAAAATAGGCTTCCGCTTTGGTAATGGCCTCTTTATTTGTCATGAACGGCTTTCCGACAAACCATTTTTTCAAGTTTGGAGAAAGAAACCGGTACCAATTCGTACCGTAACTGGACTATTTTCTTCTTCGCTAGGAGGAGCCTTTCTCTTTTCAGTTCAGGGTCGAATCGGTCCATTAAATCAGCGTAGTACAGTCCTGTGCTTGTCATTCCCTTCTCTAAATAATCAATTAAGATTATGTCTTGCGAATCCCAAAAAATCATTGGCATAACATTGCCGGCTGATGGAATCGCCTTAGCCATCTTTGGTGCACGTTCACCGGGGAAAACTAATTTTGCCGACTGTCTCATCTACAGTCACATAATGCCGCAGAAACTCACTCGTATTGCGTTTAAGCATGTTCAAACAGGATGTCATAAACTTTATTGATCACGTCGTCCGTACACACCGAAATGGTGCGACCTGGACGTTCCTCATCAAAGGCGGGTGTTCGGCCACACTTAAATTCATTTAACCTGTATCTGGTGCTAGTCACCGAAGGTGCATGATCCTTATAAACTACATTCAACTTCTCTTTGATTTCTGCGTGCGTTTTCCTATCCAAAATAATAAATTAAACACATAAACTTGCTCACTTTCAACAGCTCTCAAAGCAATACTACTCGACGAATCTCTTCGAAATTTTGACAGACGTCGACTAGAGGATAGTACTCACAGTCGGTAATGCTCATTTTGACACAAAGCGCCATCTATCTCTAAACACGGGTACTTCTCATACCATCTCGGTATATTAACCAGCAGCAAACGCACTATTAGCTTGCTAACTCAGTACTGACTTTGTAGGACCAGTAATAACGAATATACACTCAAAAAGAATAGACCTTTTAATATAATTTATTGTCCCTTTTTTTACTTTTGCAGATTTTCTAATAAGAGGTATTCTAAGATTTAGCAGGCAATTGGTTCTGCGTAAAACTGCAAATATATATATTATATTATGGAAATTACTACACAAGGAATGGCTCATATTATCTTTACAATTAGAAATACCAAAATTGCTAATAAAATATAGTAATTTATGCAATGAAAAAGAGTATGAAAGCTTTAATATATACTTCCTAGAAAATTTGAAGTCAAAACAATATGCTTTCTATTGAATTCATTGTAGCATGTATTATAAAAAAAAAGTGATTATATATGTATGTAAGCAAATAGTAACTATCAAATATTAAAGGGTAATGCAATTGTAATAAGGCTTACCAAAATCACTTTTATTATCCTTTTGTATTATTTTTTTGCGTGTACAAATAGTGGCCCGCTAAATTGGATCAGCCTGTGTACATATGTTGGAGAGAATGCTCGTTCACTAATTCAAACTATGTACGTCCTTTTGTAAGGAGAGCTACCTTTTAAGTGTAATGATTGGTAACATGTATATAACATATACATATATATGTCTATGGAGTTCAGAATAAATTTCTTTAAAGAAATCAGAAATTTGTTTGTGCTTCCAATGGATTTGATTTCCATTATCATAAGAATGCCGTCGTGGTCGCTCTACAAACCACTGCCACCTATGGTATGAAGGGAGAATTAACGAGTACATGTGGCATTCTGCGATGTGTCACACAAAGGGGACCGGTAGTGTGATACTTAAACCGAGATAAGGGATACACCGCGAGCCCGTTGGACAATTCAAGGTATCGATAAAGAGACGAGAGACTGGACTACGAGCATTTCTAACGGAACCACGGCTATATGCTTAAAGATTTCAGATTTCGACTAGCGGGGCTAAGATCGAGAAATAAACTAACTGACACATACATTACGTAAGTGCAGATACGGACGTACAAACATGCATACGAACTAAACAGGCACACGGTGAACAGGGCTCTGACTGTGTAAGCGCATTTAGCAAAAACACACTTGCATATAGACCTCGTTAACCTGCTTCCTACCAGAAAACATTCTATATAAATCCGGAATTTTATCGAGATAATGTTAGTAAAAGTACCCAACAGAAGTTGGAGTTATATATTTATAGCAAACAGGTTATCTGAATGTAAGCTTCCAAAAAGAAAAACGTTATGAACATAGTAACCAGTTTTGGCCGAAATATTAGATGTTTCTTATAAAATATTCAATTTTCATATTTCCCAACATTCGGATAACATATTTTCTAATCTCTTATCAATTCATTTAAAAATAAAACATTTTATCTACCTCACAAAACGAACACCACTTATACAAAATTATTTTCACATAATCCAACTTAATGCAATAATTGTACAAATAATTCTGTAATTGTTTAAATAATTCATTGTTACAAACCACTGTCACTTACCAACTAATGGAAATAGCATAGTTCCATTAAAAGCAGCAACAGATTCGTTAATTCCTTCTCATGGGTCCCAAAATATATCAGAAATTCGTATTATAGCAACTAATATAATCAGCATGTTGTCTTGCAACACAAGAACTATTGTTAATCCCGATTAATTTTACATTACCCGTACTAAAATTCTTATGGACAAATGTTATTATTACAGTTTCAAAGGTGGTGTATTTTTCCCTAACTATCATCACCTTGTGTTTAACTTGTAAAAAAATAAAATTTTCATTTCTAAGTAAGCTATAACAAACTAGAGAGACGCACAAAAAAGAATTGTGAGAATTGAATTTACGGACAGATAACCAAGGCTCTGATTCCAGAAGTTTTGAAGTTTTAATGAATTATATACAGCCTGTCCACCAAGTGCGTGAGTGGTGAATAATTCCTCCCCTGGACAATCTAAAAAAGAATTTCAAATAAAAAATATTCAGAGATAAGTCCTGCACAATATAAAACTATATTAGCTATACAGAATGTTCTGTTTCTGCTACACATCATATAAGCTTGGTTTTTTTAAATAGAACATACTGTTTTGGATGCAACTATCATGTTCTTTCTCTTTTAAAGTTCCATTCAACAGAGAGTGAAATTAACTCTTTTATGTTAACATAAATCCATACTACCAAATCAGCCACACAGAAACTTTAAACATTTGCTAAAATACATTCTTTTGACTCCCTCTCATACTTTATGATCCGCAATTTGTATTGATCTTAATTTGATATTTTTGACCTTAAAATATTATGTACATTTGAACTCTTACTGAAAGCATTAGGAGTATAGGGAAAATAATCATTATTGCCTTTATGTACGAGGGTAGTGCCAAAAATAAGATCTCAATGTTTTTTTAAATACAAAAATCCGTTTACTTTCTATAATATATACATCATGTTAAAGTTTGAACATTTATCTATTTTTCTACATAATCGCCATTTCGGTCAATGCATTTTTGTGGATGCTGTGACAGTTGTTGTATGCCTATGTCATACCAGCACGCCGCCATGTCTTTGAGAAAGCGTTGAACCTCTTCTTTCACCTTGGCGTAGGAGCTGAATCGCGTTCCGGCCAAATGTTTTTTCAACTTAGGGAACAGGTGGTAGTCATTGGGTGCCAAGTCTGGACTATAGGGTGGGTAGGTGATGACGTTCCATTTAAACTGTTGCAGGAAAGCGACGTGTGGGCAAGCGTTGTCGTGGAGAATGCTTACACCCTTGCTCAGCATTCCTCTTCTCCGGTTCTGAATTGCCCGTCTGAGTTTTTCCAGTGCTTCACAGTACCTGTCAGCGTTTATTGTGGTCCATGCAGGCATAAAGTCGACCAACAGTACCCCCTTTCGATCCCAAAACACAGTTGCCATGACTTTGTTTATTTGAATGTTTGCGACTTGGGCGAAGAGGAATGCCGCCACTCGCGTGATTGTTGTTTGGTCTCAGGTGTAAAGTGAGACGCCTAGGTTTCGTTACCAGTGACAATCGAGTCCAAAAAGGTTTCCTTTTTACTTTCATAGCGGCGAAGAAATTCACGGGGCAAATCAACTCGTTGCCGCTTGTAGTTTTCCGTCAGTATTCGTGGTATCTTGTACACACCTTCCGATACTGCAGCTTTTTCGTTAAAATCCTGTAAATGGTGCTTCGCGAAACCTCAGGAACCAAAATGCAGAGATCATCCAGATTGATCCCCCGATCTTCAGGCATAGTTTGCTCAACCTTTGCGATTGTCTCGTCGGAAATTCACGGTCTCCCGTTCTTTTGTTCGTCGTGAATGTTCGTACGACCCGCTGCAAATTCTCTACACCACTTGCGAACATTTTTGACATCCATGCATGACTCTTCATACATTTCCGTCAATTGGTGATGAATTTCAATCGGCTGAACACCTTTTGCGCTCAAAAACCGAATAACTACACGAACTTCGCACTTGACGGTAGCGATCAACGGGTGCTCCATTCTCAACGGCTGCCAAACCAAGACTGAGCGTCCCAGCGAGGCGCGAACACGCTTGTTTGGGAGTGGGGGAAGCAACAATCACAACAGTGTAGCCAATAGCCGCACGAACAGTTTCTCTCTGTTCCCAACGCTTTGGAGACCTTACTTTTGGGACTACCCTCGTACAATGTTTACCCATTCGCCTTACAATTAGCACTTTATACTTAGCAATCAAAGGTACGAGGGTAATCTTGTACCTTTGATTCCCAGGTATACAGTAATCTCTACTACAGATTTACATATCAAGAGAGATTTGGTGTATTGAAGCAGCTATCTGCAAATTGTCCATGCAGTAGTATTTTTATCAATATACGAAAATTTATTTTAAATTTTAATTATTAAAGCAACTGCATTTTTACGGCGCCCCCTTTAGATGTGGGGAGTGAGAAGTAAGATATTAATGCAACAAGAATTAATTTTACTTTGTAGAACACCGGCTAAAAGAAGACATAACATAATAATATGTTACAACAACTTTAATTTTTGGCATTGGTGACGTAATTTCAAAATATTTAGAAACCATCGTTTGACTGATCAATTTTTCCTTCTAAACATGAAATACATTTGAAACAGAAATCGGTGTTCTATAATAGTTATAATGGTATCAACAGAGTAGATAGTCATTAGTGCATAAGCTTAAAATATTTATATCTTCACAGGGCAACTATATACAAAGTGGCGAAGACAACTTTTATTTTGAATATTGAGATATTTGCAACTTCTTAACAAATTTATGTTTTGCAGGTGTTTACAAGGTTCCTTATATTTCGTGGTAGTATTTATCAAAGCTTAAATCTTGTGGTAGATCGTTAATGTAGGTGTCCCACTAGTATAATGAGTAAGGTAAGATAATCGTGTCGTCCCAACATAGCCGTAACAGCTAGAGCAGCCAACGGAATTCAGCGAATTCGTACACATTCATCATCACTAGCGCCGCGTGTGCGCGTACATGTTATAGTTCGCGTACTGGATCGACATAAACCAACATTTCCACTGTTACTAACTAACAAAAGATTACAAGGGTGTACTAGTGCAGCAATTACGACTGTAATACTTACTACGTTAAAAAACTTTCAAGTCTCAATGCGTCAAGTGTTGATGTTTATGAGCGATGGTGCAGCGACAATGCATGCGGTAGGCTGTTCTCTTATTGAACACGGTTGCGACTGCTTACATGAGACTTGTAAAGCGCATGCTTTACATCTTGTGGTACAAACTATTAGACAATGTTATCCCGAGGTAGATGCATTAATATCAAATACAAAAAAAGTGTTTCTCAAATCTCCGAAACGTCTTCGAACATTTCACGCACAGTGTCCCGGTATTCGTGAACCGCCACAGCCGATTCTTGCACGTTAGGGAACCTGGTTGCAGGCAGCTTTTTATTATGCTGAACATTTCAAAAAAGTAAAAGCTGTTATTCTACAATTCAATCATGCCGAAGCTGCAGCTATTAAAGAGAGCCAGTCAAAATTTCAAGATACTTCTGTTGAAACAGATTTACAAAGTATTCATAGCTACTATGAATGCTTACATGACGCACTGGAACAATTACAAAATAGAGCGTTGTCGTTAATGAAGTCACTGCAAATAGTGGACGAAGTACATATTCTGCTACGCACCACAGATGACGCAAAAAATATTCGCGTTTTAAAAAAGTTGGGTAGTGTGTTAGAGAAATATTCCAATTTTATCACATTACAACAAATTTGCAATGGTACTTCGACTAATCCATTAATTGAGTTCAAAGATTATTTTAATCATACATGTATTACATCGGTAGATGTCGAACGATCTTATAATAAATATAATATAAACACATTTTTTCACCACTGCGAACACGGTTCCACGAGACAACTATTGAAACATATCTAATGCTACCAATTTTTTACGATTCTTATCCGCTGGGTTATAATACTGATGACGATGCTTCTACTTCTCATATTCAGTAATTCCAATGCAATCCGCCAGCCTACTTGATTACGCTGCATAAGAGGGTGAGTGTTTCACAGCCTTACAGATATTATAATTCTTGATTAGTTTTTTTATTATTATTCGCTTTATTTCTTCTTTTTCAGTATTATAAATACTGAAGAAACCGCACACCTATTGCGCGACGAATGATTATCTTACTCTAATAATGAGATTTGCTGCTATACAGACTGTTTTTAAGAAATTATCGAAGTAAACAAATTTCGATGGATATAAGTAACATAGATATTTCAATTTTTTAAAAAAAATATTTTAAAATTTATCCGAAATCCCACATACTCTTGACTCCATTCCTTTCTATTGATACAATTTTAGTGAGTGCGATATGATTTATTTCCATACAACTAAGGACTGCATCTGCGGCATTAAGTGTTTTATATCATTCGTTGTTAATACAGCTACGCTGCATAAAAGTACATGAAGATAAAGGAAAATATTGGCCGAATATTTTCCAAATTTTGTTCCATGTCAATGCAATTTAAGGAGCCACACCCATATCCTCAAAGGGCAGGATTTGCAGACCCTTGATCCAGTGTAACTAACAAATTAACAATTGTAATTTCTGAACGTACACATTGAAGCCTATAACGAACAATCGCCCAATCTGATATGTGTATAACATGTGTAAATACATTCATAAATGCTAACAAATTATACTGATGATTAGAGCGGGCGAAATCGGTCCCCGCAACAGAATCGGAGTCAGACGCATGGGCCGCTTATTATAAATAGCGGCAGACATGTGATATTTTGAAATCAATACAGCAGAGTAAAAAATTGAAGCCGATGCAATAATAATGTTTGGTAAACAGAGCGAATACATGCACAAGCTGAGGTGTTTTTATTGTCATTATTTTTTTTTTGTTTGAAAACGGTATGTGTTGTAAATGTGATGTAATAAGGTAATAACTGTAAAAAGTAACCAAAGTAGTTATTCAAAAATCTGTTGTACTTCATAACGTAACAATAAATAATAATATAAAAAATAAACGGAGCTTCCGAATAAAGCGGATAGGCTTGTTGAAAAAGTTGGACCAGGTATGTTTCCACATTTGCCTGGGTGAAGGATGTTCGCCGCGATGAAAAAATGTACTTATATTTCGAGAAAGACCGTTCCACATCTACCGAAGTAAGGCAGGCATAATTAAAACAATCTTTAGAGTTAGTTAAGGAATCTGCAGATGCCCCACCACACATTTGTCTTAATCTCGTCTAATCGGAATTATTTTTTAAAACACTGTCGAACTTAGCTAAAACGCGACCACTTATTGCGTCGTTTATTCCGTGTAGCAATGTATTAACTTTGTTCACGATATTCAACGAAAATCCAGTATTTTGCAATTTTTCTCTTACGTCTGCTAGCCCTTTATAATTGCTGCTAATACTTTTTAAATCTGTTTCAACAGAAGGATCCAGAAATCCTTTCTGGCTCTTCTTAATAGCTGTAGCTTCGGCAGGGTCGAATTGCAAAATCACAGACTTAACTTCTTGGAAATGTTGAGAATAATAAAAAGCGGCTTGCAACCATGTTCCCCAACGCGTAAGAATGGTGGTGGTTCGCGAATACCAGGACAAAACCTGTGGAATGCTCCAATCCGTTTAGGACTTTTGAGAAACACTTTTTTTGCATTTGCTATTAGTGCATCCACCTCCGGGTAACATTCTCGAATAGTTTGTGCCACAAGATGTAAAGCATGGACTTTACACGTAACACGTAAATGTCGCTCACACCTTTCTTTAAGAGAACGGCCTACACTACACATTATCGCTGCACCATCGCTCATGAACCTCAACAGTTGACTAGTTGACACTTGGAATTGTTGTAACGTATCGAGCACTACGGCCGTAATTGCTTCACCAGTACACTCTTTTAGTCTTTTGCTAGCTAATAAAATTGTAAATTTCGGTTAACAGGATCTAGTACTCGTACTATAATATTGAAAATAGATTTTTTTTGCAATCTGTCGTCTCATCAAGACATAGCCACCGCTGCTTATCTTTAAATTCTGCTTTGATCCTATTTTCGATATCCTTACGTATACATGGTAGATCTCTTCGTAACGCTGTCCGTGATGGTAAGTTCCACTCAGGATTATATGTACGCCAAAACTGTCGAAACGCTTCTTTATCGAGTACGCGAAGCGGTAGACCACATACAATAAACATTAAAAGTAAATCCAACTGAAATTGGGTTTAAGGTGGCACGCTATTTTTCTTATTTTTGTGCTGTACACTATTAATATGTCTTTTACAGTCGCGCTTGTTCCAGCACATTAACGGTATTTACAAACTCTACACAATATTTTGGTTCCATTGTATTAATCGAATTTCACTGATAAATTTAGTCACTTTACTAGCTAACAGCCGATTATTTTCCTTCCGTACGTTAGACAGAGTTACATATATAAATTATATTCATCTATAATAAGTACGACTAACGCTGCGAAGGGTTGACGTGAGACTCTTGCAATAAATCAATAAATTGAAGGCCGTGCCGACTCATCTGTATACATAGATATGTGGCGTCATGGGCCCGGCAAGCTCATTTCTAACCTGGCGCGGGGCTCTCTTGGCCCGCTCTACTGATGATATTACGGAACAATTCTAAACCAGTTAACTATGTGTCCATGAGGGTTAACAAACAAAACGCGGTTTAGTTACAGGGGTTTTTGAAAATAACACGTATTAGCGCTAAATATAATCTCGAGCATATATTCCAAAGTTAATTATACCTTTCATATTTGTACCCATACGGTAAACATGTATTATTTAATTAAGAATTCGTTCTTATAACTGTAATTTGTATGTACATATGTACGTACGCGACCAGTTGATTTATCGACTCCTTTTGACCGGTATTACACATAAATTCTTTCGTATTATCTTTTGCTCATACGCGCATTGCACTGACCGTACCGATATACCAGCCGACCAAATACGTACTTCTTCCAGGAAATTGCGCATAATTTACAGATAATAATCATACTGCACCGTTGGTTGGGAGTTTATATGCACAAAACGCGAACTTACAATGTTACCGAAAGAAAATGTTTGCTAGCAGATTATGTTTCCATCGCCGTAGAAGTAAATTAATAACCTTCATCTTTTAAGTGATATTAGATATGACGGAAGAAACATGTTACTGTACGATAAATAATGAAACATGATCGATCACCAACTTCCTTTTCGTAAAAAAGAAACTTCATGATCTCGAATGTCTTTAGTGAAATTATGATGCAACATAATTATTTCCTCAAACAAGTTCGGGACGGCTCGGTGGTTCAAGGGTAAAGGTAAATAAAAAAAATCACATTACAAATAGTAAAGACATTAACGATAGGTTAGAGTTCTTAATTTGTAACGGTTTAAATTTTATTTAGTGCAAAATTAAAATAAATTTGTAATATTTAATTCAGGTTAAAATTCAGATTTAATGCTGGTACGTCCAGTGTTACTTAAGCGTTGTGGTAAGGATTTTAGTGAACTGTTTCAGTGTTCCAGTACTACTTCGAGCACAAGACTTAACATAGGGAATAAATTTTAGTTTATTCATACAAGTATTTTGCAAATTAAATATCACTCAGTATTAAGTAAAGCTGGCCACGAGCGGTACCGCGCAGTAGCGTAGAGTCGACCAGGCCTCGCGTTCCACTAGAGTTATTCCGCTAATAGAGATGTTTGCTGCCGCAAATAATTTCGCTCATCTTTTAAATAAAAATTAAATAACACCTGCTCAAACACTTACCATTTTAAGAGTCCTCCGTGAAATCACTAAGTGAATAATGTCTGTTAAATATCTGCAACATTAGATATGTTTTAACTGTTGTTTCGGCAAAACCAGTACGGCATGAGGAAAAAATGCGTTTATATGCAGAGAACGAACGTTCTACATCTAGTGACGTAATATTTGCGTAAGTAAAATAATCTTTCACATAACTTAACGATTCTGTTGACGCGCCTTCACAAATGTGTCTTAATGCGCCAAAATCAGAATTTTTCTCAAAAACACTTTCAAATTTTTCTAGAACAGAAACATTTTTTGCGTCTTCAATCGCGCATAGCTGTGCGTGAACATGTTGCACTATTTGTAGAGATTCTTCTAACGGCACCGCAGGATTTTGTAATTTTTCTATTGCATCTGCTAGCCCGAAGTAATTGTCGTGAATGATTTTTAAATCCATTTTAACCTGACTATCTTGAAATTTCGACTGGCTTTTCTGGATAGCGGCAGCTTCCTTTGTATCGAATTGTAAAACCACGTTCTTAATATCGTCAAAATATTTATGATAATAAAACGCGGCCTGCAACCATGTTCCCCAACGAGTTAGAATAGGTTCTGGTGGCTCTGGTATACGGGGGCACAGTCTGTGAAATTCGCGAATACGTTTCGGT
The DNA here is from genome assembly GCA_029619315.2 of Dynastes maya. Taxonomy (NCBI): domain Eukaryota; kingdom Metazoa; phylum Arthropoda; class Insecta; order Coleoptera; family Scarabaeidae; genus Dynastes; species Dynastes maya. The sequence goes on from JAROYE020000004.1 coordinate 38,111,153, forward strand.
GATTTGACAAATACTGCTTTGGTATGCGCTATTAAAGCGTCTACCTCAGGATAACATTTTCTGATACTATCCGCCACAAGATTGAGAGCATGAATTTTACACGTAATGTGTAACAAATTAGCAGAATGCTTTTTAAGAGACCGGCCTACAGAAAGCATGTTTGCAGCACCATCACTCACTAACATCAAGAGTTGGTTTGTTGAAAGTTCAAACTTGTCCAATGTATTTAACACTAACTTTGAAATTACTTCGGTAGTACACTGTTGTATTCGTTTGGAGACTAATAGAATTGAAGGTGCCGATTGATGAGGTTCCAATTTGCGTGCCATTACATTAAGAACAGAATGTTTCTTCCGATCTGTTGTTTCGTCGACACATAACCACAATTTTTGACTCTTTCAACTCCGATTTTGTTTTTTGTTCAATATGTTCGCGCGCAGATGGCACAATTCTTCGTAACGATGTTCGACTTGGTAATTTGCACTCCGAATAGTTATTCCAAAAGTAGATAAATGGTTCCTTGTCTAGTAAATTAAACGGTATATTACATGCGATAAACGTAACGCATAAATTAAATATAAATTTTTCATTGTCTCGTGCGCAATTTCTTTTGAGACAGCTTCACTATTTATGTGTCGTAGACAATGTTGTCTGGACCAACATATTAACGGGATTTTACAGATTACACATTTAATTTTAGCACCTTCATATATTAAGTCTGGAATTTCTGCAATAAATTTTCGAAGTTTGTCCGACTGCGGTCGTTTTGCTGACGAAACCATAATTTTTCTAGGACAGATAAACAATTGCGCAAATGACCGGCAGCGAAAATGTCCGTACTGCTCCGCAGACGAAGTATATACCGTTCTCGTCGAACGATTTACGCCGTCGCGTAGCGCTCGGCAGCGTAGTAAGTCAAATCCCGTAGGTAATGCCCATATTTTACGGTTGCCGATACTCTCGTTAGATCATGAACTCGTATGGCATATTACAGGCCGAATATGATATTTATAATTAAAAATGTAAATTGTAAGAATATGAAGTACTGGCCATATGAAATGTATGTCATAGTTGACAAATGCTATCGGTAACAAAGGTGTGAACAGACGCCAAGACAATCGGCCATTTATAGTACGAGTCGCCTTTGAGGGGACGTATTTCGCTAAACTGTTTATTTAAAAATCAATGTAAGTGTTTTATTGCAAGTCCGAAGTTAATACAAGTTTGGCGATTTGAAAGAATGCAGGGATTTGCTACGTGGCGAGCTAGCATAAGGAAGGCGGGTAAACATCAAATATTCAGGTTGGCCTTTTATTCCAACAATACATCTTTGGTGAACGTAATTATTTTGTAATTTACTTCTTTACGAGCACCTATATAATACTCCCGAATCTTCGAAGGTTTACCTTGATGGTGCATTTTCTTGCGTAAAAAAATACTGCATGATCATCATCAAAACTATTCAATTTGCAACACCACTTATACTGTTTCAGCAAAGAAGCTGCCACTATCCATTACAACATGTATCACATTGAGAACAGTAACGATTCTATAAAATTGGTTTCGATGTGGAATAGTAATATTGTAAATATTCTTGGGGTTTTCAAACTTCACCGCCAACTAACAATACTAACAACATTCCAGCTAGCTTCAACCATATGTTCAGATTATATATTCATTGGGAACTTATACAGAAATATTTAATCCGTTCTAGGGACTATTAGAATAAATTTAAAATGTTAGCTGATTATTATTCCTTAATCTGAAACATTTAAGCATTAACGTGATAACCTTTTATGATATCTGCATATTTCACCCTGCTCCCACTATAGTAATTTACAATATAAGCTTCAATTTGATATGTAGGCATTCGTTATTATAATAGCAATCCTAATCACCGGCAATAAATGTAAAGGAATGAATTACATTTGCGGTATAAGTGGCACAGCAGGTATAAATGCGTGAACAACTTTAATCAGAGAATTTCACGGAACGAGTATCTTTAATATATCAGGCTCTGCCATCGTTAGACTCACAGAAACAACAATAGAAACGATATTTTATTAAAAATTAACGTTACAAGCGTTAAATTATAGAAATAGTGTGTAGCGGGTACACATTTTATCTACCCAGGAAGCCAAGATTTATTGCCAACGATCCATCTATTGAAAAAAATGAACATATATCCACTAGCTGATAGATGATTTATCATTTTGACTTCGATAAAGGTTCTTAATAAATGTAGATTACTTCAGTACGATAGCTACACTAAATGATAACTACTCAAATAAATTTGATGTCAAATAGATTCTAGACATAAAGTGTAACTTTAGGAAATTGGTATGTGCTGAGAATGAGAACAAAAATATTTTTGAAAGACCAACGTTTGAAAAGTATTAAAGTATCTTACAGTCGCCTGTTTTTTTTTTATATAAAATTCAACATACATAACAAGGCGGAACAATAATGAAGAATTCCTCAATAGCAGTTCTTACTCTTACGAACAAAAGTGAAGTTGTATTGGTAACTAATTACAAGCCAGGTCTTGGAATAGTAAAGAAGTATGTAGCAGGTAATGCAAACACTTAATCCTGCAATCTTTCTGGTAATATACAGACTACGTCTAAGTAGAACGTTATATAATGAAATTTTGTTCTCAAAATATGCTATTCCAGAATCAAACCATGTTAAAATCTTTCACCAATTTTTACTAAACTGTCCAATAAAGCTACCAGCGGAAAATACACTACACACGACTTATAAAGGCATCAAATACTAAAAGAAAATTCAGATCTATTTTACCATGAAGCTGTAGTACGTATTCAATTCCGTAATATTGCAAATTATCCTCGTCCAGCTTCTTATTGGATTTCGTTGTTGTGGTAACGCTAGCTAGTGGTTTCGTCTTATACTTTCTTATTCACACTATCGTCTTTGTATAGTTGGCTTCTCAGAATAAAAGACTTATTACTCAAGAACACAGATACATGTTTCTGTGACACGCTATACATCGTGGATTTTAAACCGATTTTGAGCAATCAGTACGAAGTGAAATCACACACTCTTTGTTGTTATTGTCCTCATGGTCTTCGCCATTAGCTTTATTTCCATTTTCGAGATTTTCTTTATTGCCTTCTTACATGGCTAGTTCTTTCTTTTTCCGTGTTTTGCAAACGTTTGTCCAAATCTTCTATACCCTGTGATGAACCCATTATTCCTTTCGCAAAGAACTTGTCAAACCAACTTTTCAATCTACACCAAACATTGCCTTACACAGGGTTCTTTTGATGTCAGAAGAATAAGCACGATTTTTCATAAGGTGAACAAACTGCAGGCCTATACTCCTTTTGTTTGTGCTTTTTTGTTGCATCCAAGTGGTATTGCATCCAAGTGGTAAGCATGTTTTCCACATCCTGACTGGTTTTTTCCACGCTTCTTTGGCTTTGGCTCTGGCTTGGCTTCCCGAGCACAATTTTTTAGCTTCCTCTACATATCTTTTAGACTTCATTCATTTCAAATGCAGAATACTAGGAGCTCCAAAAAGCAGAAGTATTTCAAGAACACGACATGCAACTTCCTCAGCACGTTTAGTTTCCAAAGGCTTTAACACAACAACGATGGAAACCCATCAGATCCTAAATATATACCAAGAAATTATTGGTTTCACTACTACTCCTTTCTCTTCACACATCTTCTTCCGCTGGCATGCTTCACAGTTGTCCAGATCACTTTTTATCTCTTCCTGCGTTATATTCTTATCCTTCTTATTTAGTTCTCTAACCGCCCGATCTCCTCCTCCATGTCCTATTGCAAGGTGAGTATAATAAATCACATCAAATAAACCTTCTCTGGTGACGGAAAGGACCACTTCACAGTCTGTTTGTTTTATCGGTACAATTAGTTCTTCTATACCTCATATTACAAATGCATTGTAATGTTACAGCAAGCAATAATCTCGTGGAACTTTCGTCTGATATTCCTTGGCAAGTATAAAATTGTTCAATAAGGTTACATGTTTACATCACTTGTTAGTAATGCGCTATTCGTTTTCATTTCTTTTTTATTTATCAACTTTAAACTTTCAATTCATTTTTCTCCTTATCTCATTTCCTTTCATGGGATTTTCCCTAAACAGGGTTTCTTTCCAGAGCGCCAGTTAAAATTAAAATTGATGTAACTTTTAAGGTTAGGAGCGGGTATGACACTTTATTACACACTTTTGATAGAATGTAGTCGATATTCTATGTAATATCTAGTTAAAGTACTTTTTACTTCAAACATTTAAGTTTTTTAATTTAGGCAGTAGGATTCTTTAGCAGAATACAGTTATTTATGAAATGTTTCTGTAATACATTATTTTTAGTTTATAAATCGTAGCTGTTTCAAGTTAATTCCTTTAGTAATTAAGCTCAGATTTTCGCTATTATGTATAAGTAGTTGTTTGGATCTCGAACTGGAATAAAGCATAGTGATACACTCCCTACCACTAACTAGTCACGACTGGCGTGTATGTCGATCACAATTGAACTTAACACTGACGAATATGGAGACGGAAGCGGCGCAGCACAGCAGTTACGATTGCGCCAGGCACTGAAATAATTTAATTTCCTGGGTGGTATAATAGACTAAAGCGCAAAAGCTCATGAGTACCATTACCTAATTATCGCATAATATGAAAAGTTTAGATTCTACAGATAGGTAATAATAAAGAAATGGAATCTAGTAATATTAGTACAGCTGCGTGGAACCATTTCCCGAGTAAGTTGATATGACGTCACTACCATCGTTTACAAATGTCTATGCATGCAACGGATATTAAACTATGCGTAGTGCTTCACTTTTTTATTGCTTGTGAATTATTAGCGGTATATAATTATCTGCATTCCAACAACTCATTAATTTTTTCCTTAACAATATCTTAAAAACACCCGCAGAAAGAGAGAAAAAGGTTAATCGTGGCAGTCAGGCGTAGATAATGATACAGTTGTACAATAATAGCCTACAATTAACCCGGTATCGACTTGCCAGGTACCGCCTACGAAGCGCTTTAGTATCGCTTCGACTCGAGTTGCTCTAGGCGACAAATGTCGGAAGTATGGAGACGAGCAGTCTATTTATCAATAACTAAATTCTAAAGATTCCGCCATCCACTCTCTGCATTCCCCTCTCCTTAGGAGCGGATGCCTTCAGCATGGCTTACGTCGTCGTTCCGATGTCGTGTAGTTTAAATCATCCCGATAGTGTCGCAATCTCTACAGTCGTTTGGTAACTGCAATGAGCTGCAGTAACGCTATTATCGTTAGAATACGGTACGATACGAAAGCTTTAACAGAATTATTATTACATTTAATCATATCATACCCATTTGCACATGTAGTATATATACTTACTTACAAAAAATCTCACGCATTCTTTCTAAAATTAAAATGACGCTTGCTTCACTGTTGCATCTTAATCGCTATCTAAAGATCTGTACTTGGCATGAAGACGTATGAAATGACCGAGCTAATTTAACTATACCTGTTAGTTCTCTTCGAAATACCTAATTATCTTCACCAAGCTCCTCCGAGAAAGTCGCCAGATCATAACTTGTCCACATATGCTGCTCCTATATTTAAAACGCAACGTTAAGCTTCATTCGGACCCCTTTAAACAGGAAACATTAGCGCGAATGCAATAAATAGCTCACGTTACATAAGCAAATTTGCTGACAATTTATGGTCTGGTAGTTTGTTTATATATGGTGGCGCTTTACAGCATGCAAGCCAATTAATTTTTGCATAGAACGTCAGACAAAAATCGGAAAAAAGTAACTACATTAAACAAGAATAACATATCAAGTCATGTAGAATATGGAAAGGAAAATTATCTTGAATTGAATCTTATACATCAATTCGCACAGGCGCATGTATGTACATGCACAATAATTTTCCAATATTATTCCAATATAGTTTTATCTCGATTTGTGCCTTCAAAATTTTGTTTTGGGCTGATTCCGTTTTCGAGATTGAAAAGTTGGGGCCAACTTGACGTTGCCCCATCACTTTCACATTTTACAAAACTTACCAAGCAACATGTCACGCTGATTTGACAATGGGGGTTGGTTGGTGCGGGGACTTATTCAATAACCACCGTACCACTTTTTTGGTTTTTGACATTGGCAACCTTTTTCGCCATAAGTATTTTGTTTTGTGTTCGTTCCGCTTCGAGATATTTGAGAATGAGGAAAGGTGCGGACACTTGCTCAAAAACCACCACGCTAATTTTTCGGTTTTTGAGAATTTGGTAATGTCAATGTTTTGTGCTGATTTGTGCCGTAAAAATTTTATATTGTGTTCGTCTCGTTTCCGAGATATGAAGGTTATGGAGGACCCTTATTTAGCAACCACCGCACCAATTTTTCGGATTTGAAAATTTGATAATGCCGAAGTTTTGCATATATTAATACATTGAGAATAATTCACAAGTATTTTAAAAGTTCGCAAATTCAAAATTTCCGTATGTAAAAGAAGTGTACAGAGAAAAAAGGTTCTTGAATCCAACAAATATATATATATATATATATATATATGGCTGCTAAATGAGGGTCTGCAGTAGCTCTCATTCCTCTATATTTTGTTTCCCGATAATCTCGAAAAGGAGACGAGTATAAAATGAAATCTTTATAGCACAAATCAGTACAAAACTGTTATAAAACGATAGCGTGGTCAAATTTTCAAAAAGTAAAAGCGCGGGGACAGCGTCAAGTTGGCCCATACTTTTCAATCTCGAATATTTCGAAAATGCAGCACAAAACGGGCACAAAAGGTGGGCGTTATCAAATTTTATCGAAGCTGAAAGTGCAGGGGAGGCAACTTGACACACCCTCCTCATCGTATACAACAGTCGTTTTATGCCTTAATTTAAGTATGGAAACAAATTTAGTTCTGCTAATGCTATCTGCATGTTTGGTTTTTAAATTAAGAGAGTACGTACTGAATTTTTGTTACCAGTAAAAAATTGTGGTATGCTTGAAGTTGTATTAAGTCAATTAAAAATGGTGGCTAACTCATGCATTTTTAATACTGCTTGTACAGCGTTTCAATTTTGTTTTAAAAGAAAGGAATGGCCATAAAAATTACATAAATCCATCGATCGGCAAGACCTTTCTAACATTATCGCTTTTTGAAAAGCAAGACGTACGATAGTAGAAAGTTTTTTTTCCTTTTAAGGAATTACCAAAACGGATTCTGCCGAGAGGTGCGATAGTCTTCTGGAATTAAATGATTATTTTAGACACCTTATAACAACAATCTTAATCAAATGTAGGTAATAGCAATCCTTATCGGAGTGACGTACCAAGTTATTTAGGATTCTAGAAACGCGAGTTCGAATACCAAAGAGACGAAACGCCGTAGGATGGAGGGCGGCGAGAGGTGAACCAATTGAACGCACTGAATCGGAGAAATTGGTCCCGAGATTATGCAATATAAATTTAACCCGGTGTACACCCTTGTAAAGGGCGGCAGGTCCTCACGGAATTCCCATAATTTATTCACCGGAATAAATAAACACGGCTTTAAGCTGAGGAAGCTTACTGCTTATCCTTAAATAACTTACGTCATGCACTCGTGAACCTTAATAAAGAACCACTTGAAAATCCTATTCTTTTTCTTTCCCGTTCAGGTTTTCAACACATTCGAATGCCAATGTGAAAGGAACCATTTATATAAGGTGAGCACAAAAGTCGGATAAATTCTTTTATAAATACTTCCTTCCATAAATTGTTTGTCGTGATTTAATTTGTACATTTCAATGAATTCAATATCATTTTTCTCGGTATTATTAGGCCAGGTTCAGCGAACACCCGTGGAATAATTCTAGTAAATTTTCCGCATTAATGAGAGCAGAGGAGCATCAGCTATGTGATTAATATGTGAACCATAATCCGAATTACCGTTTGCCTATTAAGTCATAAATCTGTAATTGGTTGCCTGTAAGTTATGCAGCAACCGCAGATCTGAATACTGCGAAATCGAAAATTTATGCGCTTAATAATGGGAATACCGTTTTGTGCAGTCTGGTGTTTTTCCACCGTGTGCAGTATGATAGACCGTCTAAAATAGATTATGCCTCTCTTCGGAAACTATTACACAACATATACTCATGCAAATTTAGCTCGAATTACCCCACAATATATTAAACTCTTTTTTGATACCGCGTTTTCTTCAAAGCGTATGTTGTCTGTACTTACCACACACAACTAACGTAATATATGAATGTGTGCGGTTCTAAGCTACAACTTTACATGCAATTTATTGCTAAAATCGACCAGATAATGCATGACTTTACATTTATACCGAAAATATACTTATAGTGTGTTGCTAGGTACCCCAACAAATACTATTCTTTACATAAACTATCGTCTACTACATTAGAAGAAGTAGGTGACAATGGTTTATGTGTGTGGCTATTTAAAAAAAAAACCTTCGCATTCCTTTCCGTAAAAAACAAACAAAATTAAACGAATTAAAGTTTTATCTGCACATCGAAATTAGCACATCGTGTTTTCAACTATGTTCTTTGATCAGAATTCTTGTATACTTTCTTAACAGAAAACCTCAGAACAGGATTATTTTTTCAAGCTCAGTTTTCCTTCACGATTCTAAATACATTTTTTGATTATTCTTATAGTGAAAGGTGTACCAGTTTCAATGACAAAAAGGCTAGTTCGGAATTAATGTTTTATTTATTTTGAATTCATTATAATCCATATTAGCGTCAACGTTTTTGACAACTTACCAATACTTAGGTATAATAAAGTGAATTAAACCGTCCGATTATATAAAAATAACTAAAAAAATCGTTTTTTTTTATTTTACCGACCTAATTAAGCCTATATATTCAACTATCACTTCACTGGTAAGTGTAAAAGCCAAATCTGGAAATACAGAGCAAATATTAAATTAAAATTGTGAGATCGAAGAACGAAATTGAATGGTAAAAATAAAATTTGCCCAAATTCGGAATATGTCAAATTAGATGTAATTCTTGCGGTGACTGTTATGTGAATCAGATTAGACCAATAACTATAAGTAAGGTTTGACAAACGCGTGCTATGGCAGAGGCGCCGAGAGGGGATTTAGGTCGATGCGAAGCCAGTGGAGGGTTTAGTCATTCGATAGGCGTGCAAGTGAACGCCCGTTCGATAATTATCGGTTTATCGGTGTGCGTCTTTTAAAACATGGATCGTTGTAAGCGAAGTTTACCTTTAGCATCGCATGTGAATAAATATATTAGCCGTTTCCCTGGGTTGGAATATACAGGTACTATCATTCAGTGCAAAATTTGGTAAATAGGTCGCGATAGATTTCACTGTAGAAGACACATTAAAAGTAAACGTCATGTACTGAATTTAAGCAATAATATTCCGTGCTGGGAATTTCTGTACGATTTTATTTTTATGCTAAGTGTGTGCAACATCCCACTACACCTAATAGACAATGAACACTTTCGTCTTTTTTTGAATAAATATGTTCCCTCGTGGAAACTACCAACCAATAGACAATTACGATACAATTTACCACATTTGCAGGGTACAGTAAAAACTGTATAGTAGACAAGTTGAAAAATAAGAAAATTTGCGTAAGTGTGGATGAAACAACTGATGCACAGAAACACAGCGTGATTCATGTTGTAGCGCGTCCTTTAAAACATAATGATCCAGCAGCTTCCTTGTTATTAACCAGTAAAAGGATTGAAAAAGGTGATGCTGACACCGTTGTGAAGATAATAAAAGATTCGTTAAGAGAATTTTGTATCACAGGAGCCCAAGTCACAATGTTAGTTACTGATGGAGCTGCAACAATGCTGAAAGTTGGTAGGATGTTGAAAATATGCTTTTCGACTCTTCTTCACATGACATGTCTCATACACGCGTATCATCTTGTTGCAGAAACCATTCGAAAGAAGTATCCGATGGTGAATAATTTAATAACATCTACCAAAAAAGTGTTTGTGAAATCTCCCAAACATATCCGCGTTTTCAAACAATTGTGTCCGAAACTTCCACCACCACCTCAGCCTGTATTAACTCGATGGGGAACATGGCTCCAGGCAGTATTTTGTTATCATAAATATTTCGCAAATGTGAAGGATGTGATTTTAAAATTTAAATCAAATGAATCTGCAGCGATTCGAGAAAGTCGGCAACTTTTTTTCCAATTCGAACGTTCAATTACAAATAGATTAAATTTCCATAAACTATTCTGCAGTTGTACAAGCTACAAAACAGTTAATTATTTTTGCGAGACTCATTAAATACCGTAGATAATTTACAAGCCGTTCTGAAAAATTTCGTGCAGGTTTAAATAAAAATCCCGATTTACAAAAGGTCCTTCACTGAAAATAAAGAGTGCACAGAAGAGATAAAGGAATATTTGAATTACGCAAATCCTACTTCGCTACATGTAGAACGATCATTTTCGAAATACACGAAAACGTTTTCAGATCAACGTCAAAGGCTAAGTGAATCGATAATGGAAGCGTTGCTTATGTTGCAGTTTTAAGCGGCTTACCGGCTTACATTTTTGTTTTAGATAGCACACGTTATTCTATATAAGTCCTGTTAAGATTTTCCTATACTTATCTTTGACAAAAGTAGTCAGCGTAGTACATTCTAAATGGAGCAGCCTGTATATTATCAGCGCATACGATTTGTCTGATTATTCTGTATCAGAGTTAATGGGCAGTTCCTACATTTTACTCACTGCTATGAACGAAACTGCAAAAGCACCTACGGTCCGAGTGTGATATTATATCTTTTCCACTACCGACCGGCCCAAAATTTTACGAAAATATTTGACATTTGCTTATATACCTAATATATAATTGCCAAAGTTGTCAATTTCTGTTACGTATTGACACCTACTGCTATATTAGTGTACTATTACTTTACGTTCGTCGTCCATTATCTACATTATAATGATCAACAATGAATGCCTCATCACTAACATCAGACTTTAATTGACTAATAGACTAATTGTCAGCAATTCATATTTCACTAACTAGATAGATATACGTTTGTTTACTGTGCTAATTACGTGCAATGCTATGCACGCTGAGTCAGCATTACATATACATATACTTGATTGCATTACCTATCCTTAACCTACGTTCTACTATTGACTTAATCTATTACTCTGTAGCACGTCTCAACCTCCGTAACATTTAGATTGTCAAACATTTATTAAATTGGATGCATAGATTTGGTTTTATAAACTATTTGTGATATTGAGTATCAAAAAAGACAGTTTGTAGCAAAAATTCCTTAAAAAATCCTAATGCTGTTTAAATTACTTGACTAACAATATCTAATGTAAAAAATAAGAATACTTTAATTTTTTTTATTTCCAAAAATTAAGAAATAAACCTACTAATATTTTAATACTCTTTACTGATGTAAATATTCATCAAAAGATTAAATAAATACAAAAAAAAGTATATATTGTTTTTGCTGTATATATTACATATGCTGCAATTATAAGGTGGTAATCGAAGAATTCTGTCCTCCTCCTTTTGCAAACTTGTGAATCCTGTTTTTATCATATTGCTATTTAATTGGTGGTACGCAAACCAGCAGGTCTCTTTTTAGCACATCGTTAGTGGTATTTGTTTCCCACGAAACTATTCAATAATTTGGTTTTTATTCCATGCTGTCGTTGGAATTTGTCATAATTTTCTTCAATGGTAGAAGGGATTATCAAGAACAATTACTGAGTTCTGCAGTGTATTTGAATGTTTCTGAATCCATCTCATGATGATCGTCAACAGTGTCTTTTTTGAACCAGGAACAAAACCATTATCAACACGAGCATGAACTGTATAAAAAACTTGTATAAAAGCTTGTTGACTGTTTCGAATAGTGTCTATACATTTTTTATTTATTGCGTGCCCATGATTCATATGTATACAGATTGGGAAAAAGAGAAATTAGCTATATCGGTATCCCCTCCTCGCTCTCTCGCCGTACATGCGAGAGAGCGTGGAGGGGACTGAGTGATATCAGAGCAATTCGATGCGGGAGATGCTAGTCCACTTGGAACAATGTTGGGATGTAGACCTACTGTGCGAAAAGCGCACGTAATAACTTGAAGTCAACGTCGCCTGGAAATGAGAGTTTCGCATATCTATTTTGTTGTTGCTACGAAGCTTAGACGAAATTAATAAGAAATTCCAAAGACGAAAATAAAAACAGATTCTGATGAAATGAAAGAAAAGAAAAATAAATACTCTAGAAATTCTTACTAAGATCGTCAGCACATAAGGCAGTCTACCTCGTAACTAACCACATTGGTAACCTTGAGCCATCTATTGCCCGCTTGCGAGCGAGGAAGGGGTAGCGATATGGCTAATTTCGCATTTTCCTAATCAGTATATTATACTTCCAGCTGAAATAATATAAAATTACAAGTAAATTAACTATTTGCATACATATAATAAATAAGTACATGAAAAGTATAAAATATAAAGAAGTAAACTGTGCTTTCTTTAGATTCCTTGAGATTCGTAAGCATTTGTGCTTCCACAAATATCACCTCGTTCGATGAGTATACGTTTCCGTCCATGTTTTTAAATTCAAAATCCATATGATCAAATCAGTGAGATCATCATCACCATTGATCGGCAGCACGAATTGTATTTAAAGTAGGTGGTATATTCTGTATAAAAAGCCATGCAGTTTACGTTCAATACATGCTTGTGTTTTCATTACATAGGGTGCGGCAGAAACAGTGACTCATTTTAAATCGCGCACTATTGTTGAACGCGGCTTCCTAGAAAGCTCAGGTTGGTACCAGTGCGTAGCGCAGTTCAAAGCGTTGTCAGTCATTATGGAGCGCTGGTCAAGCGAACATCGTGCTTTTGCAATTGAAAGTTTTTTCAAATGTGGTGACAGTGTCGTGCGAACGCAGCATTTGTTTCAGCAATATTTCAACATTGGTCGGAACGGACAAGTTCCGTCGCGGAACGCGATTACGAGGTGGATTAGGCAGTTCAGAACTACAGTATCTGCAACAAACAAGAAGCCACCTGGTAGGCCACGTACGGTTCGCACCCCGGAGAACGTTGCCACAGTAAGAGCTGCTTTAGAGCAAAGTCCAACGCGATCAGTTCGTCGGCATTCGCCAGTCCTTAACATCTCGGACAGAAGTGCGCGACGGATGTTGCATCTGGATATGAATTTCCATACCTACAAGATGCAAGTGGTGCAACAATTATTGCCCAGGGATTTAGAGAGATTTTTGAACGCAGGAAATGCGCCGTAACAACATCCATATGCAGTCGTGTTGGTTTCAACAGGACGGTGCTACCGCTCACACTGCCAGAACGTCAATGACAGCCCTACGCAGAATGTTTCTAGAGCATCTTTTTTCCCGGTTTGGCCGCCCCGTTCGCCCGATTTATCGGCTTGTGATTTTTGTTTGTGGGGATTCCTGAAATCCAAAGTGTATGCAAACAATCCAAGAACTATTCAGGAATTGAAAAGCAACATTCTCACCGAAATTGAGACCATACCAGATAACACTCTTCGTAAGGTTATCGCGGGTGGGCGTGCTCGTGCCGCATCGCCGTATCGTCAAGAATGGTAGTCACCTGAAGGACATATTTTTCAAAAAGTGATAAATGTAAGAATGGTAGGAAGTGTTCTTTCAAACGGTGTACTATAATAATTTGTAATTGTAATTCTTCCTTCTTAATTTTCATGTGTAAGATGGGTCACTGTTTCTGCCGCACCCTGTATGTGTGAAATTGGTTATTTTCTTGTATGCCTTTCCTTTTTTTTTTTTTTTTGGCTTGATAATATAAACCTTTTTGCTGCTTCTATTGTATATTATATATCATGCGCTTTAGCAGCACTTACATTATTACTTACATAGATTTATTAAAATAATTGAACACATTGGCAATCATATGTTTTTCCTAACGACTAATTTTTTCTGCCTTACCCCGTTTTCCGTCTGCAGGCTCCATTAATGCAGTGAAAACTAACAAAATGTATAGATTATCATATTTATAAAAACTACGGAAAGTTCTAAACAGAACGACTTATACACAATTCAACTGAAAATATATAAAACTACGATGATTATAACTCTCGACAGTTGACAGTATAGGTATTAAAGAAATATAAGTGCGATATCGCAATATCGCAACTGGAAATAAAGGTAGCGTTATTGATGAACTTCTAAGGATAGAAAGAGATATACTGCTGCTATTAAATCCCATACATACGGAGGTTGAGTAGGTCTGTAGAACAGAATCCGAGCATTTATGAAGCGAATAATGTTCCACGGAAGAAACAATAACTGCTAATGTGAAAGTTCCAAAACGTTATATATTTTGGGAATATTTTGTAAGCACTTGACTACTCATTCAAATGTATTGAACATGCTTTTTTTACAAAGCATTCTTTTGATTTAATAAATATCTCATGTTGCATATACCAAAGCGTAAGATTTCCCGAAATATGTTTTATAGAAAATATCTTAACGATCATAAACTTCCCATCTTTCACGAAAAGAGGATATTAGAATTAAAAGCAAAACTTCGTTACTTGCAAAAGCATTTAGCGAACAGTGCAAGTTCTGCTAAATCGCCTACGGCGTAATAAAACTGCGCGAAATTGTGACGAATTTTGACGACTTCCCTTTTTTCTTTCCCTTCTCCTGCTTTGAGCGTGTCCTTGATGAAAATTATGTTACTTTGTGAAAGTCGATCTACAAAGGGATACGGGGTACTTTTACTTAACGGGTGTGTTAGCAGAGAAAATACGAAGTTTGACGTTTCAAGTTTATTAAATGTAATATTTCTCTTTCATGTTTTCTAATTAAGTGCACGATGGCGGTTATACATTCACTAGTAATTACTTAGTGAAGCTATATTCGTTTGAAATTCTAATAAGCGTTAATTCTAGACTGAATATGAACACAAATATTTCGCATGTTTATGGTCAGTTGTAGGGCAGCAGCGTGTTTGAAAGTGAGTACCTCTATGAAAGTTAGTATAAAGCAAGGCAGCTTTGCTAAATGTATCAATTTCAGAATTTAATTCCTGTAGCATAAAATACAAAGCCATGGCAAAACGAAAAAAATGTTAGTCTCAAAAGCAGAACCCATCATTAATAAACGTACTTTTTTGCTTTGTATGCACATTTTCAGAATTTCTATCACATTAAAATTATAAATTTGATTTAATGTACGTTGAAGTACATGTACTTCTTAAAGAGTTATATTAGCAAACAAAATTTATTACAAATGTATCCATAGTTATCATTCGCGCATCGGCGTAGAATCAGTTCGGACCGAGAGGAACGGTAGTATTACTTCGTCTGCGGAGCAGTACGGACATTTTCGCTGCCAGTCATTTGCGCAATTGTTTATCTGTCCTAGAAAAATTATGATTTCGTCAGCAAAACGACCGCGGTCGGACAAACTTCGAAAATTTATTGCAGAAATTCCAGACTTAATATATGAAGGTGCTAAAATTAAATGTGTAATCTGCAAAATCCCGTTAATGTGTTGGTCCAGACAACATTGTCTACAACACGTAAATAGTGAAAAGCATGTCTCAAAAAGAAATTGCGCACGAGACAATGAAAAATTTATATTAATTTATGCGTTACGTTTATCGCATGTAATATACCGTTTAATTTACTAGACAAGGAACCATTTATCTGCTTTTGGAATAACTAAAATTCAGGGACATTGAGTTGCCATCTGCGCGCGAACATATTGAACAAAAAATAAAATCGGAGTTGAAAGATCAAAAATTGTGGTTATGTGTCGACGAAACAACAGATCGGAAGAAACATTCTGTCTTAATGTAATGGCACGCAAATTGGAACCTCATCAATCGGCACCTGCAATTCTATTAGTCTCCAAACGAATACAACAGTGTACTGCTGAAGTAATTTCAAAGTTAGTGTTAAATACATTGGACAAGTTTGAACTTTCAACAAACCAACTCTTGATGTTAGTGAGTGATGGTGCTGCAAACATGCTTTCTGTAGGCCGGTCTCTTAAAAGCATTCTGCTAATTTGTTACACATTACGTGTAAAATTCATGCTCTCAATCTTGTGGCGGATAGTATCAGAAAATGTTATCCTGAGGTAGACGCTTTAATAGCGCATACCAAAGCAGTATTTGTCAAATCACCGAAACGTATTGCGAATTTCACAGACTGTGCCCCGTATACCAGAGCCACCAAACCTATTCTAACTCGTTGGGGAACATGGTTGCAGGCCGCGTTTTATTATCATAAATATTTTCACAATATTAAGAACGTGGTTTTACAATTCGATACAAGGAAGCTGCCGCTATCCAGAAAAGCCAATCGAAATTTCAAGATAGTCAGGTTAAAATGGATTTAAAAATCATTCACGACAATTACTTCGGGCTAGCAGATGCAATAGAAAAATTACAAAATCCTGCGGTGCCGTTAGAAGAATCTCTACAAATAGTGCAACATGTTCACGCACAGCATGCGCGATTGAAGACGCAAAAAATGTTTCTGTTCTAGAAAAATTTGAAAGTGTTTTTGAGAAAAATTCTGATTTTGGCACATTAAAACACATTTGTGAAGGTGCGTCAACAGAATCGTTAAGTTATTTGAAAGATTATTTTACTTACGCAAATATTACGTCACTAGATGTAGAACGTTCGTTCTCTGCATATAAACGCATTTTTTCCTCATGCCGTACTAGTTTTGCCGAAACAACAGTTGAAACATATCCAATGTTGCAGAAATTTTACAGACATTATTCACTTTGTGATTTCACGGAGGACTGTTAAAATGGTAAGTGTTTGAGCACATCTCTATTAGCAGAATAACTCTAGTGGAACGCGAGGCCTGGTCGACTCTACGTTACTGCGCGGTACCGCTCGTGGCCAGCTTTAGTTATCATAAATTCTATGTAACCTAAATAGACGTAATCGTAAAGAAAGCATAGCAGCAGTACAGCACACAAAAGTCATTTCAAAGAAAGAGGAGCAATATTAAAAATCTTAACACATAAATAGAGCCCGGTAACAGGGAGCCGTGCCATAGCCGTACCTGCCTAGTATACAAAAACAATAGTAAGAAAATAGAGAAAAGTAACAACTAATACATAATTATAATATGTGAAAAGTGGTGAAACACTCTCCCTTTTAAGCAGCCTTGGCTACGAAACAGTAAAACTAGAAGCACAATTATCAGTATTAACATCATATGGATAAGAGTGGCAAAAACCTAGATGTGTTTCCACAGTTGTCTCGGTGAGCGATGTTCGCCGTAGTGAGAAAATGAGTTTATATTTTGAAGAAGAGCGTTCAACATCTACCGATGTTATACATGCATGATTAAAATACTTTTTGTACTTAATCAGTGGATTATTCGATATACCATCACAAATTTGTTTTAGTGTGCTAAAATGGGGATCTTTCTGTAGCACACTCTCGAACTTTTCTAAAACGCGATTATATTTTGCGTCATGTATAGTCAGTAGCTGTGTATGCACTCCGTCCATAATTTGCAGAGACTCCAATAATGATAACGATCTATTTTGTAATTGGTCTATTGAGTCAGCTAATCCTTCATAGTAGCTACGAATATTTTTTAAATCTGTTTCAACGGAAACATCTTGAAATTTTGACTGGCTCTCCTTAATAGCTGCAGCTTCGGCAGGATTGAATTGTGCAACAACAGCTTTTACTATTTTGAAATGTTCAGCAACATGCCTGTAACCATATGTGAAATGATCGTAGGCCTTTGGGAGATTTCAAAAATACTTTTTTGTGCTTGGTCTTAATGCATCTACCTCGGGAGAGCATTGTCGAATAGTTTCTGCCAAAGATGTAAAGCATACACTTTACACGGAACATGTAAATACTTGCAACCATGTTCGAGAAGCGAACGACCTACCGAACGCACCATCGCTGCGCCTTCGCTCATAAACATCAACACTTTATCCTTTGAAATTTGAAATTTTTTCAACATACTAAGTACAACCTTCGTAAGTGCTGGAGCAGTACACTCTTGTAGTCGTCGGCTAGCTAGTAACGGTGGTAATGTAGGTTTACTAGGGTCTAGCATGCGTACCGTAATATTTACAATTGATTTTTTTTACAGTCTGTTGTCTCGTCAACACATAACCAAAGAAACTGTTTTTCCAATATGCGATTCATTTTCTTTTCCACGTCATCGCGTACAAATGCAACATGCTTACGTGCCGTTTTCTCCGTTGGCAACCGCAACTCGGGATTGTATTTGTCCCAAAAGTCCTTAAACGGTTGTTTATCGAGTAAGCCTAGTGGCAAATTACAGTTTATCAACATAAGAAATACATTTTAAAAAAAAATGCACTTCTCGGTGGCATGCCCAATTTTCGTTTTCTATGCTGTGCGGAATTTACGTGTCTTGTACAGTTCCACTTCTTCTTTGACATCAAATGTATTTTGCACACTTTACAAATTATCTTATTCCTGTTGTAAAACAAATCGGGAAAGTCAGAAATAAACGTATTTACTGTGTCTTGAAAGGGTCGTTTTTTAGCCTTCGACATGTTCACTAAAAACTACAATTAATAACTACCTCTGTATCAATGATATCAAAACGCGCTACACTAAATAATAACTACAATTAATAATTACGTATACATCAATAAAATCAACACGCCCTATCCGCTATCCAATGCTAAACTGAACTGAGTGATGATGATTTGTCGTGTCGCATCATAATCGACCAGCCCTTCCCGTCCACCTAAACACAATCACACCGCCGCTGCGATTACTCTCCAGTTACCGGGCTCTACACATAAACAGGAACTATGACAGTTGGGGGAAAATGATTAATGGCAATACATGACGAACGTAAGATTGTGTTGTGCTGTAGTTCTAAAATTCTTAGAGAAAGAGAAAATCGGTACCGCGTTCCCTAACAAATCAACTTGTGGTGACTTCTAAATTCTAGGGTCGACAATTTTGAATATGTTAGAAAAAACTTAACGTCAAAAAGAATGTCCGCTGCTAATTCCATAACTAATAAAGATAGCGTAAAGATATTGTTTTGTTTTCGAATACCATCTACTGCGACGTGGATCCTTCTAAAGTGGTTTCTTCTAAAATTTCAACAATACAATGTATTTTAGAATGCTACTAAAGAACATATGTTGTGGTGAGGGATGACCTAAATATTTCACGTAGTTACTTCTGCCAAAATGTAGATTACGATACTTAATACAAGGCGTCCGTTTTCTATTAAGTGCATATTAAGGATACTTACTGTGCAATCACTCCCAGACATCTGATTATCTAGAGTATCTTTCTCAAGTTTCTATTGAATCTTTTATTGATCTGGAAGCAACCAATACTAAGGTGATAACGATATCGCAAAAACTTGAAAACAAACAAAGAAACGACTTTTATGAATCTTTTATCTGGGAAAAGAAGGAAGTTGTTCCTTCTTTTTATTTTATTACGCGAACAATTTGTTATATCCAGCCGTTCATTTTCCCTTTGTATAAATCTCACCGTAGAATTTTTAATAAAAATTTGCATTTTATAACTTCGCGTTATTGAAATTTTATACTCCATACGATTCCGAATCGGAAACGAACTCTCTGGCGTTCATAAAACTATCGATTATTCATAAAAAGACAAAAGGAACACCGCATAAGACTAAGCCGGCTGTAATTTAACTTTCCAATTTGCCGTAGTGGCTCTATGGATATTTACGTTCGATGGAGATAATTCGGTTCCATTTTCGAACTAAGACGAGGAAAAGTACCCATATACCCATGTACCGTATTTGCTTAGGCTTGTAGTTCGCGTGATAATTCTTCATAGTGATTACGTATCTACATGACGAATTCCGGATGGAGTAAATCTTATTCTACTTCAATACATAGGTGACTCAATGAGTGAATAGGTAATGTAAATAAAAAAATTTCACTCTTTATCAACTTATATATGCCCTGCCAATGATTTTGAATTGTAGAAATTTAAAAATGCACACCGAAACGGCTTGTTATGTTATCTGATTCCCTTATTTCGCTGACGGCTCGCGTTGTTCGATTTTACAACGTTTCGCGAGAGAACTCACTTCCGTAGTTGCCGCTTATTTTTTCCCTCGTAAATATATTATTCCGGGACAAATTTTATTTTGTTTAATTTTTTTCTTTAAATCGAATGTAATGTGTTTTTTTTTGTAAATAAATCGAAGTATACTTACCTGTTTCATTCCAAGAACTCTGGACAAGAGCTACCCCAGGTAGAGCGCTGTGCTCAACATCACCGTAAATCACTTTTCACTGAGTCCGCAAACGACAAAATTAATTATCACCCTCGTGGAGATTGTTTATTACCAAACTTTTCCACATTTCTCATTATTAATATCCTACAAAAAAATAAATAGCCGTAACGACATCTATTAGCGAGCAGCCTAACTACTCCTGTCATCATTCAGAATAAGAATATTTTACTGAAAGGAAAGAAAGCAATTACTAAGCAATTTATTTTCATCTTGATTACAAAATACGAAGTAAGCTTATTGAGAATAATTAACGAATTTCTTCATATGTTGCGAATGTTGAAGATTTCAAAAAGCCGATACGTCTAGTCCACAGAGGGAGCACGCGTCACACTACTCTCGTATTACACACCAATTTATTTCGCCTTCTACATCGTATAACTCCGCATAAACATCATTCACAATTTGAACAGAATCCATTAGCGACATCGAAACATTTTGTAATTTTTCTACTCCCTCCGCTAGTCCGAAGTACTAGTTGCGAATAGTTTGTAAATCTCTTTTAACCTGATTATCTTGAAACATTTCCTGGCTTTTCTTGATAGCTGCAGCTTCTGTCGGATTGAATTTTAAAACTACCTTCTTTACTTGATCAAAATATTTGTTGTAGTAAAACGCAGCCGGCGACCATGTTCCCCAACGTGTAACAATCGGCTGTGGTGGTTCAGGTAAATCAGGACACAGTTAGTGAAATAGTCGGGTACGTTTCAGGGACTTTAGAAACACTGCCTTTGTACTAGCAATCAATACATTTATTAGTGGAAAACATGTAGGAATCGTTTGTGCCGCAAGATTTAGAGTATAGATTTTACACCTTACATATAAGAAGTTACCACTGTGTTCTTTAAAAGATCAGCCCAAAGAACGCATGTTTGCGGCACCGTCACTCATAAACATTAAAAGTTGCTTAGCTGAAACTTCAAATTTGTTCAATGGGTTCAACACCACCTTTAAAATCTCATCGGCAGTACAATTTATAACTCTTTTGGAAGCAAGTAAGAAGAAGGATGACGGTCGATGTGGTTCCATTGTACGTACCATTACATTAACCACAGAATGTTTTTGACAATCTGTTGTTTCGTCCACAGACAACCACAGTTTTTTATCCTTCAATTCCGTTTTCATTCTTTCTTCTATATGTTCACGAGCAAATGGCACTACATTTCGGATCGATGTCCGACTAGGTAATTTACAGTTCGCATATTTATTCCAGAAGGAGATAAATGTTTCTTTGTCTAGTAAACGAAACGATAGATTACATAAAATAAGAGCAACACATCAATCAAATACAAATTTTTCTTGGTCTCGTATGCCACTTTTTGCAGAAGAATGCTGTTTGCTTTCGATGTGACGTTGACAATGGTTTCTGTACCAAGACATTAAAGGGATTTTACAAACTAGACATTGAATTTTAGCGCCATCAAAAATTAAGTCCGACATGTCCACTATAAAGTTTTTAACTGTGTCTGCCATTGGTCGTTTTCGCGACGTACATACAATTACAAAATAAGTTACAACAGCCTACATATACACATACATGCACATGCATACTCGCATACAGCATCGATTTAGTACTGACGCTGTGAACGCGTGAAATAAATAATCGCCAACTCCGCACCACATATCTACCACACTGACTGTTACCGCTGTTTGCCCAGACTAGTTATAAGCATCCGTGCGTGTGCGTTTTAAGATTATTCGTTAGATGTTGGACGTTAGATACCCTTCAACTCCTTTTTCTACCTCCTTGGCTTCAACTTTTCTTCTTCTTCTCTTCTAAGTTGTTTTAGACTTCTTTTGATTGTTTTTTATGACCAAAATATTTTAAATATTTGTTTTAAACTGATTTTCTAAACAGTTTTATCCAGAACTTGTCTTATGTTGAAAATTTCTCTTTCCCCGTTTACTTAACCTAATGCCTTCGTGGTAATATACTTAACGATTCTATTCTTCCATAGCGGTAATGCGCCAGGTGTTCTTTGAACCTGGTGCCTATAGTCCGCCTCGTTTGTTCAGTATAGGCTTTTTCAATATAGTGTTATAAATTTCCGACTTTTCTATCGTATCTGATTTACTTTTCCGGATTAGAAGGTTAGCCTAGAAGGTTTCTGAGTATGTTTTGCCAACTGCAACACGCGTTCATATCTTTCCTTAAAATGTTATTTGTACTTTCTGCTATTCTATGAAATCGTCCATCACTGTGTTTAACATATTTTCATTTCTTCATGTACTGTTTCAATGCTATCGAAGTTACACGTGGTTTGATATCGAAATAACGTCCAAAATTGTTAAAATAAGTAACCCTTTTTAATGTCAACCAAACTTTGCATTATTTCAAAGCTTCACTGGAATCACAAATGAGCTACAATTAGACAGCCAATTCAGAAAAATTTGAGACAGATGACATTACAACATTGCATATTATATTAAGAACCTTGATTGATGAATCAAAATATGAAAGTTAAGTATTTTAAACATTTTGGTCGTTATCCCGACAACTACTTGAAAAAAGTTGGTATATCCTAGACCGAAGGTATGCAATATCGTTTTACTTACCTTTAAGAGGGCTTTGCAAGGAAACTATAATATATAGAATATTCCATTAGAAATAATAAAATATATTTAGAAAGTAAATCTTTGAACATAGTGTTGCCCACCAACATTTTCGTTACCTTGAAAAATAGGTCACCGTTGTTAATGCCTCATATAGCTCGTTGACATTAAATAGCTGACTGCAAAAGATTGATTCAAATATCGTATACAATTTAATTAAGTTGGAAGTTTGTAACCATTCCAAGAAAAGGTTATCTTGATTGCTCTTGGCTGGAATACGTTAGCAGTGGTGCGTTTGAGAACAGTCATCTCGACTCACCATTCCCATGTTGTTGATAGTAGCAAAACCATGCAGTCTGGCTACAGCAACAATTGTTTTCCATTATTTATGCAAGAAATTATTACAAGCCAACTTATTTTCCATTTGTTTAGCGAAAGAAATTACTTTATATACCAAAAATAGGACCGAGAGAATTTAAAGCGAAGAGGAGCTATGATGATCGTTAGCTGGTGATATATTTACCGAACAAAACCCCGGGCCAAAGAGAGTTAAGCCACAAAAGGAGGTTTTGATTATATATATCGCTCCAGAGTTGAAAAGGGCATTGGAAAAGCGTCACTCTATTTTATACGATATTTTTAACATTACAGCATATAATGTATTCAGCTGTGCTTTCTACTGAACAAATTAGTATAAAGAGAAAATCACAATGAAATGACAGTGGAAACAGAAGATCAGAATTAAAACAAACCATACCTGACTGCTTTAGTTTAGTGATTGCAAAGATTTGGATTTTCTTTTATTAATTAAATAAAATTACAAAAGTGTCAACATTATCAGTGTACGAGAATATTTATGACAAAGCCAAAATCTTTATTGAATTAAAAATAGGAATTAGGGAGTGATGGGCTGCTATGGTACTAACGTTTTCCTAAGTACTATAAATAATCTAGTTGCCAAACAATAGGATTTGTGACTTGCAATTCCCCGTTTACTTCGTTGTCACAGGAATATCAATCCAACAACTTCAATGCTTTTATAGTTGGCCTATCGATTATCCTGTGGGATGTTACAGATGACATTAAGGATTTGGATTACTAGATATGTAAATAGTGTTGTGCGTGATTTTTGTGTGTTTCTTACAAAAATACACAAATTATATATACAGTCCGGTACTAAAGTATCTCCCCCCATGCTAACTTTTGAACGACAGAAGCTAGCGGTTCAGGTAAAAAATGAGTCGATTTCTATTTTCTGCGAGTTTACATTTGCCGTTATTGGCACAATTCAGACTGTGGCAATAGCTCCAAAACCTATTCGTTTCAGGATTTAAACTGTTCTGTTCAACAGAATAGTTTCGATAATTCCTTCCTTTCTCCATGCTATGTACCTTTTCATTTACGTTAAGAATATTTCAAGTGCAAAAATAGAAAGATATCCGTAGTGCTTACTTTTTTAATATGTATTTTGCTCGACACCTTCTGCGTTTCTCAACAATTTTTAGAAATCGGTTGAATTTCGCTAGCGATTGTCTATGGTTATGGGCATGGTATTTTCCGTATAGCAATGTACCGGAATAAAATACAGACATAGATACACAACGTTTATCCGGCTAAATATAAAAAACGCACACAGTTGTGTTATCATTTTTATCTCTCTTTATCTCGGTGTATGTATCGAACAATTTATTGCAGGCGCCCAACTTTTAAATGTACATAAATTGCTAGTTAATGCCGTCGCAATAAGGTTTTATAGCCTACTACGGCAATATCGTTCATCGTCGGAGAATATTTAAGATAGCGTTTGGTGTATTGTTCGGAGCTTAATTCGACTCCTAAGTGGACTTACCACGTGGGCACGTGGTCCGTTGTATAAGCTGTACAGCATACATACTGGGATATTGCATGAGCTCGCAGCGTAACAGCGATAACAGCCTTCTCTGGTCCTTAACATCGCTCTAGTCGTGTACTCGACAGAATAGATTTGTGAGCTCTATGGCCGTTGCCCACAGGAACACACACAGATGTGAGTACACGGTCGCTCGCACACCTCTTATCACAGAAGGACAAGTTTTGTAATTGCGTCTCGTTTAACTGTATAAAGTACACTAGGAAACGACTATTATTGTTTATCTCCCCTTATATCACCATACGCTAACTACTTAATAATTGGCAACTGGTTTCTATTTTCTACGAAAGGCAAAATTTATCGTGGTTCTTTCATGTAAAAGAAACAAAAGGAACAGCTGTTCCTTACTTTTTATCCGTATATAACTGTGGTAATGAAATCTAGGTGAAATTTGTATTTTAGTGCCACACGTTCACTTAAGGTAATAGGTTTGTTAAAAATATTTAAAAGTAACATAACTATATTTGGATACTCCGTTTTAATAACAATCAGGGCACTGTTATCTTGCTGTACTAGCGCCTGCAGAATTTTTTATTTTACTACTAATTCTATCATTGATTGGCAACTAAATGTACACCACATGAAGAGAAGTGTAACGACAAGCTTTTCTTTTTCTTTCAGAACTACAGAAATATGGTAGTATCCTTGTGCAAAATAATAAATAAATACAGAAAGAAAATTTAAATATCTTATGTAATTTAAATGTCTTTAATGATGTTGTTATTACTGCTGCCGTCAGTGAGTGCTACAGCAGTGGTATTACATTCGACGAAATCGAACGCAGCCGATGGGCTATCGTTGTGTAGCCTTAACATATGCGCAAGCGATTCAGTACTCCACTGCTGTTGTTTTTATTCGTTGTGACGGATTTTTCATTCTGACATGGTAAATTTCTAAATAAAAGACATAATTTTTACGGTCGTTGATCCGGGAGTATCCCCTACACACTCTTTGGACAATTTAAATAAAAATAAATTACAAATAACGTTTCACAAAAATAAATTTAACCCTAAAATTTGACATTTACGCGCCTTCATTATGGTAATAAAACCCCGCGTTCTTTTGAATAATCAAACTTGTATGAATCCTATACTTGAAGTAAAATTTAAACACAACTACACTCGAATTTGCTTTAAAAATTAATCAGTTGACCAAATACGTCCTCTCTCAAAAGCGACACGAAATAAAAAGGCAGATTTGCGTCGCGTCCTTTCGCCCTTTTGTTACCAATAGCATTTGTCAGAAATCACAGCCAATTACGGTACACGTTCCATATATGTAGACAATATTTACATTTTTACAATTAAATTTTTAATCAACTAAATTTTTTTTTTTTTTAAATACCCTATTGCGCCCTGTAATATGCCATACGGGTTCGCGATTTAACGCAGATTGCCTAACAACCTTGCGTTAGCGAGTATCGGTAACCGTAAAATGTGGCTATTTGCTACCGAATTTGATGACTTGTTCCCAAGAACTCCAAGTAATACTTAATTTGCGAATAGATTGCAAAGACACTATAGAATTCATTCTCTACGTGTACAAAGAAATTACATTAAAAACGAACATTTAGGACGTAGCGAAGACAAGTTATTTAGTTATTTCTCCGGAATTATCGTTAGCTGGAGATAGATTTAACTTCTTAGACGCCAATGACAAGGAGAGGGGACCGAAGGCTATATGAACCGATGAAAACGCCGAAAAAGAAGTCAAAACAGCTTAACCTGGACTCGGCTGAACGTCTCTCCACATGGCGCTAATATAATCATAGATATTTGATAAATTGGTCTTGATGTATCGATATTTCCTTGATTTTACCGATGTTATTAAATTAATTAACGAGGATAAAATGTTCTCATTAGACACCGGTAAGATTCGAACCTACGACTCCAGCTTGCGGGAGTGGCGCGCTAACCACTACACCACAGAGTCTATTGATTCGAATCCTTTTGTTTTACTTAGATGTTTAGATGGCTGCAGATGTATTGCAACATCTCGACACACGTACATTTATTTATGCACCAAGTATACACTAATATTAATATATATGTGGCTTCCATCGGCAAATATTGAAAAATCGATATTTCTTTGGTTTTATCGATGTTATTAAATTAATTAACGAGAATAAAAACACAAACGAGAATAAATACAAAAAGATTCGAATCAATAGACTCTATGGTGTAGTGGTCAGCCCACCAGTCCGGCAAGCTGGAGGTTCAAATCCTACCGGTGTCTAATGAGAAAATTTTATTCTCGTTAATTAATTTAATAACATCGGTAAAACCAAGGAAATATCAATTTTTCAGTGTTTGCCGATGGAAGCCACATATATATTAATAGTTTTATATAATTTATACAAACTATAGTAGCTAACGGTAACTCTGACGGTAACTGTGGTAAAGTATCATCCTTCTCAAAAGTCCAAATAAAAACAACGAAAATTGTCGGACTATTAGTACAGTTTCTGCCTATGAGAAAATGCGTTATTAGTGTACAACGCTGATATGATAACGCTAGATAGGTTACAAAATATTTTACTTCTTATTGGGCAATATACATGAGCGGGGGTAGGTTGCTCAGTTTATTGGAATTTTAGCTAAAGTTTTGACAAAATCGACCATATGCATATAGCCAAATCCATTTGTAATGAACCCGTTTATACTAGAACTTCAGCTACAGTGAACATTTTTCCATGTTCCGCCTAAAGTGTCAGTTAACTGAACTAAAAAATCTAACGTTTGGAAAAGTAAGAACAAAACAAAAGAATATTGTAATACTGGAGTTACTAATGTAAATGGAAGATCGTGACGATGATAGAGTGGTCGATAGAAGTATTAGACTTACACTGTCAAATATTTAATATGTACTTGGAGCAGGATAAACATCGATGCACGTCATTTGCACTGTGTATATAGCGTCGCACTACCACGAATTTGTCATTTTTTGAAGTACATGCCAATTGAGTTATAATTAGAGTAACCTAAACTTGCGGACTCGCATAGGCGTCGGTATTACGGGTTAATATAAGAATACCAAAAATTCATAAATAAACTAAACCGGTAGAGAAGCAGGCATGTAGTGTCGACCTTGAATATAAATCATGTTAAACCGCGCTGAGAGAGATTTCGTTTTAGTACCGGTTGAGTTGTTGCAGAGATTAGTCGAACGGTCAACGTTATGTACTTACGTGTCGCTTTTGAAAAAATAGCTGGTGTTTTTTGTGTGTTGTAGTATTATACCAAGTACATAATTAGTGTATCGTTTCATATAGAACTATTACTTACATACCTAAGAAAACAATGCCTCGTAATAGATTTGCTACTAATGTACATAAGTATGTGTCACTTTTTCCCCATTTAAAATATGACGGTAGTGCAGTTTTTTGCTTAATATGCAATGTTCGTTTGGCTGCATTGGACTGAACTGATTGCCAGAGGCATGTCAATGGTATTAAGCATATGAGAAATGCAAGAACTGAAATACCTTATACACTATTCCTCATACATTTATTAATTATGTTTACCTCTTGTAATCTTCCGTTGTAGTGAGAAAAGCAGCTTTTAAAACGTTTTGGCGACAATACGTTCCAAAGTACCCATTACCCTCACAAACACAATTACAGAATCATTTGCCGCGAATGAGATAGAAAATGTGTATAAACGTGATTTGTGTTCCAAAAAAATATGGATTACCGTGGATGAGACGACCGATATAAAGAAAAACAGTATTGTGAATGTAATAGCTCGCGTTTTATCTAGCGAGAACACAGCATCTCGATATTTGTTAGCTTGCAAACGTGTTCAACAATGTACCGCGGAAAATATTCAAAAAGTGATCAAGTAGTGATGATTGTGACAGGTAGTGCAGCAACTATGTTAAGTGTTGGGCGATCCTTAAAGCACTTATTTCCTAACTTAATGCATATAACCTGCGTGCTGCATGCTTTGCATTTAGTTGGTGAAGTTGTTCGACAACATTACGGAAACGTTGATCGGATGATTGGAAGTACTAAAGCAGTGTTTCGTAAATCTCCTAAACGTTTAAAAGAATTTCGTAAATTTTGTCCAGGTATTCCAGAACCTTCTGAACCAATTTTAACGCGATGGGGTACTTGGCTAACAGCAGCTTCTTACTATTTAACCCATTTCAACAAATTCAATCAGTTATAATGCGATTTAATCGGAATGAATTCAAAGCAATTAGAGAAAGTCAAAGGGAATTTCAAATTCCTCAACTTTTAGAAGATTTAACAACAATATGTACCAATTATACAGTATTACTAGATGCCATCAGAAAACTACAATGTACTGAAATGTCATTGCAGGAATCATTAGACATAGTGGAGAGTGTAAAAAATAAATTACACACATTAAATGATACGCCAGGATTATGCGCTAGTCAAAAGTTGGCAGATGTTTTAAGGAAAAATCCCGATTTTAATACTTAGAGGTCGTTTATAATAAGTGTAAGAATAGTGAACTTTTAAGTGATTTTGAAAAACAGTTTCTACATGCAAATGTAACTTCCTTAGATGTTGAGAGATCGTTTTCTATGTATAAGAATATTTTTCTTGTCGACGCACAAGGTTTAAAGAAGTAACTGTGGAAACATATGCAATGATGCAAGTTTACAGTAGTTCACATCCTGATGCCTCTAATTTGTTGAATAATTAGCAAGTAAGTTTATTTATGAATTTTTCGTATTCTTATATTAACCCGTAATACCGACGCCTATGCGAGTCCGCAAGTTTTGGTTACTCTAGTTATAATCAATAGTTTAACATCAAAATCATACGAATTCTCGAAAAAATTGTTCCGAATTTATTCAAATAATTTGTGTGGCGCGGAGTGTACCGCTACTTTATTATTTGCCACAGGCAACACTTAGTTTTCTTCATGTAACACGTAAATAAATAAATTTTACTTTATACTATACACATTTCTCATTTATTTCATAACTAACATACCAGGATTACCGTTTTAACAAATACCTACAGTGGAAAAACATTTGCGTTCGGTAACCATAAATAACACAATTTAATAGTTATCTTTCAATGACGAACGATGTATGATTCGCAACGTGTTTTCACAACAGCTCAATATATGACGGCATTTACGATCAATGTCGTGCATCGATATTTATCCTGTCTCGACTATGTAAAATCGCCACACAAAGTAATGTCGTAGTCTCGTTAAAGGGAGATCTTCCGAAGATTCCCGAGGTTATATCCTGTAGCGAGGCGAGGGATTGTGATTCTGTGAGAAGCGAGGCGGTAACGTAAAGACAAGGATACCGATGGGACTATTAAGACGCACTGACAAATGTTATACAGATGTTCATTTAGCACTCGTGGTATTTTAGAAGGTAGCATTTCGAAATTTTTAAACCGAGGCAACCTTTACAATATACATTTAACCAACCTTGGGTACTGAGTAGTTGTACTAAATATTTGTTATATTATTAAAAGAGTATTCCGCAAGTTAGTGTTTTCTTATTCTCATCAGTTACAAATATTACAGTAAAATAAAAATTTACAATTGTCTAATTAAATGTGGTTCATATTTTTACTATAACAGTTATACTTCGTGGTATGCCTATTCTTCAATATATGTTGTTTATTACTTCTATTTAGATCGCTTAATATATAATTTATAGATATAAAATTCTTAACATAAATTCTTATTACAACCCTTCTTTGTTATTTAATATATGTATTACTCCTATTCCGAAGGTATCACAACCTAATGAACTAAGCGACATGAGACCTATAAGTTTACTACCAACGATATCTAAAATTATGGAAAGGGTTTCGGAACTGCAACTATTAAAACTAACCGACGATACATTGACGGCTACGAACAAAGGTTTACTATCACTTTTGGTACTTCTGGACTATAGTAAGGCATTCGACACAGTAAACCATAATATACTATTAAACATTCTTAAAGATGTGGGTCTAGATCAGCGCTCATCGTTGTTTATGTCGAATTACTTTTTCTGTAGGAAACAAAGTGTCCGATTAGGAAGCAATGTATCAGTATCTTTAACACTGTTGTAGGGCAACAAGCTGAAAAAATTATAAATTACGATCTATCCAGTTTAAGTGCATTCTCAAAATTTCTGTAACAAAATTGTCTTGTAATTTTATTGCAGCCCATAAATCAAAGGCCGTGAGAGCTATCGCTTTCCTTGTCTATACTGATCCCTTCTAATAAAGTTTTATCGCTTTCATACCTGCGGCAAGGAAGCAGGCGTTTGATGTATACCTATTCATTCCATTCTTATACATTATTTTCCATATTATCTATCTCACTGCTTTCTTACCACTACTTTCGCGCCCTCGCGCGTAAGTATGTATGCTCTCACTTGCTCGCCGTAACACCCATATTTTTCGCTGTACTTACAAAGAACTGAACGTTAGAACGGTTCTTGCCAGTAACCTCCCTACAGGGTACAACCCCGGGAATCTTCGGGAGATCTCCCTTTAACGAAACTACGATATTACTTTCTGTGGCGATTTTACATATCTAGCGTCTAATGTACTAAACAATTAAAAAAAAAAGAAAAATTACGAACACCCGTAGACAATAAAGTAGACCAGATACTTTTGAAATGGGTTTAACAAAAACCATTCGCTGTAAAAATAGTATGTAGATGTAAAAATATTTATTGCCATCTCGATCATAAAATGACCTTCTTACATTTATCAACATCTCCGGGGTAATAGTTCGACAAGAGTCAATAATTTTAATTCTCAATTCATCCAAAGTAGTAGCTTGTTGATGCCGATGTCGAATAATGGTTTCTTTAACATAACCCCATAGAATGAAATCAGGTGTGGCTAAATCGGGAGATCTAGGCCGTCACTTGATTTCACCAGTATTGCTAATAACACGATTTGGGAATATTTCGGTTAAATATTGTCTAGCTACGTTATGCGCCAGACAGCTGTCCTGTTGAAATCAAATGTTGCGGAAGTCAACATTTGGAGGACCGGCGTCTTCCACTGCCGGAATAATATGGTCTTGCAAAAGCTGCAAATATTTTTGACCGTTAAGGTTGCCAACAATAAACAATGTTTCGACAATGCTGTTACCAAGAATACCGCACCATACATTTCCTTGTCAATGGTAAGTTGATTTTTGTTGGACCAGGATCATGCTACAGATGGATTATGACGACCATGTAGTGGGAAAGATGATTCATCTGAAAGTAATATGTTGCCCAAAAAATTCTCATTGGCATTAGCTCTTTCCATAATATTTTCACAAAATTCCATCTTGTATACTTTGTTATCTTCAAAAAGTTGCTAATTGTTTTTATGTAGAATTTTTTGAACAGTTTTATGGTCATAATTAACAGTTTTCGCAACTTCTTTACTAGATAACGTGTTGTCGTTATCTATTATTGCGCAAACCATAATTTCCTTCATTTCGACGTCCTTGTCTTGTGGCCTTTGTATTTGATGACATTCTTTATATTTCACCAAACAGCCTTTAGTTTCAAACGTTCTTATAACATTGTCAACAAAACTATTTCTTAGTTCTCTATTGAATGCTAAAACATCATAATATCATTTTATAAACTGTATTTTTTTGTTCGAACGTCAGGATTTTAAAAGCAAAACAATGTTATCGTTCAAAGAGTTGAAGATTAAATAAAGCGTAATTGAACGTAATCGCTGTTGCTTTTACCACAACAGCGACTGGCAAGTGTAGGGTTGAGGGAAGCGCAGGGGAAATGGGAGAGCAGTACTACTACTGGAGAAGTTATCGTGCACATGCGAGAAGTATACGTATACAGTGCGGTTCTAAAGTGCCCCCCCCCCCATGCTAACTTTTGCCGTTATCGGCATTCCAATTGCATTTCCGGTTTCACCAGAAGTGACGTCAACTTTCTTTTTTTAAATAGAACATACTGTATGTTTTTACGTTTCTGAAAAGGTAATCGAAAGGCGAATTCAACGATATAGCAATATAGGTTTTGGTAATCTGTTTTTGTTGTTACGCAAAGTTGGCTAGGAAAGAGCGCCAAATTGTTTCTTATGACGCCAGACTGATATAAACAGCTCGCTGCTAAGCAAAGTAATCATAACAATTGCCGAACTGTCAAATCTCAATTGCAAAAGCGTAAATTATCTTTGTTGTTTATTGTTATTATATCCTGCATTTGCCATACGTTCTTTTTTTGTTCTGGTTATTTTTTCTGATTTTCATTTGTTTTGTTAATTGTTGTTATTTCTTTACTTTATCGAACTTTATAGTAATTAATTAATTGTGGTAAATTTGTTTAAAGGTGTTAGTGTTTGGTAGTCAGTTTTTTGGGTTTTTTGTGTTACTGGCACCGTGCTAAATTGCTGGATCAATTTTAATACCATGTAAATCTGGCAACAATTATCACCTTGTTTCCCATGGTTGCGCAACAAATTGTACAATAATTTAAATCATATTATCTTCTGTTAAAGCAGTTCGCCCGGTAAATTTTATACTGTCTTTCCTTGCTCAGCGTAAAGTTCAAATATTTCCGGCTGTTTAAGGGCAGTGTTGATTATCTTTCACTTTATGGTAATTGTTGACAAATTTACCGAATACTAAAATTAGGTACTTGATTATCTTACGTGGTCCATGCGGATGCCATTGTAAAATCAACAATATAGAAAACTGAAACTTAAGCAGCAAAACTAACAAATTTAAACAAACCTACCACAATTAATTAATTACAACAAAGTTGGATAAAGTCAATATAATAACATAAACAAATATTAACAAAACAAGTTAAAATGACAAAATAATAACGAGCACAAAGAGCGGACGTAAGACAAGTGCAGGTTATACACAAAAAAATGCCTAGTAATAAAACCAAAAATAATGCTAATATAGCTCATGGTATTGGTGGAATCGTTCTCGGCAAGAACAATGCAAACAGAGAAAAAAGAGAGTACTAGCACACAGACATGTTTCTGCCTACCCGGCGTCATCAGCGCGGCTACGAACACTCACTCCTTTGCTCTGCCTGCATTGTATCTACCTCTCGGTTTATACCCCCAATATCCACAAAACCACTGAAAATATCTCCCGGCGCCCCCTAGCGCCAAGAATGCAGGCAAAGCAAAGGAGTGAGTGCTCGTGACCTGGGTAAGCAGAAACATGTCCGTGTGCTAGTATTCTCTTTTTTCTCTGTTTGCATTGTTGTTGTCGGGAATGATTCCACCAATACCATGAGCTACATTACCATTATTTTTTGCAATGCAGGTTATAATAATAAATAACAAGGATGATTTACGCTTTTGGAATTGAGATTTGACAGTTTGACAATTGTTATGATTAATTTTCTTAGCAACGAGCTCTTTAGATCAGTCTGGCTTCACAAGAAATTATTTGGCGCTGTTTCCTAGCCAACTTTGCGTAACAATAAAAACAGATTACAAAAACCTTTATTACTGCATATCGTCATATTCTTTAAGCTAAGGTACAACATATGTGGTATCGTTGGATTCGCCCTTCGATTACCTTACCAAAGACACCGAAAATACAATTGAGCGACCGATAACGGCATAAGTTAGCTCATAAAAAATAGAAATCGACCTGTTTTTTCTCAAAACGTTAGCTTCTGTCGTTCAAAAGGGGGGGGGGACTTTAGGACCGCGCTGTGTATATCGATCAAAAATAGAATCACCAATCGGTGTATCGCGTTGGTAGGAATTCATTTATAAGCACTAGTCCCATACATATAACGAATAACGTTGTCGACTGTGTGGGCACGCGCTTCCCTCTCCTCAGATATCCCTAGACAATCCCACACACCTGCAAATAAGTCATCTACCATACGCGTTTGAGCCATGAGCTCGACATCATTGTAGATTTTAGGGAATACGTAATACATCTTATTTGATTTTTACCTTACCGATGGGCTTTAATCCTTGATTATTTCCAAATAAATATTTAAGGTAATATTGTGATGTATGAAGCAAAGAAATGGTCCTCATTGTAAAAGAAAAAATTATGAATCCCAAAAATATGTAAGTAGAACCTCCAATTATAAAACAACTAGGATACACTACTCTTCAGTCCTGAAGATGTCTCATAAGAGTATGGACGAAACGTCGGCAAAAGCTATGACAACGACGCGGTTCCAACCCGGAAACCAACCGCGGAAGCCTACGTACCAAAACTAGGATACATTCTTTCACTCCCACTAAATGTTCAAATAAGAGTAACTGCATAAAAATACAAAAATTTGTAAATGTAAATTTAATTTCAAAACAAAAACATGTTTTCTAAATCTAATTAATGGAACTTTATGTTAAAATGGACCATATTTGTATGTGTAAAAATTCAGTTAAACCTATTATTATAATAGATGTTATAAAATATATAAAATAAGTAGTCATCTGCAGTACTGCCTCTAACGTAGTACCATATAACGACTTATTAACTTATAAGAACACGATTAAAAAGAAACCTATTGCGCAGTGTAACTACGAAATACAAACAACGCAAATCGAAAATAATAAAAGACCGAGAAAGGCAAGGATAATCAATTAAAGAAATATACTAGGGGTATAGCGCATTTCTGGAGTGCAGTGTGATCCCCTCATGACAGCGGTTAGATTATTGTTACTGAATCATTCCCGTCGTACAAGCTGTAGGTACGACGGGAATAGCGCAAGAGTGCCCATTTGTTTTAGCGGTTCACTATACTACGGAACTTTCTAACGCGATATATATTTACAACTTATATTCAATGGAGCAAAAGTTAATAAAGAATCCTTCGTTGTTTGTCATGTCTCACATATGAAATGGACGCGCACGTTATCTTTCACAGTCGTTTCAAGAGATCTACATATATTAGAATATACTTCCAATAAACCAATATCAATGCATATAGGGTAATGCAGTCGGTACCATGGGAATTCGTGCACCTTCCCAGCTACTATGGCTTCACTCAAGGAAGAAGCAATCTTCCTTACTTACGCCTCTAATATTGCGCCATCGAGGGTTTCGATAAAATATCTCAGTTCCATAGAGGAAGCGGAGGGAGACACGTTTTACCCGCGCGACATTTTACTTATCTCGACTCATCCCCGGAATTTTCAATTCCGAAATAAACTCAATAAACAAACCTATAATGCATGACATTTTGCCGTACACTGAGTAATATCTCTTTAAAAGTTTACGTTTGTTTACGTTCAGTGGCATACACAAACACAACTACACGTAATCAAATAGTTCTTACATAGCGGGTATGAGACAGCCTAAATGTTTGGCATCTATAAAATTCCTTATAAATAGAATTTTATAACCGATTTCGTACACGGCATGAAGTCAATACACATGCATAGAATAGTAAGTACATCTGACGTGAACTGCCGTGTCATTCGCTGTATTCTGTATAAGTACTTGCCATCCACCGTTGTCGACTTGGTTGTTGTTGCTGTTACTGTACATATCTGCTCTTGTTATACTGAGCGCTACGTTTGGCTTTGCGTTTTATCGAATACCGTAACCGTTTGGCGAGGGTATAGATGTAACCTCCGTTGCTGTCAATGTTGCGACAAAACCCCGGTTATATGCCGTATTTGTGCTGCTATCGAACCAGTGAGTAGCGGGAGGCAGAGTGCACACGCCATACCATCGTATTTGCGAACAATTCCAAAGCGAAAATACGAAAATTGCGTTTGTTATGATTATGGACACGATGGGATTGTTTCCAATACACTTCGGTTGCTGCTGACGTACCCGTACGTACGGGGCTATTCAACATAGATGTGAAAAGTGGAAGCGTACAACCATATATGCCCATCCGTATCGGGTTTCGATTTCATACATAGCATTGAGTCAACTATAGCAAACAGCCACTTCAATTTCTAAATAACATGACAATATACGCGGTGTTGCTGCAGCTACACTCGTTTACTAAAATTCCATTGTTGGACTTATCCAATAATAAAAATATCTCTGTAGAAACACATTCATATTACAATTATTCGCAAACAATAGGGGTAAGTAATCTCTAACTGCAACCGTAGCAATGACACATTGAAGCTTGTGTGAACGGGCTCCGTCTAAAATTCAAAGAGAAATTTTTACGGACGAGAGAGCATTGTAGAATGAAGATCCTTTCCTACATATAGTATATCTTTCCCGCGATGCCTTACCTCAGAGTCTAAATAGAACGACTTCTATAACCCAATATAATCTACAGTAGTTTTATTCATGTAGTCATTTTTAAAATCTCACCGACATGTCTTAAATTATAAGTGATCCTTAAAACACCATGTATTGCTTCAACAAATAAATGTTACCTATAGCTCATGTTTTGCTGTAACTTAAGTGTTACTTAGATAAGTTAAAGAGGTATCCAGGAATGATAGATGGACGGCTCGAGAATAGAAGGTGTCGGAACAGATCTAGGCATTAGTGGTCCTAACTACCACCTAAAAATGCCTACAGGACCCCACACCAACATATTTCAAGCAGAAATTTCTGCTTTAAACCTGTGCACCATAAAGAACTTCGAGAAAGGGATACGAGGCGCAACTATTAATATATTCAGCGACAGTCAGGCGGTTCTAAAGTCAATTAAGGCCTACACATACGAATCTGCTCTATAATACACGTGTACACAATCTACGGCAATTGGGACGTAATAACCACGTTACTTTGCGGTGAGTTCCAAGCCATCAAGGGATCGAAGGAAATGAAAAGGCAGATAAGTGGGTCAAAGAAGCAGCGAACATGCCTTTCATTGGTCCTAACCCCTTCTGTGGTCTCCAAAAGAGCCACATAGAACAAACAGTTAAGGCATGGGAGGACTATCAAAAGGCCTCGTACTGGCAAAATGTTCCAGGACAAAAACAGGCGAAAGCACTCATATCAGGTTCGCCAAAGACAGCAAAAATAGCGTTATCGTTCAGCAAAGGGGATCTTAGATTACTGTCAGGATTTCTGACAAGCCTTGTAGCCCTAAAATATCACTTATTTAAAGTAGCAAAAGCTGAAGATCAAATCTGTCGTCCATGCCAAGAAGATCTGGAGACGACAGAACACATGCTATGTCAATGTGTTGCCATCAGTCGCACACGACACCAACATTTCAGTGGGCCATTTCTTGCACTTACTTAACTGAAGGAAGCAGATCCTAGAGTAGCACTAAGGTTTATTAGAAGCCTCCAACTATTCTAACACACATAAGGGCATTTTGTTACAATAGATCTATTAGCGTCGCATTGATTAAAGGCGTCTATGCCATGGTCCGTCTATAGTATTAATAATAATAGATAAGTTAAAATTAAGTTATATAGATGAGATTGGCCACAAGTGATAAAATCGCGTAGAACAATTTGATTGTAAAAAAATGTTATCGAGAGGGCAATGTTTTTTATGTTTGCTAAAACTACATCTGTCAGCTAAATCCAAAATTAAAATTCAAATTACGTTTGCCGTTTTTTGACAAGTTTGACAATTCAAATTACCTTTTTTGATGTTCATTGACATACCTTATAAATTGGAAAGCACATTTATCACTGAAAGCTATTTTCGTAATCGACACTAGCAAAAGAATGGCAAATTGTCTTATTCTATGCAACTAGGAGGTGTGGCAATTAAGTAACCGGACTGGTACTACAAAACATTTTATTGATCACCAATTACGTTACAAAGTTTATCCCCTTCAATGTACTCTCCTTGCCGATCCCTACAACGTTCCATACGAATTTTCCACTGTCGAAAGCAGTGCTGGAAGTCCGTTTCTGTTAGCACACTGTAAAATCTTGTCCCCTTAAGCTCTGATTTTACCTTAGGAAATAAAAAAAGTCACAGGGGGCCAGGTCGGGCGAGTACGGTGGGTGGTCCAACACGGTGATGCCGGATTTCGCAAAGAACGCCTTCGCAAACAAAGCGGAATGGGCTGCCGCATTGTCTTGGTGGAGCATCTAGGATTTGCTCTTCCACAAGAAACTTGAAGTTAACTCGTTGCTGCATCTGAACACTCTGCATTTTTCCGACGCGACGCTAGCGTAAGGACTTGAACGGACGATTGCTACAGCGAGACTGAGCGACGTACAACCGTGCCCATCGAGCTCAGGGTGGGGGAACATCCACAAGCACAGACATGTTCAAACCTGCCGTGGCGTATTCGCTCTTTGCCGATAGTAGCACCAGTCCGGTTATTTAATTGCCACACCTCGTATATATCGATGAATTTCATCTTTAGTTCCCACATCTTACATATCTTATATCTTTACTTATATCAACAAATTGTTGGCTGCGTTGCTAAATTTCCTGAAACTGTTGCAGTTAGTCGCAAACCCAGTAGAGATAGATTCAAGAAATGAACTGCTGAAACTATTACGGATGTGAGGAAGCGAATAGACCATTTATCTAAAATGTCAATTAAAAAGCATTCATAGGAAACTACTTGTAATCTCTCATGTGGTACTTGTCAGCATATTTTTTAGAAAAGATCTCGAAAAAATATCTTTGTAGAATTTCTGTGCATGAACTTAAGCTCATTGATCATATAGTGAGAGTGAAATACTGCAATGGTTTGAAGATTACATGAATGATGATTAGGCCGAGCACAGAGAGCTTCGCGCCAGGTTAAAAGTGAGGTTCCCGCGCTCAGGACGCGACGTATATATGCAGATAAATCGGCACGGGCTACCTCAGCGAATGAAATTACTGATTTATTGTAGCAGTTTCTCATCAACCCTTCGCAGCGTTAGTAATTATAGAGATAAATATATGTATATAAGTATGTCTAACAGCAACAATATATAATGTAGACCGTTCTCTTAAAGAAAAGTGTGAAAGACTTTCACATGTTACGTGTAAAATTCATGCCTTACATTTTATGGCACAAACTATTCGAGAATGTTACCTGGAGGTGGATGCATTAATAGTAAATACAAAAAAAGTGTTTCACAGGCAAAAAAGCATTTCACAGGCGTTGTCCCGGTATTTGCGAACCACTACATCCGATTCTTACGCGTTGGGGAACATGGTTACAAGCGGATTTTTATTACTCTGAACGATTCCAAGAAGCAAAATCTGTGATTCGACCCTGACGAAGCTATAGCTATTAAAGACAGACAGAAAGGATTTCTAGATACTTCTGTTGCAGCAGATTTAAAAAGTATTAGCAGCAATTATAAACGATATTTTAAGCATCCTATTTTTCCAATTTTTCCATAAGTTCCTTTCTCACTCCAGAGAGGACACTTACTTAAATAGTTAATTCAAATATCTTCACGATAACTCTTTGATATTTAATATAAAAAAATTACTTGTTTATTTATTGTACGGGTAGAGGGAGTAGCAGAGAATATTTCATGTACAGTACCGTGCAATCGAATTAGGGCCACTTTGATTTTATACAAATATTTGCTATTAATATTATAATAACCAAAATTTCTAAATATTTTCCGCAATAAAATGTTTTTAATTGTATTTGAGATAATCCTCTTAAGTAGGTATAAAATTCTCGTTATTATAACCCTCACCAAACATTCGTTTCTATCCAAGGTACGTTTATGGTCGGTAATCGGTGACTGGCTTTACCTGCTTCAAGTTAGTTTACGTGTAGTTTTGATGGTGTAAAGTGTAAGTATTATATTTTCGTGCTATAATATTCGTTTTACATGTTGTTTCAGTGTAATTAAATTGAAATTTCGTGACGTTTAGTTTTCTTTTTTTATCGATAAATTTTGTGAAATGGGCAAACGTAAAGACATTTCAAATGAGAAAAAAAAACAAGAATTCAAGTGTTATTAGAAACGGGGCTGTATTCGCATCAGGAAATAGCCAGAAGAGAACGAGTTTCTCGTCAAACAGTCGACAGGGTAGCGATGTCAAAGAAAGAAAATTTACCAGCGACTTCAAGTGGTCGTTCTCATTGTCGCGGTATTCGCAAAACTTCGCCACGGGAAGACAGAATTATCATAAAAAGGGCATTATAAAACAAGCAACTGTGCATTAAAGAACTTCAGCGTATATTACAGGCTGATAATATAAAAATATCAGATCGAACATTAAAATCGCGCTTATATGAAGCCAATATCAGAAGTAGACGCCCTGCAAAAGAGCCGAAACTTACTTTAAGGATGAAAAGGCAAGATTGCAGTGGGCGCAACAGCATCGGCATTTTACTGTTGAGGATTGGAAAAAAGTATGTATCAATATTTTATGTATATTTTCAAAATTTGGAACATTTTTAGTAAATTCGAAAATGTAATGAAAATTTCTGTTTCTAACGGTTGTTTTTAGGGACGAGTCACGGCTAGAGGCTGTAACTGAAGTTGCTCGTTTCGTTAGAAGAAGACCATCGGAACGATATAATGAAAGCGCAGTGGTAAAAACAGTGAAACATCCACCGGCAGTCATGATTTGGTCCTGTATATCAGGGGAAGGGCTTGGACCGCTCTATTTTGTAACGGGTACCATGAATCAAATTCAATATAAACAAGTTATGGAATCAATCTTAATCCCGTATATGACATCTTTAGACCCTGAAAATTACTCTTACACATTTGTACAAGATGGTGCACCGTGCCACAGGGCAAAAACAATTCTAAAAATGTTTTCAGTAAGAAAACTGTAGATATTGCCATGGCCAGGTAATTCCCCCGACCTGAATCCAATCGAAAATGTTTGGAATTCTTTAAAACGTACAGTTTATGCATCTCCCAATACAACAGTTGACGTTTTGAAAGCAAACATAACAAATGGCTGGCAAAATAATGCTCACCTTAAAGAAGTTGCAGCAGCGTGTATAGCAAGCATGCCAAAAAGAATTGCTGCTGTCATAAAAGCAAGCGGTTGTTCGACGAAATATCAATGTACGTGTTAATATAAATATGTATGTAAATAAATAAAAATTGTTTTTATCAAACGTTGATACTTTGTATTATTTATTAAGCTAAAACTCAAATTTATATAGTGGCCCTAATTCAATTGCACGGTACTGTAGATTCTTATACAGTTTATTACCACTTGTATCTGTCCAATTATTACAATGTTTTAAATTCATTGACTCTAATTATCACATTAAGTAATCCAACAGTTGTTGATAGTTATATCGAATGTGTAGTAGTTTTTATTAATTTATTTGACAGTTCTTCCAACTATTATATTAACTGTAAGTACAATAGTTTCTATAAAAAATTACAACATACAGTGAAAAAATTAAGAAGAATTCGTACAGTCTT
The DNA here is from genome assembly GCA_029619315.2 of Dynastes maya. Lineage (NCBI taxonomy): Eukaryota > Metazoa > Arthropoda > Insecta > Coleoptera > Scarabaeidae > Dynastes > Dynastes maya. Next base: position 38,153,147 of record JAROYE020000004.1, read on the forward strand.
CCTCGCTTAAGATTACTGCCATTATTTACAATCTCAATTATGATCATTCTTCTTAATTTTCCTACTTGTGCCATGGCCAGACCTATGTATTACAATATATTCAGCATACAACTAAAAAAAAATTATAAAATTAAACAAACAAAATTACTTAAACCACATTATTTCACAACAATTAACTTAAACTATTGTGCTACTTCATTATCATGTTAATATCTATTAACTTATTTTTACTACAACGTTCCTTTGGATTCTTTCAGCGAGCCTGAGGATGGGACACTAGTCCCGAAACCGGTCGCTGAATTTTTCATTAAATCGAGTTATTGCGAGACAGTGGACTTTTCTTTCAATCACCTTTAAATTATAAACGATTACTAGAAGCAACAGAAAAATTGCAAAATACTAGGTTGTCGTTAGTAGAATCAGTGCAAATCGTGGACGAAGTTAATACATTGCTACACGGTATAAACGACGCAAAAAAACCGTCGCGTTATAGCAAAGTTCGACAGTGTTTTAGAAATAAATTCCGATTGTTTACAACATTTTTCTTTTACTTTTACTAGGAAATATGTTATTCCAATCTGCTAGCTTCATTATTACTGACATAGGTTACCACATAAGCCATTTACACTTTATACAGAAACCTATTTGCATCATTACTGTCAAATATGTCAAACGTAATTTGAAGTTTCAACCTTGAGATGATATAAGCAAGATATAACTGTCAGATGTAGTTGTAACCAATTGATTGTTTTTTATGATCATTAATTTCTCGAATAGTTTCCATTCATGTCCTAATTTACCGAGTAGATGAACAACATGCACCAAAAATACGTGAATTTTTTGTAACATTCAATAATTCTTGATAACAACTCAAAACATCTAAGAAGTGCCACTAATTCCCGTTTTTTATTGGTTATATCAATTACGAATACTTTAAACGAATTAGATGTTGTAAATGGGAATATATATTCCGTAAACAGAGAGTATGTTATTGGGAAGACTCTATGTATTTCGGAAGATTGACCCCAAAACGAGATCCCGTAGGTAAGAATAAAAAAAACCCGTAGTAAATTGTTTTAAGTTCAGGGAAGTGCGGACGAAATGTCGCGTCGGGAGAAGCTACGACAACGATGCGGTTCCAACCAGGAAGAGCTTAGTGTTATTGACGACCGCGGAAGCCTACGTACTAGACCTCATGTATCTTTTTAAAGTTGGCTAATAATATATAATACCGTAATTCATTAGTTACAACTAATGACGCTCCATAAAAGAAAGATTTAGTTTCATTATAAAACACAAACTGGAGCATTGAGTAAACGAAGCGCCTGAAACGTCTTGATCAAACTCTTCGCCAAGTAGAGGAAATTAAATGAGGAGACCATTTTCTACCTCATAATCGTAATTTCGCTGAAAACAACCGGCAAATTTCTTCCAGTTAGGTTGAATGAGCGCAACTTAAAATCAATTTACTTGAGACACCATCACGCGATATTAATTTCCTTCCTTGAACGTTTACTGTCTCCGCCAATTTCGACAATTGCTTTTTCCAAGAAGTGCGATTCTACTTCAATGGAGAGATGAAAGCACATTATAGCATTACTTGAGACGGACGCGGTGCACATGCAGATAGAAACCTGCGTAGTTGTACACAGCGGAATCTATGCTTACGTAAAATCGTACTGAACGGGACCGGGTTGTAATTGATTATATAGATGTGAGTCGTTTAACTATCATCGTCATCACTAAAGTTCGCAAAGCCGGTGCAAGACCAGGGGCGTGTAGAGAGTCGGGTGATATTTCGGTAACATCATGTGCCGTACGAATAAAACCATTTATTAGTCACATACGCAAGAAGAGAAAAACTTAACAATCGCGTAGAGAATATCAGTCTGCTAATATCATTTCGGTTCGTTCGATGTTACCGTATTTTAGTAGCAAACATGGGTGAAGATAGATATAAATTATTGCTTGATGATCAATATTCCAAAGTTTATTTCAAAATATCCTGACTTTAAATTCAACGGATCTCATGTGGAGTGTTTTGTTTGCAATAGAGATTTATTGATTTGAAAACGATCACGATGCGAAACGAAAAACTTGTCAATAACGCAAACCACAAGTGGAAAAGGCGTAGTCAAATTTGTAGAGGATTTAATAATGGGTGATTCGTTAAGTGTTTCCACATATAAGGTTTAAAAAAAAACACAGAAATGTCGAATATTAATGTAATTTTTTATGAGATAATGTAGTTTAATTAATTCCAATTATGGAAGATTATATCCTGTAAATGACTCATGTGTCATGCTGTAATGCGTAATGCATAATTTCTAATAACATTGTGACACATGTCAGGGTCTATGCTGTCGATTTCGCGACGTATCTCGTTCTTCAGCCTTGCAATCGTTCTAGGATTATTTCTGCAGACTCTACTCTTCAGATAACCCCAAAGGAGAAAGTCTACAGGAGCTAAATCGCACGAACGAGGAGGCCACTTGATACCGCCGTTTTTTGAGATTACGGGTCCTGAGAAACGAGTCTGCAGTAAGGTGACTGCTTCTCTGGCTGTATGGCTGGTGGCACCGTCTTGTTGAAATTAGAGGTCATCAGCGTCCAAATCTTCCAATTAGTCCCATAAAAAGTCGGTTAACATGCTCTGATAGCGACCGGTATTATTTATAACCGCATTTTCAGCATCGTCTTCGAAGAAATACGGGCCAATAATGCCTCCATACCAAATGCCACACTAAACAGTCACCATTCGGGCACGCATTTTTTTTCGATAATCGCCCTTGGGTTTTCTGATCCCCAAATACGACAATTTGGTTTGTTGACAAAACCATTAAGATGGAAATGGGTTTCGTCAAGATGATTTTCCTTGAAAAATCATCTTCTTGTTCAAGCATCCATGCTGCGAAGACATGGCGCTGTTGGTGATTTCACAGCTTCAAATCTTGTGTCAATTGCATTTTGTAAGGATGCAAATGCAAGTTCTTGGCCAAGATTCGTTGTGTAGTGGAAAAGGAGAGTCCCAGGATCGACGCCGAATGGATGTGCCTGGTTCTTCGGCCACACTTTCACGAACAAGAGCCATGTTTCCCTCCGAACGCTTTGGACGAACACGATGAGGTGCTTTAACTGTGCTTACAACCCAAGTTTGCTTAAATTTCTGAACCACATTCCAAATTGTGCGTTTCGAAGATCAATTGTGTACACCTAAATATTCACGTAATGCACGACATGCATTTTTTCGCGAACATCCATTTTCATAATAAGCCCTAACCATCTTAGCACATTGCTGGATTGTGTATCGCTCCATGACTACGATTGTACATGTTTCTAGTTTGTAAGCATCACTTGAGAGATGTAATTGTCATTGACGTTTCAAAAATAGCAGAGGTTACTATGTGAAATCCTTAACGAATCACCCTTTATTTGCGTTTGTAACGTTCCATTTAATAATATCTCAGAGGGATAATTTCGTAAGTTTTGGGACAATTACAACCCCGACTGCGCACCTTAAATAGACGTGCAGTTCGCATACGTGCCGTTCAGAAGAGGTTTGGACTAGTTCGTGTACACGTATTCAGGCTCTGGTCCGTAGTATACAAATATAGTGATGGAGAAAAGTCTGGAAACACCTACCAACATCCTAAATAATATTACACGTATTACTATGAAATTCAGTACATGTAGTTAACTGATTCTGGTGAATTGGAAATATCGGCATCTTAATCACATTTCGGATTTAACCGCTAGTTGCCTTCAATTTTGATATTTTAAATGAAACACTCTGTTTATTTTTTACATACTGATATTGCACAATGTTGCAATTTCAAAAATGTATAATTTCTCCATTTTTCACAAATGTCTACGATCAATCGAGATCTCTGTTGTCACGTGTAACACAAGGAAGTTGAAAATATCAAATAATTACATTTTCATATATGTGCATTAGTTCTTCTTTAAAACAGATCAACTGAGTGAAAGAGAACGAATTGCAATTTTAATAATGATTGCTTATGCTAATAGACGAACTTACCACAAAGGCCAAAACAGGACGCCCACTGACAACAGATGATAATAAACCGCAAAATGTTGCAATTTCGTTAAAAGTGCTAGAAACTTCCACAACAAATCTTATACACGCTCAGTGGGAAGAATTTAAAAAAAGTAAAAAATCTCATCCATATAAACCTGGTCTTGTGCAAGTACTTTCTAATGATTTCAACAGAAGACTTGAATTTGTGAAGTTATGGTGGAGGTTTTGCAATAAGCTTTGTTTTTTTTTTATGGGGCGACATTTTGTTTAAATGGTAGGGCTCATCGCCATAATTGTCGCTGTTGGACCCAAAATAACCCATATTGAGTACAGGAAACCACACTCAGCACTCCCAGAAATCAAATGTTTGGACTGGTGTTTACAGCAATAAGATTATCGAATCATATTTTTTGAATGGTAATTTAACGGGTGAAACCTACCTGAGCTTCTTAACTAGCTGCTACATGGCCTCAGAAAAACAGGGCTTCCGGCTCCCTATTATGTATGAAGTACGACAACTATCCGACTTTAGATTCCCTCAAAAATGGGTTGAAAGAGGCACCATTGAATGGCCTGCCGGACCTCCGGATCTTAATCCGTTGGATTATTACTCGTGGGGCTATCTAAAATCAAAAGTTTATTCCGAGCCACTTAATACTTTCTATGATTTGAGAGCTAGAATTATGGAAGAAGTGCAACGTATCACCCCAAATATAATTTCAAACGTCATTGAGGGATTATTAGCGATGATTAGCGCACTGTCAAGAAGTAGGTGGTCATGAGTTTGAACATCGGATACATCAATCTTACTTATTTGTTAACACATTGTGCTGTTGCGTCTTTCTAGATAAAATCGCTATTTAATTTCTTTTTTCCGCTATGTTAATGTATTGTAATTATAGCTATTATATTGGTGTAACAATAGAAAACATTTTTGAAATTCAAATATTGTGCTCAGAATGTAGAGTATTTCTTTTAAAATTTCAAAGTTGAAGGTGACTTCCGGTTGAATCGGTAGTCAGATGTCGATATTTCCATTTCAGTCCTCATAATAATCAGATACCCACAAGTACTGAATTTTATAGCAATACCTGCAATATTAGAGATATGTAAGTGTTTCTAGACCTTTATCCATGGCTGTATATTGTAATTTTATACTTGTTTATCCATTAATCGACATTTCTATGTAGCTCTGTAGATGTTTCTCCGGTAAAATCAGTAAAATGCAATAAATGCAAAACGAATACAAAATAGCAAATACACCAAAACAAATGTACCTTCAGCTTTCCCTGGCAAATAAACATTAGCGTTTGAATATTTTAGCCTTCCTTTCTATGGCGTCGGATTTTATTATTATCTACGGTTAGGAAATGGCCCACGCGCAGGTACATTTAATTAATAATTGACGCTGCGATGGTGCTGGCGCTTGGCCGATTGATTAACGCGCGCCGGATGAAAATTTCAATCAGTCAGGCAAAACACCCGGAGCTGTGGAATATATTAAGCGCAGCTTTTGTACGAATAACAAATTCAACTTCTACTCACCGTACCTGTGGGTACCGTGGTTGCATACATGATGGTTGACCCCTCGAAACTCCGCTAAATACTCACCTGGAAAATGAAAAATACACATATGAGAGCGAATAAAAACCAACGGTAAAACTGTCTATAATACGTGCGCAGAATGGCCTATTGGGAAAAGCAAAACGTTGGATATTATCAAAAATTAAACAGCCATGAATGCGCAATGCCTAATATCATATCATATTTTTACACCCAGAATTTTAATCTGAACACATCGACTGATTGTGAGTATCGGTTTCAAATACTAATGTGTTAATTGAAATGGAAAAGCAAACAACTTGCTGTTTTTAATAAAAAGTCGATCGCCTGTATTTTTGAATAAACTCTGTTAAATGTTTCGCTAATAGGGGCAATGCTGAGATATACCGGGTGTTCAGGATAACATGAAGTACATGGGTATATTCGAAACCGTTAGAGATACAAGGTCGGTTAAATGGGGAAAAAATTGCGCACTTATATCGTTAGGTACAATTCGGGATTACATTTTAAAAAATCCATTCCATTACTGAGATACAGGGTGAAGACCAAATGTGTGCGTTTTCTAAAAACCTTAATATTTCCTTTATTATAAAAAGTGCAGTCATCAAATTTTCAGCATAGGGGTAGTTAGTAATGAGAACTTCAAAAATAGCATTAGAAAAATTCTAGGCCCACTGGGTTCTTTGGGCTTGTACCCAACTTTGTTTTTCTTATGGGCGCCATATTGGATTTTTACATTTTTGAAATGGTCATAAAATGCTTTTCAACCATGTATAACATCCCTATGTCCAATGAAGAAAAACTATGAAAAATAGTTAAGAGTTGATCGTGGTATAATGGCACCTATCCATACATTTATTAAACAATCGCAACGGCTCTGAATTTTCTAGCTGTCAAACAGTCTTTGTGGTGAAAAAGTCTGTGATTTGTGATTTTAAAATGGATCGCTTTTCGAACAGAGATAAATGTGATATGTTGGAGTGTTTTATTCTCTGTCGGAGAAATAATGAGATTATTACGGAGCAACACCTCGGAGGCGATTGTACATCAATTTGCCTTTGCTTTCGAAATTCGTCCAATTCCTCATCGCATACTACAAATTATTAGCACATTTGATACAACATGTTGCTTAACAACTAATGCGACAAATGTGCTCATTTAAACGACGATGTAGCTGCGACACTTAAGGTAAATAAAGTACAAATTTAAAAAGTAACTCATGTTTGTGCGTTAGCTGAAATTAATGGTCCGAGTTCGTCAGACCAAATTGCAGAGGAAGCACATATAGCTATAAAATACGATCACCTTAATAAACCTTCCCAGAAGATAAAATAAAGCCTAAATTATTTCGGACTAATTTGCGACAAGAAATTGAAATCAATCAAAGCTTTGTCAAAAATGTCATTATGGACATCCGAGCATGGTACAGTAATACGCGAAAATAAACATTTACTTTTGCCTCTTCGCACTCAGTATCCGCAAAAACTTAATGTATGAGTAGGTATACTAAACTAGCACATTATTGGACCAATTTTTATCGACAGCACCTTAAATCTTGATAAGTATTTAGATGCAAAACACTGTAGTGTCTACCGCTGTAAGACTAAATCTAGAGGTTGGGGATGTCTGGTATCAACAAGACGGTTGCCCTGCACATAACTTTTGTAAGAATAACTTACGAACCTTTAGTATGACAAAATGTCACTTACATTTGCAGCAAATGTAAATGGGTTTTCACACCAAAGTAGCATGTTACGTGCGGCATGCACCTTATACACACTGCATGCCACTTTGTTTAAAACGTATATAAACAAATGCTTTCATGCACGCTAAAGTGGCGTCGCAGTAGTGCTACGTGCTATTTGCGACTTGCTACTTGTTGTTTAAATATGGATTGACTTTGTGTGGCGCGGCATGAGTTGCGACACTTTGAAATGTTCGTACTAGGTTACAATACATTCGTAAGGGTGAAGTACTAAATATCGATTAATACCGTAATTAAAAGTTATTTAGAACTTCATTTTAATTATAAATATCAAGGAGAATGCTGTTCCAAAAGATTATCTTTTCGAAATATAACTGAGTGATGAGCGATGCGCCTGTGTTGACATAGTAAATAAGTTTGTTTCTGACTTTCCCGACTTGTTTTACAACGGGAGTAAGATAGTTTGTAAAGTGTGCCAAATACATTTGATGTGCCACCGAGAAGTGCATTTTTTTTCTGTGTAATTCTTATGTTGATAAACTGTAATTTGCCAGTAAGCTTCCTTGATAAACAACGGTTTAAGGACTTTTGGGACAAATACAATCCAGAGTTGCGGTTGCCAACGGAGAAAACGGCACGTAAGCATGTTGCATTTGTACGCGATAACGTGGAAAAGAAAATGAAACGCATATTGAAAACACAGTTTCTTTGGTTATGAGTTGACGAGACAACAGACTGTAAAAAAAAAATCAATTGTAAATATTATGGTACGCATACTAGACCCCAGTAAACCTATATTACCACTGCTACTAGCTAGCCGAAGACTACAAGAGTGTACTGCTGCAGCAATTACGAAGGTTGTACTTAGTACGTTGGAAAAATTTCAAATTTCAAAAGATAAAGTGTTGTTTATGAGCGATGGCGCAGCGATAATGCGTTCCGTAGACCGTTCTCTTCTTGAACATGATTGCAAGTGTTTACATGTTACGTGTAAAGTGCATGCTTTACATCTCGTGGCAGAAACCATTCGACAATGCTTTCTCGAAGTAGATGCATTAATAGCAAGCACAAAAAAGTATTTTTGAAATCTCCCAAACGCCTACGATCATTTCACACAGAGTATCCTGGTATTCGTCAACCACCGGAGCCAATTCTTACACGTTGGGGAACATGGTTGCAGGCAGCTTTCTATTATACTGAACATTTCAAAATAGTAAAAGCTGTTGTTGCACAAATCAATCCTGCCGAAGCTGTAGCTATTGAGGAGACCCAGTCAAAATTTCAAGATATTTCCGTTGAAGCAGGTTTAAAAAATATTCGTAAGCAAACTATAAAGGATTAGCTGACGCAATAGACCAATTACAAATAGACCGGTTATCAGTATTGGAGTCTCTGCAAATTATGGACGGAGTGCATACACAACTACTGACTATACATGACGTAAAATATAATCGCGTTTTAGAAAACTTCGAGAGTGTGCTACAAAAAGATCCCGATTTTAGCACACTAAAACAAATTTGTGATGGTGTATTGAATAATCCACTGACAAAGTACAAAGAGTATTTTAATCATGCATGTATAACATCAGTAAATGTTGAACACTCTTTTTCAAAATATAAACTCATTTTCTCACCACGGCGAACATCGCTCACCGAGACAACTGTGGAAACACATCTAATGGTGTCAACTTTTTGCCACTCCTATCCATATGATGTTAATACTGATAATGGTGCTTCTAGTTTTACTGTTCCGTAACCAAGACTGCTTAAAAGGGTGAGTGTTTCACTACTTTTCGCATATTATAATTATGTATTAGTTCTGTTATTTTTTTTCTATTTTCTTACTATTGTTTTTGTATACTAGGCAGGTACGACCATGGCACGGTTCCCTTACCGGACTTTAGAGATAAGAAGTTTTTTTCTGTATACGGAATATACACTGAGAGAAATATTTCCTTGCAACAAGAAACTAGATTTTCTTGCAATCAGTCTCTATTCAAGAAAATATTTTTACTTGAAGGCTAAAAAACTTTTCTTGGCGTTAGAAAATCACAAAATCCAAGACAGGAACATGTTTTAGTTTTAAGAAAATATTCATTAGGTATTACAATTAATAAAAACTATTTAATTTATTAATTGGCGGTTACACATTTAACAATATTACTTTTATAAGAAATATGGGTACCTACAAAAATATATTAACCGGTATCTTTTGAAAATGTTGATGAAACGTTGTATGTTAAAGATTATACCGTACGAGCGAGTGTATTATGATCATCCGATTTTGCACGAACTCAGGGCATCTAAAAGTGTGCTGTGTTGAATGTCACTGGAATGTCATTTGCTTGACAAAATTGCGTAAACTCAAATTCATTTGTGCACCTTACTCATGTTATAAACGGCGTATTCGTTCATGTACATGTGTAAACCACAACCTCGCTCTTGCATTTCCAAAAACACCTTGCTCACGTTATAAACGGCATATTAGTTCACGTACACGTGTTAGACACGACTTTGTTATCGCATTTCCGAAAAATGCCGATTATGCTAGCTGATCATACTACGCTCGCTCTTACAGTTATATGGGTAAGTATAAGTGTAATTGAAATTAAGTAATAAATACATGTAAACATTATTCGTATATAATGCAAATAGTCACCCAATATAAATTTACACAATGCGCCCATACATCTTTTGATGTCTTTTATTATAATAATAAGAGAGATAACCAACGTAATAATAAAACAGATTTTGTTGAATCAAGTTAATACATTTCTTAAACAAAGAAATACAATTATTTCATTACAAATATATACTTTTCTTAAGCAGAGAAAAAAACACTAAAAAATATTTCTTTTGATTTGAAACAGTAATTCTATTGTGGATAATTAAAATGATAATTGTCTTGAAGTAAGGCAGAGCAGTCTTGATACATGCAAACATTTCTCTGCATGTAGTAACGATCCACAATTTGCTTTGAACGCCAGGAAGCTAACTTCTTTGACGTTTATACCCATTGCAAATATAGACGAAGCTATTTTTATTCTCACCAATGCTTTATATGCAGAGCTTTTACGACTTATAATTTGGTTTGAAGATAATTAAGTAGGACACGGTTGTTTATTAAATTTTTTTCATCCAACATCCTTTCTTAAAGGTTCCACATTTTATGTCACGACAGCGGATCGTGCCAACGGCAATTCGGGTCGACGGCGAATTGGTCCTACGGTGAACTGGCTCTACGGCGACCTGGCCCTACAGTGAACCGGCGCCGGCGAAACCTCTCATCCCCTAACAATATATATTAAAAAGCACGCACCAGATATGAAAAGGCAACATAATTATAATAAAGTTTATTATAATAAGAGTTATTAACTCACTTTTATTATCAAGGTTTTATAAATTATTTTTTGTGTGGAGATTGTTTAATAGCGGATTGCCCTCCGCCAAGGAATTGAAGCAAATCGAAAGCTGATAAGACATGCAATGCCATTTAAAACAAGACATCCCAAGATTAGGGGAATGGTTTCATCTAGAGAAAGTAATTCCAGGCATTTATACCAACATCGCCTATCGAAACTAAGCAAACTAAATTGACGATCAACTTTGTTTTTTATATCAAAAAGATCTAGAGCCTTACAATTATTGGAAACCTGAAACCATTCATTAACATTTGTACAAGTAGCTAATTATTATTGTTCGGTACACATGAATAGAATTTTGTTGTTGCAAAAAAAAGCAATTAGGACAATAATGAATAGAACTGTCTTTGATTCCTGTAAACCCCTGTTTGAACATTTAGGGATATTGACTTGCGTTGCTCATTATTAGAGACGGGATTTTAGGACGTAAAAAACAGCTAAAAAGGCCCTTTTTTAGGCCTTAAAAACTATGTATTTAGGACGAAAAACTGCGATTTAGGCATGTTGGGCAAATACTTAAAAAAACGGTAACACAAAATCATTTTATTTTAAAAAAACATGAATAAGAAGACGATATTTAATGTAATTTTAGGTACATTTCAGCCATAAAAAGAAATAAAACATACAAATTTTTAAACTAATAACTAAAATATGTAGATTCATTTGGTTTAAAATAATAAATTAATTAATTAATCGCCGTGTAACATGTCCTCAAATTTCGCGTTTGCGTAGCACACAAGATGTTTTTCCAAGTTGTCGTTAGTAAAATTTGTTTTTCGGTCGGAAAACAGCAGTTTGTAAGAAGAAAATGAACGTTCTACGTCACACGAGGTTGTAGGGCAAAACTTAAATATGGACCAGTCAGCTGTGGTATGAGCGGTAGCTTCAACTGCTTCGCCACTGAGCAGCTCAGCAAACTCTTTAACCGTTTTGAAACCTGGATTTTTCGAAATCACTTGGTTAAACTTTGACAAAATTATTTTGCCAACTTTTCCTGGGGCATTCTTGAGAGCTACTTCGGCATTATTAATTACTGCAACAGAATCTGTAAGAGGAAGGCCGAATGTTTCTAATATTTTGATGTTATCAATGAGAAATTTATAATGCGACTTGATGTATAAAAGATCGTTTTTGACATTTTGATTGGAAAAGTATTCTTGCGCTTGCTCAATACAGTTAGCTGAATCTTTGTCAAACGATATTACAACCTAAAACATAAAGCGTTAAATAAAAACAATCTATTTAAAAATTTTGCTAAAAAAAGTACCTACTGATTTTATTGCTTCGAAATTATTAGCATAAAAAACTACCGCCTCTAACAAGTTCCCCAACGTGTTAAGACAGGTTCGGGAGGCAAAGGGAGATCTGGCAGATTTTCTTTATACACTGCCGCCACGCAGTGCGAACTTTTAAAAAGGCTCTCTTGGTATTTGAAATTAAACCATTAACATTAGCATATTGATTCTTAGACATTCACACACCAAATTCAGTCCATGTGCAAAACATGTTAAATGATTAGATTTTAGAAATCTTTAAATTTGACCAATTGAGCATATAAGAAGCACCATCCGTGACTAAAAGCTTGACTTTTTCATACTAATTCCATCTGTTGGCCACAAAATACCTAAAATACGAGAGTTGCCTTTAACTTAAATATCTAGCATTAAATTTACAATATTATTAAAGTAAGTTTTTTGCATAATATATCTTACCTAAAGCTTGGTTCACGAATCTTGCCATTGTATTGCAATTTGTTCTTTCAAGTTGCTTTGAAGCCAGTAAATACGGTTTTCCTGGTGTTCAGAACAAAGCTTACCCACAATCATATTTGCCATAATACGACCTTTAGAGTCAGTCGTCTCATCTATAGATATCCAAATATCGTTGTTACCAACTTCTTCGCGAATAGTATTAATAGTCTTAAAAAATTAATAAAAATATTATAGGTGTAAACAAAATCTTAATGACACTCAAGTATGAAAATACATTTTTAAATATTATTATTATATTAATTACCTCATTGTAACATTTGTTACATATGTTGTTCTTAAGGTTTTCACGCTTGCCACATTCTTGTTGCAGTATTTAGTGAGAAAATTTCGCAGTTTTGAATAGTTTAATCTGTCCAGAGGAATATTTGCAGACATAAAAGCGTCGTATAAATCTCGATTAAAAACGTCGATTTCTCTTGAATTTTGGTGTCTATTAACATTTGGTTCCTCAACGGTTTCCTAAGATTTGCCTGATGTCCAGGAGCAGTAGCATGTTGCTCTAAACGATTTTTCTTTTTGCAAGTTAACTACAATAATATTTTTGAAGCAAGTTAGGAAAGAAAAACAAAAACGTCCTTTACCATTTTTCCGCACGCTTTACAAAACAACTCTTCACTGTTGCTCCAATTGCGTTCAGCCATTTTTGAACTTTATCGCTATGTGATTCCTTGGATTTTGGCATTGTTGTAGATGGAAATACACAATACACTGAGTAGATAAACAAGCACAAACCGACAGAAAACTACCGAAAAATATTCGTTGCAAGCTACGATATAAATGAAAATTCAAAGTACGTCTTTCACTATATACTGATTCGTCAATAGTCCACCTCGCTATAGGAACACTCACATATACGCTCCAGAGAAACATTAAGAGAATAAATATAAAATCTAAACTGCAATATCAAGATGTCCATTGTATAAACTATGAATGGGCATCGTGTATTCATTAATCACGTTAACAGGGAGAAGAAATTTGCTTATATGGTTTAAAATTACAGGGCGTAAACAAGCCGATAGGGATTCCCGTAAAATAAAAACGTGGGTGCAGGAGCGATAAGCCGATAATTGAGGATATAGCTTCAATAGGGTAGTAATATAAATTTTACGGCAGGCAAATCCAAACTTTGCCCCTCACACAATAAACGGGAAAACCCATCGTTGTATTAGTTTATAGCATTTTAGCTGTAAAACTAAAATTTACATTTAAGAAAGATGCAGCTGTGTAAAAACCATATTTATTTAAAATTAAAAAAAAAAAAACGTTTAGACCAAATACCACGATTTAGGCTGTTAAAGGTCAAAATAGGCAACTAGGCAAAATAAAACATAGCTAGATCGCTTTGATTTGTCGAGAAACATACAGATTTTGTATTATTTTTAATTTGCCTTGAATCTAAACAAAGAGGCATTTTGCCTAAAATCCCGTCTCTACTCATTACACTTTTGAATGTATCATGTATGTTAGACAGAATTTGGATTTATTCATTAAGCAGAGTATAATACTAGGCACGGATATTTTGTGCAGTTGCATATCCGTCTTACTAAAAACATAAATTCCTTCAGATATTATTCAATAAAGTTTTATAATCTGTTACCTAGAATTTTGAAAGAGCAAAACGACAAATCATTCGCAGCTGCAGTTAGAAAGTAATATCCAGTATCCAGCAGTTTGTTGATATAGCGAGTGTGGTTTTATCACAGCATGTATTGTGTGTGGTAGATTGTATTTCTATTGTATTTTTTTTTTTACATGTGTATACAAGATGATACTTGTCTAACACGAAATATATTATTATTATTATTACTTCTTCGTATCTTGAAGCAAAGGAATTACTCGTATTATACAAAATATCAAAAATATTCTTTACCTTAACAAAACAGCGATCCAAAATGTGCAATCTCAAAACAATGCATTCAGGATTCCATCTTGTATACTACCTAAAAGATACAAACTAAAACTAGTAGATTATACTACCTTCCGTGTTATTTAATAGCATAGAAGATAAAGTTAACGTCTCAAAGAATTCCTTGAGCAAAACACGTTTGTAAGAATAATCATATCAATAACAGTTTACAGTAACTCGATATTAAATGTTTTATTTCAATTCCAGATGAAGAATCAATCACTGTTCCCAGCACAATACACAAACTGTACAAAGAACTTACGCTAACGCCCTAAAGCCAAAGCTCGAACCGCTATTACACCAGATAAATGCTTTGTACTTCCGAGAGGTCATCATGATCGATAAATTTGACGTAAATGAGGCTATAATTCCTTATTTTTATCCCACATTTCTGGAAGGTACTAGCCTCGACCGCCCTCCTCATTTATATCCTCCGCAACAGGAAATTTAACTTGTTCATAGCTGTAAACTCAGTAACTTTATCCGCAACAACAAATAGAAGCAAACCGTCGTGTAATTACGGCGCAGGCCATTTCGGCAATTCGAAACCAATGATCCGGGAGTAAATGATCTTTCCTACTTTGGAAATTGCGGAAAGCATTTTCCAAAAGGGTGTCTGATGGTTGGAGGCAGGATAAGTGCCACGACAATAACGGAACCACTAAGGGAAAGAAAATTTGATTTTGCTGAGTGGTAAGGGTGTTAACAGAGGTAATGATATCGCTAGGATATTATTTAGGATATTAAACTTTTCGCTGAATTATGTACATAACATTCATCAAATTCAGCAAATTAATAGACAAAATATTTAAAACCAATGGATGCCGGATATTGGAATGTAATTAGTCCTTATTTTTCTTATTTTAAAAGGCATAGATACTATCGAAACTTCTTTAAAACAACATTCACGTGGTTACATAAAAGTGTTTCAATGTAATTTCATGTAACTTAGACAACATATGTTGTAATTGTTACGGGTATATTACGGGTATATTTGTATGCAAGATTATTCATAGCGATCGTCGTGGCAAACGGTATTATATACAGCGAGTCCACCTATTGTGTGGGTGGAAGATAATTCCTTCCCTTAGTAACTCAGAAGAAAAGTTTCCGAATAAAATATATCCGGAGGATATATTTGCATAACATAGAATTATATTCAAGTACCTACACAAGATGTTCAGCATTCGCAGCGCCCAATACAAGTTTGGTCTTTTAAATGGAACAGCCCGTATATTTTTCCAGAATCTAATGGAGAAGTTCTAAAATTTTTTTATAAATAAAAAGAAAATAGTTATACATGGACTTATCAAATCATGCGACATATCGACAAGACGGTCAATATTTTTATGCAGAGAGAGTCAAGCAAAAGATAAAATAAAAAAAATAAGGCGGAGGAAGAATCAAAGTAGACGAAGAAGAAGCGTTGAAGTTTCCGAAAGCCATCTTTTATCGCTGATACCATCTGCGCTAAAGTAACGTACGTCGAGGCGGACTAGAACCACTGCATTCCATACGATTTCCGCCATTGTATGGAACTACATAGAGCCAAGTCCGCCGCTTGGATTCTCATTGATATCTTAACATCACGGTGTAGTTTACCGTTAATATACATACTAAACAATAAGATCCAGTGGTACTCGTTTTTATGTATTGTGATTTTTTGTAGATCCTTATTGCATGTTAAATTTATGTAAGCGCACAATGTAAATGTGGTGGGAGGCACGCCGCTGTAATTTAACGTAATGGGTGTGAACGCGATTCAATAAATCATGTGCAACTACCATGTTATTAAATTAGACTAATGGTCGTTTTAGAGATATTAACTTGTTGACATTTTAATATATTTAATAGTATAGTATGTTAATAGTTCTGCGGCATTACATTATTATATTTAGCATACATACTCATACTTGATAATATAATCGTAGCGGAACATTACTGTTATATTGCCACATAACAAATAGATATAAATGGTTTGCTATTGTTATGGCAAATTTTCGTGTTTTTAGATTGCATTGTCAATTCAGGAGCACATTCCACAGTACAACACATTTTCTTAACGTAATATTGTTCCCACGTTTTTATTCCAATTTCAAAATAGTTTTCTTTTAGGATTCTTTTTGTGCAAGCACCAGTTACATAACGAAAGGCCATAAGCAGGGGCGGTGTGCCCATAAGGCCGCAAGGCCGCGCGGCCTCCCTGATATATCGTTTAAAATTTCAATTCAATTCATAAACAAAATTATTTCAATTCATATTACGTAATTATTGCGAAAATACAGTTTTAATATCCCGCTGCTTCTGACTTATTCCGTGGTCAATATTATGAAATGAATTACACCCCATACCGCATAGCACATGTACACAACGTATATAGTAGGCGCCATAAATTCTCGACCTGATGTAGAAAAAATAAAATATAACAATTTTTATTTTTTAATATAATCTCCCCTAACAATACATTTATTACAACGATCAATTAATAATTCTATACCCTTGCAAAAATAATCTAAAATTTTTCCCTCAAAATGTTGTATTAGAGATACTTGCAACTTACTATCGTCCTTAAAACGACGTCCATCGATTCCTTTTTCGATAGAGGATCACAACACAGAACCAATGTTTCATCTCCTGTGACAATGGACTCCAAAATCGGTTTCGGGTCGTCTCCACACATGTTTAAAAACGAGCGTACACATTCGACCTGACGTTCACGTTGGAGAGCGGGTTCATCCTGTATTAAAAATGGTTATGGAGAATTCGGCCAATACTTGTTCCAGAAATGTTAGACATCAATAATACCATTCCTTCAATGATTGACATGTTTTAAGGCGTTATTGGTTCAATTGGCCGACCGGGGCGCTCATCATCTTCAAGGGACTCTTGTCCCAAACAAAAACGTTTTGCCCACTTTTTTACAGTGGAATATGAAGGAGATAAATCACCATAAACGCCGTCTTAACGTTGTTTAATGTGACTAGGCCTATGTCCTTCTTTTGTTAAAAATTTACTGACCGGGCGATATTCAATTTTCGTTACTTGAGACATTTTCATGCACTAGTCGCGTTGTCTGGCTGGCTACTCTTCGAGCCGTAATATACATTGTTATGTTCAATATTTACATCGGAAATCAGCTGTCAATCTCAAACGTATAGGGAATTCTAGATAGCCACCCGATACTAATGAAATTCCCTCTAGCGGAGAAAAAGATAATTTCGAAACAAAAAGCTTTTAAATGACATACGCAAAAAGTACGGAACTGCATGGACGGCTGAGTGTTCTATTTTTACGAAAATTAATGGTAGCTTCTCTTTGCTATCAACGCGTTTGAGTCTTTGTTATAATTTTATTAGAGCTCATCTATTGTACTTTGAATTATTTATATGTTCACTATTAGTTATTACGCCCTGCTTCAATCTTGTCAAATATACCATTACTGTTATTTTTTTACTAACTTTCATTAACTAAAAATGAATTTCTCGAAAGAAGTTTGATAGACGGTTTCTTTTGCTTGAACATAATCTATCTTTGTGTAAAGCAGGAAACATTGATGATAATTGGTATGCCTTTATAACAATTTTAAACCCACAATGACAGAACTGTGTACGATAATATTGACGCTTTCGTATCAATTAAATCTAGAACATTGGTAAATTAACCATCATATTAGTAGACGTTGGAATATACATAGTACATGAATTGAGAATCATATATTAGATCACCTTCGGAATTACAATATTTTCATAAGTAATACCAAATTAAAAGTCTACTTTTGTACATTTTGAAGATAATTCTGAAAGAAATAATTTGTATTATGTACGGTTTCTTATTACTTGAACATAATCCAAACAATTTGCGTAAAAGAAAACAATTGAGTGGAGGTAATTGGTTCCATTTTTATTATCTCACAATTTTAAAAGCAAATTGAAGAAGCGTGGTACTTAATTATTGCCTTCTACGCTATACAGTGATACATATTAAGATTGTGATATCTTAGAACGTATTGGGAATAAATTTAACAATGCAATATTTTTTATGGTAAGACGATAAATGCGTGTAATATCAAAGTCAACATTTGATATTTGATTTTATTTGAAAATCATCTAGCTGTATTAGATCCCCGCATATCGGATATTACAAACGTATTTTCCATAAAAGTGCAATATCTTCGAAAATACTGCAAACAAGTACTACGTTATTGATACCATTTTGAAGATAATTTTACAAAGAAAGTGCTGGCAATATCAAAAAATATAGGTTCTACATAAGAAATCGAAAAAAAAGCGTTTGAATTTCGATAACTGTTGCACGACATATTTAGCATCCTGTATATATTTTTACATTGTACCACCTTGAAATATATAAAGTGTTAGCCCTTAAATTGGTAGCAAAAGAGCAACTCGCGACACTATGTCAGTTTTCAGGCTGTCCTGAAATGTTAAATTTTTTTTTAACCAAAAGTAATTATCGAAAGTGCACATAACCATATATCACCGCAAAAGTAATTTATGTGGCTATCAAAAGGATCAATGAAAAATATAGCAAACCGTTTAAAATAAAAAAGTTGATGGCGGTTGCCGAAATTTGAAACATCCTGTATATTTGTAGATAATTTTACAACATACGCCGTGATATTCTATATATGCACAATAAAACTCATTTCTCCATCTTTGATACCTCTTTGATCACCCGGTATATATATTTGTTATAGAGTAATATGTATTTTGTCATGTGAGAATAACACTAAAATAAAGAAACATGCAGAATCTCGTGGTCACATTGATGCCTGTATGGCATTTGCTTTACTCAGTAAAACAAATATTCTGATAGAGCTCAGTTCTGCTTATCGACAACATATTGTCGATTATAACGAGAAAGATAGGAGCCTAATATATTTGTAATGGTATTGAGTTGTATAGAAGGATTGAAGTAAAGTTGTTACAGTTTAGCATTTTGTCAGTGTTTTCATTTATTTGCACCATATTTGCATCATATTTGCATATAATAATCACAACATGTTATTGGTCCTTCGAGCCGGATGGAGTTGACAGTGCCTAGCATCTAGAAAAGTGAGTAGCATTCCAAATTATTTTACATATATTTATTTCCTTTGTCCATCTTATGTTCCCTATTTTACACGCATATAACAACATTTAAAATGTCTATCGATCAGAAAATACATGATTAAAGAGGAAATTAGCCACACTGAAAGGGAAAGCAACTAGATTTAAGAAACATTTGGATGGGTTATCAAACAAATATTGCTTGCGATTTAAATGGATCTCGCAACATAAGAATTCGTGAAAGATTGGAACATTAACTGTCAACGAACTGGAAATTGTAGAACTAGTCATTTTGAAGATTGTGCAAAGGAAAGGTTTTCAAGATGACATCATACACACTACAAAAACAGGTCTAAGAAACGAAGTTAGCTAACTTTAAATCCATTCCTGGATGAAAATGATTTAATTAGAGTAGGAGGCCGTTTGAAGAATGCTAATATTCCGTTCGAACAGAGACATCCAATATTGCTACCCAACAAGCATCATGTCACTAAAATCCTTATGGAATCCTTATGTTCGACACCTGCATGTTAGGCCACAAACAAAACCTTTTGTCACCCTTGAGGCTACGTGTGTTAGGTGTTATAGAGCAAATCAAAGATTCACAAATCAAGTAATGAGTAATTTACCTGGCTCTCGCCTGCAACCAACGAGACCATCTTTAACTTGCGAAGTTGATTTTGATGGACCATTCACGATACGGGAAAGTCTTCGACGTGGAAGAATGGTCTCCATAAAATGTTACATGGCAGTGTTTGTATGTTTTTCAAGTAAGGCAGTACACATTGAGCTGGTGAGTGATCTTACATCAGATATCTTTGTAGCCCCTGTACGCAAATTCGTGTCCCGGCGAGGTCTCCGATAATGCGACTAACTTCGTTGCAGCACAGCGCGATTTGAGGGAACTTTTTCAAAGCTTACCGGTAGACTTTTAGAACTAACTCTTACTTGTATAGGCTTACTGTATTAAAACATTTGCTATCAAAATACACGTGCATCATTCAATCCTCTGCGTACACTTTTCCGTTATTCCATTTTCTCCATTGCTTCTCCATACACTGCCCACTTTCTTTTATGTTTAGAAGATATATTGGTTACCAGTTTGTATATTAGCGATATCAGCCGAGAAACAAATAGCGGGGTGAGGTAAAGAAGCACTCGGAGCTACACTGATGACGCCGGGTAGGCAGAAATATGTCCTTTGTCTAGTGGTTTCTCTTCTCATATTGCTTTTGCCGGGAGTGATTCCATCAATATCAAAAGCTGTATTAGCATTGTTTTTGGATTTTTTTTTGCAATTTTTTTATGTGAGCTTTCATGTTTGTAAGATATTTTTTCCAAACAGTGGAAGATAAAACGTAATTACAGTTCTATAATTAACTTAATTTTGGAGGATACTATGATATAGGGCATTCACAATTTTTGCGAAGATATTGGCACCCTAAATATCAAAGGGCAAGTACTTCCAGCACTTAGTGCATTGCGTACCTACACTCTTCAGTTCGTTCAAAGAAGTTTTCTTCAGGAAATCGGATTAGGCATGCTCGCAAAATTATATTACGTCAGAACCAAATGTGGTCTTTACGAACTTGTACATTTGAACTTTGATTTCCACATAAAACATGGCACATGTAACATCTTTCAAAGAACACTTTCAACATTTCCTTAGCTCCAGTCTATTTACACTTTTCAATAAAAATCAAAACAGGTATAACTTGAGTGAATGTCACCTACAAGCCTTTAAGCGCCTGAAACGCCAGCCTTCCGGGCGACAAATCCAATTAACGGTCGCCCCAAGGGCCATCAACCGCCCCACTTTCAATGTAAATCAATGTCGGGTGGATTGAAGTTTTTTTTTCTTTGAAATAAACTGCAAGAGCTGACGAAGATGACGAGATAAATGAGGGGTTAGCTAGAGGAAGTAGGGTGATGACAGACGCATTGGTACCTATGGTAGACGAGAAAAAGAGGAAGTAAGAGGAAAAAATAATTAACTTATATGGATTCAATATTGACGAGCGGAGAATTTAGCACGATCCACAGCTCCAATCCAGCTCGTCAACTCTTGAAAATAATTCGCGAAATAAGTTTTTAAAAATTCTTCTTGCCTTATCACCGCGCAGTCGACACATAAAATATCCGCGCAGAGAAAGCGCGTTGATAATTATAAAGTAAGTAAGCAGCAATATAATCAAATATATCTTTCCAAAAACTTTTTATTAGAAATGTATTTTCCCAAAACCTTCTTGCTTTAAAGCAGTGTTTCTTAACCTCTCAAGTAGTGCTATCCCTTTTGCCCACCCGGGAGCAGCGCATAGCTTGTTATAATTTTTATTGCTCCGCGAGAATCACTGCTTAAATGGCCATAAATTAAGTTTTTAATGACACTCGCAGTGTTGGAACATATCTCTGTAGGTATATTTCTTTTTTGGTCGACTTGTGAATTCGAAATTTCGTAATTTCTCTTCACTAATCACACCTATCACGAGAACCACTCTTAAACTCGTCTATCTTCTACAACTAGCGCTAAAGTTGTCGTTTGTCTTAGAACCCAAAAATAACTTACTTAAACCAGCAATAACTTATGACTCGATATCTATTTATCTAAATGTTTATTGTTCTTAGTATAAAATGACATAACTTAATTTATATAAATGACTTCAAATTGTCACATTCGGCGTCAAAAGAGCGTCGCGGTTGATCATGTCGCAATACATGTGGCTGAACAATACTAGTCACGCGCTAATCATCCCAATTATAGTCGCATTATTTTTAATATTACAGTATGAATTACTGCAAAATCCGAGATTAATTCATTAATGAATCCATCACCAAAACTAGGCGTACTGTACGTACGTATATAGAAAGCAGCTACGTATAAATGTACGATACGCCCGGATACTTTCGTAGTCGACTACACATCCTTGTTCTCCCATCTTCGCGCAAGGCTACGGAAAAGAGACGGAGCCAGGAGGATAGCGGAATCTATTTCTCTGCGGTCTATCATGGATTCGGATTCATTGGCTAATCAATCACCGGGTTCTTCCTAAATTGTAATTGACTGTCAATTACCGCTGATGAAGCAGCTCGGTTACTTGCTAGACCCACACCACACACTTCATTCGACATCTGAAAGAATGTGAACCAATTATGTTCGTCACGGGTAATCTTTTCTTTGTCTTTTACATCGACCATCCGTTCCTCCCTTTTTATTGTCCCTCTCTCTGTAAGAGATTTAAGTACTATGAGAGATATGTTGCAAAATGCATCCTTTAAACACATCACCAGGATTCTTGTAAGAAAGAATTCATGTAGAATGTGAAACAGCCGTCTGTTACTCGAATAGAAGGATGTAATTTTTGAAGTAATAAATAAAAGGAATATTTATGTGAGTGAACTGCTTCTAGTATTTTGAATAGTTTACACAAAATACTTTATTTTGATAAAAAATGTTTGACATGACTTCTCATATCCAAAGAATTTAATAGAATTGCTTCTCATAAAGCAATATTATCTCAGTACGAACGATAATAAATGGAACAAATAATGGGAACAGCAGCAACAAAATCACAAAAACAAAGGACTACCTTTTGGAATTCTAAGCTTTCGCATATTTAACCTTTAACTCGAAGGATCTCTTCCTAGTCTATAATTAGAAGTATGTACCTGTGAGACATTGAATGCAAAACTATGCAAAAAGGTTTCTGACAGAAAACAGAATATACAATATTAGTTTATCACATTTAACTGGGGCACTGAAGAAATCACTACGCTATTCAAAGTATGTGCATTGTAGTCACTGCATCCTTTCGGAATAGTACTGTCTCGTTCATAAGATACTGTACAATTAGATGACGCTAATCTGATGTGTGTATATTTTGACTATTTTAGGGTACTCAGAGGTTGAGCGGTTTTCTAAAGCAACGACAATAGTAGTAAAATTCGGCAATTTCACGAACAGCGTCCAGATATCCCAGAACTCTTACAGCCAGTTTTGACCTGATGAGGAACGTGGTTCGAAGCTGCGTTTTATTATTTTCAATGTTTCCATCCACTCTGGTCCCTGGCACAATTTGGGTAAAAAAAGAATGTGCTACCACAAACAATAAAATTGAATGTCAAACATAAAATTGAAATTGATTAAAAAATTTTTAAATAATCCCAAGTAATAGTGAATGCTGCCAAGATTAAAAGGCCCTTCATTCATTATCCAATCCTGAAAAATATACGAAAGGTAAAAACCTTAATACGAGAAATGTGTCTGTATTGGAGTAAAATTTAACAGTGTCTCACAAAAGCTATAGATTTGGCTAGATTAAAACAGATTCATAATAACCTGCTTTTCCCAAATACGTCTGCGTTTTAAAAGACTTTAAAATTACGAAAAACCTGCTTTTTACTGTTCAACGGACATTTCGTTTGCAAACAAGGTTTAAAAACGTGAAACCTTGACTGTTTTGGGATGTTTATCACACACTTCGAATTTTAATATTGACTAGGTAAGTGTTTCTCGATATGTATTATGTTAAAGTATAACTTGTAAATTCCTAGTCGCATTTCGGACGCCTAGGATAGGATACCAAACTTCCAGGAAACAAGAAAGTATCATTATAAAGGCACTTAATTAAAATGTTAGGTTAAAATTGTTATCAAATTAAAATTACTAATTAATTAGTAGAAAGCAAATTCTGTAAACATTAAAACGATCAATCTGGTATGAACTACAAATATTGGACTTTATTACATTAATACGAGGGTAAGTCAAAAATTACTTACGCTTTTAGTTCTACAACTCTACTAAACAAAAAAGGTGTCAACGATACTTATTTTTCGTAAGTCTCCACCTTTGCGATCCCTTGGTCCACGGCCACAACTTCCGTTGCCTTCCTGGTAGAAGGTTTTTCAGTTGTCTAAGCCCCCGCATCCCAACGTTGTTCTAGGCAGATCGACGCCTCCAAAGCTTCCTTGAGCGGTCCAAAGAGATGAAGGTCTCAGGGGGGGGGATCGGGGCTGCGGGGGGTGTTCCAGGTCTCAAAGCCCAACCTGTTGAAGTTTCTGTGGTGTTATGGCCTGTGCGGACGGGGGTTGTCTTGGGAAAACAAAATTTTTTTTTTGAGAGTAGACCACGGGGTTTTTTTTCGAAATTTCTGGTTTTCCTTCTTCGCCAACAAATCACTTTAAACCCCGCACTATTTAGTTCCCCCTGTCCAAATAGTCGTCCAGTACAGGCCTTTTTCGTCACAAAACACGGTTAGCTCACCCTTCCCCCCGATGGGGAAGGTCTTGAATTTTTTTTTGTGCTAGGGGATCCTGGGTGTTTCCATTCCATACTCTGGCATTTTAAATTTGGGCTCGTAGTGATGAAAACCCCGTTTTCATCACGGGCACTTTTTTGCTTAAAAACGCGTCGCCTTCCCCGTTGAAACTATCCTAAACGTTTGGAATATCCAAAATTTGGGTTTTTTTTTCTGCGGTAAGCATTCCTGTACCCTCGCGCACACACTTTAAAAGAAATTTGGGTTCATCGTGAATTTTAGGGGTAATTTTATAGGGGAAAACCCTGACTGTGTTTTTTAAAAAAATGCAACCCCCCCTTGGCAACTCGCCTATTTGCTGTAACCATCTCTCGAGCTTGCTAAATGTTGTCGTCAGTGGTCGAGGTCGACGGCCGTCCAGCTCCCTCTTTTTGTGTTACGCTCGTGCGGCCACTTTGAAACATTTCGATCCACAAAGAAAACGCTTTTACGAGATAAAGCACTGTCCCGGTATTCTGACAAAAGTCTCCGGTGAATTTCAGCACCTTTCACACCCTCTGACCACGAAAATCGGATTACTGCTCGTTGTTCCTCTTTGCTTATGCTGTTGTAGCTAGCAGACAAATGACGCGATCGTGGCTAAATTCCGCACACATGACCACAGGGGCGCCAACTCAACGCATGCGCAAGCGGCCGCCACTACGATAACCTTCAAAGCTTGTTATGGCGAAAGTGTAGATAATATTTGACTTACCATCGTATAATCATAACACTGCTATGGAACTTGTTTACCTTTATTGTAACATCCGAAAGTAGTCATATATATCCTTACAAACAATGTAAAAATAAATTTAGGAATTATAATTTGCAAGAACACGATACTCCTACTTAATAACTAACAAGGGAACATTCCAAGTAGTCCAAGGATGTTCGAAAGTATTTTCGTTAACAATCTCGTTTTAAGAAGGTGAAACTACCCCTGAAAGTTTAGTAGATTTTCGGTTTTCTTAAAATAACTCAACAATGGCTGGAACAAAAACATCACAACTATATATCAAAATAATCGTCCCATCGAGCTCTATCACATATATGAAAATAGCATCCTAGTTCCATTAAAAAAAAATTATGGTGCCCTCCCCCACCCCTTCGATAAGGAGCGTATTCAAATCCCACGTTATGTATGTTACGGAGCTCTTCGAACGGTATAAAAGTTATATTTTGTTTGATGTAATGTAGGTATAAAAAAAAGAAATAGGGAGAATAATGTTTTATACATTAATATATAAAACTAAAAGACATATAAAATACATGTCACATGGCATATTTCCTAAAATATAACTTATGTATACATGTATGCGTATATACAAATAATTATTTAATCTGCACGGTCTTAAAAATGCTTAAAATTTAAAAAACGGTTACACCAGGAACACCGTATCATAGCACGGGAACCACATATGCCACATCGCGAGAACTTGAAAATCTTCTGTGAATGCAAAATTTACAGGATTATCGAAATGATCTAGGTGGTTCTCAATATAACTACTTTTGTACCAGGCATAAGCAAATAAATCATGATATTTTCTAGAAGATAATTGGTTTTGCATTAAACATTGTAATTTAATAATGTTGTTACCCGAATGCAAATTAATATCGTAATTGTGTAAGAGGACCATATTCGAAAATTTCATAAAATCTTTCCAAGCACGAAATCCAAAGACGTCCAATGGTTGTATCATGCCACTAGTTTTCTACTTGAAAGCATTTAAGCAATCTTTACTTTAAAGATGAAAAACATAATACCTATATTGGGAAAAAATCAGATAAAGAATGTATGCAGTTTGTATTTATGTGCAAATCCGGAGACTGACTGTGTTATTATATTTCAAACATATACACACTTGTAAATGATTACTAGAGCGGGCCAAGAGCGCCACGCGCCAGGTTCGCAATCAGGCTGCCGGGCGCATATATGTATGTAAACATAGGTAATTTAAATATGTAATTATTAGGACGAGGACCAAAACCACTGTCTATTACGTCGTGAAGACGCGCAAATATACACCTGCAGTTTGGGTGTTCGTTGATAAATAGGGCGTTGTTCACAGTGGGCCACTACAAAAAAAAATTCATTCATCGACGGCTACGAACTAACAGCGCGCTTATTCATTTACGGATGACGCGCTCTATTCATCAACAAATGACGAGTCTGCAGATGTTACGTTTGCACCACTTCGTGGCATACTAGAAACAAGCGTCGGTGTGCTCGCTTTAGTGATTATGTCTAACGTAACTATTAAAAATAAACGGCCATTACCTACGAAAGTTAATAAATTTCTTAGTGAATTTGTGGATTTACACTACAATGGGAGTACAATTTTCTGTAAAGTTTGTAAAAAGAAACTACTGTGCTGGAGCAAACGTGATTGTGAAAGACATATAAATAGCGCACACCACAGAAATAAAAGAAATGGTGTGTCACAACAACGTCAATTTCAATTAGAATTGCTTTTAACGTTTATGGTATGTGGTCTACCACTTCGTATACTTGATAAAAAAGCATTTCGAAAATTCTGGGGTACATACAATACCGAGTGGATACTACCATCTCGGACAGCGTTACGGAGAGATATTCCACGAATACGTGAGGACATTGAAAATCGAATTAAAGCCGAATTAAAAGATAAACAGCTGTGGCTATGTCTTGATGAGACGACAGATTGCAAAAAAAAATCTATTTTGAATATAATAGTGCGCGTATTAGATCCTATTAAACCAAATTTTGCAATTCTATTAGCCAGCAGAAGATTAAAACAGTGTACTAGTAAAGCAATTACGGCCGTAGTTCTCGAAACGTTACAAAAATTTCAAGTGTCAACCAGTCAACTGTTGTTGTTCATGAGCGATGGTGCAGCAACAATGTGTAGTGTAGGCCGTTCCCTTAAAGAAAAGTGTGAAGGACTTTTACATGTTACGTGTAAAGTCCATGCTTTACATCTTGTGGCACAAACTATTCGAGAGTGTTACCCGGAGGTGGATGCATTAATAGCAAACACAAAAAAAGTGTTTCTCAAAAGTCCTAAGAGGACTAGGGCATTCCACAGGTTATGCCCTGGTATTCGAGAACCACCACAGCCCATTCTTACGCGTTGGGAACGTGGTTAAAAGCCGCTTTTTATTATAATGAACATTTTCAAGAAGTCAAATCCGTTATTTTGCAATTCGTCCCTGCCGAAGCTAGAGCTATTAGGATGAGCCAGAAGGGTTTTCTCGATATTTCTGTTGAAACACATATAAAGAATATTAGCAACAATTACAAAGGGTTAGTAGACGCGATAGAAAATTTGCAAAATTCTGGATTGTCGTTGGTAGAATCAGTGCAAGTCGTGGACGAAGTTAGTACATTGTTACACAGTATAAACGATGCAACAAGTGGACGAGTTTTAGCTAAGTTCGATAGTGTTTTAAAAAAGAATCCGGACTACACGAGATTAAGACAAATGTGCGATGGGGCATCTGCAGATTCCTTGACTAAGTCTAAAGATTATTTTAATTACGCCTGTCTTACTTCGGTAGACGTGGAACGGTCGTTTTCGAAATATAAGAACATTTTTTCGTCTCGGCGAACATCTTTCACCGAGGCAAATGTGGAAACTTATCTGATGGTGCAACTTTTAAACAAGCCTATCCGCATTATTAAGAAGGATAGAATTTATTTATTATATCTTTATTTACAGTTACATTATTAAGTACAACAGAATAAAAAAAGGGTTCAGTTTCTCAGTTATTTCCTTATTACATCCCATTTACAACGCATACCGTTTTCAATCAAATAAAAAATCATAATGAAAATAAAAACACCTCAGCGTGTACATATATATTATATATATCCGCTCTAATTACTAAACATTATTATTGCGTCAGCTTTTATTTTTTACTCTTGTATATTAATTTCGAAATATCACATATCTGCTGTGCCTCACATATACGCTATTTACAATAAGCGGCCGTTGCGCCTGATTCCGATTCTGTTGGATGGCGCAATTTGGCCCGCTCTAATGATTACTATCATTGAAATTTAGTAATAGTGGTAGGATTGAATTTTTTCCTTTCAGCACAGTTGTCGAGAGCTAACTAATTAGTCACCCTGTACAAGCTGGTGTAATCAATAAGCTGCAACATTAAAAATTCTATGAATGTATACACAGACCGATAATTTTCATTACTGTTTATATCACATAAACTGGACGTACCTGCGGAATATCTGAGTGCTTGCCTTAATAAACGACTTAGTTCTTTTATAAACAAGAAACGTTCAGAAAACTTCACCCTCGTATGGCAAGGAAGATGCAAACACGCGCCATTCGCGGTTGCCCCATCGGCTATAAATTTCGCGCAAAGTACATTTCCTTCGACTATTCCTATGTCAGAGGTGCACGTACTTTATGACGTACAGAGATCACTTGCTCTTAAAGATATGTACGAGTATGTGAGTAAGATATACATACATACATATACATGATGTGTGTATAGGGTATATATTATATGTATCTATGGTATTCTTGGAGATTAGATGCGGAACTTTATTTGTCGAATGGTTCGAGACGACAGAGAATTAATTCAGCTTTCTTTCTTCCTGCGCGGATCGTCATAAAATTCGTTCCTTTTTAGGATATACTCGCTTCTTTATTGATAATTATGTTTTACAGTTATAAACGGCGAAGATGCATGAGAAACCGGCGAGATGTGAATAGCTCGGATAGCTTCGAAATTGTAGATATTAAATAAGTTAGCACGAAATCAAAAACTGAGCGACATAAGTACCGCGTTCCTCGCAACACCAGTTAAAAAACTATAGTTAACGCCGTGTTAAGTATACTTTAAATACAAACTCGGATATGCTAGAAATGAAGAAAATGGCAAATAATACTTACTAACACAATTCCCTATTTGTTTGCTTTCCACTTCTTAAGAAATTAATGATTGACATCGAATATTACTGCAGTTAAAAGGGATGCAGGTTACATTATCTTTTCTTTGGAAGACTGTGGTTAAGTAAATAAGTAATGCACGTATACAGAACAGATACTGCATCAGTGAATAACACAATCAATACTTTCAATGTGCTATCGTCAGTTTTATATGCAATCTGATTAAAACTGATATAACTTAATGTTATTGTTACGTTCTCCTGGTTTGAAGAACAATGCCGCTAGTCATCTGCTTCGGTGTATCTTTCTTGCGAAGAGGGAAGATCAATTGCTTTGCTTAGATGTATAAAATATTTGCTTATTTGTTCGATAGCTCAGTACCTCTCGAAATGAAACACAGTACGTATATATAAAAATAATATTAAAACAGTTCCCCTTATTAGAACATAAAAAATATAAAAAAATATCAGTTTTCCCTCTTGTAAAATATATAAAAAATATGCGTATACCTTTATATTGTATATATATTATAATACGGTGTCCTTACTTGTTTGTTTAGATATTTTGTGGATGTATATCTATGTACATTTGTATAAATGTGTCTCAGTATATATCAAATTGCAACGTTTGTATCTGTGTCTTAAATTCGCAACGTATATTTGTATGTATGATTTTAAACGCACTTAGTACGAGTGCGAAACATTTTGTTACCTTAAATGTGTCTTCAGTATCGCAACGCTTATTTGTACATTATCGCAACGTTTGTATGCATTATACATTACTAGAGGCACCACCAAACCCTTGACGGAGCTCGAACGTCTGGTCGCGGAGGCAGTAGCTGAATAAAGCCGAATGCGACTACCCAAACATTCTAGTTATAGTAAGTATTTGCTTCGGTATCTTTCTTGTATGTATGCTCCGTCTCATTACTACCTCCCTATAGTAGCAGAGATTCCAAAGACCAAGCATCGTGCGGGTCCGAGCGCTACACTGTGCGTAGGCGAAGGAGCGACGGATGGCAATCGTGACACTTCGGACACTACGTTCTCCGACGAAGTTCCGGCACTCCGAGATATACGTGCTTCACAAGAAACTTGAGGATAACTCGTTGTTCGATCTGAACACTGC
The DNA here is from genome assembly GCA_029619315.2 of Dynastes maya. NCBI lineage: Eukaryota > Metazoa > Arthropoda > Insecta > Coleoptera > Scarabaeidae > Dynastes > Dynastes maya. Next base: position 38,183,933 of record JAROYE020000004.1, read on the forward strand.
ATTTTTGCGCCGCGACGCTAGCGCAAGGACTTGAACGAACGATTGCTACAGCGAGACTGAGCAACGTACAACCGTGCCCATCGAGCTCAGGGTGGGGGAAGCATCTACAAGCACAGACATGTTCAAACCTGCCGTGGCGTGCTCGCTGTTTGCCGATAGTAGCACCAGTCCGGTTATTTAATTGCCACACCTCGTAATTGGCGATTTCTTCCAGTTTAGGTCCGAAGCATTCCAAAAAGATTTGGAAAGAACTGCTTGGATTGATATTATATATCCTTATGATGTAAATGATAAACTACAGTTCTTTAATATAAACTTATTGTATCTGTATGACCTACATGTTCCTGAAAAAATTATTAGGATATCGCGCCCCTGTGCGCCTTGGTTGACACCGACAGTCAGGGCCATGATGGATACCTGTGATGATGCGCTGAAACAATTTAAGAGAACAAGGACACCTTAAGATTGGTATTATTATAAAACGATTCGCAACTGTGTCACTTCGGTAATACGTATGGAACAAAAGATATATCTAAATTCTAAATTTCATAATGCTAACTCTAAGAAACTCTGGCGGTGTTTTAATAGTACTCTCTCCTTCAAACCAAAGACTAATATTCCACAGCATTTGTCAGACGTGGAGCAACCTAATGACTACTTCATCAATTCCATTCCATTACCATGGACAATAATTTAATTGAATATTATCAGAATAATAAATTACTCAATGTTTGTGAACGTTTCCATTTTAAAACTATTACGGAAACTAATGTTCTAAAAGTTGTCTCGGGTATCCATTCTGGCGCTGTGGGTGAAGGTGTGGGAATTAATCTTTTAAAAATGAGTTTTCCTTGCCTGGCGAAGTTTGAAATACATATTATAAATTATTGCCTTTCAGAGAATGTTTTTCTTGATTGTTGGAAACTGGCATTAGTTACGCCTATACCTAAAATTGCTAAACCTGCTGAATATAAAAATTTGAGACCAATAAGCATATTACCTGCGCTTTCGAAAGTTTTAGAGAATGTAGTTGATGTTCAAATTCGTGCGCATCTGGATGCCTACAACATTTTACCTGCCACCCAGTCGGGATTTAGAGCTGGCCACGGCTGCAATACTGCACTATTAGATATTACAGACGATATTATCAGGGGAATTGATGGCAGCGGAATAACGTTGCTAGTCGTTTTAAATTATTCTAAAGCATTTTATATGGTTAATCATGATATCTTGTTAGCTGTTTTGGATTACATTGGCATGAGTGAAGGAGTAATTACATTTTTTAAGCAATATTTACGGAATAGGAAATAACAAATTAAGATTTCAAATAATATTTCATCTGCAAAACCCTTGACTTCGGGTGTTCCACAGGGCAGTGTATGTGGCCCCTTATTGTATATAATTTATACATTTGGATTTTTGAACTATATTAAACATTGTAAATTTCATGCTTATGCGGATGATAGCCAATTGCACTTTACATTTCATTATACCGATGCTGCTCATGCCAATGCGATCATTAATCAGGATATTCACTCACTTCTTGGCGCTTCAACTTCGCACAGCCTTGAAGTCAATGGTAACAAATCTGTCGCCATCCTTTTCGGTAATAAAAATAAAATTTAGGAAATACCATTAATTAGTATTAAGATTGGTAGTTGTACTTTGCGTGTTGTAAGTTGTGAAAAGAGTCTGGGTCCCTGGTTGGATAGCGAATTAGGATTTGATACACATGTCAATAAATTTATTCAAAGGTCATACGGTATACTTTGGATTTTATACTCGTATCGCCACATACTTTCTGAAAAAAATAAGCTTACTCTTACCAATTCGTTAATTTTATCTCTCTTTAATCACTGTGATTTAGTAGCGGTGTTAGGATGATGATCCAGTAAGTTCAAAATTCCTGCCTGCGCTTTTGCTATGGTATTCGTAAATTCGAGCGTACTTCATATAAGCTGGGGGAGTGTGGGTGGCTTAACATGTCGAATCGCCGTAGATTACGCTCTGCAGTTTTATTTTACAAAATCATAGCTACAAAATAGCTTGCATATTTGTATAATAAAATTACCTATCGTACGGACATTCACAATATTAATACTCGGCATAAAAATGTCATAACTGTACCACTCCACAGAACTGCTGCATATCAAAAAGGTTTCACGTACGATATTGCTTCATTTTGGAACAACCTTCCTATACATTTCAAGTCACTTATTGTAGCAACTTTCAAGAGTAGATATAAACAATACCTGTACCAGCGTCAACAGTGCGAAAATTGACTTCCCTATTTTTTTTTTTAGTTTATGGGTGGTATATGAATTGTTTATTATCGATGTGAACTATTAAATAAGTAATGTACAAGATGTTCAATGTACGTAGTAAGCCGTTTTCTTTTGTAAACGTTTCTAAATATACGTATGTTACGGTCGGATTCAAAAACAGACATATCTGAATCCGACCTTTTAACCTTATACTAATATTTATATAAACATTTCTACTTGTATATGTTGAGGTTAATAAATGCATTATTATATTACGCAAGATAGGAAATATACCTTCTTCGCACGCAAACCGCCTGACATCTGCTTACGAAAAAACCTGAATATATATTACAAATGGAAAAAACTGCGTTACTCTGATTACCACAATTGTAGCAGTGCGTTCTTCTCTGCGGTATGAAAACTGTTACGGTATATTTAATAACAGCATAAATTCACTAATTAAAGGCTAAATATGGAGAAGCCTATGCGTGCATACCGGTAGCATAAAAACGTAATTGCATTGAACCAAATTAAACTTCGATTACATGGCATTCCGCTATTAATCGCGGAATAAATACTCGGGAAATTTATGGTTATAGAGATCTATTACAGAGATGTAACCACATATATTAATTAATCAGTAATTAATAACTTTCCTGAATACAGCCTGAAGCAATTTAATCATATTACAAAAATAACCTTCATTCCGTATCTTTAGCCCATGGGTTAGCTTGACAATAGTACACAAGGCACAAAAAATACCTCAGTGTACTGCACGAAAGAACTGCCATTCTTAAGCGCGCAAGGGCTAAATCATGAAAGATGTATTTCTAAATAATTTGGCATTTACTAACATTCAAAAGAGTCCAAAACGCAATGTGCTTTAGTTATATTTTTAAGAGAACGGTAGCTATAGTTACATGAAAAAAATTCAGGAAATAGTGAAATCAAGAAAACCTTCACATTCAGAACTCTGGCAGGTTACACTTATTTAAACTAAACTATTAAGATGTAGACAACGCATGATTATTGCGTAAATTGTAACGAAATAAAGAGAAGATGAAAATAGAAAGTTTCCGTCTTCGTAAGATGATCTTCCAATGTCCAGGAGCCAAAATGTGATAGAGATTTTCTAAAAGGTATAACTTCTAATGTGCGTAGCTAAGTTGCTTGCAAACTCACAGCAGAAGGGATCCAAAACAACTCAAAAAAATCACGTCTACAACTAAGTAGAATTGAAAAGACAAAGAGAAAACGATTGCATTCAAGATGGTCTGCGTCAAAGAAAAGTGCAACTCGCAGCAAGAATGCAAGACCCAAACAAACTAAAAATAACAATCATTTGCTAAGATGTTTACTATATAAGATATGAAAAGGAAGGTGCAGGGAACAGGACACTGTTGTATGTTGGAAACTTAAAAGGGAGATGCAAGAGCATAATATGATACAATAAAAATAATACGGGAAATGCTCCACTTACGTTATGAATCAAAAAGTAATGATGTAATAATATCGTTAGAAAGTACAGATCCAAACAGCAAAAGAATTGGTTTAGTTCTTTATTCATTCTCATGGTACCTAACAGTACAGAACACGCTAATAAATACAAAAGAATGGTAACACGAACCTATTTCAGTAATACGTTATAATTGAAAAAGATTTTTGGACTATAAAAAGAAGGTAATAAATAATACTAATTCTAATTTGTAGTTAAACTGTCGATCATTCAAAATTTTATAATTTTACGAGTATATAAACTCCTGGACAAAATTAACGCACCACTAACATTTTTCAAAAACATTCAGGGATAGTGATATTTTTTAATCTGCTAACTATTTTACAAGTAGGCTTTGGACTTGCTCTGACATTTCAAGCATACACTGTTTTGTTTTAAAATTGCAAATGTTAATTAATCACGCTTAACCGTCATTGATTTAAAATCCCTTCAGAAACTGCTGTTTAAGGCAAGTTATTAAGCTAATTTTTGTTATTGATTACATCATACGTACTTTAAAGTTCATCTACGAGCGTTTCAAAGTAGGAAAATGAATCACCAAAGAAATTTATCGGTAGAGAAGGTAGTACGGGCATCAATTCCGCTGGATGAGGGGTACTCGATGAGTTGTGTTGCCAGTGCGTTAGGAAGAAATCATTCCAACATAAGTTGCACGGCTAGACAACTTAACGAAACAGGATATTATATTCGAAGGCCAAAGCCAGAGCGAAAATAATGTACCAATCAAAGGGATGACCGTTTTCTGAGACAATCCGCTCTTAGAAACCGGTGAATCACTAGTAATATGTTAAAAAATGAGTTATCAGCGGTTCTTAACGTTGTAATATCGTCTCGAACAATCAAAAAATAATCAAATGAAGACCAATTAAGGAGCAGAAGACTGGCAAATAATCAGAGAGGACAAAATTCAAAGAATGCATTTTGCCAGAAATCAACAACATTGGTCTGTTAATAAATTGAAAAAGGTTTTGTTCTCTGACTAAACGAGGGTTAACTTAAAATCTCCTGACGGACGTGAGCGTGTCCGGCGAAGGGAAGGAGAGAGATTTGCAAGTTGCAACATTTCTCCAAGGGCATCGTTTGGTGGCGGCCCTGTAATGTTTTGGGGTGGCATCTGCTTCGGTGCTCATACAGAGTTGGTTCCTATACACATGAGATCTACGAATGCGGATTATTACCTGGAAAACATCGTACTTTAACACGTAATGCTATTTGCTCATTTTGTTGGTCCCAATTTTTTATTCATGCAAGACAATGAGCGTCCCAACGTGGCTGGACAGCTTATTGACAGCCTGCATGTTGTTGATATTCCATTACTGGAACAGCCACTTAACAGTCCCGACTTCAATCCCGTTAAGAATTTATGGGACCATCTTAAAAAGAAGGTCCAAGGTCGTAGACTCCCACCTGCCAACCACAATCAACTGGTGGATGCAGTAATAGAAGAATGGGAGAATACTCCTCAGGATACCATTGAAAATTTAATCGCTAGCATGCTAAAGTATATGAATGCGGTAATCAGGAATAGAGGAGGACCTATATGGTACTAACGTCACACTGGACCCATTAATTCCACTGCTTTTGATTTTTTTAGTTTTTCATTTTGATTTTCGTTTTTATATCTCACTCATTTTCAACAAAAGAAGTGTTTAATGATTTAAAATCAGGTAATGTTTCGCTGATTTCTTTCTAAAATGATTGTATAAACCCAATTTGTAAGTTTTCATTACAATTCAGTTTAATTTTATTTTCATTGGTGTAATTATTTAAGTTGAATGAGGTGGCGCGTTAATTTTGTCCAGGAGCTTAATTATTATAGATCTCTATTGTAAAACAAAATTTTTTTTTAACTACTGTCACATTAGGCCTTGGTGAGTAGGTTCAAATTAACTAAAAAAGGCGTCGTAGTTGGCAAGTGTGCGTAAATTTTGGTTGATGTCGTTGCAAGTGTCTTTACTTTTTAGATTGAATATGCTTAGGATACAACGTACAACAAATAATCAGTGAATATCACAACCGTTACCTAAACCACTAGCCCATAGCGGAAGCGGGCCTCCATGAATGGCTGATACGCACTTAAACATACGAATATGCTCACTCAAGAGGCGACCACTCGCAAAGTGTACCAGAACGAAACGATCTTAGTAGTAATCCACGCGTGTCTTCCAATTTAGATGATCGTCAATTTTTAATCCAAGAAAACGTAGTATGACTATTTGAAGTAACTTTTTCGTATTTGTAATGTATGATAAGTGGATGTGTTTCTGTTGCGAATTTAATTAAATTGTGCTCAATTTTAAGTTACAAAGTTCAAACCAGCTTATATTTATATTTAGCGATTATATAATTTTATTTTCCAGGTTGTCTAGATAACTGACACACTGTACGCGAAAAGTACGGCATATTCTTGTATGCCTGGCATTCCGTTCAAGCAGATAAGTAGTCTAGGCAAATAGCGGTAACAGTCAGTGTGTTATATGTGGTGCGGAGTCGGCGATTATTTATTTCATGCGTTCACAGCGTCAGTACTAAATCGATGCTGTATGCGAGTAGTTATGTGTATATGTAGGCTGTCGTAACTTATTTCGTAATTGTACGCTTATGTTTGCTTTAAAAATATCGCAGTTAGGTACGTTGCGAAAACGATCAATGGCAGACACAGTTAGAAACTTTATAGTGGACATGCCAGACTTAATTTTTGATGGCGCTAAAATTCAATGTCTACGAGGCGTGTCCGGGAACAAGGGTACACTCCTGTACATATGCATGATATCGCGTGATTTCAACGCTCCAGTCAAGTCGTCCTATATATTGTGTCATCTTTTCACTCAATGTTAGTGCGTCGTTTATTTTGTTCCGGTCAGTACTTTGGAAATTATTGCGATAATAATGGAAACTCCTCTGTCAAAATGCGTCCCACTGAAAGTTCGTGCAATCATTCGCTACATTTCTGTGACAATGAAGGAATCGCAGTTCACCGAAGAATTTCCGAAGTTTATGGCAAGGTTATGTCACGCAAGCAAGTGTCGGTTTGGTGTTCAGAGTTTCGAAACGGTCGGATAAACTTAGATGATTTTCCAAGATCTGGAAGACCGAGAACGTCTCTGACGGACCGAAACATCCAGCGGGTTCAAGAACTCATCATCATCGACAGACGTTTGACAATTCGAGAAATGGCATCCGAACTGTACATTCCGAAGACGGTAATCCACGACATTGTTCACAACAAGCTTGACCACCGAAAAGTCTCTGCACGGTGGGTGCCTAAGCAACTCACGGATGCGCATAAGGAAGCGAGACTTGCATGCTCTTTGGAAAACCTGCAACGTTACCATAACGACCCCTCGTTTCTTATGGATATTGTAACCGGAGATGAGACGTGGGTTCATCACACCACGCCTGAGAGCACAGTTCAAGGTATGGCATAGAAGCATCCCGACAGTCCACCTCCCAAGAAATTTCGCGTTACTCCATCGGCTAAATAAGTCCTTGCAACAGTTTTTTGGGATTAGCGAAACTGTAAATGCAGCAGCATACTGCGAAACCCTCGATAAATTACCGGAAGCGATTCGACGAAAGAGGCCTGGTCTACTTAGTCACGGAGTCAAGTTTCTTCGTGACAACGCAATGCCTCACACCGCCAGAATCACCACGGATAAGCTTCGTCATTTCGTATGGCAAGTCATCACCCACCCAGCTGACAGTCCGGACTTGTCTTCTGCGAATTTTCATCTTTTCCGAGACATGAAAGATTTTTTGGGGGCACAACGGTTTCGGTCGGATGAGGACATCATCCAAACCACAACACAGTAGCTGCGTCGACAGGGGCCTGAAGTTTATACCAAGGGTATATTAGACCTCGTACGCAGATGGGACAAGTGCCACAATCGGCTTGGTGACTATGTTGGAAAGTAGTTTAAGGACCGCACTTTCATCCTGTAATACGCTTTTTATTTTTTGATAAATTTATTTGTATCTTCTAAGCGAGTGTACCTTTGTTCGCGGACACGCCTCGTATATAATGCACGTGGTATATTAAATATAGTAAAACAACAATTCTATTGTGTTTGAGTATAGAGCACCATATAGAATATATTTAACACTACAAAGGCACTTCTCTTACGGTAAAAGTATTCTAGAATGTACTTCTTACCATCTATAGCAGAAGCTTCCAACGGAGGAGTCAGTGAAATTTCAAAGGGACTCGGTGATGATTGGCTTGATTTGGGGTCGATAGCCAAATGTGCAAGTTAATAACTTACTTCAGATAACAAGAAACAGGTAGAATATTTTTGGACGAGGTGATTTAAAAATTTTACTATACAATTTTAGACCAAATATTAATACATCAAGCCCAGCCATTAAATAAATTAAAATCGAACTACAATATGTTATTTTGCTTTTGAAAACTTGTTTATACTTATAACATTGAAACTGCTAATAGTACAAAAAATCATAAAATATAATAGTAATAATAATAAGGTTTATTGGCATAATTAATACATGTATACTGTACACACATGTATAGAGGCGTTTATATTCCTAAGCTAATTGTTATCCTTAAGTTGTGTATAATCAATTATTTGTATAATGAATATGTTGTATGCTGCATATCTGCTACGTTTTTTTTTAGTACAGTGTATGTGCGTACTTTTATTTCTGAGATCGTACAAATTGTCGTTTCCCTTTAAAATGTTAAAATTCATTGGATCTGCTTTTCGTATTGATGTTAATTTTCTTACAGCTAGAATAGAGTTAAAATGAGCCTTTTATTCTTCTTGAGGGTCTATCCTTCCTCTGCTCCGTGTCCTAGTAACCCTTTGTGTCTTTTCTCTTATTATTTTCTACTTCAAATGAAAGTGTTTATCTTTGGTAGGGATATGTGTCGAACAGCTGATTTGGTTAAGTTACACGAGATTGACAAATCTTAGGTGCGTTCTGTAGCTCCTTCGAGTAGCGCGTTTGTTCACATTACGGGCATGCAGCATTCCGTTGTTTTCGGTTATTTTATTGCTCCCAGCTCTTGTGTTATGCTTTGTTTTTCTCTATTTGATCATTTATATTCACTCAACCTTATTTACGTATTTCTCCATTTTAACTATTCAGTTTGGCATCTTCCGTTATCATATCTTAGCGTTTGATCCACGTAGTTCTATGACGTCTTTCTAAGTAGGGAGAATTGTATTTTCCACTGTATTATCGGCTTTTTGGTCGTTGTAGTTGAGGTGTTGTGGTAGTGTTTCCGAATTTATAGTAGCAATTAATCACGTTGAGTGGATATTTTGGAAACCTACCTGTAATTTCCGTTGCCGTTATTTGGTTTTGGTTAATTGATTGGAAATATTTGGGAGGATGGCTACGGGTAGCTGGTAAGCAGGATTGGAATACGACGTCTCTAGCATCCATCTTGGATTTGCCACATGGGGTCAAAATCTTCATTCGTCCCCCTCTCATTAATCGTTTTCCCCGTTTCAACGGTAAGCTTTCAATTTGTTTATATTTCACATTGTAATTTTGGGGTTTCGTTTATTGCTTTCTGTTTTTTTTTTTCGTTTTTCTGGGATGCATTGCTTTTGGTACCTCGTTTGTGGGTACAGCGGTTTTGGCATAATGTTTTTTTGGGGGGAAATACCTATTTCTGAATATATCGTTGTCGAAGATATCATTTGGATACCACATTTTCGAGGTAACTGTTTTGGATTACACCGTTTTTCGGAATTACCGTTTTTTAACACATCGTGCTGGCTCTACCTGTGTAAATACGATTTTGGAATCACGTTTCGATCCTATCACTGGACCACTTCGACCATACTACCAGTTAAGTTTAGAACCCCTTAGTATTAAAATTGCCCTCTCTTATTTTGAATCTTTAAATTTGACCATTAATCATTATATTCGACATTTGTTTGCTTTTAAATTCAATGCTATAAACAGTAATCATTTTCTCTTAGTTGTAATTGCATTTTGTTTGACTCTACAATTCATAATCATTTATATTATCATTTGTTACCCTTTTTTTAATTCTAGATTTACATCATTTTCAGAATTTTGATTTGTATAGAAATTTATTTTGTGTGACGTCAGGATATTTTAAGCGAGTTAATTTTTTTTTATTACCTATCTGATTTATCATTTGGTCGGTTATAAACCGGAAAGCCTTTGCCTATCTTAGGTAATAATTTCTTACAAGGAATGTTTGCATTTTGTGAGTCCGCGTTGGCCATAGCAATCGGTAATTTTCTTAACTTTATTATTATTACTTTTGATAAGTTTTAATCAGAGTAGTACTCGGGCCCAATTTGGTTACGCATATATACATTTCTTTATGAAATACTGACTTGCGCTTTTTTTTGCAATCGTTACTCTATGTGTGAGATTAAAGAAGTTTACTCCTTCAACGTTAAATTTGTGGGTTTTATTTTTTTTAACTCAATTCAAATTTTCCTTTTTCCCATATAATTTTTGATCACCATCGCGTGGGTTCCTGTTTGCCCCGGCGCCTGACAGGGTTATTTCAAACAGGTGGCGCCTTCATAAAGTTATATTGTCTTGGTGAGTGTATTGACCCACTCCCTCGCCGACGAGCAGGCTGGCACCCTGAATGAGGGATTCGCTATTTATAAAATTATTAAATTACGGGGGAAGGTTGTTTGCGTATCCTTTCGCTATTTTAGTTTCTTTTTTTTTATTTGCTTTTTTTTGCAATTTCAAGGCGTTAAAACGTAGCATATCATAGAAAGATATGAAGGGGCGGGGTCGATGAAGAAAGCCATTCTTTTGATAGGAGTCCATACAAAAAGAAGCTGCAAATCCCCGATTTAGAGTATCACATGGATCCTAATCTTAATTTAGCCGATTAATTCTCAATTGCGAACAAAAGTCAATGTGCATCGTCGTCAGAGGCTGAAACGTCATTTGGTATGGAAAAAATGTCCGTATAGAAGTGCAGAACACATTTTGCCATCTAATACCTTACTCAGTGAAAATATACCAGAATTTCTACAAGCAATTTAAATTGTTTTTCTGGATTATAGGAGGCATAGCTGTCACACTGAGTTTATTATTTATGCGACGCGTATATTGTTATCGCGCTACTTTTTCAGCAGAGCCCATTGCGCCACGTAATTGTTTCCATAAAAATTATCACTATAGCGTCGAAATAAAACCGAACACCCATTACTGCAACATAATTTTGCAGCGCCGCATTAAAAACCTAAACGTAATTGCGGAGTAAAACCCGGTCAAATGATCAAAGACGCGTACTATTTTATCGTCACAGTAAAGACAGTGGCGTCGTAAACCTCCATTCTGCCGACATTAAAAATGTGATTCGCCCTCGCTTTACGTGACATTAGGGTTAATCCGAACGCGTCCCCGCTCGCTATCCGGCTCGCACTCGTATTATCGTCGATATAACGCTGAAAGATAGATAGATATATGCCAGGGGTAGATTTATAGCCACAGTCGTCGCGTATTTTCATTTATGGCCACATAGAGTTGGGTACCTGTATGTATATAGGTACTACGCTGGAGAGGGCTATAAATTATAGCAAAACATTTCATATTATCCTGACAATTTTAATATATAATACACGCCGTGCGTTCGTAGAGATCGTATATGATTATGCAATATACGTATGTGTGTATCTGTATTTGAAAACCACCCGGTATTTCACTCCGTCCGAGGTTACTATCTATTACCTTTTAGTCCGGCTAGTCCATAGCGACCATTTCAACAGGTTATATCCGCAGGACCGTTATTTAGATACGCCACAACATTTACAATCTATAGAAAGAAAATTATATACTATCTAACTATTATAGTAGTTGTAGTAGAAACTAACTAAATACACAGTACACGGTTTTCTATTAAAGAGATATGATTTAACTCAAAATTTATAGCGAACCTGGAAAATTTGTTCACACCGAGAATACCTACAGAATATACATACCATACAAACATACAATATCTAACACTTTGCCTACTACATCTTTGCTCTCTAACGAAGCTTACGCATGCCCGTATAATGAAATAAATACCGCAATACAGTTACAACAGTGTTTAAGGCGGGATATTTACTAATAATTTATCATTTTGAAAATCTGTGTTAATTACTTATATGGCGAAATAAGGTTGGGAATGTGAAAGAAGACATTATTTGCTAAAATAAATTTCTTACATGACATATTAATGTAGAGGTAGACGAGACAGCAACACCCAAGTCACGATAGTTATAAATTAACATAAACTATGTATGTGAATATTTATGAAGTAATTCGATCGATGGCGCAGGTTATTAAATGTAAAATAAATGGTAAGTTTTAGTTTTATAACATAAACTACGGGTGTCTCACTCACTATCCGCCAAATTCACCAGAGATACGTAAAGTGGATCTTAATAAACCTACATTCGCAAAGTTATTTTTGGGTACTGAATAAAACATAACGTTCTTTTAACTTTTTTTATGTATATCATACATCATTGTGTTTTAAGAAACATTATAAGTAAACAAACTATTGTAACGCCCTCAAAAGTCCACTAGCAGCCGGCTAAACAACAGTGAAGAAGGGCTGGGTAACTAATAATAGAATTCTAAATAATCAAATATCAAAATGGTCGCCACGTAATTTGCTAAACGAATAACACGGATTATTACACTGTGGAGACTTTCTTTGCAACAAGCTGGACACTCGGGGTGTGAATCTAATTCGTTTTTAAAAGTTAGCTCGAGTTTTCGAACAATTTCATTTTAAAAATTTTAGGCCCAAAGACACTGGTTAACAAAATTTAAACTTTTTCTTGTCCCGCAAATTAGTATATGTGAACCTTGCAGCATTTTTTATGCTGAATTCAAATCTTTTTTCAGAAATATTCTATCAGGCAGGGTATCTAAGTGACAGCGCAACAAATAGTAGAACAACGTGTATACCTAATGTGTTTATTTATAAAACAACTGAAAATATACAAATGTATGATTTTCTCCTATATTTAGCGTCAGGAACGTCTCTCATCCGTGTCCAGCAATAGTCTGCCAGCATAGAGGGGCTCCACTTGCCTTGGTAGCGTTTTTCGATATCCAAAATACCTTGGTGAAATCTTTCCCAATGTTCGTCACTGACGGCTTCAAGATTATCCGGGAAAAATCTAAATGTGAGTCTAAAAAATGATATTACACCCCAATGTTTCATACGAAGTCAAAAGGTTTTTTACAATGTTCTTGTGGTCTTCGGATTTGTGATTGCCTAAAAAGTTCTCACAAATATTCTTAAATGACAGCCAGGCGGATTTTTCATTTTTATCAGCTCTATATCAAACTTTTCGTCTCGAAATAAGTCCCTGATCTGACATTCCACTTAAATTCGTCGTATTTGATTTTTTCTAAAAGAATCTTCATGTTGTCGTATGTTTCCTTCATGTTGCCTGAGTGGGCCAGAGGAATTGAGGGCAATTTATTTCCATTCTGAAGTAAAACGGCTTTTAAACTAGCTTTGGATGAATCAATGAACAAATGCCATTGATCAGTGTGATATTCATGACCAAGTGCACTCATAACCGAGACAATATAATTGTAGAACACCAGATCATCTTCAAGGGAGAAGTAATCATTGAATTTGGCATGACGATTACGATAAAACGAAATTTTTGTGTCACTCTGAAGTAGATTCCAGCCCTTCAATCTGGATCCCATAAGTTCGGCTTGCTTCTTAGACAGGTTTAAATCGCGAACGAGGTCACTAAGGTCTCCTTGAGTCAGCAAATGTGGTTCATTTGAAGAACATCCTGATTCAAATGTGGAATCCAAATTCAAATTTTCTTCTGCTTCTTGATGTACTTTCTCATCACTAGACTCATCATCATCCAAAGTCATGTTTTCTGCAGGTGCTTGTACAGGTAACTCCTCGTTATGAAGTACTGGACTCAGTGCAGATGGTTGATTAGGATATAGAACAATGTGTTTAGATTTTGATGTAATACCAGTTATATTTGTCAGGCAGAAGTTGCAGTCCGAAACGTGATCTTTAGGTTTTCTCCGTACCATAGGAACTGCAAAAGGCATATGACGTGAACCTTTTGCCCATGCTGTGAGAAGTCGAACACGTGTGACACAACAAATATGAGGGGCTTAACTTTTATCTCGGTTGCCTACTTTACAACCAAAATAAAGTTCATAACATTTTCTAACCAACGGTGTAAACGAACGTTTCTAGGTTTTAAAAGTCAACTTGCCACAGACGTAGCAGAACGAATTTGGATTATTTTTGCAATTTCTCGACATTTCAGTGGCACTTGGGGTATCAATACAACACTTTAAACACAACAGCACACTTTCTCAAGGGTTAGAACAAGGCAAATATGGAGCTGAAATGTTCTCTAGCCGGTCAATTTACTGCAACTGTGCTCCCGGCCAAAGATGTTATATTGCTCCCGGCCAACTTGTCAAGACTTGTTCTGCCTGTTCCGAATGACGCAAGATTACTTAGAGTTAGGCAATATTGCGTAACATTTGATTTCAAATGCCTAAATATCACCGGCATATTTATCGGCATTTTGTTGTAAAGTACACAGTGTTATGCTACATGGATATATTGAAACTCAAAAACTGTGGGTGATGCAGTAATTTTAAAAGTGAATTTGAATTCAGCGTGCAAAAATACATAGAAAACAGGCATTTTTATACTTGGGACAAAAACCTTGTCAACCTGTGTAATCGCATTATCATAACGGTCATAAAAATAGTGAAAATCAAAGATGATGATTGCAAGTAAGTTGCAATACAGTAAAACATAATACTGAACTGATTAAATACTTCTCATCCCAGGAGTAACAACAGGATGGACGAAGTAATGTTGGTTGCATAAAAATCAGTCTATTGAAAACAAACTATTATAGAGTACCAATAAAGTTACTGAAACAAATATTGTGTATCCTTTATCGCAAAATTTATTAACATATAGTGGCGAAAAATTGGAACGTTAGAGTACTATTTAATAACAACACGAAGTAAAATATTATATATAGCTCTGAAACTTTTTTGTGAAGTTATATTATGTATATTTGTATTAAATGTAAAATTTATTAAGATGCTTTAGTCGGATCAATTCACGCATCTCTGTAGTGAAGTTGGTGAATGGTGACCAGGACATTCTATATAATAAGTAAAGTAGAAACAGGACGCCAGATGCGCAAGAACTCAAACCATCAACTTATTTTTTTATATTAATGGTAGATATGACTAACAACAGACTACCATCAGGACAGTCTCTAACTTCATAACTGTGCTTGTGACCGGAAAATAATACAGTAGGAGCATCTTAAAAGAATCACATAGTTCCTATTGATGAGACAACATTAAATTCCACAATAATATTTCTCTCATCACTACACATATTGGGGAAACAAACATAATGCCAATGCAGTTTTTTATTGTTTTTCTTAATTTCGTCGCCATATTGCCATACATCTTCAATATGTTGTTGTAATTCTACCTTTGTAGTTGAGTTTCGTGTACTTACGCTGTTTTTCAGGATATTCCATACATTTTCAATTAAATCTAAAAGAGTTTTAATTTTATTTGTGCACATCTATTTTCGCGGTCAATTATTATCATAATGGGAAAGTAGAAAGATATAACCACAAATGTCTGCTCTTCTAGAGACGGGAGAGTTTTCTTAACGTGAAGTTGCACAAAAGGAGGGTGTATCACATCAAACTGTTCCTAGAATCGTGAAGACTAATTAAGGAGAATACTCCTAGTACAAGTAGTGGCAGAACATACTGTGCCGGTAAACGCAAAACAACTGTAAGAGACGATCGTCGCATGGCAAAAGTGGCTACAGAATATCGCTTTTTATCTACTAAAGGTGTTAACAAAATTCTTAGTGGAGAAGGTATACAAATATCAACTCGAACAGTGCGTAGACATCTTCATGAAGCAGGCTTGAAATGCAGGCGTTCGGCAAAAAAGCCAAGACTAACATCTAATGAAAGTAACACGAATTCAATGGGCTAAAGAATATCAAAAATAGAGAATATAAAAAATATATATAGTTGAAGATTGGGGAAAGGTAAGTCTCATTTATCATTTGTATTTTTGGTCAAATTCGTCCTCATAGTTCACTTAATGGTTTTCTACATTTTTTTACTTTTTCCTAGATTATTTATAGCGACGAATCACGGCTAGAAGTGCTAACGGAGAGAAGCCATTTTGTTCGTATTTGCATGTACGATCAAATCTATTAAACGCTCCCTATGTCTAATAACCTGGTCGTGTATTGCGACGGAAGGATCGGGATCACTATATTTCGTTAACGGAACAATGGAACAAAAACAACATAAAAAGTTTTATAAAACTATTTAATACTTTATGTTGGTTCATTGGATCCGTCTCAAGGACCATTTACTTTCAAGCAAGACAATGCACCGTGTCATAAGGCAAAAAGTGTAATGCGATACCTTGAATCCAAACATCTGCTTGTACTACCTTGGTCAGACAATTCACTAGACATAAACCCAATTGAAAACCTGTGGAATGCCTTGAAAAACATCGCAAGTACACGAAACTCAACTACAAAGGAAGAAGTACAACAACAAATTGAAGATGTATGGCATAATAGCAACGAAATTAAAACAAACAATAAGAAGCTGCATTGGCAGTATGCCAAAAAGGATTGAGGAAATAGTATAACACAGAGAAGGAACAAGCAAATATTAGAAAATATATGTTCAAGTTATACTTACTTGCATGCTATATGTAATGAAATAATAATATTGCCAACATTACCAACTGTTTTTTTTTAAATTTTACCCCAAAATCATATTTCATAATTCGATGGCCAGGGATTGTAACTCTTTGAATGAAGTCATTGAAGCTTAGATCACTTTGCAACGTATGGAAATATCAGTGGGTTTGATAGACAAGGGGAGCAATATTTAAAATATAGGAGAGGAAAATTGGTGTATTACCTATGCTAGAATGGAATGGACTATTGATGGAATTTCCTATTAATTTTGAGGTGATTTGGTGTGCTCTATATGTAGTTTTGGGTATTTGGAAACGTTAAGGCACGGTAAGACTACATACATACATCATTTCTGGCAATTTTAGAGTTCCTTTTGAGTGTGAAAGGCCACAGGAAATCAGGTGGTCTTTATTTCCATGTCGAGGGCGCATTATCAATGAGTAAATTTTACTAGCAATCAATATGTATATGTCATCATAAGGCATGTATATTATTAATTAATTAATTTTTACAGCAGGTTGATCTGGGTGAGTCCCCTAGACACTCTTTCGACAGTTTATATAAAAATTAACAGCGAACAGTGGCGTTCTACGAAAATTAAATTGATTAAATAAAAACTAACCTTCAAACTTTGACGTTACGCGAACACTCTGTGGTCATGCGTTACGGACTCAAAACTCGTATTCGTTTGAATACTCAAAGGTTAAATGTAACCTTAGTCTTGAAATATTGTTTGCAGTTTAAAACAACATACTTAGCCAAATATGTGTTTACTCAAGCCAACTAATGTTATACTACAAGAATGTTTTGGATTTTTGTCTTGTGATTTCAACTAAGTTTTAGCGTTAGGCATGTGGGAAGTACATTCTTCTGTGAATTTTAAGAATGTTTGTCTTTAATTCACTTTCGGTAGTATGTCTCTAAACTTCTATTTGAAGAAAATACAAACATGCACATTTTTCAGGTAGTTGGTACATAACAAAATTTTCAAAAATAATATAAAATCACATCACGAAAAGTTTAGAATGTCATAGAAATGCAGTAATCCAACGAGAAGTATCAGTATTGACTATACAACCCAGTTAGCTGAAGCGCAAAGGTACTTGGTATCGATTTGTAAATACCCACACCCATTTCCTAAATAAAGCACATGCCTTGTTTGACAATATTAAAAGCCTCTCCCTCTTATTCCTGCCATATACAGCGCAGCGTATTACACTCATACATGTGGTATATTGGAGGAGGGTTGCATTGTATACCGGCGCTAGCAATGTTCTTTCGTGTACCTCCTCCCTTTCACCCATGCATACTATATTCATAAATCAACCTCTAATAAATTGAATCGCAGCGTACTCTATCGAAATAGGAGCACCAGGGTACTCGTGGCAATTGGAAATATCAATAATAACGCAGTTTATCCACTCATTGGCTTCATAAATCTCTGGCTTTGTATGAATTTGAGCGGCGCGCAAGTGCCCGGTCGTCCGTGTTTCTGGCGCGCGCTGTGAGTTTGAAGCACCGTTTAGATTTTAGGTTAATGTCCATGCTAAACTAGATTTGCGCTTCACTTGCCAAGGTAATTTCAATTAACGTGACACAACACGGATTCAGGTCAATAAAATAACCATATGTAAATGGCGACGTATATACAGAGGCTGGAGAATTAAACGGGGAGTTAAACGACGATGAACAGACAGATGCGCGCGATTGACTCGCATTTGTACGCAATTACTCGACGCTATCGGCCGGAAGTGTTTTACTTTTACGTTGGAAAGGCATTACATGTTCAGGCAATACACAGACGAATTGCTTCTGTTCTAGGTATTCGATAAATCTGTAGACGCGATCTAAAATAGAACAACACCCTTAATATTAAATTAAGTGAAACCATTCGAAAGTGAAACCTGCATTTGAGGAAAAGTACCGAATAAAATATATTTGCTCCATGGGAATCAAATTATTTGGATCTTTTTGTTGATATGGTAACGGAAAGCAAAACAAAGTTAATTGCAGTCTGTGTACCTAATTGTTTTTTAAATTAAATATGTACGGCGATGGACTGCTAAAATGTTGTTTGTACACTGAAAAACCGATATGGTTGAAATAACCTAATCGATTTTGTTGAAGAATATTTGCTTGCGCCAACTATTTATTTTGTGAATCCAACTATATTTCGTTTGAATCAAAATAATAATAATAACAATATTGTTAGCACAGAATTACAGTAGAACAGTATGTGTAGGTACAGGTGCAAAATAAAAAAAATAAAAGGGAGGAACTCAGGGCGAGATTCAGCTGTTTTTATCTAACCCTGTAAGTACTTGAAAGTGAAAAAAGAAAAATTAGAAAGATGCCTAAAAATATAAAAAAAATTCTGTATGCACGTCCACATCGCGAAAAACCGGAGAAACGGAAAGGCATGTTCCATAGCAAACACGAACACATTCTTTCAGTTTTTCGATATTTCTGTCAGATTAAAGTACACATCAATGACACTGAGTTTCTAGTAGAAAGTCATGTAATTTCCTTCTGAATAGACGAATTGAATATGATTTAAAATGCACAGGTAAGTTGTTATATTTGAAGTAAATATTAAAAGAGAATGATCTCTCGAATAAGACAGTTTTGTGGAAAGGAGGCGATATTTGGCCACGAAAACACGTGGTAATGTTATACACGTCCGTCCTGAATTTGATTTTATTGTATAAAAAAGGCAGACACTTTGAGGTAAGTATTTTGTGATAGAGCGTCAGACTCTGCAGTTCCCTCCTATTCCTCATACCAGCCGTTGTCGTTCAGTTTGTGTGAGATATGATCGAACTTCCTTATGCCGTGAATATATCGCAAGCAACCATTTTGAACTTTTTGCACCCGGTTAACAGCGACGACGTCCAAGCATGGGTAATATATCTCTGAACAGTACGTGAAACGTGAGAGAACGCAAGACTGACACAATTGTTTTTTTATGCCTTCATTAATTATTATTATTATGCGCCATTGAGCCATTTACCCCATAGGTGTACCTATCCGGCCTGGAGGGACGACAGGGTAGACACAAACAAAAATTTTCACACTGGGGGCCGACCGAGTGGCTCACATAAAAGACACACGGGCAGGCCCTAGGTATGAAAGGAATACCCACAGAGGTTAAATTTACAAAAGGAACGTCAGCTAAATTTTAATTTTATTTACATCCAAAAACTTGTATAGTTCCAGATTGATATTAGCTTTCTCTTGGGCAAGAATATAATTGACGTTTAATGGCAAAGCCAATCCGGCTCTATATAAGCTTATAATGAAGCTATCAATGTTGTGTTTGTACTTACTAACTACATCCTAGAATTAAATGGTAAGTATCGCTGATTTCATTACAAACCTCACAGATTCTGTTTTCTTGAATCCCTATTTTATTTAAATGCGTGGCGAATCTTCCGTGATTAAAGCTCAGTCTTGCTATCTGACAGCCTTTTTGATGGATAAGTTGTCATACCAACGCGAGGACTTAATAATTGGTTTCAACAAGTAGTAATTTGTTGGTTTGTCTTTATAAGTGATGTTGTATCGATATTGCCATTTGTCATGTTTTCGTGTTCTAATAGCGTGAAAGAAGTCTCCAACAGGCAGTAAAATCCTAGATGTAGGTTCTGATTCGCTAGCTGTTCTTGCCAATTGGTCAGCAGTAGCATTATTTTCAATTCCTGAGTGTCCTTTTATCCAGAAGAAAATTACTTGTTTACCATCTTGCAATAGTACGTTGTACGCGTTGATTATATCGCCAATGATGGGAGGTGATTGCGCATGAAAGCTTTTAATGCTCTTCAGGACACTCTGAGAATCGCAAAATATTGAGAAACGAGAATGATCCACTTTATGTAAATAATTTAATGCTTCTTTAATTGCAAAAGCTTCTGCAGTGAAAACGCTTGCTAATTTTGGCAGAGAAAAGGAACGTGATACCCCTACAGATGAAATATAGAAAGAACTTCCCACTACGGTATTCGTTTTAGACCCATCAGTAAAAATGTCGGTGTAAATGCTAAATCTGTGTCGCAGTTCGTTGTAAATTTGAAGGTTGAGGTGTTCATAGTCTGTGAAACTAGGAACATGAACTACAGGTCTAGTGAAGATAGACTTTAGATCCAACAGATGTAATCATCATGCTATGAAAGCATGCAGTTTCAGCAAAAGCGGCTGCCAAAGGAGGAGATGGCTTCTTAATCCAATAGTTACAAATAAGATCCTGGGTATTTAGTCTACAAAATAACTTACTCAACTCAATATTTTCAGTAGCTATAATTTTCAAAACACTTCTCTGCCAAAAACTCACGTCTCAGCGAGAGTGGTGCTTCTTGGGTTTCTACATTCAGGGCTTCAACTGGAGTGGAATTCATCGCGCCCACGCAAATCCTGAGGGCAGTATTTTGTATGACATCCAACTTTTTTAGTAAATACGCACTAGCTGAGCAGTAAAAAACACTGCCATAGTCTAAAACAGACCTCACTGTAGCCCTATATATCTGAAGTGTCGTTTGAAGGTCAGCGCCAAATGAGACCCGATTGGTAATTCTTATTATATTGGTAGCTTTTCGACATTTAAAAATTAAATTATTAATGTGCGCTTTCCAGGAAAGTTTGTTATCTAAAATCATGCCTACGTGTTATCCATTGCCAGTCCCAGGTTCGTGACACTTGTGGTTACTGGTATTTCAATGTTGTTAATATGAATTTGGATGTCATTTTGTAACAAACTACATGCTTCACCATTTCCAAAGATCAAAACCTGGGATTTGGTAGGATTAATATGTAAATTCTAAAAGTTGGAAAAGTGATAAATACTATCAAGGTTGGCACTAATCTCTGAAACAGCGTCGCTACAGTCTGATGGTTTAAGAGAGTAATATAATTGACAGTGAAACGTCGATCTTAAGATCCTTAAAGTAAACAGTAGCAAAGTCAATTTGAAAATAAATGTTATTACCTTTTACGACTTGTGAACTTAATGAGAACGGTGCATTGCGTTGTTTGTGAGCTTAACGTTCATTAACAATCTACCATTGGGTAGCATTTGCGTCCACAGTTCGTGTCAGAAAGAAAAAGGGTACTGGTTTAAATTATGTATTTTATTTACACAGAAATGCTAATAAAAATGACTCGGTGTGAGTTCATATTAATTGATGGCGAAGAAATAAAGAAGGACTAGATTTTCATAATCTCTTCATTCAAATAACTTACCGGTTTCTTAACACATCATCAGGCAAATTTTAGAATTTAGCCCCTTTTTATTTCTTAACCATTCATTAAATAAACAAAAGCCTTTCTCAGAAATGAAATAAGATAAGATTCAGTAATACAATTAATTTCGGAAATAAAGTATTTACAATATGAAGAGAAAAGACATAAATTGTACAAGTTTAGCCAGTGTTTCGTTTTGTAATTTATTTAGAATGAGCCAATAAAAGGTTTCTAACAAATATGAATTGATGGCGATGCAATTAATTCCGGTAAACCAGCGTGCGTGTGATGGACGCGAATATAAATCAAATAAATTGCACCTTTGTTAATATAGCCTTCGGCGCGTGTGAAACTAAACTACAGCAGCCACAAATTCGCTCGAATCAGAACAGTGCTAAACCGAGCGAAAATAAATATTGTTCTATATCTTCGCTGGTTTAACTTCGCTTAGCTTTAGTTGCCGCACCCGCGTAAGATTACATTGGCGCTAATTTTCAAAAGACTTAGTTTCCCTCAGCTTAGCTCGCCTTTACGGTTACGGGTTGCTTCGCCCCGGACAGCGATATATAGCGTCATAAGCGTAAATTTTGCCCAGGACAGCGCTATACGTCGTCCGCGTTACAAGTGTCTGGATTCCTCACTAGGCGTAGCGCAGACGACAGACTATTTTTTTGGCCGACAGTCGGGCCGGCAAAAAAATAATAATACAGGCTTCACCTATTCTGTTGGTCTAGCATTATTGATGGTCGTATGTCCACTCGCTTTCTAAACCGTAGTGTACATTGTGAGCGGCAAAATTGTCGTACACCGACTATCTGTCGTCTACGTTACGCCTTAAAGTAGACTTTCGATGTATGCGGCAGACGGCAGACGATAGCGGCAGACAACAACTGCACTAGCCGCAACGGTAGACGGCAGCACCTTGCACTATTATTTTCTATGGGTGCACTTCCAAAGTTGCACGGCAAGTGCCTTTCGACCTTTGCCGCCCAGTTGCAGTTGTCGTCTGCCACATACATCAGGAGTTTACCTTTAAGGTATGCGGCAGACGACAGACGACAGCGGCAGGCGACAATTGCATTGGCCGCGGCGGCAGACGATAGTGCTTTGCCCTTTTAAAGGATTGTGTTCGTTGACACGACAAGTTATAATCTGTCGCGTGGCAATCGCGGTGCAATTTTGGAAGTGTGCTTATATAAAATAGTAGTGCAAAGTACTGTCGTTTGTCGTTGTCTGTTGAGGGTCAAAGTTACTTGCAATAGTTGGCATTTATAAATTTGTCTGCCACAAATTCTTGAGAAGATTCAAAATGGAAGTCAGCAAATAAGCTGCGCGCAATTGTTTCATCATGACAACACAATGTTTGTCCTGGTGTCCGTTTGGGTGGCTAGGAAAGTATGTATGGTGGCTAATGATTTCCAGTCGAGGCCAATAATAATAATAATAATAATGACAACGCAATGGTCCATACAGCAGCAGTCTACAGGAAAATCCTGAGGAAGCCGACAGCATGGATAGCGAAACGTAGATTCAGCCGAATAACAACAACAAAACTCAAATAAGTTACTAACAAGTGAAAGTTAGATACATAAACTATTAATTAAATAAATCTTCAGGCTATAATGTACAGCGGTGGCCATATGTATTAGCCAGCCATGATTTGTTTGTTTTAGGAATTATGTAGGATTTCATATTACTTCATAAGAAAATATCAATATTTGGTACTTCCACCGTAAGCCTTTCTTACTGCACGTACTCTTCGAGGCATGCTATTTACCAGGTTACGGCACTGCTTTGGAGTAATTTTGTTCCATTCTTCGAATACTTTCTGTTTTAAACATTCTTTTGTGGCACACATGTGTTTAGCAAGCTTCTGTTTTAAAATGTGCCACAAATGTTCGATGGAGGACAGGTCAGGTGACTGCGGCGGCCAACCTAGTACCCGAACGTCATTTTCGTGAAACCAACGCATTACCTCACGAGATTTGTGACAAGGTGCGTTGTCTTGCTGGAAGTAAAACTCAGGTTCGTCGCTGTCAAATAATTTAACCGCTGACGGTTCTAAAATCTCTTCCAACATGTCTATGTATCGCCGACTGTTCATCCGACCCTCGCACTCGAAAAGCTCTCCAACTCCTGCCGCAGACATGGATCCCCACTCCATTACACTGCCACCACCAAACTTGACTGTAGGGATTATGCAGTCAGGACGAAGTACCTTACCTCGCCTACGTCGCACATACTGAGCCCCAGGTTTTCTAAAAGGCTACAGAAGGAACCACACAAATTACATACCTCCTTCTAAAAGTTTTTTTTTAAGAAAACATGTACGTAGAACAGCTACATGAAAGTGAATACGGTAAATAAACATTACTTCTTACTTACCTCAACATTTTGTTCATCTGACCACATTACTTTCGCCCAATCATCAACTGTTCAACTTTTATGATTCTTCGCCCACGCCAATCGTTTTCTTCTTTGTAACCCAGGCAAACGGGATTTGTGTCTGGCTCTAAATCCACGTAGGCCGGATTCCATAGGACGTCTTCTCACCGTGCGAGCAGAGATGTTAACGTTACGCGATCGAAACAATTCACTAGCGAGTTCTTTCGATCCTTTTTTTTCGATTACGCAGGGCCGTCTGTTCTAATACCCGCTCATCTCTGGAGGTTGTTGTGCGTTTTTGTTTACGTAAGATCCTGTCTCCTCGTATCGTTTGATCGTAGTTCGGACCACAGTGTAACTGCCGGGCAATGGCAGATACTTGCGTCAATTCGCGTGTTTTTGGCTTCCCTGTGGTAGTACGTTGTAAAAGTCAGACAACCAATAGCTTTCATTTGCCGTTCACTACTCCCGTATTTCAAAGATACTAATACATTCAATGCGTATTTGCATACCTAATTTATAACTATAAATAATCCGTTCTTAACGATAATAATCCGGGGTTATGCCATTAAAGTGTCATTATTATGTACTTACCTAAATCCCTTACCTACCCTGTTTCTTAAAATTTCAATCATATCCATAATTTGTGTTTTTTCAGTGGGTGGCCAACACAAATGGCCACGACTGTATTTACCTTGTATGTTCATACGCTTTCTTAAATTAGGAGCTCCATGCATTATAGGGAATTAACAAGGAATATGCAAGCAGATATTTTGCGAATTTTGTTAAGCACAATATGAGTTGCCATGTATGAGTGAGCAGCATGATAAAGAGATATACATGTGGCAGTAACCGGCATTCTTCACTATCAAATAAGATCTTTTTATCTCTTCCACAGTTTGGTTTATATCCTAGGTTTCCAAGCATACATTCCTTCTGACAAAAGATGATGAGGAGAACATTTATGTTACGGTTCAATTAATCACTGAGGTTACAGAAATTAAATATGAAGACCAAACTATTTGGAATACGTTAGTGTTCAACTTATAGAGGATGTCACATTAGTTTCTTGGTAAATTGGTGCAGGGACCAGCGATAGGTATTCCAATTTAGATTTAATACAAGCGACGTACAGTGGCGTTAAGCATTTAATTATGAAAACTAGAACAATTGCCATTAACCGTTAAGTTTACATTATCTGCGAAGCTAAGTTTACTACTAGATTTGGAAACATTTCAAACAGTTACCACCTAAAGTATGCATAAAATTTATATTGGTGTTGCTTGTTTTATATGGCATAATTTTGAATTTTCCAAATTTCTATTATTATTATTATTATTAAATGATTTAGGTAAGTTTATTCTCTAATAGGTACAGTACAATTTGTTAAGAACATAAATAAGTTCAACGACTCAAACAAAATATGTACAACGTTACACTTATGGTGATATGGGCGATTATGTTTACATCAACCACTAATTGTTAATCCTCTAATCATCTTTTTGCACGTTACTGCATTTGTTAATGAATTTAATTTCTCAATAAATTTTTAAATTATCACCTACCTCCAAGATTAAATTTTTATTGAAAGCTACAGGAAGAGCAGAAAGAGTTACAAATAGCCTAATAATACTTTACAAATTGTAATTAGCCAATCAAGTAAAATGTAAGCTAAACTGATATGGATGGTGAAAAATTAATAATCTGTAATTTCCAATGTAACGCATACTGGGCACATGTATATTGCATTAAGCTGGTTCTGTCTATCCGTGGCGTCCAACACATATTGCAATTCAAGTAGCAAATAATACTGTACGTACACAGCACTTATAAGCCATAACGATACATTTTCAAAACATGAATCGGACACAAACTAATTAATGCAGTTTCCGATGCGTGGGTGGGGTCAAAATAGTGTACTGGATCAATAAACTAGGTGCCGTAGAGTTGCCTCATGCATTTGTAGTGAACAGTGTGACTTGCATCTTTACCGTTATAAGTTGTACGACGAAGGATAGTAAAAATTAAGTTAACCTCTGTTGACTTTTATTCCAAGAATGCACGGCACAAGATGAACGACATCCAGGACGAAGACACTGAGCACAGTCAACAACAGGACATCACAGAAGGTCATGAATCAAGCGGCTTCGGTTGTAGTCTCTATGAATAACAAAATATATCTAATCGGGATGCATGAACGAGAGACGCTTGCGTCGGTCACATTTCGGTACAACGATGAAGGACGAATACGACAACATAACAACAACAACCGACAACAAACGGATATTTCCGCATTTATCTATCATAATGTCACTAAATAAGAATTTACATGACATCGGGGGACATTTACACGATATGGTCTTATTACGAATGTACACCATTTCCTTTTACATCTTGCTTGTATGCATATGCTGATGCGGAGATCGATATCGGGGAAGAAACAACTGCTGCATAGTTTCGCTATTATTGAACAAAGCGTGTATGCACGTTCGTGTGTATATGGACGATGATATGCGTGTAATAGAGATCACTAGAAGACTTAAAAAGAAAGCGGCAAAGAGAAGAATGTTTTATTAAGAATCATTCTTCGCAGTATTACATCAAATAACTTTGTTAGACTCATATAAAAACATTTCCGTAGAAGACACAAGGAAGCGATCCAGTAAAATCTCCGAGTTTGTTTCAATACAAATATGTACATATACATATACAGTAATTGTATAAAGTACAGAAACACAGTAAAGTATTGCTGCTACGATGTATTTGATTATCTTAATCATTTAGAGTAAATCTGAGTTAAATAAATGCAATTCATTTCGCGTAATAAATATCGCACTCCAAAGCAGCACGATGCATTTATTTTTACTTCTTATTAGTTGTGTACTTTGAAGAATTTATAATTTACATTATTATGTGGTGGTATATTAAAAAAAAAATAGATCAATTGTCTCCAATACCCGTTATTGTCATCATCTGGTTATTGTTGTCAAAACTTCTAGATCCCAAAGTGATGACAATAAGCGAAGTCCACTATACTTTTCAAATAGAAGCTGCTCTGAAAAAACAAAAAAAATGCAGCAACTAACATTCTGGTTCACTTAACAACACCAAAGAATTTAAATAATGGAGAGATGAAAACATCTCCCCATTATTATTACATAATTTTTCATACAAATTTATAAACAACTTCATAAATATCATTAGTAAACTTCACCTCAAGTGATCTAAAAGCTTAACGAAGAATTACACTAACAGGTTGCAGTTTCACTCTAATCAAATTAGTCTTCTACCAGATGAATAAAACCATTTTCTGATGATAGAAGTTACTTTTGTTTCGCTTTTGAAGGGGGTACCGCTGAAAAATTTGCTAGATCTATAGATTTCACCCAACTCATTTCATACCAGCACTTTAGGTGAGAGGTGTACCTATTATTAATAGGTTTATTTATTTATTTTTCAATGATTTCAATTTAAGAAACCATTTTTTGTAAATTTATACTTAATATATGATTTATACCTATAGTACAGGGTGAGGCACGGGAACCAAGTGGTTTTGGAAAAGGTATTACTCTCTCGTTATAGAAAGAAGGGGCGTGCGCTTGGTGGTGTTGCATTCCTTGGTTCATAGTATTTCACTGTCAGTTACCATCATGGGGCCGTGGACGTTAGAACATCGGATGTTTGCGTACGATTGTTTTGTTAAAAATAACGAGTCATCGACCGCAGTTCAACGTGCGTTTCGTCGTAGATTTAATGTTCATCGAAATAACTCTGTTCCCTCGCGTGACACAATCTTGCGTTGGGTTAATAATCTTCGAACTACAAGCTCAATAATGAAAAAAAAAAAACCGCCCGGTCCCCAATGTACTGCAGGTACTCCAGAGAACGTTGAAAGAGTCAGACAAGCGATATTGAGAAGCCCAAGTCGCTCTGCTCGCAAACATTCTGTTGCACTTCGAATCAGTAATCGCACTGCAGGACGGATTTTGCATAAAGACTTACAATTTTACTCTTACAAGTTAGCGATTGTGCAAAAACTAAATGTAATGGATTATCCCCTACGAGCGCATTTTGCGCAGGAAATGTTTGCGCTTTATGAACAAAATGAAAACATTATGGTGGCAATGAGGCCCATTTCCACCTTAATGGAACCGCTAATAAACAAAATTGTCGGTACTGGGTTGCGGAAAATCCCCAACACTCCCACGAGAAACCGCTGCGTACCCCTAAGGTTTACAGTTTGGTGCGCGATGGGAAAATTTGGCATCATCGGTTCCTATTTTTTCGAACAAAATGGGATTACCGTTACCGTAACAAGTGAGCGTTACGTTGACATGGTGAACACAGTTTTCAGTTTTCATCCCTGAATTACAAAGACGGAATATTGATCGTCAGCATTTGTGGTTTCAGAAAGAAGGGGACACGGCACACACCGCCAGAGCAACAATGGCTGTTCTTCGACTCCTGTTTCCTAATCATCTCATTTCGAGATTTGGTGACGTGTTGTGGCCCCCTCGGAGCCCTGACTTGTCCACATGTGACTTTTTTCTGTGGGGGATACCTGAAAGCACGTGTTTACAATGACGAGCCCTGTACATTGATTGACTTGAAAGAGGCGATTCGTCAGCAAATCACCGAAATCAATAGAGATCTGCTGGAAAGAGTGGAGACCAATTTTCTTCAACGCCTTCAACAATGTGTCAATAGTAATGGTCATCACATGCCAGATTTCATTTTCCGAACGTGAATAATAATGAAATGCTGTGTACTTACAAAGATTTTTTTAACCAATAAATTTCTTCTACAGTAAAATCTAAAAATTTTATAATTAATCCAAAACCGCTTGGTTCCCGTACCTCACCTTGTATAAGAGGTATAATACGATGTTTGCTAATTAAACTATTAAGTTCGTAAAGTGCAAAAGTTCTGGAAAATACATTGTTTAATAACTGAACCATGTCTGTATATATACGTAAATACCTTGCATTCCGTTGCATTGATGTATATGCAGATAATAAGTACATAGGATAGTAACGGTTTGAACAGGATCTAAATATGTTATTTAATATATGCCTCGAAGTTCTGATGAACAAGATATGACAGCTTGTAAAGCGAGCGTATTCACTTTTGCGTAGGTGTAACTGATAAAATCTGGAAGTGGAAGCGAAATCACTACCATCAGTAGAGGTTTTGCTTTTTCATGGTAAACATTTGCTGTTATTTCTGTGGAAAACTGCGCGTAGACGTGAATATGTCTATGATGATTTTACCATATTGGCATTAGCTCTATTACAAACTATGCATACGCAGTCATCCTGTACATACATGCTGAGACGATATGCTGTGTTTACTATACGATAATCTCTTTTCTTTTCTCATGCACATCTAGGACTGCTAAAGCAAGGAAATTAAAGGATATTACAAGAAGTGAAAACAATAACAATAATTAAAGATCTTGTTTGTGGTCCTATAGCAAAAGCACTAAGTAAGAAGAGACAAAATTTATTAAGAAATAGATATTCCAGGTGCAAGTTTTACTTCTCTCTCAATATTCGCATGTTTTACTTTTACTCCTAGCCAGCGCATTTCTTCAAGTAGCGGCTATTGTCTATTGTCTCATCTAAAACCATCACACCAAGGATGCCCAGTATCTCTTATTTTACTAGCCTGGGCATGTTATTTATGAATATTATTAGGAATATTACCTTTCCGTAATCTACTGCGTGACAATACAAAATAATTCTTATACAAGTCACCATATTATAATGGTATCTAAGTCAGTTCTAGAAGGTTTTTGTGTTTGTAACATGCAAGCTTTCCCCTTAAGCAATTAATTTTTCTTATTACAATTTTCGAATTATTTTAATGTATTTAGATCTACTCATAATTTTTCCAGTTGGCTGATTTAACTTCATATATGCTATAATAGGCAAGTAAGGCATGAAATTAGGCACAGGAAAACGTGAGGTCGGTGCCTCAAGAGGTGTACCTAACTGGCCAAGCTCCGACCTGTGACGTCACACAGTTAGAAGTAGACCCTTTTACTACTAGATCCCCAAACCGTTAACCTAATAATCTTTAATTTGCGCATCACTACAAATATGTAACCACAGATTAAATAGCTTGTAGAAATAAATAATTGTAAACTGTTCCATTACCGTGGCTACTAAATGGCTGAAGAAACTATATAAATTCTTTACGTCCACAGATTTACCATACACTGTGCGATTACTATAATTACATAATTTGATGGGAAATAAATGTAAGAAAATTGCGGCGAAAATATATACAGAGAATTCGTAGATCTCCCATTTGTCCGTTACGTATTTCGCAGGAGCTTCCTAAGAACGAGGATAAAAAGGTTTATAGTTCACGGATCATTAGGTATTTAATTTTAAGTGATTATAGCAGTGTGTTATAAAACACAAACTATCGAGTGCGATGTTTCAAAAAAATTACCTGTAATGCGAAGATAAAATTATTATCATCACCTCAATTCATTAAATCGTCGATTAGGTTCGAGCGAGCTCCGACATTCCGCACCGAGTGTAAGCTCGAAGCGCCTATTTACGTGCAAAAAGTGGTCGCGAACGGGTACTTAAAAAAGACATGCTAATGCTCTATGATTATTTGTTCTTCATCGGAGACAAAACAGACACATAATGGGTGAGTAGGAAAGACGTCGCGTGTTAATTTGCACGGGCCTCAGGCGAAAACCGCTTACACACCGCTGAGCATTGGACTTTAAGTCGGCGTCTTGGCGGTTGCGCGTGATCAAATATACAGGCGCAAAAACTTAAATAATTTCTAGAGAGTGTACGGTTTAATAGATAAGTAACTTGACACTGGTTTGCTCAATGTTCACTAAAGGTACTAATTTAATTGTCTGTAGAAGTGAATAGGTTTACCTATCTATACGTTTGGAATATTATTAGAAAAATTTCGAAAAAGCTGTTCTATCTTGTATGGTATCTTACATAATAATTATTGGTATAAATTCTTTAGATTTTGTTCTTTTTTGAGAAAATTTGCTTTGAATTATAGGTGCGAGCTATACTTTACAAGGTTTTGATATTTTTTTTTTCTTCAAGATTGTGAAAAGTACTTAATACTATGCATACGCAAATATAGATTGCTCCTTTGTACAAGTAAACTTGATTATCTGGAAATAGTTGAAAGTAGCAAATTATACTAAACCTTGAAATTTTTGTAAAAGTGCTTACGAATGTTTATTAAAATTATTTATATACAAAGCCAGTAGATCTCTTATACCGTAGGTGCTACCCCAAATACAAACACCCGAATATTCCCGCGGCACGCTACTCTTAAGGATTCCACATACCAACGCGGCTGCGGTATTATATTTATATCCATGTTACTTTGATCGCCATCGCCATCGCTATCGCTACCGCAGCCGCGTTGGTTTCTGGAATTCTTTATGTTGGCTTCGACGACGATTGCGGGCAGGTACCGAAGTAGTCAGATTTTGTGAATTGCAATACCTTAATTGGGGATGAACGGATCTATTTACAATCGTAGTTAGAAGCAAATGTATATGCATCAATCGAAATGGTTGCTAATAATTTTTTTTTTGCGTAGCGTTTTTCCATAGAAACTTTCGAAGTAGTAATTGCCTCTATTTTCATTAAATGCAAGCAAAAATAATTGGTGTATTGTGTGTTCTTCTTGTAACGTATGTACATATGTATGTAATAGTAAATAAGTAAGCTAGTAAAAGTAAAATGAATTCAAATATGTAATGGAAAGCAGATGCCAATTAATAAAATAAAAATGCATTAAAGAGAGCGGATGTTGAGTCAACAAAATTTATTTTGTCATTTGAGTAAATTCTACAAAAAATCCAATGTATAATTAGTAGATATTTCTTGTTAGCATTTTCATTTGTTTCAACAAAGAGCTGAAAGCTTATTGCGCAATAAAAATGGTTGTACCAAACAGCAGTAGGTGTTAGTCTAAACTGAATTAAGCAACATATATCTCTATTTATTTTAACATAAAAAAATTAAACGTCTATTAACTTCATTATCCATATCTAGGCTTAGGATTTTATGCAAATAAAACGGCTGAAATATGCACATTTATGTATATGCCGATGTTTTTACGAAAATATGCAAGATATGAATTAAAAATATGCACTATTTTGTAAAATTATACAATTATAATATAAAAACTGAATTTTGATGTAGGAAGAAAGATTATGTGAAATAATGGAGTACATAAACCTATTTACCCATTTATTTTTCACATGGTAAAGTTATATAGCTTCGCAAGAAAAGTAACATAATTAAAGTAAAAAATAATAAGTAAAAAATGTAATACAAGAATCATATTAACTAATATTTGCAAAGTAATTAACAATTAGATGTTTTTCAAAATCTTCTGTTAAAAATTTGCGGCGATTGTCGGTATACATACAGTGCACACCAAAAGTATGGAGTAATAAAATTTTCTTCTTTGTTGTCAGAATAATCGAAAAACTGTTTGACACGTCAAATTTATCTTTTACATTAGAACCAATTTGCGATTATTATTTAATTTTCCAACTCTGTCCGTTTCCGGCAATGACGTCATCGATATTTTTTTAAAATGGCTAACCCCAATTTTTAGACTAGACCTTTTTTCCGATCTTAAAACATTAATATCTCAAAAGATATTGGTCCGAAGGGCATAATGTTATACATTTTTGAAATTGGAATTTCATAATCTATCCAAAAATGTAAAAGAAATGGGGTTAGTCATTAAAAAAAAATATATCGATGACGTCATTGGCCGAAAACGGACAGAGTTGGAAAATTAGAAATAATCGCAAATTGGTTCTAATGTAAAAAATCAATTTGACATGTCATACAGTTTTTCGATTATTCTGACAACAAAGAACAAATTTCATCATTCCATACTTTTGGCGCGCACTATATGTTTGAACACAGAAAAACTCCTTTCTACGTCGACTGATGTTATAGGACAACGCTTGAATGTTTGACATATTCGTGGATCAATATGTGGTTCGACATCCGCAAAAAATTTGAGAAACATTTTTCAGCTTTTTATATCCTACATTCTTGTCAGAAACTGAAGCTAATTTTTTACATATCGATTCCCTATCTCACCCTTCACCATTTGGTATTTTATTTTTTCAAAATCATTTACTAAGTTCACTGAATCAAGTAAAGCCAAATTTTTGCTTTCCAGCTTCGGAATTGTCGTATGCAAAAATTGTAATTGGTTTTGATAAAAGTTAATTGTTGAGTTAACAATAGTGACTTTAAAGTACGCTTACTATTTTCAAGGGCAACGCACAAGTTGTCATGAATGTCATATACTATAGGTTTGATTTCGTGTAAATAATCAGAGTAAAAAATTGGTGCTTCTAACCAAGTACCTCATCTAGTTACAACGGGTTACGGCAGTATGGGAATGTTAGTGCTGGACCCTTAAAGGTGCTTTAACAAATATTTTTTTTATATTACTGATTAAATCATTAATAAGTGGAAATTGTTTTCTGATTTCTTCCGCTACTAAATTTAAACCGTGAGTTAAGCAAGTCACGTGAATTAAGTTTACATAAAAAAAATTTAGATTGCCTACAGCCTTAACCATATAACTAGCAGTGTCGGTTAATATTAAAAAAAATGTTTCACTCGGAATACATTGCGGTAGAAAAAAACTAGACAATTCCTCTTGTTGTATTGTAACGACCAGAAGAATCTGTTGTTTCATCAACTACAAGATAAAAATAATTATTTCCAATAATATTACCTACTTCCTTAAGGATTGTAACATTTGTGCACATAATTTTTTCTTATTGTGCTTTCATCCGAAATATTACGGGTCAGTTACATCATCTGCATTGTAGTCAGCAACAATTCCTTTAAAAACAGAGTATTAGACAGGTTATTTACACAAAGTTACGCTGCGCAGGTCACCTGCATTATTCTGTATCAGGAAAAAGCTGTGGATAATCTGTTAATTGTATTATATGTAAACAAGTAAATACCGAGCAACCTAATGTGATGGTTTTTCCAAATTAGCTGACATTAATGCCGTTCGTTATAATAAATATCCGACGATGTGAAAGTAAATGCAAATTTTTTAAAAATGAGTTACTTTCCTAAAAATGAAAATTTATAAACCAATATGCAATTTTAACAAAATATGAAACAAGTACGAGAAATATGCG
Organism: Dynastes maya; assembly: GCA_029619315.2. Lineage (NCBI taxonomy): Eukaryota > Metazoa > Arthropoda > Insecta > Coleoptera > Scarabaeidae > Dynastes > Dynastes maya. The sequence goes on from JAROYE020000004.1 coordinate 38,218,270, forward strand.
ACTTATGCAAAAAAAGGTTGTTTTTTTACCCATATTTTAATTGTAAATATATTGAAATAAAAAGGGGTAGGCATATATATGCAAAAAATACAAGATATGAATTTTTTGCAACTTAAATATTAATTCACACATATAACTACTTTACATATATAGCGTGTCCACCTAGTGCGTGAGTGGCAGATAATTTGTTCCCTGTGCAATTTAGAGAAAACGTTTTCAAATAGAAAATATTCGGAGATAAGTGCTGCATAACATAAAATTATGCTGCTTAGTTTCCGCTGCGTAGATACAAGGCTTTTTAAATTGAACATCCCGTATATTATTACGTTTCTCAATTCTCTCTCAATTCATGTGAACTTTCGTACACATGTCTACCTCAGTTTTTAAGATAAATGAGATAATTTGAGATTTTTGCGAAACGCCGCTATTTCTTTCACGGCCGATATATTAAAGGTCTTACCCGCTAGAGATGTAATTTTATTCGATTGAGTATTTCCTGGAATTTTCGGCTGTGGATTGAAAATTTTCTATATCAATTAGCATCTACAAATATGGCCATCGAAATCGTTGGCATGTCTGATTCATGGCAACACCCTGCATACTCTTATAGGATCTGACAGAGATTTTCCTGTACCTAAAATGTGTCGTTCTTTAGTAAATTAAATATCCACGCACTTAGGTGGACACGCTGTAGTTATGATAATAATAATAATCATTATCCATGAATACTGCGAGTAGCTACATAGTTACATACAGGTAGGTAATAATAAAACATACGCAGAGCTTAGTAAGCTAATGGGAAATAATACGGTTCGCCACCTCCTGCGCTGAGAAATATGGGAGGCGAGCACACTTAAGCTTTAAAAATGCAATACGAATAACAAAGTAGCCAAGTTGATTTAACACACTTTTTAATTTAATCTGCGTACTCATACACGTTGGTTTTTCCATTTAATATACTTCTCTGTACATGCTTTTAGTAAGATAAATAACTTAAAACTGTTTGACAGCGGCATCTCGTTACAAATAATTACTAAAGTTCGACAAACGAGTGCAACGTCAGAGGCGTATCGCGCAAAAGTAGGTACGTCGGATGCAGTATTATTAAAAAATAATATATTCTTACCTTTCATTGACGTCTTGATGTCCACTGCGACAACCGGGCTTACCGGAGCAGTAGTATTTTGTCGCAGTGGGCATCAGGACCACCACGCAGGAAGATAGCCGGAAGAACTCCTGTTCATACTTCACCCGCGGAAACCTCCGATCTAATATATATAAATATATATATATATGTATATATATATATATATGTAGTTAATATAAGTTACGAAGATGAAGCTAAAGGGATTAGGCAGACCGACACCGGAAATTGCTGCTTCTACCAGAAATAAAAATTATAAATGTCAATTTCATAATAGCGTTTATCTTAATACAAAGTGACGTGATGATAAAAATACGTTATTTTGTTTTCTGTGCGTGTTATTTGGCAACGATAAGAGCTGAACAGTCACTGGTGTTACAGACATAGGCAACTTAAATGAAAGTATCATGCGACACGAAATAGCAAAAAACATTTATCAAACGAGGCATTAGGAAATTAAAATATTCTGCTTGTTGGATTAATATGTAGAAACGCAATGAACAAGTTGTTAAATGTGTACTGTCGCGAACTATAAACTGCGTATAAGATTCTGTAGAGTTTTTAAACTAGCTCTTCGAAGACACCATGAATCTAGTAAATCTGATAAACCCGCTGTATTTTGTGGTTTAATAAATTTTAGTGCACAATTTGATAAAGTATTTCGGGAATATTTATAACTAAAGCACGGACTTATGGTACTATAAAATTATAGAAATAGGCGGCAAAAAGGCAATAAAAAAGGCGCAAAAAATAGGCATTTATTAGTTATTTATTATTTACTACACTTATTACAGTTATTAGTTATTAGGTTATTAGTTATTATATTACATTATATTACAAGAAAGGGTTATTGATTTACCATTATTATTAACAATTTTTTTTTAGTTCTCAAATTTTATACTCTGTCTTCTATCAGATAAAACATGCTTATATACCGAAAACGATTTTTCGACATCAACAGACGTCATAGGTGCATACTTGAAACAAGAAATTTGATTTGGATTCATAAAAGTAATATTAACTGTATCTCCTGATAACACTAAATGAATTTCACGCAATTGACGTAAACCGCTATTACTCTGTATCACTTTCTCACACTTTTCTTTGATCTTTAAACTCGGTGCCTCTTTAATTAATTGCACGACGTCATCCAGAATGTGAAATTGGTCCGCTAGTGTTAAATTTTTCTCTTCTAGGGATTTGATGAAATCTGGCAATGAACCAATATGGGCCTTTATATGTGCCAAGTCAGAGCGAATAGTTTTCTTAGCTAAAATATTTTGGCAAATTTGAATTGATGCTGCGTCATCTTCGAGGCCGTCTATTACCTCCCAAATTTTGTCATAGTGTGTAGCATAATAGACGGCAGCTGATATCCATGCTCCCCATCTCGTTAAAATAGGTCGCGGTGACAGTGGAATATCTGGTACAATTTCTTTAAAATATCAAAGTGGCGATGGGGTCTTTAGAAAAACTTGTTTACATTTGAAATCAAAAGATCGACGTCATGAAATAAAGTGCGCGTTTCTTCAGCGACTTTGTGGAATGCATGAGCAATGCATGTGACGTGCATCATTTTGGGAAATATTATTTGAAGGACTTTATAGCAGCAGCCTTCATATAAGGAGCAGCACCAGTAACAAACAGTAAAACTCTTTCGCGTTTTACTCCACCAGGCCCACAGCAAGGATAGTGCGTTTGTAAATAATTGTGCTATTGTAGAATTGTTAGTAGATTCGCGTACTTCACTAGTTAGTAAATAAACTTTCGATTTCCGTAATGATTCCAAAGTTCCAATTAATACGTTAGGAACGTATCGGCCAAGTGTATCTGTTGTCTCGTCAATTGATATCCAAATATTTTCCTCGTGTATTTCTTTCCTTATTCAGTTCATTATCTCCGTCGGCATAAATTTTTCGGAGCGTGTTTAGTATATTTTTCGAGGAATGTATTAAGCGTTGGGTTTTTTAGTTCCCATAGTGGAATATCAGCATCTATAAATGCCTTACATAAATCAAAGGAAAATTGGGACTGCCGTTGCGAAATTACACCAAAATCTTGTAGTAGACACGTTTTCTTACCGTCGGGAACTTTCTTAGGGCTAGTTTTGCGCTTTGCTGTCACAAGATGTTGCGTTGCAAAGTACTTTTTTTCATAATTCACTTTTGTATCACACACTTTACAGAATAATACGGTACCATCAGTACTAAAAATGTCTTTACCGAATTCACGAATAGGTTTATTGAGTTTTGTTTGAGCAGAAGGACATATTTGCATTATTATGCGATGATATACAAACTACGACTGCACCATATTGAATAGAATTTATTGTATATAATGCTACTTAGAATTAGGAATTAGGAAGAATTGTTTATTTAATATTTCTATTTAATGTTATTTAGAATTATAAATTATAGTTCCAAATAACATTGAATAGAATAACGGTAATTGCGGGATTATGTATTTAATATTTCTTAGAATTGTCCTTAGTCTAGAATACAGGCAGAATTACGTGAATAGGCGTTTATGGCCTTTTGTTTTGAATGTAGACAGAATTACGTGGAATAGGCATTTATGGCATTTTGTGGCATTTTGTCAAACATCCGGGCTTTATTTATAAGTTGCTTTACTACTACATTTAAGGGTACTTCAAAGGATATTCAGAATAAATTCTTGCAGTGCATACAACTAGTGTGTAGACAACGCATTGTAGCAGAGATAAGTTATACAAAATATGTAGCTGCTATAGCAGATGAATTCAATATGAAATGAGTGTGGTCTTACACATCAGTTAAGGAAATCCATTTGAAAGATTTTGGGATTTTATTAATCTTCATGAACATAATGTAAACGATTTAGTTGCAGCTGTAGATTTCATTAAAAAAGTTATAGACAAATTTGCAACCGCGAAGAATATTCGTATGAAATTGATTTATAAAAAGTGAATATTTAAATTTTAATGTTAATTTCAAGACATCAATACAGTTAAATTTCTAATATAAAAATCGCGCTTCTGTTAAACAAAAGGGTAAGTGTAGTGCATCAAACTATGCAATTATTATAGACATAGAAAATTCTTTTCTCATTATAACACTATCATCTACGTCAACGTTATAATACGCATGTAAGTATAATTTGATTTCTTTTACAACTGCTAGTCACAGAACGTACATTTATTAAACTCACGCGTTATCGCTGCACAATACTATTTGATCACTAAACATTACTATTTTCATTTAAAGCCATTTAACGATAATTTTAGCTGTATAATGAATATACACGTAAGCATCACCTTGCATGTGCAAGGTTTTAACATAATTCCAGTTAAGCAATCAGTGCCCCTATATTACTATTAGTTGTGTCTATTACAATTTGATTTCATTCAGTACTGTCTGCAGTAAAGCAGGTGAAGCAGGAAGAGTTATTTGGTAGCAAGCTGCTTGTATAAGACTGCTTAGCTTGCAAATCTCATTCTAGTGACAATTATTGCCTTCGTCCCTTTATCCTTAATATTGAATGAGTTTCTCAACCTCGATACATTTGTTTAATGAACTATAAACAAACGATTCGAAAGTTGAGTTTAGTATCCAAAACATTTCAATAATTCAGGTGCTTCCACATTTCTAAAAGGAGAGGGTCTTGTGTGTTGAGGAGATGTTAATTAATTAGAACGGCGTAGCTGGTTGGTTTGGTACGCACAAGGCACGGTCTTAAACATTTCCTTTTAGCTACTTTTAGCAAGTAAAACGTGTATGCTTTAGAATTACGTCGTGATTTTTATTACAGACAAAACTGTTTTACCGCAAATATAGAGTACTCCACTTCCATGCTTCTTGAAAACTTTGAGAACAGCATCGTTTAAGGATATTGCATAATCGCCCATAATTTCTATTCATCGATTTACTGTGCAGTCATCCTTACCCAACATGCAAACATCACCTCGATATTGGAAGCAATAATTTACCAATCATAGAGGAAGGCGCACGTAGGCCGACTTCTGGTAATTTTTACGTTCGTGAAAGTGAACTTAATGTTAGAGGTGAGTTGCCGGTCAACGTTTGGTGGTAAACGTACTAACTCGCTTTCGTACTTACATACAAACCAAGACCTTGCCCTCTGACTGTATGTTTGTCTGTCTCTGTTGTTCTTCCCGTTCGCCTTGTGCGTGCACCAGCTGCGTTCGGGCCGATGACGCCGGAAGAAAGTGAAATTATATTCAAGGTTCCAAACGCCCGAGACCCTTGAACTTCATTACTCGAAGGCATGTCAAGAATATAGTAAATAGCATTTTTGAAAGCGTTGCCGCTGCAATACTATAGTTGGAAGAGAAATGTAGGAGGAGGTAGAAACTGTTGTTGTTTGTTGCTTTATATCTTAAGCACATAAGAGTGGATAACACCCTATTTGCTATTTTGTTTGTAAAATGGTGCCCTTGCTGCCTTTAGTATACGTACCACTTTTACTTGACTATGTAGTTTACATAGTCCATAGTTTATCCTCTGCCGAAATAATCCCCAACATATAGTGATCTCCGACAGATTAATATTTTAGTTTGCATGGGGAAAATCTTTGAAAAAACTCCTAAATCGCAAACAAAAAAGTAAGTTGGATGTGTTCCACTGCTAAAATGTCTGAGATATTCAGGGGATGTCAAGTCAATACAGCATATTCAATCTTGCTAATCACCTATACAAGGCATAGCGACTTGAGTAGAGGTATGTATGTCCTTAAAATATTTAGAAATACGCATTATAAAATCCAACAATTTGTAGGCTTCAGCACACACTCCAGATAAATGAGACTTGAAGTCAAGAGACTTGAGTCAAATAAGCACCGAAGAACTAATATAACGAATATCAATAATCTTAAATCCAATATGTCGTCCGAAAACTACTAGTGCACCATCACCTCTGCTACGATTAACTGCAGCAAAGTCTCTTTCATTACGTACTAGATTGTAATTGCCTGGAAATAGTTCATTATCATACACGGAGTCATTTAGCCAAGTCTCTATTATTAGTATTATTAAAATTTTAGTATTTAATCCTCTGACACTCTGGTAATAAGATGTGAGGTTATTTCATAACCACAAGTGATAGGTATTTTTGTAGTGTTCTAGAATAATGGCTTTCTTATTTAACGAACAACAAAAATGGTACATGGTTGAAATTTGAGAAATGGCAGAAAAATGGATGGTGTATGCATTTATTCTACAAGAGACGCGTACGAAGATTTTTTAGAAGAATTTCCAGATAAAGCTATTCGCTATGTATGCTTCAGAAGATCTATACACCGTTTTGTAGAGTTATTTAGGTACATAGGAAGTGTCAATCGTAAAGAAAGCAGTGGTAGACCAAAAGTCAGAAGTGAAGAAGATATTGAAGTGGTGAGACAAGTAATGGAGAAACGTTCGACTTCTGTACGACACTTACAACAAGAACTAGATCTTTCTTATGATACCTGTAGACGTGTTTTAAAAAATTATCTACATTTATACTCTTATCGATTACAAGCAGCTCATGAAGTACTTCCTGCAGACACACCCATAAGACAAGATTTCTGTAAGCGTTTTAATAACAGTTTTAATAATGACAGGGTCATAGAAAAAATTATGTTTACTGATGAATAATGGTTTCATCTCTCTGGCTATGTCAACTCAAAACATAACAATATCGAGTACAAACAATCCACATATGTTACATGATAACGAACTACAGCAAGGTAATTTTCAACAAGATGGAGCTCGTATACACACTACCAATGTGTGAAAACATAGCTTTTCTAAGGGAATTCTTTGAAGATCGTATAATTAATTTAAATACAGAGATAATATGGCCACCACGGTCTTGCGATCTGACACCGTGTGATTCCTTTTTATGGCCATACTTAAAAAAATTAAATTTTTGAAATTCTCGTTGTTGATCTCCACAAGTTACAACAAGGGATTACAAACAAGATTGAAGAGATTAATAACTTGGATTCTTCGAAATGCTATTGATTCCGTTAAAAGGAGAATTGTGCTCATAGAGAAATAGGTGGTAGGCACACAACATCTTATTTAATAAATATTTTTCTCCAGCGAAGATCTTTTTTTTATCATTATTGATACAGATATAGTTTTAAAGTATTTAATACATATCCTAACCTACACTCTATCTGCCATGGAATGACATTAGTTCAAATCAGCTGTTGATTTAGAATTAATTAATTAATTAGAACATGAAATTTATCATCATGAAACATTTTGCTTCGGCCCGTTAAACTATAAAAAATGAAAGCATTGTAAAATTAGTTTGATTAAATTTTAACACCAAATTAATCTTTAAAAAATATTAATTACGGCCTTTACAGCAATATATGCCAAAATGTATGCTCGCATTTAAATGCTTTTCCAAAACAGCATAATATTGTGGAGTTCGTTCAGCGCTGCAGACAAAGTGAAACCGGACTCGGTGTTCCATTTAAAGTTTTTGTACTAGAGACTGCCGCAAATAATTCGCGGAATTTAACTAAAAATTAATGACACTGTGTTTAACAAATTTACCATTTAGGCCTCGGTTGAATCCTATAAGCGTTAAATATCTGCAGCATTGTATGAATGTTGTTTGCAAAATATTACGGCATAGGAAAAATGTTGGAACAATTCTAATTTGTTACGATTTTCAGGTAGTAAATAACTTTCAATAATTTAAGCCGTTTTGAGCACCTTTAATTTCTTAATTGCCTAATGAATTTCTCCTTTCTTTCCTAGACAGACAAGTATTTCACTAGAATACGCCACTAGCTTGCTTTTAACTTGCATATTTGTGTTCTTTAAACAGGATTAGTAATTTCTATTGATGGCAGCCGTTAATTCGTGAATATTTTTTCCATTTCTACTTCTGAATTCAACTGGACTTTTATCGCAGCTTCCTTTGTAATCGAATTGAAAATCTATTCAAATGTCAAATTTATAATAAAAAACGCTGCACCATTCCCAACGGCGAATAGGTTCGTTTGGGCCTGGTAGACACAACCGATCGTTTCGGTGATTGGTAACAAATACATAGGACATCCTATACAATAACGACCATTAACATTTCGATATTTCCAGATGAGAGCTAATTGTAACGTTAGATGATTAATACAAATTAGCAGAAAGCAATTTTAAGAGCACGGGGACAGAATACATGAACAATCACAAAATCAAAGCTGCTTCTGAAAGTTCAACTTTTGTCCCAAATTATTTAAACACTACTTAAATTACACGGCAGACAATGTAATTTTGAGCATAATGAAGTTGGCCGATGATGAGTCAATTGGGCCATACAAAACGAAATGTTTTATCCTTATTTTGTAAAAACCATAATTTTGATCTTCAACGATGTATCCTTGTATAGCGCGCCAGGCCGCTCTTCACTGTGAGTTTATTTGCTAATAGAGAGTTTGCTGCGCAAAATAATTTCGCTCATCTTTAAATAAAACTAAATAACACTGCTCAACACTTAAACCCTTTAAGAGTCCTCTAAATCACAAAGTGAATAATGTCTGTTAAATATCTGCAACATTAGATATGTTTCCAACTGTTGTTTCGGCAAAACTAGTACGGTATGAGGAAAAAAATGCGTTATATGCAGAGAACGAACGTTCTACATCTAGTGACGTAATATTTGCGTAAGTAAAATAATCTTTCAAATAACTTAACGATTCTGTTGACGCACCTTCACAAATGTGTCTTAATGTGCCAAAATCAGAATTTTTCTCAAAAACACTTTCAAATTTTTCTAGAACAGAAACATTTTTTGCGTCTTCAATCGCGCATAGCTGTGAACATGTTGCACTATTTGTAGAGATTCTTCTAACGGCACCGCAGGATTTTGTAATTTTTCTATTGCATCTGCTAGCCCGAAGTAATTGTCGTGAATGATTTTTAAATCCATTGTAACCCGACTATCTTGAAATTTCGACTGGCTTTTCTGGATAGCGGCAGCTTCCTTTGTATCGAATTGTAAAACCACGTTCTTAATATTGTCAAAATATTTATAATAATAAAACGCGGCCTGCAACGATGTTCCCCAACGAGTTAGAATAGACACAGTCTATGAAATTCGCGGATAACATTTTCTGATACTATCCGCCACAAGATTGAGAGCATGAATTTTACACGTAATGTGTAACAAATTAGCAGAATGCTTTTCAAGAGACCGGCCTACAGAAAGCATGTTTGCAGCACCATCACTCACTAACATCAATAGTTGGTTTGTTGAAAGTTCAAACTTGTCCAATGTATTTAACACTAACTTTGAAATTACTTCGGCAGTACACTGTTGTATTTGTATGGAGACTAATAGAATTGAAGGTGCCGATTGATGAGGTTCCAATTTGCGTGCCATTACATTAAGAACAGAATGTTTCTTCCGATCTGTTGTTTCGTCGACACATAACCACAATTTTTGATCTTTCAACTCCGATTTTATTTTTTGTTCAATATGTTCGCGCGCAGATGGCACAATTCTTCGTAACGATGTTCGACTTGGTAATTTGCACTCCGAATAGTTATTCCAAAAGCAGATAAATGGTTCCTTGTCTAGTAAATTAAACGGTATATTACATGCGATAGACGTAACGCATAAATTAAATATAAATTTTTCATTGTTCTCGTGCGCAATTTCTTTTTGAGACATTGTTTTCACAATTTACGTGTCGTAGACAATGTTGTCTGGACCAACACACTAACGGGATTTTACAGATTACACATTTAATTTTAGCACCTTATATATTAAGTCTGGAATTTCTGCAATAAATTTTCGAAGTTTGTCCGACCGCGGTCGTTTTGCTGACGAAATCATAATTTTTCTAGACAGATAAACAATTGCGCAAATGACCGGCAGCGAAAATGTCCGTACTGCTCCGCAGACGAAGTAATACTACCGTTCCTCTCGGTCCGAACTGATTCTACGCCGATGCGCGGTACCGCTCGTGGCCAGCGTTAATAATAATTGAGGTCTATATATGGTCATCGGAAGCTCCTCGATTTTAAAACTAGATTCGTGCTTTGTGAATCAATAATATCGTATTTCAATTATGGTGATGTGGTGTATTCTCCGTGCCTTACAAAAAAAATCTGTTATGAATACAGAAGATGCAACGTTCATGCATTCTAATTATGTTTGGCATGCGCAGTCGATGTGGGGTGACACAGAAGCTTCGAGACTCAAAAGTGTTGAACATGCCTAAGAGGAAAATTCTTTATTTCATCTCATTGTTTTGGAAGGTAACTAACAACAAAACACCGCCTTATCTTTATAAGAAGATTACGTAGATATCTTGCAGTAATTTCGAAGCATAGACTATCGATTTTTGAATGAAGCTTTTACAACTGTGCAACAACTTGGAACAAGTACATTTGCCCTCTGCTTCAATTGCAGTGACTATCATTTTTTGTCCTCAAACGAGATTCGAAGGCTCCGCTGCTAAATAATCAGTGATACACGCAAGTAATAGAATAAGTCTGTTTGCATGGCTTGATGGGAACAAATTTTTGTTTATATTTGACGAGACATTCTTAGATGCGAGCTTTCCAGAATATACCAAATTATATACATACATTTTACTTTTGTGTAAGAACACAACGTGTACTTTATTGTCACTTATTGTAATATTTCGTTTGTTTTTGTTTTCTTATTGTTACTATTACTATTTTTCAAACTATGTACAAAACTTGGAAAGCTAACTATGTACATAACTTGATTTTGTAGTTTTGAGGATGAAGTGAACCCGTTTGCTGCCTACATTTAGCTGTTATGCAACTGATATAATACTGCACAGTACGTATTTACGCTTGTCTAGAAGGTTGATGAAACAGTTCATTAGTAGTACACTTCAGCTGTGTATGCTGACAATCTCTTTCAGGTTCTTAGTTTTGGAATAAAAATATTCATAAGAAAAAATTCTCAAGTAGTCTTTTCATTAAATCCTTTTCTACAGAACCCGTTACCTTTCCTTTTACATAGATAACAAAATTATACCATGAAACTCAGTGAACTATTGCAAAAACTGTGTAGCTACTGAAACTCAGAATCATGTTGGGAACTTTGCATTACGACGAAGACGAAGGTGTTACACATATTATTGGATATATGCGGTAAACATCGTGTTCTTTATAGAGAGGTGATACAGAATGATTTTTGGTTCGATTTATTGAAATTCATATCACTGTTAGCAATAGGAGTAAAGTACAACAAATATTATGTTATTAAATATTATATTGGGATGCTTCCATACCATACTTTGAACTTTGCTCTTAGGTGTCGTGTAATGAATCCACGTCTCATCTCCGGTTACAATATCCATAAGAAACGAGGGGTCGTTGTGGTAACGTTGCAGGTTTTCCAAAGAGCATGCAGGTCTCGTTTCCTTATGCGCATCCGTGAGTTGCTTAGGCACCCACCGTGCAGAGACTTTTCGGTGGTCAAGCTTGTTGTGGACAATGTCTTCGGAATGTACAGTTCGGACGCCATTTCTCGAATTGTCAAACGTCTGTCGGTGATGATGAGTTCTTGAACCCGCTGGATGTTTCAGTCCGTCAGAGATGTTCTCGATCTTCCAGATCTTGGAAGATCATCTAAGTTTGTCCGACCGTTTCAAAACTCTGAACACCAAACCGACGTTTGCTTACATGACATAACCTCGCCATAAGCTTCGGAAATTCTTCGGTGAATTGCGGTCGGCGATTCCTTCATTGCTACACAAAAGTAGCGAATGATTGCACGAACATCCAGTGGGACGCATTTTGACAGAGGAGGCTCCATTATTATTGCAATAATCTCCATAATACTGACCGGAACAAAATAAACGACGCACTAACATTGAGTAAAAAGCTGACACAATAGGACGACTTGATTGCAGGGTTGAAATCACGCGCCATCGTGCACATGCGCAGGAGTGTACATTTGTTCCCGGACACGCCTCGTATATATCACCAACTCATCGAATTGCTCGATATGGAGGAAGAAAGATTGAAATTTTCGAACATAGAAAAGAGACAAAAGAAAAATAACATAACAAAATATCAGGGTTTAGACATATTATTTAGGAAAACCAAAAATATTTCTTAATCATTAGTAAAATCAAGCAAAAGTTGCTGATTCTCTGAGTGGAGAGTATAATTGTAATGCAAATACATTCTGTAACATTAAGGTTTCTTAAATTTCTCTTGTAGACTACAACGCAAGTTCGTTAAACAATTCCATTAATATAAAAAAATACCCTAAGCCAACAATTTACTAATTTAATATTTATGAGTCTTAGAAGACTTTGGGTGTCTGTTTTCAGGAGTCAAAACCTTTATGGATAAAAAGACTATCACATGGAAGCAACACCAGAAATTATCTGTGAATATGTCTTTTAAGGATACCAAAGAACACTTGTTTAAATCCCATAATGAGATAAATTTTATAAAAGAACGTACACTTACCAAGTGATTCAATGGTTAGTTTCAACAAGTACTATTGGAGGAATCCCTTTACTAGCACGTAACCGATCACCGTTTTCGTGAAAGATGTATTTGTGGTTGATACTTAATCGACTAATTATTATTGTTTGTAATTATACATGTATTTGGACGAAACTAAGGTTGAAATGATACAGTAATAATTGCAATTTTATTCGAAATGTTGTTCAATTTTATGAGAAAATTGACAGAACCAGGGTCTTTAGTTTCCTATTATGTGGTGTTTTACCTAATCTATCATTACTTTTCCCACGACAATTTTTAAGTAGGGTATTTGTAGAACAAGTTATTATAATTGTTGCAATACGTTCACTGCTGTGAATATGACATTTACACATGTCAGTATCCAAATGGCTATGTACGGTGATATAATTTAAAATACATATATTGTATTAAAACAGAACGTTTATTATACACATTTAAAAACATTTCTTCGTGTTCAAAAACAATTTTGTTAAATATAACCTAAGCATGTAAAACTATTTGAACAATAGAATATTCGCGTTTTTATCAAATAAAACGGACAGTTAGGGAATTGAGCTGGAATAGCATCTTTTTAAACCTACAGTTATAGTTTCACCGGTCCTTGAATTTGTAGCTGTTGAAAAATAAATAATATCTTCTTTTATAAAGTGTAACTCACAAACCCTAGTATACATTGCTGGAATAAAAATTTCCCTATGCAGTGGACAGATCCATTCTCTACACATCTGAGGATCAGAGGGGAAACCAAATGTCTGGGCTTTCGGTCCATTCTTATAATTACTGCGGCACTTAGGTACGCAACAGGTATACGGTATTGTTATAAACACGTAATACATAAAACACCGGCGAACACTTGCAAATAAAACAACCAACGCCACAGTACACAATCACGCTTTTACGTTACAGAAAAGGTTTTTTCGCTTATACAACACTAGAAAAACATTACAGGTATCACCAACAAAGTACGGAAGTATCACTACACAGTATTTTTTTTTTTATAAAACCAATATAATTTGGATAAACCAATTCAAAACGCCAGAAAAGGTCTGAATGTGCACATGGCAAATCTATAAATATGGCTGATCGACTACCTAATATACGTCACAGCCTGTTGACGTCAGAGCCGGTCAGCCTTCTTCTCTCGGTAGTAACAGCCTAACGCAGTCAATTCTATTTGCAGGCTAGGATGATATTATAGTTTATTTGTTTTTTACTACATAGAATGTAATTTAGGCTTCAATGGAAAGCTCTTTGTAATTTTTACCTTAAATAGATAGTCAAGCTATTTTAATAATACATACTGAAGAAAATAAGGATACAATATAAAGATCACTTGACCAGCCCTATTGAATGGTTATCAAATACTATGATTACGAATGATAATCAGAGTTCCATAGTTCAACGAATTTTCCCTGACCCCAATACGTATTGAACTCGGCTTGATTGAAATGAAGACATCCGAACAAGAATAAGCAATCATAAGCATTCAATTAGGCAAAACGCTATTTAACATAAATTTCTTAGTCAGCAGTTTACGAAATTAATCGCTTCCACATTTATTTATGTATTATTAACAATGCACCGCGCTGATATTACCAAAGTGGATTCAATATGTAAATTACTGATCGAGCGATTATTGAATGCACCGACGCCGCAACAGATATAGGATGGTTGCAGATGTGAGAGAGCGAACCAACGCAGAGAACATGTTATAAATTCGTCACGCTGAGACAGAAATCTAATCGTCTGAAACCAATTCGTAGACTTGCCACGAAAGTGCAATAACGCCGGTTGAATGCTCAATTCCATTATGATTTTTTTGTTCGTCTAAAAGCGAATATATGTAGAGTTGTTGCTGGAGTGTGATTGAGGATCGTAAAACTGAATTGCCTTCACGTGAAGAGGAACAATGAAATATGAAAATCCGTTTCGTAGAAAGAAGGCAATTCTACGATTCTATATTTTTAGCGATTAAGGAAACGCGCAAAAATGCTCCAGAACTGGGAAACATATCAAAAATAAGTAGGTAAGTGTATCCACTTTTGTAGCGTGTTTAGCTCGTTTCAAAATTATATCCACAACTGTACAAGTACTAGTCTAATTGCCAGCACTCAAGGTATGCAGTAATATTGTATAGATTCATTTAAAATTTAATGTATACTGTCACTCATAACGACTGCAGTAGTACAGCTATGAGAGTGTTGGCGCAAAATCCGATAAGATTTAACATAGGGGTCTAAAATTACTTTTTATACCCACTATTCTTACCTCGGACATGCCACGTGACCCGCGATGTCAGAGACCCCGCCCCTTTGGCGGGAAATTTGAAATGTGTCGTCAGGTGTGAAGCCACAGGTGTGAGCCGCCAGGTGAGGTAAGGGCTTATAAGGTGTACTAGGCCCTTAAAGGTACTAGGTGATCCGGCCCTACGGGGGCTAAGATCCCGTTCGAGCATCGCTCAGCGAGCGGTATTTTAGCCCCAGTAAAGCCGAAGAAATAGGAACATCTAGTATCCTTAGGGGCCTAGTACATCTTATAAAGCTTTACCTCATCTGGCGGCTCACCTGGCGACATGTTTCAAATTTCCCGCCGACGGGGTGGGGCCTCTGACGTCACGGGCCACGTGACATGCCCGAGGTAGGAGTGGTGGG
Source organism: Dynastes maya (assembly GCA_029619315.2). Taxonomy (NCBI): domain Eukaryota; kingdom Metazoa; phylum Arthropoda; class Insecta; order Coleoptera; family Scarabaeidae; genus Dynastes; species Dynastes maya. Next base: position 38,233,541 of record JAROYE020000004.1, read on the forward strand.
GATAAGAAGTAATTGTAGACTCTATGTTAAATCTTATGGGATTTTGTGCAAGATCTCTCACAGCTATAACACTGACTGCCTACTAGACATACCTCTGAAGGTAACGCAAATACTTTTTGAAATGTCGGTGGCTAACTTTATGGATAAAAATTGAGTTCTTATACATATTTTTAATTTCACGACACCCTTGATTATGGTTATTATGATTTGTTCACGGTCTGTTAAACTAAAATATTCTCATGATTCTGCATTTCCGATTTACAAGAAGCCATCTACTTGGATATTTTGTTATTTATTAATTCCACCTCTTTACTGTACTTCCAGTTTTATGACAACTTTCATCAAATGCCCTTATACCTACCGGCCACCATTTTTGAGTTACCTGGAACTTTTTACAGAAAGATGTCATTTAACAACAGAGGAAATGAAAATACATATGTTACCCAGATGCTAGGGATGGTTTCTGTAGGTATTTTACCAGTTTTTTCGTTATTAAGGATTTTCTTCAATATGTTTAAATTTATCATAACAAGCAAATAATAAGCTATGAAAGTAACGTAAGTATATTTTGTTTTTGGTTAATCGTAACTGTTATCGTTGCGAATTGCCTTTAGGCGTCCAAAATGGGAAATATTAATTATTATACAAATAAAAATAGTAGTGAACGTTAAATGCTTATCACCAGAACTCGGTACGTGTTTAATACCAGATATTTACACTTACCTGCATCGTAAGAAGCTAAAGAAGATTATGTCTACATATTGATAAAGGGTAACTCAGAAACAAGTTATGGAATCCATGAATGAAGAAGGAATGTTCTAGTCAATGCTCTTGTCTCTTTTCATGGTTACCCACATACTTATTTTCGCACGAGAGGTTTCTCAGGAACTTAGAGTATCAGGGTTCTCTATTCACCGTATTTTAGCGGAACACAAAATGTATTTGTACATTTGCATCTAGGAAATATGGCGTGTGGAATTTTATGAATGGTTGCTTGTCCATTCATAAGACGATTCACAACTTCTTATAAAAGTTATATAAAGTATGAGTTAAAATTTTAAGGGTATATTATTTATACACAAATGGTTTTTTTATAGCTGAAGAAAACCGTTAATGGCGAAACAACTGACAGAGATTAGGGACGATTAAGGGAAGTCGATGTGGAACTTGATTCTGCATCACAACATAATACATAGGGAGTTGTATTTAAAGAAAATCACCTTCACTGTTTTGTTTGTAGCCGTGTGTAGCGTCCGCGTTATGCATTTTCTTTGCGTTCTCTGCGTTCTGTATTTCTTTTAAGAATTTCAAATAACTCTAAAACAATGACCGGTACATATCGGCATATTTGTCGAATGCTGCTCGAAAATTGCATACGTAATCCAAGAACAGAACGAATGCATAGTTCAATTTAAAATAACGAAGCAAGCTTACTTCCGGTGAACCGGAAGTAGAAGAATTTACGAAAATATTTTCGGGATCACGGATACCTATCTATAAATATCTACTTTCAAAACATCAGAACCAATTTGAAATTCATAAATTTGTAATGGGGCTGCTCGGTGACAATTTATACAACTAGCCAGTTGAGTTACGACTGCTTCGCGACTGTTAGCTATAGCCATTAAAGAATACTCTGATTTTTCGATAATTAGTTGGGCAATCCTATCAATCGTTTAATCGAAACTATTCTTCTGAAGTTCTTTCTAATGATATGGGGTTACTCTCAATATTATGTCTACTCTATTGCAGTAATGACTTTCAGATTTCACCACGTTTGTTACACTACTGTATCCGATGTTTCGCTGAACGTGCTGTCGGCTTCTTCGGAAATCTTTTAAGGACTGGTATCGTTGTCTTCTGCTTCTCGTTATATACGAGGCATGTCCAGGAAATAAGTTCCGTTTGTATTTATTGCCGCGGCAACGCTGCAATCGCAGTTCGGCGCATGCGCGGTAGTTGCACTGAGTCAAAGAGAAGGAGATGACGCCATTTCGAGATCGCTGTTTGTTGTTTACAGTTTATAGTGCTTGGTTAGAATGGCGAAGTTCGTGTAATTCGTTTTCTGAATGAAGAACACTAAAGCAGTCGACATTCGTCGACAAATTTGCGAGGTTCACGGAGAAAATGCGATGGGTAATTCAATGGTAAAGGATATGGGTCCGACAGTTCAATGAGGGACGTGATCAAGTGCACGATAACGAGCGAAGTGGGCGTCCAAGTTTGGTTAATGAAGAATTGGTTCGTGCAGTTGTAGAACTCGTAAAGAACAACCGTAAGATTACAATATCTGATTTTTCTACGCAATTTCCGCAAATTTCAAGAGAACTTCTTCATGAAATTGTTTTTGAAAAAATGTTCAAAAACTGTGTGCTCGTTGCGTGCCGAAAACTCTTACAGATCAACACAGAAAACAGCGTCAGGGCAGTGCACTTGATTTTTTCACACGTTACAACAAAGATGATGATGATTTTCTAAGCAAGATAGTGACCGGGGATGAGACTTGGGTCGCTTATGAAACCCCCGAATGGAAACGACAATCAATAGAAAATAGTAAATCTTGACACCTCGAAAAATTAAGTACACAGTCTTTTGGGATAGACATGGCATTCTACTGGAGCATTTTTTACCGCGAGATAAAACAATCAATGCAAATTGTTACTATGAGACGCTTAGGAAACTGCGTCGCGCAATACAGAATAAACGCCGAGGAATGCTCACGAACGGTATTGTTTTGATTCATGGCAATGCCCGACCTCACATTGCGAAAAAAAACACAACAATTCTTACAGAACTTTGGCTGGACCCAGTTTGATCACCGTCCGTACAGCCCTGACCTCGCTCCTAGCGACTTTCATTTCTTTTTGCACCTGAAAAGGTTCCTTAGTGGTAAAAAAGTCAACAACGATGAAGAGCTCAAAGAACATGTTACCACATGGTTGACAACACAGGCGGCAACGTTTTATGAGGAAAGCATACAAAAACTTGTACCACGCTTTGACAGGTGCCTACAAAATGGTGGGATAGTTTTAGGTTTGTACTTTTTTTGCAATAAATAGTTTTTATGTACCTGTACTCGTTTTGTTTCTATTACCAAACGGAACTTACTTTCTGGACGTGCCTCGTATGTACCTTGACATAATCTCGCTCTGTTGGACCGTGCCCGTTCCGGTCCCGTGAACCACATCTTTCATTATTGGGATTGTGTCCACTGTAGGTTGGCGTCTTCGTGGTTTGTTATTATGTATTGTAAACCTCTACGAGTTGCTCTCTAACTGTCCCTATTGAAGTTGCTGGTGCCCTTCATTATTTCCAGTGACTCCCTCACAATTCGCTGGTAGTAATGGCAAACAAATTAAACAAAGTAGGGGTATCTACAAACTACAGTTCCGGTATGGTAAAACACATATTGGACAAATCAGACGCAGTATGCAGTGCAGAATCAAAGGACGTACAACAACACACGAACAACTCAGCACCCGCTGAAACCCTTTACCAAACAGGAGAGAACAGTATGGACTATGCTAAAAGCAATTACTACTACCAGCCAATTGTGAAGGAGTCACTGGAAATAAGGAGGAAAATCAACAACTTCAATTAGGAAGAGGGTTTAGAGTAAGCAACGCATGGAGGTTGGCTTTACATAATGGCAAATCATGAAGAGAACAACCTATAATGGACACAACCCAAATAGTGACAGATACGTAATTCTTTTTTGGCACTTGAAAGGCTTTTCTGTTTTTCGAACCCGTAGTTTTGATAAATCAAAATCTCTCTTCCGATTAAATTATTTCATTCAAGTCGTATCTGCGACTCTCTGCTTGATAAAATAAACCAAAACTTTATAAGTTATCTTTCCTTGCCTCATAGTTTTCCAAATTAAAAAGTATAAAACAACTGTATTTGTAATTTATTTAATAGAGTATCAGACAAATTCGAAACTATATAGGACGTGCCATTTTAAAAAATAACTGCTAGTCACTCAGTTAAAATAAATTATTCTGTATATTCAGAAGTCATGGAGTTTACTTATGTACATGGAGGACCCGAAAAAAGTTACTTGTTGAATTTACATACCTAGACAAAGATTACTTTCCAAAAATACTGAAACAATTCGCCAAAATCAAGTGAATTATTGGATCGCTTTGCTAGATTAACAAGAACTTGGTATGTTTTTCAACAAATTAAAATTCTAAAGGATATTAAGATATTTCAGCGGAATACACTCGACCGGTACAGAATTAATTATGCGGCACCATTTTAAATTTCGGGCTAATGGTAGCAGCTGTACTAAAACTTAGGAGTGCAAAAGTTTATTTTTTATTAGATCAAATTGTGAAGGATTCCTATAAGAATTCTGTAAAGTACTTCCCACTGAAAGAATAAATTTAATGCGATATCGCGATGATAGGAAGTCTCGACTCTATTTAGCCGAAATGTACTGTATTTCCGAAGAGGATTATCTCAAAGTCCGTAAACATCGTTCTGGAATTAATAACAAGCCCTCTGATTAGTTTCTGCAACGACAATATGGTAACACCCTCATCTGAATGCTAATCCCGTTATAGATGCTTAGATTCGCGTTAGAGGAGACCAAGGACCATTCCCCAGCTTCGGCCTGGAAAAAATATAATCGCGTCATATTCAGCGATGTGTATGATTGATACGTGACGTCGCCCTTTCTTCCTGTATGACCAGCTCCCAGACAATCCAATAAAAGGGATCGCATTCGTACGGTCGATAGTCACGTAGAAACGCCAAAATTATTGATACACTTTGGCAAAAAATGCTTTTATGTTTGAAATTGCAATATGAAATTAGAGCGCCTATCTTTACGAATATTCTATACCTACACAGTAAAAAAAAATTCACATTATTCAATACTAACGTTGTTCCACATTAGTAGTGTTAAAAATTGAACACTATTTTAGTGTAATGTCCAGTGTAAAACTAAGACTACCATAAATAGAACATCTAAACTACACAGTGTTGCATTCTAGGGCATTTTACTACACAAAGATAGTGTAAATTTATAACACTAGCACTGTGTTTATTATTATTAATATAGTGCATTTTAAGTTATTTCAAAGTAAGTTGGGAAAGGGAGCATAAAATAGAATAGAGAAATGGTAAAATTTGAATGCAGTATTTTAAAAAACAAAGAAAAGGTTAAGTTTAGCCTCTTTATATTTTAGAATACACCCAAATATTAAAATCAATTGTTACTCTACTTACAAGATAGTGAAGAAGAGAAACTGCTGAACGAAATTCCCTTTACTTCATACAGAAACCTTGTATAAAAAGTTTAAAACTGCCGTCAGAAGAACCCAGCAGCTATTATCTCTTATGGCACTCTGTAGCTTTTAGGTTATCAGGTTTGAGGTTATACACAGCATTCTTTATGCGAAAGTAGATTGACAAGTTTCCGCTGCTAGGGGGCTGCTTTTTTCCAAATATTTGATGTCGTTGTATTGGCAACTCTTTCAGATCAATTGACTGCAAATGTCAAATCGATCGCTTCGTCAAGCATTGAAGTCAAGTACCTTTTAGTATTTTCAATTATCGTTCAGGGCGTCCGAAAACGGCTACCACGCCAGAAATTGTGGACAAACTCCATGACATGGTTTTGGTAGATCGCTGAATAAAGGTGCGTGAAATTGAGGAAGTCGTGGGCATCTCTTATGAACGAGTAGTTCATATTTTACATAATGAATTGGGTTTAAAAAAGCGTTTTGCAAGATGGGTGCCGCATTTGCTCAATTCGGAGCAAAAACGCGTTCGAGCTCGAACCTCAGTCGATTGTTTGGAAGTGTTTACGAGGAATCCAACGGATTTCAAGAGACGATTCCTGACCATGGATGAGATCTTGACTCATCAATACACACCAGAAACAGACATGTAATTAAACCAGTGGATTGAACGCGGTGAATGGTTTCCGAAGAAGGCAAAGACCATTCACTCGGCTGGAAAGGTGATGGCATCGATTTTTTGGGGCTCAAAAGGAATTTTGCTAATTGATTATCTTGAAAAAGGAAAAACTGTTACTGGCCAATATTACATACTAATATAAATTCTATATAGTAATCTCTACAACTAAAATCTAGATACGTTCATATACAAACATAGTGTACACTCTACACTAAATTTAATAAAAGTAGCAAACCTCATCGTGTTTGGCTACATATGCCGTGGCATCATGTAACACTACAAAGTGTACTTTTCTTACACTAAAAATGTACTTCAATTTGCTTCCATCTAGTGTATCGCATAGATTATATTTTACATTAAGATGTGCACTTGATTTTGCACTATTCTACACTAAATATGTTATCCATGTACTACATCAGTGGTTCCCAATCTTTATGAAATGGCGGACCACTAAAATAAAATTTGGACTTTTCCGAGACCACTTGCTATATAATCATTAAAACACATTTTCGTATAGAACTTTTATTGCGAAACAAGACACAAACATTTCTAAAAATATACTTAAAACTATAATTAGGTTGTAAATACATTATCTAAAGAAATTTCGGAGCCTGCATTTGCTTCACTAGCAGAAAAATTCTGGGGTTGCATCCAACCGATTTGTTTTTATTTATTAAAATTAACGCCAAGAACCCTTGTCCACAAGGAAAAGTTGTGGAAAACATCCCGAGATATCCTCAAAACACTTTCACGCAGCTTTGGATACGAAAGGTCTTTCCTGCACCAAAACTCCTCGAGGCTTATCCCTCAATTAAAAGTGTCTTTGGAAGTGTCATTATTCTGCAATTCGATGACCTCTTCCTGCAGATTACCAGGTAGGCCTTCACGTTGAATGGATTTGTAATAACTCTCCGAAGAACATTAGATTCGGCAACATTGAATTCAGGAAAGTAGTTCTCTTTAAGAGTTTTTAAGTGTTGAAGTAGTTGATGGTCTTGATCATCGACAAGTTTGTTTAGCGTAGGGAAAGCCGGATATATTTTTTTTTATCTTATCAATCCGCAAGTCAATTTTATCAATAAAGACGCAGAGTTTATCTTCAAATACAATAATATTTGCGGCGCCCTCTAAGTTGACATTTCCCGAATCTTGGAATTACAAATTCAACTTATTCAAATATGAAAAAATGTCTGCAACATATGCCAGACTTGTTTGGAATCACGGGTTGCAAAACTGTTTTAGCATGCCAGTCATTTGTTCTCGTCCAAAAACAATTTAATTGCCTCTCTTAGCTCGTATAATCGTTCCAAAATATTTCCTCTCGAGAGCAAAAGAGCTTTTGTGTGACAAAGTAGCATTTCATGTTCGGAATCCAAACCAGCCCATAGTTTTTTTAAAACACGGGTGTTTGAAGTACTATCTTTAACAAAGTTCACAATTTTTATGAACAGTTTTATAGTATTTGATAATTTCTGGTCAGCGTGAAGGGATTCTTTTGTTTTATGAGTAAACCCGAACGTGATCCCGACATTGCTGGACCGCCGTCTTTGCAAAAACCAGAGAGATTTTTCCACATGATGTTGTGCTCCTCAAAATAGTCACCGATTATTTTGAAGATGTCGATTTTTCTTGAAGTGGTTTCAAGTTTATGGGACAAGTAACATTTCTTCTCTAATATAACTGTCTTCGTCTAAAAAGCGGACGAAAACAGGTAACTGGGAACATTGTGCCACATCAGTATCAGATACTTTAATTTTACTCGAGAGCTGTTCTTCAATATCCTGCGGCATTTTCTGAATTCTTAACTATGCTGTTAGACAATGATATCTCCTGAATCTTATTTTTGGTTTCCTAAAACGCCTTCTACAGCTTTCAACAAACATAGCTTCACTAATGTTTCACCGATTGTGTGTGGTTTTTTTATACTGTAGTCAGTTTTGAAATTTCGAACGATGCAGCAACAGCTTTTTCAGACATATCGTGTTTTGAACCACTCGGCTTTAGCTTAATTTTTTTGAAATTGTCCAATGTTTCCTTGAAAAACTCTGGAGGACGATTGCTAAACTTTGAATGCAGAGTTTTCAAATGTCGGTCTAACTTCGCAGGTCTCAGCGCATCATTGCTAAGAACAGTAGCGCATAGAACACAGCGAGGTCTAGTTTCCCGGATTATTTCGATTGACGTATTTCCAAATTTGATATATTCATCGTCGTACGGTATATACTTTAATTCATTCAATAATTAAAAACCAGAGATGGCGACACTTTTTCCGAATTTAAAGGGATAGGAAGGGTTTTATCCATATTAGCCCGGACCACTTTTGTAAGTAGTCTCGCCGACCACCTGGAAAATGGCCTCGGACCACCTGTGGTGCCCGGACCACCGGTTGGGAACCACTGCACTACATGAAGATTACTCGAGAATATTTTTACTGCTAATATACCGAAGTGCTTAAATTGATTTTGAACTGGTGCACCACTGAGAGATGGTACCATGAATTGGTATTTGAAATAATTGCTGAAATCTGGTCACTAGTTTTACATCGTTCAATACATTTCAGATCTCTCTGGATACTATTTGATTGATAGACTATTAGTATTTACTTTACTGCTTACGATTACGAGATGCATTCAAATTATAGCACCTCCCATTTTTTTTTCTCAGAACTGGAAACAGATAGAAAAATGCGGTTTATTTTAAAATAAGCGGGTACTCTTTGTCAACGCGTGACAGAGATGGTAGCACTGTACAGCACGCAGTGTACCTTTAGCGGCAGCGGCAAGAGCGAGAAGTGTGATACTTCAAATGGCGACGTTTTCATTACAAGATCAGCGTGTAATTATTCGTTTTCTCCATTTGCGTGGTGCGACACCGATAAAAATGCATCGCCAGTTGAGTGAGACATGTGGTGATGGTGTGATGGATGTGTCTAACGTGCGGTCGTGGGTGCGACAGTTCAAAGAAGGCAGAACGTCGTGTGAGTACAAACCAAGACAATCTCGGCCTCCACAATCCGGTCTGACGACATGATCGAGCGAGTGGAGAAAGTTGTTTTGGGGGATCGCCGAATGAGTGTGGAACAGATCGCCTCCAAAGTTGGCATTTCCGTGGGATCTGCGCACACAATCCTGAATGACGACCTGAAAATGCAAAAAATGTCCTCCAGGTGAATGCCGCGAATGCTGATAGACGACCACAAGGTTGCGCGCGTGGCATGTTGCCAGGCAATGTTGACGCCTGATGACGGCATGAATGGGACTTTCTTTTCATCGACTGTGACAATGGTTGAGACATGGATACCGTTTTTCAATCTTGAAACGAAGCACCAGTTTGCTCAATGGAAGCGCACAGATTCACCGCCACCAAAAAAATTTCGGGTAAGCGCCAGTGCTGAAAAAATAATGGTGGCCATGTTCTGGGACAGCGATGGCGCAATCCGTACTCATTGCATTCCAAAGGGCACTACGGTGAGAGGTGCATCCTACGAAGATGTTTTGAAGAAGGAGCTCCTTCCTGCATTGTGTGAAAAACGGCCGGAAAAGGCTGCACGTGCGCTCTTTCACCAAAACAAGGCACCAGCGCATCGGGCGAGCGTGACGCAGCAGTTTCTTCGCGCAAACAACTTTGAAGTGATTTCTCATGCTCCCTACTCACCTGATCTGGCTCCTAGCGACTTTTGGCTGTTTCCAACGGTGACAGATACTCTCCGTGGCCGCACATTCACTAGCCGTGCCGCTATTACATCAGCGATTTTCCAGTGGTCAAAACAGACTCCTAAAGAAGCGTTCGCAGCGGCCATGGAATCATGGCGTCGATGTTCTGAAAAAAGTGTACGGCTGCAGGGAGATTACGTCGAGAAGTGACACGAGTTTCATAGTTTTCGTGTGATTAGTTAATAAGAAAAAAAATCGGAGGTGTTATAACTTGAATGCACCTCGTATTTTGAAATTGAAAATTTGTTAAAAGGTATCTTTGGAAGAACAATTAATGTATCAGTATACTTCTACCTATATATAGGGTTGTCTGAAGAACGATACTAGTTTCTTATTCCAAATATGTGCAAATTTACAGCCTGCTCCGTTGCTTTGCCGCTATCACTGCATTAATTTGAAGAAAAAATTATATTAGCTGTATACGGTGTATGTACAGGGTGAGACAACGATATGATGAAGCCCAATTGCTATGCAAACAAATTTAACGTATATGGAGGTGTATAATAATTACACTGTGCTAGGTGCAAAAATGCAACAAGCTGGGCACCCAGGGGTTAACGTAATTCGCGTACGCTGAATCCAATGGTGCCAATCGTTTTCAAAAGCTAGCTCGTGTTTTCGAGCAATTTCAATTTAAAAATTTTAGGCCCAAAGGACATTCTGGAATTTCCTGGAAAATCTAATCAAAGGCTGAGAAGCTTTCTGGAATCCGCGGAATCTTCTGGAATCAAAAATATGTGCTACATGTGCTTCTGGAATACCAGTTTTGCCGGCGGCCAATATAACGAACAGAACTGGCCTTTACACGAGGAATTTAGATTGCGACAAAACAACATTATTGAAATTCCACTTGTGCCGATCGAAAAGGTTTTGTTACCACCGCTCCACATCAAACTAGGAATTGTTAAAAATTTCATAAAAACATTGAACCCAGAAGGAAATGCATTCAACGAATTGCGTCGTATTTTCTCACGGTTAAGTGGGATGAAAATAAAAGAGATAGATGTCTGAATCTGAATGTTGATCTATTGAAATTTCATTTTGTATTATTTTTCAGGAATATTTAATGGACCGGACGTTCGTCGTTTGGTGAGGGATAAACGATTTGAAAATGCACTCATTGACATGGAGCTTGTGGCATGGGATTGTATGAAAGCGGTTATTGACAATGTTCTCGGAATTCATCAATTTGAAAATTTGCGCATACTAATTGAAGACATGCTAACTATAAACATACACTAGCCACGTTCATGATTTTTCGCATGGAATAATAGCGAACTGATGCGAAGTACTAAAAGAATGTTCCAAAATGGTCCCTAAAACACCAAATTCCTAAGAATATCGTTTCTTTTTGGGTAATAAATATTGTTTCATGGAAGCTATCAGGTTATATTAAGTATGGTCAATCTTCTGCGTACTTTGCTGTATTCTTCCTCAAATTGTCATCCTTGCTTGTATGTACTTATATTCTCTAGCAGTGGAAAAATGTACATACCGAGAAAATAATTAATTCAGTAATTAATCTCGAGGAATATGTTAACAGTTACCTATGTTACGAAGTACTGAAACAATTAAATGTTAGATCCACTGCGCTGATTTTAGATTTCGCATCGTATATTAGTCTAGCGATGCTATCAACTCCCAACAGAATACACATTTGCCTTCATTAGATGCGTGTATCTATGTTTTTCGAAATTACGTTGTTGGTAACTATGCGTCAGCGGAAATGTAAAACGGATGGATACAGTAACATCCTGCATTAGCAATTATTAGAAGAGCGGTCAAAATTGACTTAAAATCGTTCTCCAATTAATTTTATATATACGAATCGTAAAAGATTGTTTAAACAATTTTTAATGGATTCCTTGGCAATTAAAGTACAACGTATTTTATATGCCAATGAACCATTGGAAATTGTCATATACCGAAATTAAAATAGTTTCTACTTACATATAATTTACAAACTGCGCATAGAAAATGTTTAATTTTGAACGGTTGAGTGCTAAAGGCTATAAAACTAAATTCCCTTACTTTTTAAATGCAGATTTTCACCTCAAATTAATTAAGGGGATCTAGTTTAGGGTGTGTTAAACATAAGCCTACAAAATATCAAGCTAAACCTCCGCCGCCTGAAAGTAGGATCTTGGGATTTGGAGCCAGGATTTAGAATTCACTTCGATTCTTCGATCCGGCCACCCGGGATAGAGGGCACTGCCGCTGTTTTCGTATTACTCCCGTCGTCTACCCAATAACGGATATCCAAGGGTTTATAACTTGGAACGTACGGAAGTAACTTCTGTTTTGTAGACGAAGAACCACATATCATGTTTGTTTTAGTTGGGCGGATTACTGTTACATCTACAGTTGCATACGCGAACATTTCGTTTTCATAACCAACAATTAGTAATTTGTATACTTTGTTTACGATATCTTAATTTTTTAAGACTTGGAAAGTGCTACGTATAACTCTTTTAAAAACATCCTGCTGTACGAGAAAGGGTAATGTATAACACGTATTTGGGATGCAATTACTTACACACGACAAAGCTTGAAAAATGTGCACGTCATAATAAGTAGAAATATTATTTGCTTTGATAATTGCCTTACAAGATTCCAACTAGAATCAATCAAACAATGCTCCAAGTACTTTTTTCAGTGCCAACATGATGAAATATTAGAACGCAACCCCAGTAAATATCGCCCTACTGCAATCTAGAATAGAAATCATTGTAAAAATGACATACATATCTGCATACTTTTTTAAATTTAAATAAGCCTGCATACATGTCGAGACTATTTTGAGTTTGTCAACTAGATTATAATGGGAAATTAAATCTATCTGAAATCTAGTCAACTCAATATTCTAAGAACACCACCATTATAATGGTAAACCTTTTATTGATACCCAGCAGGGTTTTAATACCTTGAAGAGTAATAAACTCCTAAAAATGCAGAAGAATTGGGAATTCTGAAAAAATGGTCGGGTTGATAAAAGTGCAAACAAAAAGCAGCAGTGGTAACACATTGTAGGACTTCTAAAAAAAATCAATAGAGAGAAAGGCGCTAGATAAAGTGATTGGCTATTTATTGGTCTTTCAACGTAGTGCTCGATGGAGTTGTGAAAGCAAGTGATGAAGGGACACTGAGAGAGCAATTCAATTATTCGTGTATGCAGCTGGCCTGGATTTACAGCAAAAGATCCAAAGGTACTCAAACAAAAGTTGAAACTTCATAGGAAGCAAACAAATGGGAATATAATTAAATCGAGAACAAGCAAAGTATATGAAGGTTTGTAAATAAGATGGGAATTAAAAATAGGAGAGTTTTAATTAAAAAATATGGAAGATTTCAACTTGAGTGACAACTTGAAGAAAGCAAAAGGGGAACGGGGTAGAAACAATTCATAGATCTCTTAACACTGCAGTGCCTGTTAGAGAAATAGGTATAACCCTAACCAATCCGAATAATTTCATTCATATCACAAATTTAAGGCTCCTATGGTGGTATGGTGGTTTATCGAGTCAAAAGTGAAAAGTACGGTCCCTAACAACTATATATTAAAACAAAATAAAATACATATATAATTCAGGTATTTGACAGTGTATTTTTCTTTTTTAATTTATACTCTATAATTAGTTAATTAACAATAATTGGGACCAACCAGTAACACAAAAAACAAAAATACTTATTCTATCATCCCTAATTAACAATAAAAATGTTCATTTTGTGTGGTAACTAAATATTGGGGCATATTTAGCACGAATTTTTATTTTAGCATGGGGTAACACCGCCCTTATATTTTACGACCGCTCTAATACAGTTGGGCATTAAATTTACTAGGATTTGCACTTTTCAGAAGCAAATCCATTCCAAATTCGCTTTATTTTGGGTCTAAGTTCTGGTAATGTCCGCAGTGTGTGCTTCATTTTATGCCACACTGTCTCTATGATATTAAGGTCAAGACTGTTAGAAGGCCAAGAAAGAACATTTACGTTGTGGTTTCTAAATCACCTTTTTGGGGTTTTGACCATATGACAGGTTGATCCTGCTGAAAAATTTAATTTTCGCCAAGATGTAACTTCGCGATACTTGGTAGCACACTGTTTTGCAGTATTTTTTGGTGTTTCCCAACATTCACGGTATCATCAATAAATTCAAAGCATCTTAATCTTGAAGTTGTCGTGCAGCCCCAAATCATTACTCCTTTAGGAAATTTTACAGTACTTTTTAGGCAATCCTTAGGGAAAGTCTCATGTTTAGTGCGAATCACGCGTTTATGGTAATCACTAACACATACGTTGAATTTGATTCGTCCCTAAAAATTACTCTGCACCAATCTTCTACCGACCAAGATAGTGTAGATTTTGATCATGCGAGAAAAACTTTCTTTTGTTTTCCGTCAACAATATCTTTTCCTTTGCCTATAAGAAAACAGTTTTATTAATACCCTTTTAAATTGTTACTTCTAATTCAACCTTATAAAACTTTAGTCCACATTTATGAATCCACTGGCGACAGTATTTCCTTGACACAATTAATTCAGTTTAGTGATTCCATTTAGCTGTAATTTGCCTTAAAGTATTTTTTCGACGCTTTTTGCATAGTTCTACAAATATTCTTTTATCCCTATCAGAAGCTAATTTTGAACGGCCCGGACTTTTACCTTTTTATCTAGAATATTTCTAGTTTCTCCATAATGCTTGATTATACTCCACACTGTAGTTTTAGGAATATTATGTTCATCCGCCACTTTACCATTCATTGTGGCAATAATTTTTAAGCGCTAACTCACGAATTTTTGAATTTGCAGAGATACCGCGTACCATTTTGCTCAATAAATTTGTTTCACTCAGTACAATAAGAAAGAATCTGCTGAATAATCTGACGTTTCGTTCTGCATTATTTTTGCAGCTCACCTATCTTATTTTGTTTCATTTTTGACAGTTACTTTATACTGTCCCAATATTTAGTTATCACATGTTTTCGTTACTTTTACAGTTTATAAGGTTTGTTATTCAGAAATAATTAGCAAGTTTTGTGATTAATTGACATTTAAGCCACTGTTTATTCACTATTATTATAATTAATAAAAAATAATTCAAAAAAATAAACTGTCAAATACTACACATTCTATATCAGATACTGTGTAAATTAAAGAAGCTGCGTCTAACGCTGGAAGTAACTTATTAGCCGAAAGTTTACAACACCTTCTTACAAATCTTATGTTAGAAAATACAGATAATAGGAGCCAATGAGGTGAAAACTCACTTATGAGAAAAGTCATGTTGAAAACTTTGCAATATGCAATAATGACCAAAGCCGTTGGAGGTTGACATTAAATAAATCAGTGGACCTAAATACTCAATGTGTTCATATGACGTCATAATAAGGGAATTAAAACATTATTACTCTTACCGTAATCGTTCACTTCAATCCAGCAATGCTAATATTTCAGACGCAGTTTGCACAGGAAAATATTATGCTTATATTTTATTTAGATGCAACGCATACAGACGGAATAAGTAATACATTAATGATAAGAAATACATTCTACAACACAATTATTCTTATATGGGGATTATTTTAAAACAGTATTTTATATTTTCTATTAGTTCCTTGTCAAACAATCCCAACAGTACCGATAACAAACTTTTAATTTCAGCTTAACGTTAGTAGTTTCGCGAGGAGGAATTAATTGTTGTTTGAGTATTTCTCATAGAAGTACAAGTTGAATTCAGTGAGTAACAAAGGAAGGAAAGGTACAACGTGATTCTGTACGACGTGAATGAGAATAATTCCTCTATAGGAGACGCTTCCATAACGTCTACCGTTAAACTTGTGTGTAATTATCATTTAACGCTGACAATACGAACATCCAGCGTAGATAGTAATTCTCAGAACAGGATTTAGAAAGTGCGCCAAGTCCTTGCATACACTTTATGACTTTGTTTGTATGAAGATCAGTCGAAGAAATGAGGAAGAAAATTATATTATTGAGGACTATGCATTCACCACTGCAAGAATCTAGTTACAACTAGTACCAACGTGTTTTTGTCCTTACTTAAATTATCACCTTCTCCAAAATTAGATTTACTTTTGCAAGTGGTATTTGATAATGATTTGATATCGATATTCCAATATTTCGTATGATTCAATAAATATATAAGAAGTCAATTTCTTTTCTCTTCTGTTGTAAAGTAACATGATTTGAAGTGAATGTCTAGAAGATAAAGGAGGCACATTATATACGGGGTTAGTTGTAACCTCTTAGGGAAAAGTTGAGTATATATACAAAATAATATTGTAATACCCTGGTGTTGAAATAATACGTTTCATACATCTTATCCACTTACCAAGGTGAACCCAGCTTTTGGGAACTGCTGGCCGCACGAATAACTATTACAGCATGTCTTCGAAGCACTGATTTCCTGAATACACGGGGTTTTTTGCTGTCTGAGTAATTGCAAATCCGTAATAAATTATTCAATCACCCAGGAATTAAGATTACTGTATGCCTAAAGAGCACACAAATATGTCACACTTATGCATTTTGCCAAAAGAACTAATATGACTAAAGCAAGTGCATGCAATGGATGACAGATAGCAGTCAAAATCATCCATAGTTCGATAAACGAGAATAAACAGCACTTTCTTTGGTGAGCATTCATGGCGTCCGATTCATTAATTTTTCTAAACAAACCTGCTTTTGGTCAAGCTTTTGGTTTGAAGTTGTACGTATAACATATAATGTGGGAGTATTTATGTATTCGCAATAATATCGTTAGACGTTAGCACGTTATCTGGATAGTTTGCACACATAATACTTCATCACCAAAACAGCCTTTACATTTATTGCCAAGATCATCTCAAAATAAATCATTTTACACCTCTTTACACAGCGCTAACGTTTTACGCGTATTCTACCGATACTCAAACAATTTGTTTGAGCAAGCTGCTTCTAACTCACCGTTGGACAACGTACTTACATTAATGGCGTTGAAGTCATTTTTAAGGCGCGCTTTAGTATTGGAAATAAATCTCAGAAAAAGGCCGATGATTCAAACAAGTTTTGAAAATGATGAAAACTTAGAAAACATATCACTGCGAAATAGATACGAGGGACGTTCTGCAATTAACGAGACAAATGGCTGTGGAAAAAAAAAACAACTTATTCAATGACAATGAAATTTCGACTACTTTTCAATATAGTCTCCACCAACGTTTAGGCACTTCTCCCACCGCTTTATGAGTTTTCTAATTCCAGTGTTGAAGAATTCTTGACCTTTGTGTCCGACCCACTTGTGTACAGCTTGTTTGATCCCTTCGTTGTTTTCGAACTTGGTGCCGCGTAAAAACTCTTTGAGCGGGCCGAACAGATGAAAATCGGACGGTGCGAGGTCGGGACTATAAGGAGGACGTGGTAGTGCAACCTTCTACCTCCGAAATAGTGTAAGTCTTCTGTTCAAGGATTCGTTTGTTACAAAATTACAAACTGTTTGACGTAAATGAAATGACAGCGGAAAGATAGCACCTGCTATTATTCAACCGAAGTGCGTCTTTCGGAGGCAAGGCTGAGAATCAGATGTTTTGATTTGGCATACACACATTAATTTCCAGAAGAATTCTACTCCTTTTAACATATCGCTAGGTTTAGAAATGTTCGATTCGGGAACTGCAAGTTTTATATTTTTAGGAATATCGAAGATAGAAATATTGATTGATAATGGAGGTAAGCGATTTTGTAATTTCTAAAGTGTGGCTATTTTTGTATAACACGGTTTTGGTTTTGTTACTGTGCGATCAATAATTATCATAGTGCGCAATAAAGTTTATATACAATTTTGTACTTTTGTAACAATGGATTATAAGATAACGTCAACCTTTGGCGTATTTTAATGTCCTTCGTCAGCTTTCAAGTTGTGTGTAGCCTACTGTTGCTGTAACGTGTGTTCAGTTCGATAATCATAATTGCATAAAGTATATTCTTAGAATTAAGTAGTTGCATCCCCGTGCCATTCGTACGAATAATCTTAAAAAATTCATAAAAATATATACATTCTGGACGACTTCATCAAATACATCTGTCACTTCACATGTCTTTTTGTGTCGCGGCTATAATTTACTCTCCATGTAAAGGGACAATGTTACAGGTAGACAGTGCATGTAAAAACATCCATCAAATGCTGTCTCGCATTTAATATATTATTTCGATGTGCGAAAAATTCGCCTGGCGGACTCTATTGTGAAGACAAGCCGTGAATAATGCACAACCGGATCGACCATAGTAGCAACGGCGATAATCTCGATTCGAATCTAATGCAAACTCATGTGCAGTTAATATGGTATAGGAGCGGGAGTGAACGAACTATGGTAGAAATGGTAATGCTGATGTCCGGTGGTGAAGATGAAAGAATCATACGGCGAGCGAGAGAGAAAGGGACAAGGACGGACAAAGGGATGACGAAGGCCGAAAGTGGAATGAACCAGTGCTTGTTTCACTGTCAGCTAGGCAGTCAGTGTGAAAGAAAAAGAAAAATGCGACCAGTGATGTGAAATATTCTATTAACGGCGTGCACATGCTGACAACACGCGATACATAAAGAGGAACATTAAAACCGCTACTATTTTTTCTCACCTCGTTCAAATATTAATTACGTTCTACGATGCGAAACCTTGTTTTCCTAGTAATTTCTTTATATATTATACATACTGAGGGGCAAAAGTTGGAAACACCCAAATATCTTCAATAATACTACATAATATTTCTATGAAATCCAGTACTTGTAAGTAACTGATTGTGAGGACTAAAATGGAAATATCGGCATTCTAATCTTACTTCTTATTTATCTGGAAGTCACCTTCAACTTTAACATTTCGAATAAAACATACTGTATATTTTTTATATTTTGATAGAGCACAATATTCCAATTTCAAGAATGTATAGTGTTCTACAGTACCGTGCAATCGAATTAGGGCCACTATATAAATTTGAGCTTTAGCTTAATAAGTAATACAAAGTATCAACGTTTGATAAAAACAATTTTTATTTATATATATATATATATATATATATATATATATATATATATATAATATTTATATATTAAACGTACATTAATATTTCGTCGAACCACCCCTTGCTTTTATGACAGCACAATTCTTTTTGCATGCTTGCTATACACGCTGCTGAATTCTTTAAGGTGAGCATTATTTTGCCAGCTATTTGTTATGTTTGCTTTCAAAACGTCAACTGTTGTATTGGGAGATGCATAAACTGTACGTTTTAAAGAATTCCAAACATTTTCGATTGGATTTAGGTCGGGGGAATTGCCTGGCCATGGCAATATCTCAAGTTTTCTTGCTGAAAACATATTTAGAATTGTTTTTGCCCTGTGGCACGGTGCGCCATCTTGCATAAATGTGTAAGAGTAATTTTCAGGGTCTAAAGATGTCATATACGGGATTAAGATTGAATCCATAACTTCTTTATATTGAATTTGATTCATGGTACCTGTTTCAAAATAGAGCGATCCAAGCCCTTCCCCTGATATACAGGACCAAACCATGACTGCCGGTGGATGTTTCACTGTTTTTACCACTGCGCTTTCATCATATCGTTCCGATGGTCTTCTTCTAACGAAACGTGCAACTTCAGTTACAGCCTTTAGCCGTGACTCGTCACTGAAACAACCGTTAGAACAGAAATTTCATTACATTTCGAATTTACTAAATGTCAAATTTTGAAATATACATAAATATGATACATGCCTTTTCCATCCTCACAGTAAATGCCGATGCTGTTGCGCCCACTGCAATCTTGCCTTTTTCATCCTTAAATTAAGTTTCGGCTTTTTTGCAGGGCGTCTACTTCTGATATTGGCTTCATATAAGGGCGATTTTAATGTTCGATCTGATATTTTTATATTATCAGCCTGTAATATACGCTGAAGTTCTTTAATGCACAGTTGCCTGTTTTCTAATGCCCTTTTTATGATAATTCTGTCTTCCCGTGGCGAAGTTTTGCGAATACCGCGACAATGAGAACGACCACTTGAAATCGCTGGTAAATTTTCTTTCTTTAACATCGCTACCCTGTCGACTGTTAACGAGAAACTCGTTCTCTTCTGGCTACTTCCCGATGCGAATACAGCCCCGTCTCTAATAACACTTGAATTCTTGTTTTTTTCTCATTTTAAATGTCTTTACGTTTGCCCATTTCACAAAATTTATCAATAAAAAAAGAAAACCAAACGTCACGAAATTTCAATTTAATTACACTAAAACAACATGTAAAACGAATATTATAGCATGAAAATATAATACTTGCACTTTACACCATCAAAACTACACGTAAACTAACTTGAAGCAGGTAAAGCCAGTCACCGATTACCGACCCTAAACGTACCCTGGATAGAAAGGAATGTTTGGTGGGGGTTATAATAACGAGAATTTTATACCTACTTAAGAGGATTATCTCAAATACAATTAAAAACATTTTATTGCGGAAAATATTTAGAAATTTTGATTATTATAATATTAATAGCAAATATTTGTATAAAATCAAAGTGGCCCTAATTCGATTGCACGGTACTGTATACCATTCATCATTTTTTACGAAGATGTTATTCTAAATTTGTTAAATTTGGACAACAATGGAGATTTCAGTTTCCGAGTGAAACACAAAAAGGCAACGATTAAATTGCAGCTGTCAGATAATTACATTTTCGTTTTTGGGTATTAAATTGTGTTTAAAGTGGCCCAATTGACAAGGGAACACAAGTAAGCATGTCTCACCGATTTAAGTTATTTATAGACCTAAAAACAACAGTAACCTGTTTAGCAGCCCAATCTCACAGTAGCGGGGTATAAAGTGCCCTAAGCTTAAATAAGTTCTACGTAGCGTCTGTATTTTTGTAGTATATAAAAATTCTAACATTTGCAAAAAAACTAGGGCATGGTTGTTTCCCCAAGTAAATATTTGTTGTAGGGAAACTATTTACGTTATCAGTAAGAGCATTTAAAACAGTTCAAATCGTGTCTTAACTTTTTTTTGATATCTCGTATAGTTACTGACTTATTAAGTCGAACAGCGAACGGTAATGTTGAGCTTAAGGTGCTTTACACCCCGTTAATGTAAGATTGCGCAGCTAAAAAGTTACCGTTGTTTTTACACTGCATCAGTCTATAAACCCACAAAGTTTCATTTGAATCCGTGAGTGAAAAAGAACGGACTTAAGTTTTAATGAGGATTGGCTATGGAAATAGACGATAAACTTCCAGCGAAGTGGGAGATTTATTTAATCCTTTACATCCAAATCGGCAACCAATCACGTGCTCTTTAATTTAATAAAAACATTAAAAAGATATCAGTTGAGCGGAATAGTCCATATATCCAAAACAGGATGGCCAAAAGTGGCAACAGATGACAATAAAACGCAAAATGTTGTTTCGTTAGAAGAAGTATCGTAAACGTCTACAACAAATTTTGCACATACCCACAATATCAGTCGACGCTCAGTAGGAAGAACTTTAAAAAAGGAAAAATATCATCCGTGTAAATCTCGGCTTATTCAGATGCCGATTTCGATAAAAGAATTTAATTTTTTGAAGTTATACTGGAGTTTTGCCAGCGTAACCTAAATTTTACAATAAGCCTTGTTTTTTCTGATGATGGGTCCCAAAGTAACTCACATTGGGTACAGGAAGCCAATTGATGCAAGCTATTTGTGTTATTAAACATTGCATAGAAAGTTATTAAAGCGAAGATTAGCAAAACAGCTGCTTAATCTATACACTAACGTCATAACTTCTAATTATAGTTCAAACACCATAACTTTGCAATCTTTTTGTTGTGCTGCCATTAAGCCCTGTGAACCTAAGTAGTTACTGTTAAACATTGTTCATAATTTTTTCCAGGAGTCTTGAAATATGTTCTATTTTATAGAAAAGTGCACAAACCTTTTGTTTTTTGTTAGAAGAAAGTTGATAAAGGTAACTGTAAACCAACCTCGTTTCGATGAAGAGTAAAGGAAGTTGAATAATCAAAAGTAATTTGTGCTGTAATAATACAATTTAGGCACTTACTTTTACTAGTGTAGCATAGGGGTGACATAATAATAGTCGTGTCAGATAAGTTAAGATACGGGAACTAATGGAACTATCTCACAAAATACATGAAAGCAGATACTGTGTGAGAAGGACATTATCTACCGGTCTAATTTAATATACAAACCAATACAGCAAGTTATCAATGACATTTAAATAGTGAATGAAATGTTTTAAATATCAGTAGAACTTAAAGCAAAACGGACAAGAGATCTTAAAATTCACTTCTGTAAATGCTTCGTTGTAGTATGAGAACGTCATATTAGTGTTTGTAACCTTACTGCTTTTAAATGACTGGTTTGGCAAATAACTAATGGAAACATATTTTGAAAAAACGAAAACAATTTGCAATAAAACCTAATATTGTTACGATTATGCCTTGTGAACCAAAGGCACAATGTTTTTGCAGACCTATTACTCCAGATCTAATTCAAGAACCTACTATCTGGGATAGTAACAACGCCGTGGAACACTCTACACACACAATTCACATAGTAAAGGTTCCTGAACTTATAGCGAGCTGTAAAAGCCTATATACCCCGCTGGGTCGTTACCACACGTTAAGAAAAACGTGTAACATTGAAGTAGAAATACTACACTAAACTTGCTGAATCCTAAGACGTAAACAAGATATACGTTCTTTAATTTGGTCCGTAGGCTTCCGCGGTCGTCAATAATACTATACTCTTGGTTTCCGGATTGGAACCACGTCGTTGTCGTAGCTTTGGCCGCCGTTTCGTCCACACTCTTATCGGACATCTTCAGGGCTGTTACTGCACACTGTGATGAAGAGTGTGGGCGAAACGTCGGCCAAAGCTATGACAACGACGCGGTTCCAACCCGGAAACCAAGAGTATAGTACACGTTTTTTAGTAACCATAACAATGTAGTAGTAATGCATATAATTTCACAATATTCAGATCTCTTTAAAACTATGTTACACACAAATTTAGTGTACAGGTTGAGGCAGCGGTTTGATGAAGTCAAGGTGAAACTAGTTTCTGCCATCAGTCCATCTACTAGGCTGCGTAGAGAACCTTTTGGAGACACATTGGGCAACTCTAATATTTTGTAAATGCAATGAACAAATAAACGATTTGTAAACTTGTTTTCCATAAAAAACTGAAATATATTATATGGACTGATATTTGGTATTTCTTTGATGAAATCTGGTACGCCAGACAATTCCACAGATTCAGGAGGTGCAATCGGTTTGGTGTTAGAACACTCTGGAGGTGCATAAATTGTTGTTGATTCAGTTGCGTTTATAGTCGAATTATTAGGTTTTCTTCTAAGAAAAGATAAGATATCTGAGGGACTGTGTGGGGTACCGATATTCGAACCCCGGTCTTCCATCCCTCAGAGTAAAGCTTTCCTTATCGTTGTAAATTTGAAACGTTATTGAAAGTAATATTACTAAGTTACCGTAGAAAAATTACTACAATTTTTTACAGTATTGTCATCCAACTAGGCAACATTCAATATAACAACTAACCATGCACAATTTCGGCAACCCATTTCTACGCATTATTTTATTATTTTTTCAGTTTGTATGTTTTCACTTTGATGAAGTACAACTCCGAGTGGTTCAGAAAAAGAAATTTGAATAGATTGAAAAGAAAACACAAGAATCTAAGTCTAATCTTATATAGAATTAAACATTTCTACTTGAATACTACTGTACAAAAGCAATAAGCAATACTCCGTAATATAAATGCGAAGAAAGCGTGACATTAAACTAATCATTTAATTTTATGTTGTGCATGCGATCTGAGGTTTACGTTTATGTACAACAGCAACTGGAACAGCAAAGAGGAGCTTTTTAATTGTTAACCGTTTATAAAAGCGATCTCCCCTATTCCACTTCGAATGGCCAGTAAAAACTCGAGAACAGCGAGAATTCACGGAAGCCAGTTGCAGTACCGTACAAAGGGTAAGTAAAATTAAATTTGGCTCACGGAGAATGGCGAACTCGAGGCATATCTCGCGCGTTATGCGCTCGAGGGACCAAAAAAACGAGAGGCGAATTTCGGTAACTTTGCATAAGGACTTCACCGCTACGTAATTTCACACATACTGGGTCGAGATGGCCGGGCGCGCGAGAGGAAAACAAAAACCTTACGCTCTTGGAGAAAATGGTGACGACATTTTCTCAATAGAGAAGGCGTGTGATATCGTCCGTACGACGAAAAAGTTATTGCAAATTGAATGAAAATGAATATTGAAACCGGAGTTGAAAGTTCGAATGTGAAGATACTATTTTTCCCTCTTTATTTGAAAAAGGAGCATTCAAAAATCGGTTTATTGTCAGAACCAAAAAAAAATTGAAATGGAATACAGAAATTTGTTGCTGACCAAGGGAAATTGTTGGGTTTATGTATATGTTACGCTGCTATGTACTTGTTAAAGGCGATATCAATACTTCCAGGGTAAAAATTTGCAAACAAAAAAAAATATTCGGAAACAAGTTCTGCACAAGATAGAATTATGTTCAAGTATACATGATGTTCAGTTTCTGCTTCACACGATACAAGTCTAGTTCCTTTTTAATGGAACATTCTGTATATTATTACATTTTGGATACCTCTCTTCATGTCAGCTTTCATCAACATTCCTTTGGCTTACTTTTTGAGATAATTATTTGTTGCCAAGTATAATTCGTGTTATTTTAATTCATTAAGTGGAATACCTGTATATTTTTCCAGAATCTGATAGAACAGAATCTTAAAAGCGTTTTTAAAAATATTTTCCTATACCTAAACGACATCGTTCTTTAGAAAGTTATATAATAAACTACATACCACGTTAGTAAGTTCCGTAGTAAAGTGAACCGCTAAAATATACCATATGGACGGTGTTGCAACGTTTGCCCGCTATGAAAGGATAAGGTGGGAAGTCGCGCGAAGAGAATCCATCAGTAGGAATTCAATCGCCGTCAGAAGAGGATCGCACTAGAATCTAGCCATGCATTATACTCGTAGTTTATTTCTTTAATTGATCATCGTTGCCTCTCTCGATCCTTCCTGCTTGGTTATTTTTGATTTGCTTTGTTTGTGTTTCGAAATTACACTGTAGAATAGTTTTCTTTTTAATTACGTTCCTATAAGCCAAGAAGTCGTTAAATGGTACCACGGTAGATTTATTATACGTTCAACTGAATTTTTACACATACGAATACGATTCATTTTACTATAAAATTTCATTAATCTAGATTCAGAAAACATGTAAGTATTTGTTATGAGCTTATTATCATTTGAACATTTAATATATTGGATATTTGGAAATTAAAAAAATATAATCTATTTTATAACAAGAGGTTCCATTTAGCTTTGGAGTTCGTCATTTTCCTTTTAAATTAAGGACGTTTTCTTTGCTTGATATACGACAGTAGTGTTTATTTTGAAATAATCAACGATTAAAGTCCATCAGTAGGACAAAAATCAAATAAGATGTATTACGTATTTCCTAAAATCTGTGCCGAGCTATTACCTCGACTACGTATGCTAGGCGACTGAGGGCACTGAAGAGCGGAGGGGACGTTCCTAGCACAAGCGGCAACGTTATTCGCTATGCGTATGGGACTCGCGCCTATAAATGAATTCTTACCTACCCTATTTCGAGACTATGATGGTATTTAACAATTTTTTAGGCAGCACCCTCTCTATGTTAAACATGTAATTCTGGCTGCAAAGTC
The DNA here is from genome assembly GCA_029619315.2 of Dynastes maya. Lineage (NCBI taxonomy): Eukaryota > Metazoa > Arthropoda > Insecta > Coleoptera > Scarabaeidae > Dynastes > Dynastes maya. The sequence goes on from JAROYE020000004.1 coordinate 38,258,981, forward strand.
AGACTCCTCCATTTCGAGAATATTATTTAGTTCTAAGATATCTGCGAGTATTAAAGAGACAAAGTGTGCATGCAGATTACAAATAACTAAAGCGAGGCAATGTCTCTGTACGGCATAAGCGTGCACTTCAGTAAGTTCAATACCAAAAAATAACAATAAATCGAATAATAATAACAGAACCAATCAAGAATTATAATATCTGATGTGATGAGTGCTGTGATGAAATATGTATTATAAGCTTTGGTTTTTCCCAAAATATTTATAAAAAATAATACCTATGTTATTTTTTTGGTCCAATTCCGTCTCTACGAAAGTGCTATAGTATACAAGATGTTCTATTTAAGAAAGCAAGTTTGTACCATAACAGCAGAACTGGACACACAATTATATTTGAATATAAAAAGCACTAGCAAATAAAAAGACGTTCAGAGCTTTCCGGCAATAGACTTTCTGATAACATTTTTGATGTCACCAACTTACTTGCGATTGTAGCTTTTTTTTTATTTCAGATAACGTTTGTTGTGGGTTCCAACCGATTTGAATGACATTTTATGGTATATATATGAGCATCGATGGCGTTCTGTACGTGTGGTGGCGCTCCAACGGGGCATATAAGTTATTCACAAAAGCCTTTTTGTGTTGAAGTGGTGTGTGTAAATTATCCCACGACATTGTTATTGCATTGCCTTACTGTATGGGGTGAGACGCAGTCAATTGTTTGCCAACATGCGAATGGTGACCCGAGATTGTATCGGACTCACCAGATGGCTAGCAACTAACCTTGTCACAGTCAGGGATAGGGTTGCAGCACCGAGCCGTTGATTAATCGACTTAATGAATTAAAAAAAAAACTAATAATAATAAACTAGTAATATAGGGCGATCAGAAGTGTGAGTTTTAATTATTATTACTATTTAGAAGCTTTTCTAATATGTATTTCACACCAGTTTTGAATATAACCTTTAATTGGACCATTGATGAACATATTAATTGCATATAAGCACTTGGCGATAATACAGGGCTGTTGAATACGCACATTTTTTCGTTGGATAATAAATTTTAAGTAATTATATGGGAGAGAAACTGCGAGTTTCTGTTCAAGAAGTTAAAAATATCGAACTAGTATGCAAATTTATTGAAAAGATGAAGATTTATGTGCAAAAAGTGAATAAAACACTTTTTAACTTAATTATATTATATTGTGATTACGTATATTTGTATAAAAGGTTCCAATATATTTAAGTGCAGCAAATTTAGTCTCTTTTACATATACAATAAAATAAAAACTATAATTGAAGAGAAAACTAAGGATGACCGACTAGATACTAAGCGCATTCTGATCGATGCAAGGAAGAATCAACGTATCAGGCTAGACTAGTGTTACTATGTAAAACAACTTACTACCTGTTGGCGACAAATACTGATTAGAGGAACAAATGGTTACTCCTGCTAAGACACAGCGCAAATATCATTATTTAGTAAAGATAAACACGGAGCAATACGAGTCGTGTAAACTGCAAACAGTTGTCAACCGTGTTGTTCCTCTATGGCATTCGGCTGTCGGATGATACACCCACTTGATCACGCTCAGTTTCTCGCCGAACGGAAGGCGTACAAGAGCGTTGGATATGTGTCTCTGTATGTGAGTAGCAGTATCTGCTAAAAGGTAGCGATACGAAGTGACGTGGACGACGACCTGAAAAATATATACGTATTGCCCTCTGTGGCAGCTAACATCACATCAGCCAGCTCGACACTTTAACGCTGGCGCGTGACTTTTGGGAACGCCACTTTAGATAAACCCGAGGCGATTGATGACAGTCCTAAGGTGAAGGCGGACACCTTAATTAGTTTGCCGATACAAGGAGTGCTATCTGGCGAACAGTATTACCGAATTTCCAATACGTAATATACTTACAGTAAAAGATCGATATTACCACAATTAATTTGATCCGCTTATCTGAATTTTACATTTACCAGGCCAAACATACCGTAAGCTTATCTACCGCATGCGCATTGTTATTAAGCACAACGGTACTTCAATGCGAAATATACGTGTTAAGCGATAAATTGTCGAAATTATCGTACAGTTGCTGTTATGATTTTCGGATACTTTACTGTTATGGAGGAATTTAACTGAGGTCTAGTCGGTATATTTTCCTAGTTTATAACTTTATTTCAGGTACGGAAGTAACGGTCAAAGTAGCTTTCTTCTCATGCTACACATAAATTTGCAACTTCTTCTAGAACTTCAATTTAGCATCTTCGAACAATAGGTATCCTTTATAGCTCCCAACTGCAACTGTCATCTTTTCTAGATCACCGTTTACAGATAAACAGGTCTGGCAATCTACGAAATGCACATTGATACCAACAGTAAAGGGGAATGTAGCTTTTACCCTACAGCATCAGAATGAAGGGTAAAATTCACCCAAAATGAGATATGAGGCAACTAGTGGAAAATACAGAATAGTGCTTGTATACGTTCTATGCATGCGTATGGAATTGTGTACCGTGCATCGTGTTTTGTTCTGACTGCCAAGGGGTCATCTGGTATTTTTAGTGATAAACAAATTATAAGCGTATAAACCTTAATTCGACAGGTAGGTAAAGAACCTGTGACTTAATAACCAACTATGACACCAATGAATAAGTAAATAATCAGTAGGCATTAGCAGCACATAAGTGATGAAACTTATTTGGATAATAAGCTAATCACGCCATTGAAATTCAGATTCTAATTCACATCCTACGATCCCATTTCATGGCGTTGTGCACTGTAAAAAAATCAGAAATTTTACCTCTGCAAACTGTAATTATAACGCAAAAATGGTTAAATATTACCTGAAATTTGAGGTAAATGACGTTTTAACCTAAAAATTATGTAAAAAACAGTTCTTGGTACAAATTTACCCGTATAAAATAAAAAATCCACGAGTTTTTAGTTTATTTAACATTTTAGTTGTTTTAATTGCTAGTCCTTGTATATTTTCTCACTTCTTTAATGTTGTTAAGGTACATTTCTCTCATAAAATTGATTTTTACCTCCACAAAGGGGATCGGCTAATGTGTGAAATTGCTGACAGACAGGGTTGATGTATGGTATTCTTGTCTATGTTACAATGTTAGCGGCGTGATAAATAAAAAACTGTTTGAAATAATTGTAGAACTTTCGGCTTTGAGTTTTGAAAAAAAAAATTGATTTTACAAGATGAAAGAGTTTTTACATAAAATGTTAATAACGTTAATTATGAATTGAAGTCAGACGCAAGGTGGTAGAATAGTGGGAGGGTAACCAAATAAACGATCGCTATATGCAACTATCTCTTTCTGGTACGTGCACGAGTCGCGCGGAAATTCTGCTGAATCTGTATAGGTAAGTTAGATAAAAAAGAGATTTGACAAATGGCCGTTATGCGTTTTCCCATTCCTGATACAACACAGCAAGTATTACCACATTCCTCTCTTGCTAGTTAATAGTGGTAAAGGTGTTTGAACGTGTTGGCATGTAAGTTTATTGTTCTTATTAAATGTAGATATTCATACTTAACCTTAAATTCTTTCTATTGTGCAATAGAATGCTTATCTAATATCTATTTTAGGTGCTTTATATGTTTGCAAATAATTAAAGAAAGCAAAATACAATTTCAATTAGTACCTATTCTTTCAATATTTTGCGAAGATGGTTACTCCTTTTATTCATTAAATTAAATTGCAGAGTGGGAATAACAAATCAATAACTAATATTACTCCGATAACATTCGATTAGAAAGGAAAGTCACTGTTTGATGTGTAAAAACTACAGAGAAAATTGGTTAATAAAATGAAATACAATAGCAAGTGAAAATTTTAAAAGTGATGGATAATTTTAAACTGACGTGTGGTAATGTTCACATTATACTTTAAAATTTCCCATTTGGGGAAATTTACATAAAAAGTAGGAGGTAACAAATTTGCCTCCTATTTCTGTTAAAATTCTCCAAAAATTCTTTGTAGTGTAGTTATTTGTAGTGGAGATCTACTAGGTTAATTTCCTGTACGTGTTTAGTTTGAGAAACCTTCCAAAGAAGATGTATGTACTATTTCGATTGTAGGTATTACTCAAGAAAGAATAAAATAGTGTGAAAATGACCATTGTACTCCAATATAACACGAGCCAAACCTCATGAACAGCATAATACATATATATTGAGATGTTTTTTAAAAGATGAAATATTAAATTAAATAATAATGAAATCCGGTTTATTATTTTCACTTCTCCACTTACAATATAATTTTAATTCACTTACAGTAATGCGTGTGGTGTGCGAATGTATCGTTTATACTTCTAATAGCAAATCGAGAAGCCAAGATGTGCAGTCAAAATAACCAGTATTACATATTCCGTGCCTCATAAAAATATTTAGTAAGTTTGAAATAAATACTTCATTCGGGTCTAGGACGTTTCGCCATCGCCAGTTCGCCGTAGGACCAGTTGGTCGACACGATTCAAAATTATGATTTAACAGATATTATTGCAAGATTTATTACAACCTAAATTCTAATAATAATAGATAAATTACAACATAAATAATGAATATGCACTTATTTTGCAGATCTGAACTAATTAGCGATCAGCCTTAATAAACTGCTTGATTCTGTTAGCAGTGGCAAAGTGTGTAATTTACGTTGAGGAGACTAAAAATAGCAATCCAAGATAAAAAGTCTATGACATTTTCTTTAAATGTACACTCATTAAACATTTCGCTTAATATTTCATTCTCTATGGATAATATTCCTAAATTCGATAATCATTTGTTATAGAATTCTATTCGTATTTTTGAATATGCCCAAGTGTATCCATACTCCTTCCATTATTTACAGTTGTAACAGGTATTGTGAGCACTAATTGTGGTTTCTTAGTAGACAAGATCTAATTCATTGTCTACAAGATACCATAAAAGGCAGTGTGGTAATGAATGTTTTGTTTTTCTGTATACGGAATATACACTAACAGAAATTTTTCCCTGCATCAATAAGCTAGATTTTCTTGCAAAAATCAGTCCCTACTCAAAAAGTATCTTACTTCAAGGCTAGAAAGATGTTTAATATAAGAAAATAATTTTATTTGTATCAAATAAATATTTTCTGGGGGTTAGAAAATCACAAAATCCAATCCAGAAACATGTTTCTTCGAAGTAAATCATTATTAATGAAAAACATTTAACTTATAAATTCATTGGCGGACACACATTTAATATTACTTTTATAAAAATGTGGGTACCTACAAAAGAAATTACAGTAACCGCAAGCTTTTAAGGATGTTCATGAAATATTGTACATTAAAGGTTATATCATTATATGGGTAAGTATGACTGTAATTGCAATTAAGAAATAAGTATATGTAAATTACCATTATTCTTATATAAATCATAGATTTTCTTGAATCAAGTTAACAAATTTTTTAAACAAAGAAGTACAACTATTTCATTATAAATATGTGCTTTTCGTAAGCGGGGAAAAAACACTAAGATATTTCCTTTGATTTGAAATAGTAATTCTATATGGATAATTAAAATGATAATTGTCTCAAAGTAAGGCAGACAGTCTTGATACACTAAACATTTCTCTGCATGTAGTAACGATCCACAATTTGCTTTGAACGCCAGGATGCTAACTTCTTTGGCGTTTGTGCCAATTGCAAATATGAACGAAGCTATTCATATTCTCCCTTTTACCTGCAAGAGCATTCACGACTCATCAATTGGTTTGAAATTACACGCTTTGCCATCGCCAACAGTGATTTAAGAGTTTATTAGGGCTCATCGCTAATTGTTTCAGACGTGCAAAATAAATACATATTTATTTTTAAGTTGTATTCTATTTATTATTATTAACATTCAAGTCATAAATTTTGCTGTAATATCCGATAAATCACAATTTTGAATCGGGTCGACGGCGAACTGGGCCTACGGCGAACTGGCCCTATGGCGAATTGAGCCTACGGCGAACTGGCCCTACGGCGAACTGGACCTACGGCGAACTGTCCCTACGGCGAACCGGCGACGGCGAAACGGCGACGACGAATCGGCAACGGCGAAACGGCCCATCCCCCTTCATTCAGTAGTGTGATTCATATTGCATACATCTGCAGTATGTGCTATTGTATCATATTACACGAGTATAAATTTTCATTAACATAATCAAATTACAAGCTGATAGATATATGAGGTACTGCATTAACGGTATAAAGGACAGTAAATCTTATTTGTCACTATATTTGTCCCCTTAGATATGTACTTACTCTGTACAAGACTCACGTACCCCTATGTACATACATACACACGTATTATTTCACACTTTTTTTTTATTCGTACTAGTTATACCTTTACGACCTTCTCAACAATTTGATTAGTGCTAAATTGAAATATATACAACTAGGGTACTTATTAACTAGTAAGATTACGGAGCGCATATGGCAATAAAACTTTATTGTACCTTAATGTACAGTATATTACAACACATAACCGAGCGGGACGTGCTTTTGCATGTTTGTAGAAGCCAAGATGAGCAATAAAAATCTTTAACAAATGCGCCTACTCTATTCATGCATTTAAGGTAGCATGGAGTTGCTTTAATTGCCGCGCGTTTCGACATATAAATTTAGTTTTCTAGGCTATTAACTTTATTCATATATATGTAGTTATAAAGGCGTAAAATGGACATTAACTCGAAATTATTGGCCCTGATTCTATTAATTTATCTGGTGTAAATCTTTAGGTTTGTCTCTAATAATCCTAGTTGTCAAAACCTCTAACGAATGCAATATATGAACAAATTCTATTTTTGGTCAGTAGTGAAAAGCTCGTATTTAGTGTTTTAAAAATCGAATACTTACTACAAGAGCGTTGATATTCGCACGTCACATGTCTGTTTAAGGGTTTAGAATGTAGCACCATACAAATTTTGATGCTGAATTTGTACGACACTCCCCAAGAGACATTATGCGCAACTTTTGTAGAATGATGAGTTCCGCTCCTTTACCATGATTAATAATAGAATCGAACAATAATGGAAGGGAATCTACACATTGCTCGTTATTTCAACATTCGCTTAATAGTAGACCCTCTAATGACATGGGTGTGTTTGAACTCTCCAAACCTTTATCCTACTTTAAACAAACAAGGGCAAGATTGGAAAAGTAAATGATCAATTAATGACCTGCAGGCTTCGGCTCATCCAGTTACTAGCCTAATTCCTAAATATTCGCTTTATTAAACCATGAGAAAGCTATAATCCATACGCTACAAGTTCTAAAATTAATTGAAAATCGATGACGACTTCGCCGGCTAATCCAACGGATAATAACTGCAATCACCGTAATAAATATGGGATCGGTTTGAGTCTTACGATGCGCCAACGGAACTATCAACAATATCGTGTAATGGTCGGAGGCATAGCGCAGCGTAGCACACTGTACGTAACAACAAACAACTAAAAATAATTAATAACTATTTGCGACGATGTTCGCCGAGAACGTTCGTCGTAAATTTGAGAAATGAGAACACCGAGATTCCCATTATAATTGCCGTTATCGTTTCTCACATTGATTTTGTCTAATGCGCGACCGCGAATAGGGTCACCGGGACCTATGAATATTTATGAATACATTCAATATTCCTAGTCTCGTTACTTTGCCAGCATACTGATGACGGAATTTTTCTCTAAATTGATTCATGGGCCTTTCTTCGCCACGTCTTTCATTATTACTTCAAGTTCAGATGACCTATTCCAAAAAATATGAAATTTTATCATTAATATATTATTATTGTGTTTATTCAACCAATGCCACGTAATCCAAGCACTCAGAAATAGTATTGAAATATGTATTTAAAGGTTGCGGTTATGATTTCGTGATAAGAAACTAACTGCCATACTGTTCGGTTATAGCAAATCTCAAAGGACAAACAGAACAATCCTTGTAACCAACATTCATATCAAGTGATAAATATCGAACTGTTTCATTTAAGTTTTTCATTTAGTTTTTTTTTTTTTGTATTAGTGTTTACATTCACAGAACATCAATCCAATCTGATCAAAGATGGTTTTCTTGAGGGTTTCCCAAAGTTGGAATTGGGTCGCCGTATTTTTATCTTGTACATCAATGACTTAGGCTGCGTTCACATAGGTTAGCGCGAAATTAGTGTAAGGATTTTACAACTGAGGCCAATGATTTGCTTTGTCACAACCTAACCTAAATTTATCTGTTGATAATAAACGGAATTGCACAGAAACGTTACACAGTATGTTTATTGGCAGTTCCTGCGGTAATCATTACACACAAATTCAAAGACAAACGCATAAAATAATGTTAAAATTTGACGTGTTTAGTTTCGCGTTACACTAATTCGGGTTCCCTATATGGACGCTACTTAACATCTGAAGAATTAAGGCGAGTTCAGATAGCATTCATAAGTGAAGTCAATTTTTGTTTGCAACAAGAAGAACGGCACTTTGAACACTTGCTACCTTGGATTATTCTTTCTTTCATTATCATCTCGATATTTGATTATCACATAAATTAAATTAAGTACTATTAATACTTTATTAATTTCGTCAAGTTTTGCATTACATGCTAATATTTTATTTCTACTTCTGCGTTTCAATAAATTAACTATCCGTCGTAATCCTGTTTTGTTTTACTGTTATGTATAAATTGAATTTTGTTTGACGCCATACTTCGATTCTGTCAATAAATTAGCTGAAGTACTGTTGCATTCAAATTTAATTTTGGTTATTAATGTCACTGTAACGTTTAGGTTTCATACTCGTAGACTACTAAGATCTTATTAGCCCATCTATCAAAATTACTTTTCGCGGCTGACCGCGAAATAAAAGATATCGAACCCTACGTTTGTACTCGTACCCAGAGAAAAAAAGTTCCTGAATCAAAATATATACCTTTGAAATTATTTATTTAATTCCACAAAAGTTTATTAGAGTGAAAGCACATTTTTTAAGAAGAACATATTGAATTTATTTGAATGTACAAATGTTTTTATTTCACATCATTTTTTTGAGTCAAACAAATATATGTTAGACGTAGAATCGTGCGCTTCGCGCATCGTCGGCGATTTCCATTGCGTGAACGCAGGGCAATTGCAACCGTAGTCCTAGTTCAAGTTATGTGAGATGGTGGTTCGTAAGCAGTAGGATGTAATTGAAGAAAATAATAGGTAAGTAGGATAATGGATTTATATATTTTTACCATTGGATAACTAACATTAACATTTCTTTATAAGAAAAATAACAAATTAATTGTTAGTATATTTCTTCCTTTTTTGATATAACAGGTATTTCAGCAAAGGCAAGTGATAAGTAGAGTTCCTCACTAGCGCCATCGGGCAGTGGCGGAAGTTCGATACAATCCTCAGTATAACTGCGAGTCTCAACCAGATCTGTTGTGTATACATGTACGCTGCCGTAAATACTATTTCGTAGTTCTAGGTTTGTTTTAAAAATGTCGCCTACGTCGCGAAAACGGCCAATGTTGGACAAAGTTACAGAATTTATAGCAGAAATGCCTGACCTAAATTATGGTGGCGTTAAAATTCAATGTGTAGTTTGTAATATGCCTTTAATGTGTTGGTCCAAAAGGGATTGTCTACGTCACGTAAATAGTAAACAGCATTCTAAAAAAAAAAAATTGCACACGACACTATGACAAATTTAAATTTAATTTATGTGTTACCTTTATTGCATGTAATCTACCGTTTAATTTACTAGACAAGGAAGCATATGTTTTCTTTTGGAATAAATATTCGGACTCCAAATTACCAAGTCGGGCATCGTTACAAAGAATTGTGCCATCTGATCGTGAACATGTTGAAAAAAGAATTAAATCGGAGTTGAATGATAAAAAACTGTGGTTATGTCTGGAGGAAACAACAGATAGTAAAAAACATTCTGTGGTTAATGTAATGGTACGTACAATGGAACCACATCAATCGTCACCTTCAATTCTATTAGCTTCAAGACGAGTACAACAATGTGCTGCCGAAGTAATTTCAAAGTTAGTGTTAAATACATTGGAAAAGTTTGAACTTTCAACAAACCAACTGTTAATGTTTATGAGTGATGGTGCCGCAAACATGCTTTCTGTAGGCCGGTCTCTTAAAAAACATTGTGCTAACTTGTTACATATTACGTGTAAAGTTCATGCTTTCAGTCATGTGGCAGATAGTATTAGAAAATGTTATCCTGAGGTAGACGTTTTAATAGCGCATACAAAAGCAGTGTTTGTCAGATCCCCAAAACGTATTCGCAAATTTCACTGACTGTGTCCGCGTATGCCTGGGCCACCAGAACTTATTCTTACACGTTGGGGAATATGGTTACGGGCCGTGTTTTATTATCATAAATATTTTGAGAATATTAAGAACGTGGTTTTACAATTTGATCCAAAGGAAGCTACGGCTATCAAGGAAAGCCAGTCGAAATTTCAAGATAGTCAGGTTAAAACGGATTTAAAAACTATTCAGAACAGTTACTTCGGACTAGTGGAGGCAATAGAAAGTTACAAAATCTTTCGGTGTCGTTAGTGGAATCTCTGCAAATAGTGCAACATGTTCACGCACAGCTATGCGCGATAGAAGACGCAAAAAATGTTTGTGTTCTAGAAAGGTTTGAAAGTGTTTTAGAGAAAGATTCTGATTTTGGCACATTAAGACAAATTTGTGAAGGTGCGTCAACAGAGCCGTTAAGTTGTTCCAAAGATTATTTTAATTACGTAAATATAACGTCACTAGATGTAGAACGTTTGTTTTCTGCATATAAACACACTTTTTCCTCACTCCGCACTCGGTTTGCCGAAACAACTGTAGAAACATATCTAATGTTGCAGATATTTAACAGACGTTATTTACTTTGTGATTTCACGGAAGACTCTTAAGACGGTAAGTGTTTGAGCACGTATTATATTTTATTTCTGACCATTTATTTTGTGGAAACTTTTATGCGCCCGCCATTGGCTGTTGGCGCAAATTGAGCAACTCTAGTGATAAGGCATACTTGCATGCATAAGTCCGTTGATGTATCTTCCTACAAGATTACCGGGGTAGTAAGTTTTGTAATATTCTTTGCAGACAAAAGTAGTACAAGTATCCCTTTAATCTTTATGTATCTGTACATACAACACACAAGTTATTTCGTGGTTATGTCCTTTTAATCGAAATAATTTTGTACGTATATAATTACAAAATTACATATACCATAAGAGCGAGCGTATTATGATCAGCCGATTTTACACGAACTCAGCGCATCTAAACTTATTCTGTATTGAAAAAAACTGTGCAAACGCAAATTCATTTGTGCACCTTTCTCGTACACGTGTAAGACACGACTTCGCTCTCGCATTTCCGAAAAATGCCGATTATGCTGGCTGATCATAGTGCGCACGCTTTTACGGTATATGGATAATTATTGTTTTTATAGATAGGTACCTATGTAAAAGTGCATACCTCTTTTAGTCGACGTATTTTTGTAGCTGTACATTATAACAATTTGGACATACTACAGTCTGTTTAAAGTTATCGGTGCACTATACCTAATTTTGATGTTATTAATATTGATAAAATCAGGTTACAACTTCGACATGAAGACCTAACCAGATTAATTTTACAGGTTTCTGGGAAATGTAAGTAATCTCTAAGAAATTTCAAGAAAGTTTGTAAGACTTAAAGAAACTTCACCGTTTTTGTTTGCGACCACGTTGATCTTTAGGAAGACCTAGATATCACCTTAACATAATGGAGGAAGTTAATGGTACTTTAGGGAGCTTGTTTACAAGAATAAAAGCACCACGCCACTACAAAATAGAGATTAATTTCCTTTCGGTTTATCCACAATGTTAATAAAGTGTTTCAAAAGATTGTGTATTTTTAACATACTGTTACCCTCTATGTTCATAAATGGTTGCTTTCTTCTCTAAAAAGAAGAAAGCATCTATCGTTCTAACCATCTCAGTGAGTAATAATACTAATAGAATGATATATTTGTCAAAGTAACAGCATACTTTAAACCACAGAAATATTCTGTTGAGCAAATACATATTTATCTAACCCTTTAGTGGCGAAAGTTCCCAAAACGGATATATTTTCAAATCAAACTTGAGGTTATTTGTTTCAAGAGGTTATATAACCAAAAATTTGTGCTAATATTGCTCATGGTATTGGTGGAATCACTCCCGGCAAAAACAATGTAGCGGAGAAAATAGCACTAACACACGGACATGTTTTTGCCCACCAGGCGTCGTCAGTGTGGTTTCAAGCACAATTTTCTGCTGCATACAATTGCGTTTGCCTCTCAGTTTATGTTGCTAATTTCCAAAAACAGCACTGAATATGTCTTCCGGCGACACCTAGCGCGAAGGGACACAGTAATGCCGTCCCAGAAGGTAACAAACCAAAGCGGAGTAGGCATTTTTTCATGTGTAAGGGATCATATATTTAAATCAAATAACGCTGCTAATAACATTATTGTTTAAATTATTACAACTTAGAAACCACGCAGAACCTGATGTAGTGCTTTTTGATGAAAACTACATTCCCTAACATCTTATTTCGTTTTATCCACGATTTATAAGATACCAGACACATCGATGTATCAAGCAAGAATATTCAAGCACGTACATAGGTAAATACATTTATAACTTTGGATCTATGTAATTCAATAAAACCACAAACGCCAAAGCATGTGATACAATATATGTATGTTGCGCAAGGAACTTTGGAGAAATCAAAGATAACTGCGATGCCCACTAAAAAACGATTTTGTTTCATTAAGATAGATCTCTGGTAATGAATTGATTACCCCTGTAAAAAATCCCTAAGGAACTAACGTTTGCGTTCTCGAAGTTTATTTCTTGACAAATAACTTAGGACGACACTAGCGACATTGATTACGGATGTAACCGAAGTATTAAGTTGCCTTTTACAAAAAATACTGGAAATTCGAGTTAAAATTGATTTGAACATGTGTAACGTTACCTAACAGCAACGTATTACGCGTGTGTTGATTGCGTTCGTAAGGTAGCAAATTGAACTTAATCAATTTTCCTTTGCCCAACGTGTAATTAAAAGCATCTTTTAATGCTAGCCTGGAACGCGTAGATACAGTTTAGTACTCAGAAGATTAGTCGATGTTATTTTTATTGTGACTGGTTAGTGGTGGTGTTTCGTGCCTTAATTAAAGTACCTTTTTAAGCGGACTAACTAACTATAAATAGAGAACTTTATATACATAAATGGAGGAGTTTATAAATAGACAATTTTACATCAGACTGGCCATTAGTATGATAATTAGCAATCCAAGATGCGAGTTTATCGTTTTTGTGCGGTAAATTTATATTAAAATCGTATATACCGATCGCTATTTAAAGAAAAATCGAGGCTTCACATTTAACTAAATTATTTTACACTTTAGCAATGTTAACGAGTATATTTATTAGAGGTTGGAATCGAAGTGAACTGAGCTTTTAATACACATACTATGTATTAATGCGGCTTAATAAAGGTATGCTGCATCCATAATATTATGTAAATTTGAAACTTGTCCGAACCTAATTCGGAATACGTCAATGGTACAATGCTTGCTCTAAATTAGGATCGGCGCTTTATTCACTACATTTAATAGGGCTATCATAAGTCCCCGATCAGTCAGCTGTTGTGGTTGTTGTGTCAGGAAGCGTACTTTTTGCACTAGCACAGTTCAATCATAATTTATGTCGCGAAACGTAGCTTACGGTATCTGCTTATTCTTATATCAAGAAGAGAATCAGTGTGAAACTAAAAGGTAAACAATCGCATTTCTATTCGCGCAAATGAATGCCACCATCAATGACACTGTTACGCCAGCGCAAATTTATAGCAGCAAAAAATGTAATGAGCTCAACAGCGCTGTAATAACTTGAATCCGAATTAATTTGGGGAAACATATGTAAAAATATATTAAATGCTTTGAAGAAAATTTGTACTAGGAAATAAAAGAAAAAAAAAAAGTAAGGGTTCTTAAAATTTTGTGACGATTAAATACCCTTTAAAAAATCGTTGAATATCATTATAGTTCACTTGAAATGTTTTTTATATATTTGCACTGGTGACTTCACGATTTTTAACTTTTTTGTCTCAATTTTCTAAAGTCAATCGATAAGATGTTGTTATCTGTCAGAATTGTTTTTCGTTGCTGACTTCTGTTTTTTCTCGTCGTCCCTAGCTTTTGCCAATCTAATTACTTGATATTTAAATTTTGATGTTTTGAACTTCCAACTCGGTGTCGTAGGTAACGTAAGGGATTTTAACGGTCATTTCCAAATCAAATGTGATTTTAAATAAGTTTTTTTATATAATAAATACTTAAAATAAGCTGAGATTTTGACTCTCCCCTGTAACATGTCTTTAAAACCGAGTCTTTTTTTTTTTTTAAGAAAAGATTGATAATATAAATAATCAAAAATGTCGGAACTCGAATATTAATCAAAAATAATTCAAGTTCTGCATAAAACTATTAAAATCTAATCTGGGGCGAATTTTGATAGAATATTAATTATAATGAATTTAACATTCGCTGTTCACGTTGGAGCATCCCACTACAATACTATTATACTCAATTTATTCTAAAGTCGTTAAATACTTTTTACATATAATGCACTTTAATATAACTCATTGATAAAATTTATTTGGCAAGGATTTAATTAATTAAAGCAAATATATAAATAATTTCTTGTTTAGTCCCATTTTTGTTCGCCTTGCGCTCGGGGGCAACGCCATCTTGCGTTAAGCATTCCAAGAACTGCTCGAGAAGTGGTTAGGCACCTGTTTTTCCAGTTTCTGTGGCTACTTTGTAGGACGGCATGGCGCAGGAAATATTTCAGTGCTGCTTTTGGAGATTAGTGGACTTATATTCCATGTTTTTCCCGATTTTCAATTTGAAGCATGATTAAGAATTATGTTAGGATCATTAGCTATATTTTCGTTTTTTTTTCCATGGGGTTTACTGCTTTTTGGTCTCTTTGACTTATTTCATATCTTTGTGGTCTGTGAAATAAAGCTGAAATTGTTATTATTAATGTAGGCAGGAAAAAAAAGCGATCGGAACAAAGCTGATGACGCGGGTAGGGAGAACCATATCCGTTGGTTAATGCTTTCTCTTTTCCATGTTTTTGCCGGGAGTGATTCCATCAAAACCATGAGCTATATCAGTAATATTGGTTATCGATTATTGCTGTTGATTATTTGACCAAGAAACCGGAAAAATAATTTATAGATATAGATAAGAAAGTGTTTGCTAGAATATTGTGGTAATGAGTAAATTTTTTTAGTAAATAGTTAACGACATTTTGGGAAATTCTTTTACTACAAGTGTATGGTAATTTACTTACAATTTTGTAGTACTTTTGTACTATAATTTTCTAGAGCTCAAACGGTACGCGGCTGAAAATGAAAACCCACGTGGCTCCGAAACGGCTGTTCCGAGTTCATTAATAATTTGTGGGGGTGTGGGAAATGTGCCGAGACTTGTTGTTTATAGAGCTGTTTACTATAATTTTGTACTATTTTACTATAAAAATGGAGTACAGACAGCCACTTCAAAAAAGTACAGTAATAGGGCATTTTTCTACTTGCTTCGACAGTTGTCGCTGCAGTGAGCGTTGATTGTGGTAGCATACACTAAAAATTGTGGTACAATTTACTATACATTTCTCTCGGTGCAATTAAAGGAACATACTTTTCGTGAGATACAGTATTATTAAAAATAATAATTCTTACCTTTTATTGACGTCCTTATGTCTTGGAGCAGTAGTATTTTGTTTCCCGCAGGACACCCAAAAACGTCAATAAAATTAATAAATTATTTTTTAAAATACTAAAAAATTTCATCAGCGTATTTATATTGCCCGTTGTACTAATTTGTCGCGGGACCTTTCATCTTTTTGAGAAATACAGCTTTTAAACCTTTTAATTTTTTGGGTATAAAGCAAAAAAAAGCAAAAATTTTCCCCTTCTGCTAGAATAGTTTTTCCCCAAAAAGTATTTTTAGAATTAAAGGCACCCCCAAAATTTGGGTTTAACAATGGAAAAAACCCAGATATACCATTTGAACCAAGGAATTCAAATTGGGCCCAAATTTCGACCCCGTGTTTAAAAACAGCCCAATTTTTGGTTTTTTTAACCCTTTAAACCAAAGTTTTAAAAATGGGCTACCCATATTAAATTTTAAAAAAAATCCTTGCCCAAAAAAAAACACATACATGTATTTCCCTACGTAATATTCAAGTTTTTTCCCCAAAGGGGAAAATGCGCTTGAGTTTTGTTTGTACACAAAAATAAAAATTGGGATTCATTTAAAAAACTGAAATCCCCCCGAAAACGTTTTTGCGTTCTGTGCTTTTAGGAAACAAAAGGGAAATTGCGAGCGCCCACTTTTTTCCCAATTTTTTAAAAATTCTGCCTTCCGTTTCCCCCCAAGTACGTGTTTGGGAAAACCCGTTTTTTTCCCTTTGCTATATCCTCGTCAAATGCAAAAAAAATCAAAGAAGATGGGTTTTATTCGCTTAAAAATAGAATTGGGAATCCCTTTTGGGGTTTGGGGTTTAAAAGCACCCTTTTATTTTCCGTGCACAGTTTGTTTGACGCGGGATTTTTGGGGCCTGTGAAGCGCTAAATCAATTTCTCTTAATTCCAAAAAAAAAAAGCCTTTTTAGTTAAAAATGGCGTATACGAAGCTCTAGCACCTAGAAAAAAGGATATGTTGTAAATGTCTTTAATTTTGCGCTTTGCACCTTTGTTTAATCTAAAATATGCTAGGGAAAAAAAACTTTCAGACTTTGCAAAAACCTTGATGGTAAAAATATTGGGGTAAATCCATATTTATACACCAACTAAAATTTAAAATGTTGGATACAGGATTACCAAAAAAATCTGAAAGATTTGTTATTTTTAAATTCTGTCAGTCTAAAGAAAGCAAAATAAAGGCCAAAAAAATATAAAAAAAAAAACGTTTTTTTCGCAATGTCTTTTTTTACCTTTTATAACAGCGGTATCCCCAACGGTATTGACCCCAGAAAAATTTGTGGGGGGGAAACTGCCGATTTCCCTGTTAGTGTAACCCACAAAATTTTGCTGGTGTTGGTAAAAATACAGCTGGTAATCCTTATGAAATATAACCCAGAAAATTTTGCTGGGGTGGGTAAAAACAAATGGGATCCCCCATGAATATGACCTGGGAAAATTTGCTGGCTTGGGTAGTAAAACGAGTGTGTTAGTATTTGACCTAAAAATTGCTGGTGTGGGTGAACTGCGTGGTATCCTTATGTACAGGCCCCAAAAAATTTTGCTTGGGTGGGTAAACTTGGGTGTTTTTTCTGGTGACTCAAAAAATGTTTTTTCCAAAAAACCCCTTAAAATTTTGGGGTTTTTCATAGTAAATTTAAAAAAAAAACGTTTTTTCCCAACTTCTTTTGTTCCTCTTCTGAAATAAATACATAAAACAAATATGGTTGACTATAGGGGAAACAAAGATGAAAAAGCTTGAAAGCGGCATTAGTTTTCCATAGAACACCCAAATCAAAAATTACCATTTAAGCAATGTGTATCAATTTTGATGAAGTATAAAAACATAAAGCACCAAAAAGGTGGTTTTAAAAGCTTGTCGCGGACTCAAAATTGTTCTGATGTTCTTTCCCCATAATAAATTTTGGAAAAAATTTATTCTAATTTCAAATAATAAACCAAGATTTTTTAAACAAAAAGTGGGAAAAAAGCCCCGGGAATACTAATTGAGTTAACCTTAAAAATGAAATTTCCCGGCGGGTTATCAATATGTTTTCCTCTTCTAAAAATCCAAAAGTTGGACTCTGAAATACGTTTTTACCAAAAAAATTTTTAGTCTTGAAAAATTATTACTACTTTTCTTTCATTGCAAAACGTAATTTAACAGAAATTCCGCAAGTTTACAAACAAAAAAAACCAATGGGGAATGATTTTTTTGAAAATTTGGCCCCTGTATCCCATTTTAAAACAATGAAGATCTAAAATTTAGCTTCGTTCTTCAAACATCCCTTTACATTCAAAAAGACCCCTTGTGTCAAATTAATAGAGTGTTTTATAGAATTTTAAGTAACTCTTTCTAGAAGGAAAAAAATTTATATAATTTAAATGGCCCCTTTTTTTTTCGGGAGTTTTTTTTTCGATATCATGAATTGAGTCTGCGCATGACACATTTAGAAAGATACCCAAAATCTGCGTGATTATTAGTTTAAGTACAAAGGGGCAAATGTTGCTTTTCTGTAATACAACAATAAATAAATTACGTTTTTTACTAAAAAATTTTAGGCCGGGACGAAATTTTCTATTGGTCCCCAGCGAATTTCGCGGAAGGGTTCGGGGTTACAATTTCCCCTAAACTTTTTTTAAATTTTTCACCCGGAAAACCCTTATGGGGACTCGATGAATAGCCAAAAAAAGCAAAACGGTGGAGTGATGTTTGGCCGAAATTGCGGATGTACCGGTCGAATTTTCGAATCCCCTTTTTTTTCCCCGGGTGCTATGAAAACCGAATTCTATTGTTGGGTCTTAACATTTTTTTTTGGGTATCCCAAGCTTCTTATTGTTTCGCAAAGCGGTTTAAAAACAGAACGTGGTATACATTTTTTTCCCCTTTTGATTTACCCGGTTTTAGGCGAAATACTGAATTGGTTCGGGGGGGGAAATGTTTTTATTAAATTTTAGCCTTTTAGGAAAAAATATATACTTTTCTTTCCAAAAATATAAACTGAATGCCATCTGTGGTATAAATATTATTGCTAGGAGGAAATAATATCGAATTTACAAGAAGCAGGAAGAACGCTATATAAATATAACTGCACTATGGATTGAAAGTAGACACACTTTTAAAACATTGTGTGTATATGCACATGTATCCCACTGTTACCGCGCAGGAAGAAGCATTCCGTTAGGTTTGCAAAAAGATATAGTTATGACTAAAAATAATTTATTATAGAAAGGTTAAAAGATGAAAGTATAAATATTAAATTACTTCTTGTCAATTAATTTGATCAATTACTTCTGGTTCGGGAAAAGTAGATGCCAGGAGCTTTCCTATTTGGAAAACGCTGCCTGTCTCTCGAAAACGCTTAATAAATCTCTATTATTTGTTTAAAAACACCAAGGACTATGGCATCGTTAGGAACTAACACGTGAAAACTGTCGGGATGACGACCAGAGTTTTAGAAAACAATGTATTTTTTTTTAAATTTTACCAATTTTTCGCTTTAAGAAAAAAGGAAATAAAAAAATAAATAGAAGGGAAATATTGGCGAAATTTAAGAGTTACATTTTTTCCAAAATCTTGACCGTTATCCCGACAGTTTCAACTACGAGTATATTTTGTGAGAGTTTTGCAGAATTTAAAGCCACATCAGGAAATTGAGAAAATTCTGCAATACATAACCATATTAATTGTTTATAATATCCGTTTAAGTAAGGTATACACATCGGGAAAATTTAAATTAGCTATATCTATAAATGTACGGCGAGAGAGCGAGGAATGGATTCAGTGGAATCCAATCGATTCGATGCGGGTCGCGGTGTTAGTACGCTTGTAACAACGTTGGCATGTAAACTACTGCGTGCAAGAACGCACGTAATAATTTGAAGTCATGGTCGCCTGGAAACGAGAGTTTCGCGTAATTTATTTTGTTGTTGCTACCGACTTAGACGAAACTATAAGGAATTCTAAAGACGAAAATAAAAACAGATTCTGACGAAGTAAAAGAAAAGAAAAAACAAATACTCTAGAAATTCTTACTAAGATCGTCCGCACGTAATGCAGTCTACTCGTAACTAACCACATCGGTAACCGTTAGCCATCGACTGCCGCTAAACCCCCCTCTTGTGATTGAATCACCCATTTCGCGTTTACCACGTCGCATGTACGCTTTTTCGTATAGCTAGACATTTCTTTCCATATGTGTATACATATTTCGAGTCACCATTTGGATATTGAGGAATAATTAACTGCGCGTCACATACAAAAAAAATACACATTATACAACACAAACTTTTTTGTTTTTGAAAATTTGAGCATGGCAAGGTTCATTTTGTGCGGAGGCTAAGTTCAAAACGCCCGGTAAGTAATCGTTCAGGGCATATTTGATGGTGAATTTGAATAGGTATGTACGTCATTTTAATGTTCCTTTTAAATAGTGTAATGACTAAAACAATGTTAATATAATTGCTATAGTTAGCGCTGTTCACCCACATACATAGAGGTACCTTCAGGTATGATATCTGTCACGACGACGTTCTACGACGCCGACGATTAAACGGACTCCCATTCGTTTTCTGAAATTGGGCTCACGCTTATCCGTTACTGCCGATATAATAAGGCCTACCTGCTCGTCAGCAGGCTATGACGTATACTGTTTTAGGTGAACGATCAGCCATAAACGCGTTTACATGTTGAGACCGTCTCTGCGTTTTGAATTGGTTTATCCAAAATATATTGGTTTTATTAAAAAAAAAAAAATGTCTGTAGTGATATTTCCGTACTTTGTTGGTGATACCTGTAATGTTTTTTATAGTATTGTATAAGCGATAAAAACCTTTTCTAACCGATAGTGCTGTGGCGTCGTATACTAGGATTTGTAAGTTACACTTTGTAAAGGAATATATTATTTATTTTTCAACAGCTACAGATTCAAGGGCCGGTGAAACAATAACTGTAAGTTCAAAAATCCTAGGCTTAAAAAAGATGCTATTCCAACTTAATTCCAAATTAATTCAAACTGTCCGTTGTATTTGATAAAAACGCCAAGAGTTTATTGTTCAAATAGTTTTATATTCTTACGTTATATTTAATAAAATTGTTTTTGAACATGAAGAAATGTTTTTAAAATGTGTATTAATAAATGTTCTGTTTCAATATAATATATTTTAAATTATATCACCGAACACAGCCATTTGGATACTGATATATGCCATATTCACAGCAGTGAAAACGCATTGCAACAATTATAATAACTTGTTCTACAAACACCCTGCTTAAAAAATTATTGTGGGAAAAGTAATGATAGATTACGTAAAAACACCAAATAATAGGAATTAAAGACCCTGGTTAAATAGCATGTCAAACCTTAGTTTTGTCCAAATACATGTACAATTACAAATAATAATAATTAGTCGATTACATATCAATCGCAAATACATCTTTCACAAAAACGGTGTTCGGTGGTTACGTGTTTGGTTTTTGCTTTGAAACTTCGTTTTTCCAAAATAAATCGAATGCGATGCGAAGAAGGCGACGACTGGCAGCCTCTTTAAACTGGAAGCCCTTCAAAACTTAAAAAAAAATGCACAAAAAAAACCGTTCCTTTACCGCTTAGGCTAATACCGTGCATGGCGAAGAGAGCTTTGGCCTTATTATATCGGCGGTAACGGCTTAGCCCCCCTCGTTCTCTACTTGCAGTACATTCTCGCTGATTAATAGCGTATATGTAATTTGGCCACATGTTCTTGAAGTATTGTCGTTTGATTTTAGGTGGTAAGTGCTCAAGATGTTACAGCTATTCTATTCCCTGACCTTCGGTGGTGGTGTCGAATTTATGGTAACGAGAATATAATTGGACTCCACAATATATTCTTTCGGTAGTTTTTAAATTTTGTACGCTAAACACGTTTAGAGTAATTCTATTTGGATTGAGTCACGTTGTCGTCAATTAAACGAGTGTTATGGTCGACAAGTTCACCAGGGAACCTGCATACTTCGAAGTTCAAGCAATGACATTTCATGCTGACGATAGACGGCTACCCTACCATATACATACACAGGATATCCCAACCTTTGAAATTGTAGAATTATGCTTATTGTGTAAAGGGTACGACCACAATTTTCTGATAATTAATAAAGTTAACACATATGATTTATGTATTAAGTTGAGAATAACGTAGTAGTTTAGTGTGCTAAGGAAACTGCCAAACAGTTTTACAAAAACGATTTCGGAAATGTATCGAGGTAGGAGAAAGAAGCTTGAATGTCAATTGTAGGTAAATAATTTAGCAGATGGATGTTAATTATTGAAATAAAAACCACAATAAAAGTTATTAAGCTTATTCGTAGTTTATTTAAATTCTGTTTTTTAGTTTTCTGATTTGATTTTAAGTGTATATTGATATATGTGTAATGTTTATCCTACTTCTTGTTAGTCTGTATGGACTTACATTCAAATATTATTTCCCTTCGTAATTTTCGCTAAAATATACATTAATACTATAATTCTTTTTTTTTTGTTTGGATATCCGCAGAATGAGTGATCCAAACAGCATCAAAACCTTCGCTATAATTTGACAAATGTTTTCGATCAGGATAGCGCAGCTTATACGAGTACATCCTACTAGCTAATAATCATTTCCTTCGCTTTCTCGTAGTACATAAATCATATCTATTGTTTAAGAAACGGCAACGCGTTTAAGAACGGCAACGCGAGTATGTTTTGTTTTACCGTTTGTCATGGTTACTAACAACTATACCAACGAGAAACTACTTGCAAATACAAGACTCGCATTTAACGGCGAATATCTCTTTTACTATGAATATTAAAATATGCAGCACTATATACAAATGTAGAAATATGAATGTTTTAAATGGAACCAGGTATGCAATTTAACCTTGTAAAAATTTACGCTGGAAAATGTATTTGCATTTCGGATTTTTTAAGAAAACAGTTACCTCCACATTTAAGCAATTGAAGACAAAACTATAAACATCTCGAAATCTGCTAGAAACAGCCATATGAAACCCATATTACGTTGGTTATTTTTAGATGGAGAGATTAGATACGTAATAATACAGAACGTTCCATTTTTTAATAAAAAAAAGGTAGGTGTTTGGCTCGTTACTTATCCAATCCTTTGTGTGTACAGAAATATTTCCAGAGGGCACTCGAGGATGCCCATTAGTGTTGAGAACATTACTCCTACTATGTATTTACAAAAATCGGCGCAATCCTACAATTACATAACGTTGGGACCTTACGTATTTCAGTAGGAAATGAATCTGTAAATAAAACTTATTTTAAAGAAATTGTTTCCGAAAATTATTATTGGTCCAGAAACAAAAATGCTATTAAAAGCAAATGAGGCAAAGAGTGTTGACATAAAAATAATTGTTAATTGCCGGAATTGTGGTGGACCTTTAAATGTGACCAAGAGTATATTCCGAACTCAAAATATTGATGAACAGCTGATAAGTGCCTCTAAACAAAAAATAATTGCATCAAAATAATCTCTGACGTAATGTTCAACATTCCAAGGTACACTTATTCAAAAAAACATTACCTCGATACCTTCATTCTAACAATACGAAAATTTTTAGGAAATTTCGGTTTGTGGCAGCTTCTAAAACTATTTCTCGCGCTCCAATCAATGGTTCTAATACTTCGAATCAGAAAAAAATTGTTTGTAGTGTTATTACCAGGTTGTAATACACGATTCAGATTTTGTTGTATTTGTGTGTAAATACACGTATCGAATGATACTTTTGATTAATACTAACGTACATGAAAAGCATGCTCTGCTCACAAGCATAGCCTAGTGTTATATAATAATCAGAATTTTAAATTATAAACTTTAATAGTTAATCCATAATCCTGAATAAAACGTTTTTTCAGCTTCCTGTATGATATTCATTCTATCATTTACGTGGTATTAGAATGATGGTATCGATATAATTGTTTATTTAACTATTTTTCTTACTAACCAGCTGTGCATAAAACAGGTTATCCAAAAACATGTAGCAGTTCAATAAAATGTATATAATATAAATCACCGTAGACATACAAACCATTGAACACATCCTTCATACAGAATGGCATCCCTATCTAATTTCTAACAAAACAAAAATAGATTCATCAAGCTAGCATAGCTTCAAGCTGTGTGATCATCTCCATATTGCTCTTTTTTATGCCCGATGGTATACATTAACCGAGAACAAGACTATGTGATTCATGATTTATAAAAGATCATCTCTAAAATTCCATTTCTGATACCTACACCATCCTCGGCGAGCATTCGTAATCTAGATCACATTCAACTTCTACTTCCTTTCCGCTTTGCGCGATCTAGAAGCAGCTGAGGGTAATAGAGGGTACGTATTTCAGAAACGCAACGCCCTCTATATTGCTCCCGTTCGTTACCAGCGAGGATCATAAATCAAAACTGGTGATAATGAAAGTTCTGTTCGCCGACGACATTGACACACATATAAATCATAATAATAATTTCAGCAGAAACACTTCGAGTTACACCTTATTTATGTTGCAATCATCATTCTGATTATTCTATTTACTATTTATTTACTATTATGGCATCTAGATGCGTAGCGAGCGAAATCGATTGCTATGAAAAGATTTAAATTGTTAGGATTTGCGACGCCGCTAGACACATATAGCTAGACACGACAATGCGTTGGTTAGCATCTAGATAATACACTAAGGAAATGTTCTTCCATTTACCATCATTTAGATTGGGCCTATTCTTAGGAGATACTTATATTAAAATGGTGGCCTCAGTTTTGAGTTATGTTGTACCTTCCCTTTCTCCGTATCATTCATAATATAACGTCTATATAAAAGGAATACGGAGTTCTAGAGACACTACGTTTGTATGTACATATATAGTATGGAATTAAACCTATTTTAGGTACAATTTAGGCATTTTCCCTTTCTCGAATGGAAGAATTCAGCACGTTAGATTAAATATTATTGACATACAGGCTGTTTATTAAACATACGGCAAAAATTCAAGGGGTTATTCCATGAACTATTCTAAGAATATTTTGTCCTTTGATGATTTTTGAAAAGCCCCTATGTTTCGAAGATATAGGGCGAGAAATATTTTCGACAAAACCAACACTTTATTACCAAAAATTACATTTAATGTTTCTTAATCTACAAAAACTGTTGAAAATGACTACATCCAGCTAAGATGCAAGAATCAAATCTTTTCCTCATTGACTGCCGAACTCTTTCAAAAACACCAGGGTCGTTTCTTGTTGAGTTACACCCAGCAATTATCCGATTTCTTAAATCTTCCACATTCTCCACTGAGTAGTAGAATAAACTAATCACTTTAGATGGCCCCATAGGAAATAACCCAGGGGGTTTAAGTCCGGGGATCGAGCAGGCCATAAGTGAGGTCCACCTCGACCAACCAACGATCTCCGTATGCTGCTGTTAAAAACTCACGAGCAACCACACCAAAATGCGCTGGTGCACCATCGTGCATAAACCACATAGCATTTCTTGTTCCCAATGGTAACATCCTCCAGAAACAGAGGTAGCGTTTGTTCCAAAAAGTTTCGATACGCCTCGCCGGTAAATCTTCCTGGTAGAAATACCCGGTCCAATTAGCCAATCACCCACAAATTCCTAACCAAACGTTCAAAGAAGAAACTGATGTTGAAAAAACGATCTTCAAGTACCTCATGTGGATTTTCTTCAGCCCGCACATGGTTATTGTGAAAATTCCTTATTGCAATTTCTTGAGAAATTCGCTTCAGCGGTAAAAAAGAATCAGTGTCAGTAGTTGAGGGTTTTGAACCAATGTGTGCAAAAGCCACTGACAGAAAATACACGTCAATCAGTCTCAACAAATTTGACACATACAAAAATGATCAATCACGAAAACGTATTCAATGAAATCCACGTTTTAACTGATTTACTTTTCTATGTCTGCATTTGCTTATTGTTAGTGGGTAAAACAGCCGTTCTTTGTAATCGGAATGTTGTTAAACGATAACAACAAGTTTTTACAATTTCTCATACTCGGTAAGTCCAGTGTTGTACGCCATATTTTTATTTCGGGCTACATTAATAATTTCAAAAAATATCAAAATTGGTTTTTTGTCTAAAATTTTTCTCGCTCTGTATCTTCGAAACAAAGGGGCTTTTCAAAATCATAAAAATACAAAATATTCTTAGAATAGTTCCTGGAATAACACCCTGAATTTTTGTCGTATGTTTAATATACGTATACTATGGTTGTCGGATAAGTATCGTAAAAAAAAGCTTTTTTATTATAGATTTTTGGAAAAGAGGGCCTTAAAAGTTCTTATTTGTTTTAAATAGCACTGGAATTTAAAATTAACTTCTTAATGCTGCGTAATATGCTTTTGTAATTTTTTAAGTAAAGTTTAAGAATGCTAATACCTAAGTCTCGTTGGCATGAATACATTTCGTATTCTATTGACGCCTGTAACGTTGTGTTAATACCTAAAGTAAGAAATGCACAGTAAGTAGGGGTTGGTGTTGAGCGGCGCGATGCATCTCCAATCGGTGGTCGATGTTAATATTCGCTTCGCACAGTCAGCTCGCTGTTTGGTCGTACGTATATACTTTTCTACGATTGCTGGCGCGCCGCCCGAATGTGCCCACTCTATCAATAGGTTTACAAATACGGTTTTATTCGAGATAATTTTACCGCCTTCTGCAACATGCATTTTAGCAATTTGTAACAATCTTATTGTTACGCGTTTCTATTTATTTTGAACAGTGGTGTATATGCACATGTGTTTACTTCAATTTGTTGCAATATTAAGAGTTTCCTTCTAGTTTTTTTTTAATTGTGTATGATTTTTTACACGTATGTTCGACCGAATGAAATTTTTCGTTGTCCCTTCTCTTACTGACTCTTGTTGCGACCAATGCGCGTCTGGTCCGAGTTAATTAGTGATTTGTGTAGTGCGGAGTGTGCCGAGAATATTGTTGTTTGAGAATGCTACATTATTTTGTAACTGTCTATGCATTAATATTGCATTATAGATATACATATTATCGCAGGTTTGGTAGTTTGTATAAATCCTGCAATAAAATAATGTCCAGAAGTCAGTAAAGTTTATCAAAAGGTGCCATATATTGTAGAAAGTCGTTGATTTAGTAGTTGTAGGCAATGTCTTAGACGTATAAAGCACTAGTCAATTAATAGATGTTGGACGTTTGAAATATACGAAAGTACTCTCTTTTTCATTTGTAATCTAAGAATCTGATTATAGATACCAGGTTATTGACAAATAACATTTACACTGTATGTTAATTAAAAGGCAAATCTCCAAAATGCTAATTTACACCGTCTGATTACAGCTCATGACGAGAACACCCAGATTTTCTTTGTTACCGTAAATTTTTCCTTCTTGGTCATTACAGAGAGAATAAACACGGTAAACCTTATTTATTAATTTACTAATATTTTCAACCAAACTATGTGAACGGAGCAATAGTGTTAGTGTAAGCGTGAGCATAGGACACCGAGTCCCTGGTATCCTATGCTCAGTGGCGGCTGGTTGGTGACGTAAATGCGAGGTCAAATACAGGGCTTCGACTTTCTCGCGTATTTTCATTCCATATCGTGTTTATTGTGCTTGACAAAAAATACACGAGGAAATCCAAGCGTTGTCCTAGTGTGTTCTGCAGCTCCGCAGCCCACAATGCACCAGGCGCTGTTGCCAACGCTCCATTATTCTAAATGAATTTTATTCACAAAACTTTTATAGTACCTACACTTTAAACATACAAATAAACCTTCTAAAACGTACGGTTCCCTATCCTTATCCTTCTATCTGTCTGTCAGACGCATCATCATTACTTCCCTATTATAAGCGATAACCATCAACAGAGCGACAGGGTCAAGCCGAAAGGAGAGGGATACAAACTTGATGTAGTATATGAGTTGATATTGATGTTTAATTAGCCGCGACCACTTCAGATGGGTGCACATTATTCGAGTGGATACGATGACCAACCCTAATTGTTATACAACGCTTGTAAATTAATGGCCTTCTTATTCGAGAGGTGATGTTCCGTTTGTAAAGGAGGAACTTGCATATTGGTGTTTGTTATATTAGTCGCTTGTAGATTACATCAAAAAGGATGCCTGGTCGGTTCGTGTAGTTTGAAACGTACTTCAAATTAAAAATAGTTTAATCCTAGTTTATCTCTTCGCCAGAATATAATTCGAATATGTAAAGAGCGCGAAGTTAGAAATGACGAAAAAAACTACACTGACTCATATGTAACCCTAATAACCAAATTCAGGATGTTTAAAAAAAGGTTTGTTGGCCCACTTGTGCAGTATATCTCAAAAAGCAACAAAAGGGATTAATGAACATACGTCCATCAATCTATTATTTCCAAGAATTGATTTGTATTTAATCAACGTACTCCATTATTACAAAATATATTCCCAAATTTCCTTCGTATTCTTTGAAATATCGTTGGTTTTAGGTGAACTATTGGGTGGTTGTAGATCATGAATATGTTTATGTACAACCAAATGCAAATGGGTCAATATCCTAGTCAAATTCATTTGCGAAATTTCTTAGAGTGATTGGGAAAAGTGGCGGAAGGACACTGCGAAGGGTTAAGCCCATCATAAAATGCATGCAAAAGGTATATCGGGGCCGTCCCTTTACTGGTACAAATGGGTATTTCCATATCTTGTAAAAAGTATTTCTATTCATATGCCAAATACTGGAAAAATAATACTGATTAATAGCATTAATAAAAAATACTTTTTATATTTTTATTTTTTATTAAGATGTAAAAGACACCGAATTTTGACCAAAAAGCAGTAATATGAAATAAATTGAAATAGGAAATAACAACCGTCAAAGGCCTAATTATGCATACGAAATCAGCTCTATTCTTCGTAAGTCCATTTTTATTAAGATCTTGTTATTGCTTTTGATGAATACTGCATATATAATAAATGATAATGTTTTTTATTTGACCTTCATTTACCGGAAAATATTACAGAATAATAGAATATAATGTAAAAGAAAATTATATACTTGTATAAAACAAATTAAACTTAAATCCGACTAAACTAAACTAAAATGAAAACAAAACGAGAAATATATGAATATATTTGAGTAGAATCGTAGACACTCAACACCTCATTACTTGCACTATTAGTTTCACAAAATATAGTGCTGCTAAAATAAACACAACGCTTTTGAAAGCCTATGCAAACACAACGAAATTTCCCCAAAACACCAAAATTACCTTAACTTTTCAATTTACATTTGATACTTGCACATTTTATTAATTTAGATACTCCGCGAGCAATTACACGAAGAAACGAAACACGAAAATAAAATTCTTAGCTTAACGAATAGCAAATTCAAATAAAATAAAGTTCTAAAGTTTCGGCTGGGGTCATGTACGGGAAAACGGCAAATGAAATAAAACAAACTCGTCGCGGAAAAACATATTAGCAAGGGAAAATAAAAAGGTAATACATTCCGGGAACGAGTTCTCTCGAGTAGCGTTGGTGAAATCGGACAACAAGAGCCGTCTGCGAAATAAGGAAATCGGAGAACATAAGCCGTGAGCGATTTAAGGGAGTCGGGAACAACATAAACCGTCAGTAAGGTAAGGAGGTCACACATACATACAGAATGAGATTCTGCGCGGCTTCATATACTTAATATTCGTGTGGACGTATCATTTCTTGAAGATGACGTATGGAGGGTAACAAACAATTTTAAAATAAAATGTTATACAAGCCCTAGAACGACAGATTAGTAACTTACACACTATCGCTCAAAAGAAGTATACAGAACGTCGAAAAGTATGTGACAAGGTTAAAAGTTAAACAAAATTGAAAAATAATTTAAAGAAATAGTACAAAATTATTCTACTAATAATTTTAATATATTCTTCGTCCTAAGAAACTTTAAATTCGTACGGACGGTCAATGGTTCGTCACAATGTCAAATTTATCATTTTGAGGAAAAAATTGATACCAACAAGAAGTATTAAGCATCAACGGATTCAAGGAAGAATTGAGTGATAAGTAGAATTACTTCTGAATTAAAATATGATTGCATAAAAGCAGTATGAGTTTTTGTTTAAAACAATTCAATTCTTTTTAGTACTATTATGTATCAATCAGAGTCAACTATTTTAATTAGACTTGAAAGGTTCTACCACACAAAGGTTTGAAACCGTAGTACAAAATTAAAAAAACTACATACGAGCCGTTATTTCACTAATTTTAGTCGTTGTTATACAGATTTATCACACTACATCATCAATAATTGCATATTCATTTGCGTTTTTCGCAATGTTTGTTTTTCCACAACTTGAATTTACAACTTTCCTATACTTTTATGTTTGGGAAATGTAATTGAAAGGTAATCCAACGATAACCCACAAGTTTTTGCATAATCTGTTTTTTGGTGTTATGAAACCGCTTAAAGATTATACTTGCTCGATCGAGCAAACACTGGTGAGCAACCAGGACGACGAATCGTCCAATGGATTTATTCCCATTATTTTGTAACCAAATATTCTATAAAAGAGACCAGGGCGCGCAGTGCTGGGTTTAACACCTTTAGATCGTTTGGCGGGTTGATGTCTTTCAATTCATACTGAAATCGTGGCCCTTACAATTTTACTTTTCAAATGCAAAACCTTATGCTGTTCATATAATTTAATTAAATATTATTACTTATTTTCCCAAAAAAATCAAACGCATTACTCAGTGAAGCAGAAAAAAGAAAATTGAAAACGAAAAAAGTGAAGGAGTCTGCTAAAGGCCCAAACGTTTTTTATTTGGATTTTTTTAGCAGCTTCAGGTGTTTAAAAGGGGGGGTCACCACCGACACGAAGATTAGTCAATTGAAATTGATTTCTTTGTCCATGACCAATACCAAATGATTCTAGCAGCGATAACCAAGGAACCAACAATATTCAAACAGTAAATACGAAATATTTAGTAATAATCCGCTGGATGGAGTGAGTCTAAAGAAGTTTTGGGCGATATTTGATCGAAAGGTAATTTGAACAAAAACATTGATTTTGAAGGATAAGGAAATGTTTAAAAGCTCCTTTACAAACCCAGCGGATCGACGCCAAAGATTTATTTCAAAAATCAAAATTTAAATGGTGAAAGAGTAGTCGTTTTTGGCTAATATTTTCGCCAAAACAAATAAAGTTTACTGCGGACCCTGTAAGTTATTTTGGGGGATTGAAAGAAAATCAGGATAATTTACCGCAGGTTTAAAATGATTGGAAAAATGCACGTGAGGTCGTATCTCATGAAAATAGTGTTTCTCATACCAAGGCGTGTTTTTTAACTGATGGTAGATAAAAAAACGGGGCTTGGAAACAAAAAAATTCCCCGAAGTACCGGAAAAAAGGGTTTCAAATAATTTTTATTATAATTTTTTGTGTCCCCTTTGGGGATTCTATTAAGAGGCCAAAGATAAAATTTTTGGATCAGTACACATGGAATTATTTAGGAAATTTGGGAAACTACTAGCAAAATATGACGGGATGTCTAGCAGTCATATTGAAAAAACTAAAAATATTGGATGGGGCAAAATATCTTATCTGTCTTCCGACAATTTGCGAGGACATTTATTCAATTATTAGGCATGTTACCAATTTAATTTTAAAGAATAAAAAATCAAAATTTTTTGGAATAATAGTTGATTTCAAACCCTGATTTGAAAACATGTTGAGCAACTTACTTTTGTAATTCGATACTGAATTCACAAACATTGAAGTGTCAGAAATTTTTTAAAATTTTGGCCCTCTAAAAAGCCACAAAGGGTTGATCTGGCCGAGAAATGTGATAATCTGACATTCAAAATCGCCGTTCGCAAAGTTCCCGACCCAATGCGGTAATATGGTCGGAAAATATCAAGGTGTCCAAAGTAAGATAAAAGAAACAATAATTTGCAGAATTTCTACCGTGTAGTGCTCATTCTCTGAATCTTGTTGGACAACAGCGGGCTAGTGTGTAGAAGTTTCTACTGCTGTGTATGTGTAGAAGCTAAAACCTTTTTTTTGGGATTGTACAAGCATTGTACAATTTCTTGTCAGGTTCCACTTTACGGTGGAATTGCGAAAGTAATACAAGAATTTCATTAAATTCTAATGAAATGAAAGAAGTTTTGTGACGATCTCTGTCTGACATAAAGGGGTCCGAGAAAAGATGCCTTAAGTCATTTAAACAAATTTCATGAATTTTAAAACCTTAAAAAATTATCTCAAGATACGGACCAGATTTACGTCCCACGAAATAAAGAACAAATATTATGAATAAATTATGTGAATTTGAACAATGTATCCTTAGTTTATTTTTGGTACGTGTTTTAGAAGAACCAAACAAAGTAATTTGACATTACAAAAAGAAGGTCTTATTTTTAAAAGAAGTTTTAGATCAAATTAAACTCTTTAACAGAATCCCTTTAAAAACTATTCGGGGGGAAAATTTTGACCAATTAAAGAAGAAACGAAACTTATTTTTAAGGTTTCGACGGAATTTGATGTTGAAGTTCTTATAAAAAGAAAATATACCCCAAAAATTAAAAAAAGTACTAACACGGGCGATTCAAAAAACTTTCTTCAAAACAAAAATTCAGAGTAGGGTATTTTTTATTTAATTGTGATAGCTAATTTCTGAAATGGAAAAGATGTTGTTATAAAGAATTGCAAGTATATTTCGTTCATTTTCGGTTATGAAAAGACAAATTGAATGATCCGCAGTCAACGGCTTCTTAAAAAATATCCGTTAGATTTGGAAAGTGAATAGAAACGAAATAATACATTTTCATGGAACATCTGAACAATAAGGAACAGAGCTTAAAAATTGAACAGCCAAGAAACATTAAAAAGTGTTAAAGAAGTATTAAAGCAAACCTCTGTCTCAATGTAGCTATAGCATTTAAATATATTTACTTTAGTTTGCGAAGTTGGTGAGGAGCAGAAGAACATTCCAAAACTGGCGGTAATAAAAAACCAAAAAAGAACTCATGAACAAAATCGCTAAATGTTTTTAAGTTGGGTTAGCATAGAACATGACTCGTAAAAAACATCGATTTTAAAGAAATGTGCAAAAATTTGGTTTTCTAAAGTCCGCAAATTTAATCTGCTATAAAAGCCCTAATGTGTAGACTTCATTAAGTATTTATTTATTTTAATTTTTACTAGGTTTTACAGATATACATATTATAAAACAATGTTTTATTAGGACATTAAAATTTGTTTAAAATATTTTTTATTGAAAATAAATTTGTTTACAATTTTTTTGGTTTACTGTTATATTATTAAACATTATTTTGAAATATCATGTTTGTAATAAAAATTAAAATTTTTCATTTTACCTCTTGTTTACACATTTTAAATTGCTTATTCAAATTTGCAATAAAAGATGGAGAGACGGGACCCACCCGGTTTATTACTTTTACCTAGGGGGTCCGAAAAAGGGCTCTTAATCCGCCACTGTGTGTATCCAAATTTTTTTTGTTACATTTGTACCATGAGAGGTTTGTGATTTCCTTTTCATTTTGGACTCGGTTATTATAGATTTTTTAACATTCGGGATCAAGCCCACTATGATTGTAGAATTGTTTCCCCTGAAGTCTATCTAAATAAAATTAATTATTACCAGTACAATTTTGCTTTTATTGCACTAAATTTATATAAAACCTCGAGCACAATAAAACTGGAAGAAACCTTACAAGAATAAAAAAAAATTGCTGTTTTGTCATTTAAGTAATTTGGGGACCCGTATAATATTGATCTTTTCCGTAAAAAAATACTTAATAACACAATAGCCTTACTATGAGTACCGCTTGATATTGACGCTATTTCGATTTTTTATAGAAAGAAAGCTTTATTTTTTTGGGTATATTAAGTACATTTATTTAAAACACTTTTTCAATAACAGAATATTTAGTTGTAAGAAAAAAATATTTAGGGCTTCTATGCAAAACTTTTATAACTGATTTTTCATACGTGGCAAGAAAAAACAGGCTATCATTTGTTAATGAAACGTGACTCTCTTCCACAATATCGAAAAAAACCTTAAACTTTCAGTTTATGACGCTTCCTAAAATTAAGATTAGTGTTAATGTATATTTAGAAAAGTTTCTCTGTTACTTTCAATGATCTTTGCGCGACTACTTTGTAAATTTCTCACAAAACAAGGTTCTTGTCGCCAATTATGCAAAAGCAAATGCAACTTCATAAAGTACATACACCTAAAGTGCTTTTTTAAACATTATTAATAATAGGGCGGCTGACGATCCATACACATAAAATCATAATCCCGTGCACGAAAAAGCTGTATGTAACTAATATATATAGACCCACGAAGTCGACATTATTTAATAGTGATTCGCTTGTTGCATTAATTTAGTATTCATTAAAAACTCCCTATATAAAAACCCACGTACTTCAACTGGGCGGTGCCCTAAATGTAATTAACAAGCCATTGTCCTAGAATATAGAGAAGTTTAATGTTTGTAAATTGGCACCACATTAGAGAATTCATTAAAAATTAAAAGGGGAAACCATTTAGCCATTATGCCAATTAGACTTAATAAATGGGCGTTATAATTCTCTAATAAAAACGGGGCACTTGTAAGAATGAGGCTTAAAATTGTTCAGGATTGTTTTACCCTTCTGATACGCAAAACTTGTTATGGTTGCAAAAATTGGGTGGGTATACTGGTAAAATGTGGGTATGTCGTAAACTTCTATCCATTCTCCCAGTTTCTGAAATTTTGCTATGCCAAAAAAATTCGTTATATTGGAACACACACCCAAGATAATTGAAGAATGCTAATATAAAAGGGAAATTTGTTTGCTGGTTCTCATTTAGCGTTATTCCCCGGAAATAAAATGTTATAGCTTGCTTAAACAACTTTGAAGAATTTATACCAGATACGACTTGACAAGAATTCCCCTGGATTTCAAGAGGGCCAGCAATGAACTCCTTCCAGACAAGGATACCATATGGCTCAGTATCTCGAAGTTTCTTTCATCTCTTCCACATCGTTTTAAAAAAGTTGGGGCGCTCGCCCTTAAAAAAATTGTGTCTTATGTTGCTTCCACGGGAAGGAATTGAGGATAAATTTTCAGAAGGATACGAGATGTTCCCTAACGCCGGTCAGAATGTTGGAGAATTGCCTCATCACTTACTCTGAAATTACATAACGTGTTTCACCAGCTACTGGAGAGAACTGAGAACTTATGTGGAATCAGAGAACGCTGCTTCTAAAGGTTTGGCCAGGCTCCCAATTTGCGTGAAGGATGGTATATGGTTTGCAATACAAGATATTTAGGACATTTTTGGGGTAGCACAATCTTCTAAAAAAGGTTTACCCACCAATGGGGATGTACCTCATGTAGCTTTTAAAATGTCCTTCAACATTTATGTATAACTAATCTGACCATTAGGAAACATCCAGGCTTTGGGCATGAAAGCTATAGGGACGCTTTAGATTCCTTTTTAACATGCAGCGCGGTTAAAATTATCGGAACGAAGACATTTAATATTGCTTATTATTTATGTAGAATGCAAAAAGTTATATAAGGAAGGGGGGGATATTTTCGCTGCTCGGTTCTCACCTAGGAGCCGCCCAAACACTGTTAAAGGGAATAAATACAGAATTTAAAAAACTTCGAATCGGTCAAGACAAAAATTCAAAACATAATCCATTGTTTGATTTGGTGTTGGGGCAACTTCACGCCATAACCCAGCAATTTTCTTTGAGATAATTTGGCTGGAATCAGGATTATCTAGGCCCTTTAATACGCAGAATACTTCGCAAAACGAGTTTCGCCCATACCTGTTGACCTACAAAAACAAAAATGATTTTCCAAGAAAGGTGAAGTTTTTCTGAATTTATTTTAACATGATCTCAAGAGCAAAATTTATTTTTAGATGATGAAGTCAAATTTACGAAGAAATGGTTTTTCCTTAACCACACAATTTCATTACTGGATGCAATTCGAGTCCCGCGTATTTTAAAACGCCATTTACTTCCAGGATAATTGGAAATTAAACGTTTCATCAGCTGGTTTGTTTCCTAATGGCCATGACTAATATCATCTCCAAATTGTATGGATTACATTTTAAAAACTACATAAGCTACATTCTCATTACAACACACATTTTCCTAAAATCCTGTGAAAAGAATCCGCTTAGAGGCATGAAAATATGATTTTTTTTTGTTTTTTTTTCAAAAAGAGCAATTCGAAAAGAAAGGAAAAATAAGAAATTGTATTAAAAAAATAAGTTTCGCGACACTTTTTGCGCTTGAAAGTTTAACATAATTTTCCGGAGAGGCCTTGTATAGTTTTTCGGGAAAATATTTCGGTTTCAAATCCTATCCTGTACGGTCAAACCAGTCTGCAAAAACTTCAATTTTCCCAAGTTAAACACAAAAGTTCGGAATTTTGCAATGTACACTTTTTCTATAATTGCCGAGGGCTTTTCCCTCGTAGAGACAGCCTGTATACAAAAATGATGGACTAACTTTAAAATAAAAGTATATTACAAGCCCGTTTGGGAATCACGCGTGAGGAGTTGGAGCCAAAGTAGTGAGGGTGTTAGAAAGTTGGCTAACGTGTCAATAATAAATTGTACAGAGGGGATGATTGGCAGTCGTCGTAGGGTAACATAGTGTAAGCTGCAGATGTCGGGATGATTGTAACCATCGCATATAAAAAGCAAAGATGTCGTATAAGACCCATCAAACTCATGTAAAGGACTTCATAAAGAAAGCTATGAAAGTGGTAGTGTAAGATTTAATAGTTTAGTCGATTTCAAGGTCGCACTAGGGTTAAGCTGATATAATTTTTACGCAAGCGCCGGATCTTGGCATCCTTGCATTTGTCCCCGCCGGCCGCCTCGTCGCGCGCAACTCCGTAGCTTTGAGAGGCCTATCTGATGCACTCTTTGTTTGTCTGTGCGCTCATAAGGTTCCAACAAGTGATCGTGGATTTCGAATACACTACGTTAGTTTTTCAACCGCAGAGAAGATGCAGATCATTAAATGGTATTTTCCCGGGAAAATCCCTCCCAAAGCCGGCCGATCTGTTTGCCGTAGAGTACGTGGATTATCCTTTTTGCTTCGCATTCGACGATTGAAAGGATCGTCAAAGCGTTTAGGAAACTTGTTTGCGGGGTCCAGGAATTGCGGTAAATTCCAACAGATAGACGAACAGCCTCAAATCCCTGAAATTTAAAATCCCGAGCGGGAGGAGAAAGAAGTAATGGTTTGTTCGTTAGTTGAAATGGGCGAACCTTGCTCTAGCCAGCAAATTGCAGCGAAATCGGTGTTAGTAGAAGTACTGCGAACGTATTTTAAAAACGCAAGAAAGTTACAAAATTAAAAACTGCCAGGAGATTTTCCTCTTAATAAATAATATTGTTAGAATTTCAATTTATTTTGTAAAAAATTAACGAATTTATTTTTCCTTAGCTTTAATTTTATAAGAATCGTTATTTATTTCCTGTTTTGGAATTATTTTTCGTTCTCCTACATCGTATAGCAGCACCAAAATGGATATAAGAAACTGTACTTCTTGTCTGCAAGCATAATTTAAGAATACAGAAAATTACGCAGTAATTCTCTATTAACACATTTTGTTAAAAGGGAGTTGAATTATAATATTACGTGCTCGAGCGGACGTGGCGTGTTTATAATATGCGTGCGTACGGTACTCGCTTTATGTACTGCGACTGGAGAGACTCGAATACGCAGTTGCCATTCACAAAGGCAGTCCTCCGTTCGTGTCTGGACCAACGAGTATATCGGGCACACGACTGCGGGCTCCAATTCTGTCGCGCCGCGCAGATTCCAACTCTAGTAATAAGATAGAATCTTATGCATTACAACCGTGGATTTCTGCAAAGCGCTTGTTTGTATTATACAAACTATTAACACTACGCAACCAATATTTTTTGTACGATTGTTTTTCCCATTTAGAACAAATTGTGCACTTAAACTTCAAATTTTTTCTGGGAATACAATAACTCCTCCTGCCATAGAACCGCGTTATATAGCGGAGTTTTTTCCTATCGAATTGCCAGGAAAATAATTCTGTTCCTACGGACATTGAATATTCTCCGCTAAAAGTGTTTACAGAGAGGCTGTACGCTCGTATCTATTAAAGATGCAATTATAATATTTGACAGCAAATCGGGACATTGAAGATATTGGTATGTGTCTTTATTGATATAAGTAATATGGGCAGTTGGTTGCAATGTACGAGATGTACGAGATTGCACATCGCAAAACTTTTACTTTAATTAAGCTAGTTTACTGTGGGCATTACGAAAATTAATTAATTAAGAGATTTCTGAGTTAATTAAAATATGTTTTCGTTATTACTTAGGGTAGTAATGGAAGATCAGGTGTTAGTTTCTATCACTGAATTACCTCCGGGTGATTCTGAGTTCTCGAATTAGAAAAAAAAATTATGGTATGATGATTATTGTAATGTATGAATTGAAATAAAACTAGTTATTATTATATTGTCCCAATTTTACTGGGTTTTACTGAAACTTTTTGTCTCCATTAGTTTCCATGCGAATACGTAGGAAAATAGATGTGAGACACTTTGTATATTTAATAAAGTTAATTACAATACACTACAATAGTTCAAGTTGAATAGAACCGGGGTCACCTCGAACTAGCGAAAATGGAAAAAAGGACATAATTGACAATTGTAAATTATTTTACATTATAATGTAAAAACAGTAATTTTGAATATACTTTAATTATTTTAAATTGAAAAATCGTCAAAAGTTGTTTGCTTCGAATTCATTTTTTGTTGAACCGTTGAAGTTTTCTCTATGAATGTTGGGAGTAAATACATCAAAACGGTGTGACTATGTTTATTATAGGTTCCGATTGAAAGAGTTTCTAGAAGAAACCTTGCGTTGCAGTACTTTGTGTTTGCAGCCAGTGAGTTGTGCTAATAGTAAACTTCGAAGTGTTGTGACTCGAACTGTCGGGACTCTACTGTCATATATAGAAATACAGTTGGGAAAGTTCAACAAGCTTTATAGCATATATATTGGCAACCGCCGGCCCCCGGGCCGGATCCGGCCCTCCACCAGCTTCAATCCGGCCCGCGAGATAAATTTAAATAACGCGCCAAAAAAATTAAAGATTTAGCACACATAGTTTATTTGTAATTACCGTCAACCAATCTAAAACTGTATTTATTCAAATCATAAAGACTAAAATCGATAAATAACATTATTAAACGTACGCAATGGAACGCCACAGATCGAGTCAGAAATAGTCGTTAGAAGGAGACAAACAGATAAACATTCGGGAAGCCGCCCGATGACCTCGAAGCGCTCCAGAGCCGACTGTTATTCATAACGCGGCTAGCATCGCATATTCGCGTACGATCGGAGTATTCTAGTTGCTTATTGCGGGTAATATATAAACCGCTCAGCGCGCGTGTCAACTCATTACTTCTTAACAACTGATAAGAAAAGACGTGGAAAATATTCAAGCAAATTCAGCTCAGAAGAAAAAAATCTATCAAGATGTCTGGTTTAAAAAAGCGGAAAGTGGACACAGATTGTCGTCAATTCCAAAATAAATGAACTGAAGAATACTTTTTTATCATTCACAGTGGTAAACCTATGTGTTTGCTGTGCAATGAAACAATTTCTGTTTTAAAAGAATACAATATGAAGCGGCATTACTCCAGCAAGCATTTCGCTCAATATAAATTACTTATGGGCTAGTTAAGAAAGGATAAAATTAAAAAACTCATTACCGATTTAGGGAAACAGCAAGAAATGTTCCATTCACAAGATCAAATCTAGACAGTGTTGTTAAAGCTAGTTTTATAGTTACTTCCAAAATAGCGAAAACATCGAAGTCATATTCTGAGGGAGAGTTTGTTAAAGAGTGCCTAGTAGATGTTGCAGAACTTTTGTGTCCAGAAAAGAAAAAAGAGTTTGAGAAAGTGGGCTTATCGCGACGTACTGTTGTTCGACGTATAGATATGATGGCTAGTGATATCAACAAAACATTGACTGATAGACTGGCTGGTTTTCAAGCATTTTCGATTGCTTTGCATGAGAGTACAGATTTATCTGATACAGCCCAGTTAGCTATTTTTATACGAGGTGTTGATGAAGAATTTGTAGTGACAGAGGAATTACTGGCTTTACGGCCGCTACAAGGGACCACTACTGGAAAAGATATTTTTGCCGAAGTGCAAAGTACTTTTGAGCAATATGGTTTGCAGTGGTGTAAATTAGTTTGGAGTGTGCACAGATGGTGCACCTTCAATGGCCGGTCCACGAAAAAGGTTTTATCGGAATTCTGAAGGAAAGAGCAACCGCTATGAATGTGCAAGAATGTTGATTTAATAATTCTGCATTGCATTATTCACCAACAAAACTTGTGCTCTAAGCCCATTCGACTGAAGAACGTTATGGATGTGGTAGTAAATACCATCAATTTTATTAGATCCCGCGGTCTTAACCATCGCCAGTTTAGAGCATTTTTGAATGAACTCTCTTCAGAACACGATGATGTGACATACTATTGCGAAGTAAAGTGGCTAAGTAAAGGCAAAATGCAAAAAGATTTTATGACCTTAGAAAAGAAATAGCTGATTTTATGGAAATGAAAAAGAAAACATTGCCGCAAATTTGTGATCCAACATGGCCTTGTGACTTGGCATTTCTGGTAGACATCACAGGACACTTAAACGACCTGAACTTGAAGCTTCAAAACAAGGGCAATTGGTAAATCGCTGTACAGTCATCTTAAAGCTTTTCAAAAACAAAATTCGCTTGTGGGAAACACAAATGAGAAGCAAAAACTGTTTTCATTTTGTAACATTATCCAGTCACGAAAACATTGATTACGGTCGCTATGCTGAAGAACTGAAACTACTGTCAGAGCAATTCACTGATCGGTGTTCCGATTTTAGGAATATGGATAGCACTTTCATATTTTTGCAAATCCGTGTAGGTGTAATGTGGAAGATGCTCCGCTTCACCTACAAATGGAGTTGATCGAGCTTCAAGAAGAGTCATATTTGAAGTCTAAATTTGATGATGTTGTACTAAGCGAATTTTACAGAACATACCTTTCCGAAGAAAAGTATCCACAGCTGAGAATTTTCGCAAGAAAAATAATTTGCACATTCGGAAGCACGTATAAATGTGAGCAGTTTTTTTTCAATCATGAAAATTAATAAAAATAAGCATCGTACTCGGCTTACAGATGTTAATTTAGAAAACACTTTGCGCCTATGTACTAGTGATATTGACCCCAATATTGATCATCTTGTTTCTCAGCTTCAAACTCAAGTCTCTCATTGATTTTCATTTGATTTTTCTATCTTTTTTTTTGTTAATTTGCTTTTTATATGTTTGATTATGCTATTATAATTCTAATAAATAAAAAAATGTGTGAATTTTTATCGCCTTTTTATTCACTACTATCTACTGATTTCTTACCTATGGCCCGCGACCTGATTAAGTCCCGAAATTACGCCCTCAGCTAAGCAAAGGTTGCCCATACCTGCTTTATAGTAATGTCACACACGCTCATTAGGGCCCTGGAGTTCTAGCCGTATTATGTATTTTTACCTCTATAACCACATTATCTGCCGATGTATTTTTTGGAAAGCAAACTAAAAAACGATGTTGAGGTTTTGAGATGAAAAGAACTTTAGAAGTATATTATGTTGTTGGAAAATGAATTAATACAAAATTGAATACTAATAGAGCCATTGATAGTAGAAGACAGTATTTTATTAATTCAAATATTTTTCGTTATCTCCAAATAAGTTTGCATTAAACTACACTAATTTCCTTTTTTGCTCAGCAAAAGAGGATGCAAGCTACTAATTAACCGGGAAGTTTCGAAGCCTAGTCTTAATTATAGTTCCTGTTAATACTTTCATTATTAGTTCTTAAGTTGGCATGTTCAACTGCTCCTATCTACATCATAATTAGTATGTCTTATACGTAGTTACTTCATTCGGTTGCATCTCCTTTTATGTAAGTTATGTTACTCCTGCGCTAGTTCTTATTCAGGAGTGCCATCATAATATGTATATTAGAAATAAATAAAATATACGTCTAGATGAGGCCCTGTCGGTGAACGGTATTAAATGTTGATTA
This sequence comes from Dynastes maya, assembly GCA_029619315.2. Classification (NCBI taxonomy): domain Eukaryota; kingdom Metazoa; phylum Arthropoda; class Insecta; order Coleoptera; family Scarabaeidae; genus Dynastes; species Dynastes maya. The sequence goes on from JAROYE020000004.1 coordinate 38,300,983, forward strand.
GCTTGCAATCATTGAGGTAACCGTAAGGCTACCATCATCTTAATTAACAGCGAAAATGGAATAGTTTCGTTAAATTTATATCTTCGCGACGCATCTGAATACATACTGCAGTTTACGCTTGTTTTTTGGTCATATCCTCGCTTAATTTTTGTATAATATGCCTATGAGATTAGTTTAGCGTACTTCTGCACATGTTCGTTAAAATTAATACCTGCGAAACAAGCTGTAACGAATGTGAGATTAAATAAAAACGAAAAGCAGATCAGATCTTCCATATACGCTTTCAGTACCAAAAGTAATTATTTCATTTGGGAGTCGAATGTATGATTATCCACCTGTATTTTTATCCTGAAAATTCAGTTTTAAAATCTCCTTAATGCGCAATTACCAACTACTATTTTATTTGAATTGCCAATTAGGTAACACTCTAACGTTAAGCTTTGCTAATGATTCCAAACGAGTTTGCAGTTAGCGTAATTCAAAGCGCTTCTACCAAAGTCAACTGGATAACATTTATACCTCAGAGCTGAATAAAAGCCGATTCTTTTTCTATCAATTATTTTGTTTAGGAGAATTCCTAAGAGTGAAGCTATCTATGCATAATTCCCAATGTTCGTTATACATAGATGTTTTATTGATCCGAAAACTCACGCTCTGAGTATACGTGGTCTAATATTTTGTAAGATTGTAGGTACATATGTGCCTCAGCCGTGCAGTAAGCGCGTCTATTTACGAAAATGCAAACAGTATAAGCGAAACATCTTACCCCTGCGATGTCAGTTAGTAATACTCCAAATATACCTTGTATATGAGCAACAAATAATTAATGAAATTCCAAATACTCGCAAAATTTCTTTATTCATTTTAAACACCAATTAATGTGTTTATATTGGTATCGATATGTATTGCCTGTAAGTTACTAGTATAAGTTTGTGCGAGCAGGATTCAGAAACAAAGAATATACCAAGTTACACTCGATAGATAATCTTCCCCTGCAATGAATCTCTCTATATTTTACCTCATATCACTAATATCATAAATTCTTGTATTCTATCTAGTACCCTCCCTGCTTCTTGGAAACAAGTTATTGTTATCCGCCTTGCGCAAATTTCCAGTTAGGATCTCATTTGAATTTAAATAACATTTTATCAGCTATTCAAGTTGAATTTCGTTCGACTTGCCTGTTATATGTTACTGATGATTTGGTCCCAATAAAGGTAAAGCCTCTGTTTTAGTGTTATTTCAGTAAGAGTTTCGAAGCTTATATACTTACTTAATGTGAAACAGTTCACTAAAACCCTTACCACAACACTTAATTCGTACTGGACGCACGTTTCGATAGCCAAGCTATCATCATTAACAGCAAGACTGAACAGTTCATTCTTGCTGCTGATGATAATAGCTTGGCTATCGAAACGTGCGTCCAGTACGAATTAAGTGTTGTGGTAAGGGTTTTAGTGAACTGTTTCAGTGTTCCAGTGCCATGGTTTTAGAGTACCCGTTTACTTAATTTATTTGTTCTATTTTACAAACTCGGCATTTTATGTGCCTTATTTGTGAATCGTTCGATTTGTTTCATGTAAGTTCAATATTTCACTTGTCTTGTTTTGTATAAATTCATATATTACGTACTTATATTCATTAAAACTTTACCGTGTACGGATTTAATGTAAAAATATATTTAATTTCTTATAATATACATACGTAAATATTATCAAAATCATCAACGCATAGATTAAAGATCGCTTAATAGTCATTTATACATATATCTCCACGATGGGGCTACCGTTAGCGTATATATTGGAAACGAGCGCTCGATATGTATTTGCCGCCGAGGAGGAATTCATAATACCACTGTTGTCAATCGTCGCTCCTTTGCTTACGCATAACTTAGCGTCTATTCATCACATAATCTTTGGTTTCTCACTTTTCCACTTATGTATAGGCATATCAGCCGGAGCAATAGATACTAGAGGTGGTGTATCATACAAATACATGAAATAATATGAGCGTCTGGGAGTCATGAGTTGTATAGCATATTTTTGCGGTAGTGATCTCCTTCTTTGTTGCTGTCGCCCGACCAGATGCTCAAGCTCCGGAGGGTTGTGGTGGTAGACCGAGCATTCAGAAACGTTGAGATACATATAAATGCGTGCACGGAATTAATATATTACACAATACTTATGTATTTGCATTCTTGTATATGAGAAATAGTAGGTTTTTATGTGTTCATGCTACAAAGGGACTGTTTATTTAATAAATTTAAGTTTTATACCTACGTACTGTATTTAATTTAAAGAGAAGCCGAATAAGCGAACAAATATATAACCATTATTTACATCCAAGCATAAGCAATTGGTCCTCCCTCTTCACAAGGAAGATACACCGAAGCAGACGACTGGGGGCATTGTTCTTCAAACAACGAAATTAATAAACATCCGAAACTAAAATTATTAAAAAATGCAAAGACAGGTCAATTTTTGTTTCGAGAGGAAATTTTTGGAAAAAATATCACGCTGAGCAAAAAATGTAAAATACAAACCTTTATTCAAAAAAAAAATCAAATTAGTCAATTAAATGTTCAAATTGGGCATCGTTTTATTGAAGACAATAATATAGCCTATTTTCAAATTCTCTTAGCCTATTTTCAAATTCTCTTCTGACCCTTTCATATGTTTCTGGTGATATACGCCTGCATTCTTCAGCAATTCTAAGTCTAAGTTCACGGTTGTGTTTGGTACACAACTGTTTTCAGGTGACCCCACAAGAAAAAGTCTAGTGGGATCAAATCTGGAGAGCAGGCAGGCCATTCAATTGATCCTTGTCGTCCTATCCAATGATTTGGAAATTATTATCCAACCAATTTCTAATCGGCGCGACATAATGCGGGGGCGCGCCATCTTGTTGGAAGAAAAGCTCATTTTCATTAATTAATAAATTCCCCATTTGATCTTGCTGGTTTTCCAAACTTTGTATTATCAAGAGATTAACTGCATTTTTTTTACCTCATTTCCAAGCCCAAACGTTAATTTTGCAGATTTTTGAGTGTGAACTTCTTTGAATAAGTGAGGATTTTCACTGTGCTAGTATTAACAGTTATAGCGGTTTACAAAACCACTTAGATAGAATGTTGATTCATCACTAAAACAATATCGAATAATCTCATCCCATTGTTATTAATTTTCTCTGTGATCATTTCACAAGACTCCATTCTCCTAGCAAAATCATCCTCAGTGAGCCGCTAAACAATATGCATCTTATAAGGATGGAATTTGTGTAATTTCAGAGTTTTATGCACGGAACGCATGGTGAGTTGTGTTTCGGAAATTATTTTCCTAATGGATGCACGAGGATTTACGCCGAAATGACCTAAAACTTCTATTTGACTACCTTCATCAACCACTTTCTTCCCGATGCGTTTCTTATTAAGAGAGCTCTCTCCGCCAGTTGCAAACGCATCGGAAGTAGCTTCGCTCGTGTCTATTTACTGCTTTATTAGTGTGACCCCGAAGATATTATTTATATATTTTTAAAGAGAACATGTTTATGTAGGGCGGTATGGAGAGATATTTTAATTTAATGTTACTGTAAGGCATTAAGTTAACAATAAAAACCTCCAGTTTTCTTCATTTTGGCGGAGTTATAAAACGCATTAAAACAACTATTTACGAATTTATGGCTCCATACGGCCCTACATTCATCTTTGATCTACTGAAGTTTGGCGATGTGTATTAGAAATAATCAATAATAAAAGAGTAAATAGTTAAGAGCGGATACACTACAAATTAAAACACTACCGTAATAAACTGCTGCCCTCTAGCAGACACAGCTAGATATAGTAAGGGGCGTGGAGTGTCGTGTTCGTTCTTTTGTTAAAGAAAGACAGATACAGTAAACGATTCTAACCAGGGTAGAAATTTTTTTACGTACGGAACTAACACACATCTGTGACGGCCTGTTTTCTCTGATTACGAAAGACCACCAACACAAATGCGAGAGGCATAGTTTTTGATTTTATTGCATCATTTCTTAGGCTGCACGCTGGACGTTGTCGGTAAAGGTAACATTAGAAATCCTAAATTTGTGTTTTAGTGCTACACAACTATGTTCTGAGATATTATATCTAATTAGTACATATATTTAATATAATTATAATAAATTTATATGAAAGAAATTTTGTCTGTCATTAGAGTCTTTGGATACGGTGATAGGGAACGTGAAACACAAATCACCTGCCAACGAAGAATCGGTACTTTTGTCAACTTACAATAGATTCGATTAGGGATTTGAAATGTGCATGTATATAATAAGAAATTGTTGGGAATACACAAACTTCACCTATCTACTTTATATAATTTTCTGATTGCTGAAAGCAAAGCACCTACTCTTGTACGAACGTCCTGCAGTAAAATTAATTCTTTTGCCTCCAATAAATTTTGCTATCAATGAATTGAAATGTTCTACCACATTGCTGTCAACGTCTACTATTAAACTATTTGCATGACTGGCAATATATTTTACAGCAGTCATTAACCTTTCATGTAAATCTGTAGGATTTAATTTTTTGGAAAATACTGTCCTCGTTGTATAACTCTTACGAAATACGTACGTTAATAATTATGCTCGCCTATATTGGCTTGCACTGTTGATAAATTCCTAATATTTTCATAGAATTATTACTGCTTTGGTAATCGCATTTCTAAATCTTATTTCGTTCTCCCGCAATTTCTTTCTAAGTATGAGAGGTCCCGCTTTAGTGTCTTTCGTAAGGTCTCTAATTTTGCACATGTAATTGCGGAGTAGATGATTCCTGCATTCTATTTTTTTGACTTTTATGTTGTACTCTTTATATGGATCTATATCTAATATCTTTTTATAGCAACTGCTGTCGCCATCAGCAATCATTTCACTGTATATAATTCCATACATATCTATGCTCTTCTGGAAGCCCCCCAGATATAATAATAAACATACCCGTAGATGTTCTATTCCAATTTTTGTGACACATGCAATTTTGCTGGTATTTCAGCAGTGTTAGCTTTCTTACAAGTTATACAATATTTGTTTCGTACCCCTAAATAAAGTACCTTCTTTGTTTTATATTCAACTATTGCTGCAGCACCAGATACGTAATTTTGTCTTATTTCCTTTTCGATAAAGCGTATCTTGATATTCCATCTTTTGTTTTAATCGTAACAATAAAAATCTTCTATATCAAAGTGACGTGGAAGAAGTGGATACAAGAACATACAAAATGCATATGAGAAGTAACTATACCATGCATCTGAAACGTGGTGATTCGAACTATACACATTTAACACATTAGCTGCTGCGCATAACTGTATGCAAAGAGGGAAGTTTGTCGAAATTGTATATAAATATGTTTTTGTTGAGATACATAAGTAGCTGAAGGGACGCTTGACCACGTCGGTAATATAAAGGAGAATAATCTTGTTGATGTAATAAATAACCTACCCGAAGCCTGCTTACATATGCTAGTAGCATATAATGGACTTCTGTTTTTCACTGACAATGAACTTGATATTTATATTACTTTTACCTAAATTATACGAATATAAGAGGAATGCCGTCGCTTAAAGTTATCCCCGAAAGATAGGAGGTGAGAGCTAATACTTTTTTCAAAATAAAATCTTACATTTACACCCTCTTCAGATCTTCTTATGCTTACCAACATATGGTCGATCTGTATACTTCGAGTACATAGTATAGTCGAATACAAGTTTATTGAACGAATACATTTTACCGCTTTTATACGTAAACGATGGTCATCTTACCCTCCTATAAAATAATACTCTAAACATTTCCACTAGTTTCAAGTTGTTTCAGGGATTTTTCAGTAGATAAAGCAAGCACAGAACAAGAATAGGGATGTTTATCGGTAGACAGGGGAATTCCATAAATAGAGATATCATCGCCGATTCCAGGAAATATATCGTGCGTGGATATGCGTACATATGCACATATACTCTTTTATTATTGATACGGGGAAAGTAACGTGCTCGCTTAGGCACCGCCCTTTCTCATCTTAGAAACATTACCCCGCTACACACCTGCGCCCCTGAGAAACTACTCGTCACGGAGTGAGCCCTCTTAAGTACAGAACCAGTTTTTAGAAATCTTTTAACGAGGTCTAATACGCATTTGAGACTTCTGTTTTCATCAGGATATCTTTGATTAAATTCGGCAGCCGTTCGCCTTGCACAATTACGTTTGCCATACAAAAGAATTAGTTCCATTCGCATTTCAAGAGTGTAAACTATATTGTCAAAAAGAATAAATATGGCAGTGTTTTTCTGTTATTTTGTGATAGACAACTAACTGACAATAAACATTAAAATAAATGAAAATAACTATGTGCTTGCTCGATATTTCTTCACGAAAAATAAAACCACCTATTTTTAAAAACAGTATAACAATAAGGTAAAATAAACTACGCTATTATTATAGAGCAACAAATACTAAATCACTTTCAACTTTATTACAATACAAAATTACACTTGTTTCAACACACACTTTTCTTCAGATTATAAAGTATACTAAATTAATTTAGGATACAAACTCTAGGCTTAAATACAAACTACATACTATATTACTCACGGTAATTAACTTATAATCTAAATATTAATGCCTATTCTAATTAACCTTATGGGTATAACCTCAAACAAGGGAACAATTCCAATCCGCTTGGTCTAATAAGTTTATACTTTTACAATTCTTGCTTAGGATGATATTTTTTCTATTACAATCCTCAAAACTTGACAAAATGTCAAAGTAAGATGTACTACTGAATTCGTAATAAAAATACCTTTCCAACGATGTATCACAAATGGTATCATCCCACTTAAGAATTTTATATTGGTGGAGGGAGGGCTTACGGGGGTAAGTTTGGTATCATGATATATTAATCAAAATGGTTCCCCCTCGAAACAAAAATTGACCTGTCTTTGCATTTTTTAATAATTTTATTAGTTTCGGATGTAGGCTGCCTGGATAGTTTTGAAATGGACATACTGTATATACAGTGAAAAAGTAAGTTACAATATCGCGTAAAATAATTTTAGTCTTCACACACACACAATCCATTTTACGTATTTTTAAATTAGGCAAAATGCAATTCGTGAAGGAACTTTTAGCCTGGTTTGTTACTACTGCAATATAGGTATAGTAAACATAAACTATTCATAGGAGCACATATAACCTACATATATTTGGAAAACAACGGTATTTTTCCTACACATACGAACGAAATGTGTAACAAGAAATAAAAGACATTTCTAAAACTCGGTGTAAAGTAGACTATAAATTAGCGAGTATCTACGTTGTTCAAGCGAGGATATTCGCTAAGGTCATTGATGACACCAAACTGATGATGCTGTTTGTTTAAAATTTAATGCTATTGTTAAGGTATTACTCGTATCGCCGACCATTCTTGTACGTATAATTTAGTTATCTTTTAATTGCAAATATACGTGCCTTCAGTGTCCTCCTTATATGACAAATAAAATACTGCCGTATGGCCAGTTCTCTCCAGGAAGAGGAGGATCTTTTACCGTTCGAACCTAAACCATGATCGGAAATATTTTTGCGTGATAAACAGACGAGCAAACAAAACAGCGAGATTCCGATATAAGCATACAATAACGCAATTCTTTATGCCCGAGCCACGCTTACCGTTAGACTCGTGTAGTTCTCTTTTTGTGTTAATTTGGCACGTTTTATGCAAATGACGACGAAGATCGTGTGGTCAATTGTTGTATGCGTGAATTAGACGATGTATCTAAAAGTCCCTTAAATACGAAACTAGCATCGTGAAAGCGTGCTGCTGCGGTCATGCTGCCGTACATACCTCTTAGAGGCGAGTCTTATTGGGTGACAATGTGTATATTATCGATAGCCTCAATGCATAAATTGTCGATGAGTAAACTGCCTGGCGTCATAGCGATTGTCTTTTTTTGCTAAATTCGATTTGGGTGTTAATTCCTCTTTTTATAGTCATAATTACCATATCTCGTCGAAGTGAAGGTGTGGGAATTGGTACATGCTAGAATTTTCATCATTTAAATAACATATTATTTAACCTAGAGCGACCATCATCCTACAAGTTGAAAATACACTGTAATGCTACAAACGAGAGACAAATTGATTATTCTAAATTAGTTAATTAAATTTTCGGTCTGTAGGTCTGGGAGTGTCCTCTAGCCACCCTTTCGGCAATTTAAATACAAATTAACACCTAATATTTGAAAAGAGAAAACTAACTTGAAAATTTGATGTTTCAATACAAACTTTGTGTTTATATTTTACATACACGAACCCCGCGTATTTTAAAACCACCAATCCAGACTTCTGTTTCGTATTGAAAGCTAATTTGATATACTTTTCGAATTACAATTTTATATTAAGTTTCAATTAAATTTTCTTATTCTAGAAATAGCAAAATGCATGCCATGCAAGGACGCAACTGAAAGACTGACTCTATGATACTCTATGACATTTGACATTACAGGCAACCCTTAAACATTGACTTTTACTACATAATTACGAAATATATTTAATTTATGATACAACAGAGATGCAACTGAATTTATACTGTAAATTATATTGTAGGAAAATATTTAATTAAATATGAACATTTTTTATGTGAAGAAAATTGGGAGAAGAGGAGTTACTTAGCCGTTTGCTTGAGATCATCGTTGACTGGAGATAACTCAATCTCCTAACATCCCTACGACAGAGAGAGGAAGCTATAAAAAAAGTTAGAGACGCTGAGAAAGGGGTCTGAGGGATTTTGGCATTGATCGGGTGGACGTAGGTAGTTGGCTAAATGCATTATATGTAGCGCTAATGACTGCGTTCGATGTTATAATTTGTAACACTACAATACGCATATATTTCTTAAGTAAGTCACGTATATCAATTGTTAAGTCAATAAAACTCATTCTGATCTGTTTTCACTTCAAGAATATACTGCAGTGAATCCCGAAAGATCCCAATAAAGTGCTAGAACCTGGGCTACTGCAAGAGGTTGCATCAATATATCTATTCTACTTTGCTACATATTACAATATTATAACATTTGAAAAATTGTCTTCTACTTAATTAAAAGACAATTTTCAATGGTAGATCCGGGAGTAACACCTAGATCACAAAATCACAAAATAACACCGTTTATAAAAATAAATTGATGGAATAAAAAAACTAACCTTAAAATTTTACGGTTACGTGCCCTTCTCTATGTTAGCGCGTCACGTGTAACAAAACCCCCGCATTCTTTTGAATTACGAAACTTGAATTATCCTTGGTCCTAAAATCAAATTTTAACATTTCAACATTCGACTTACACTAAAAAACAGATTGTCTTGGCGTCTTTTTTTCTCTTTGTAAGCGGTAGCATTTGTCAACTATAAATCACGACCAATTACGATACACATTTCATGTAGACAATATTTTACATTCCCAAAATTTAATTTACAGCCAACTAAATTTCTATTCATTAAAGGACAATACTACAGGCTGTAATATGTTATACAGGTTTGCGATCTAGCGTCTAACAAACTTAGTGAGTATTGACAACCTACGGGTTTGACGACCTATTACTAACAACTATGTGATATTTAATTTGCGAAATGACTGTTAAGTCTCAATAGAATCAGTTCTCTAAGTGTAATAAAACATCGGCGATAGAGAGGAGGCTGATGAGGAACTGAAAATGGGTCAGAAAATGGATCACTCTAAGATAGGTTACCAGACCGGAATCTTGGTATAACATAAAAATAAATCTTCGTAATGAAGGCGGATACTCAAATTGGAATTAATTGGAGAAATTGCAGCTAATCGAATTAAGTTAAACGTCCATTTCTAATTTGCCTAAAATAAAAATTTCCAAAAATATGAATTAAATCACAACAAAATCTGAACACAAAAGAATAAAAATACCATACACTTAGCTGGATTTTCTTCAGCAAAATAAGGAAAGCACCAAAATGGCAGAAAATATTGATCTTTATAAATACAAAAATTCACACCGTCACTCAGTTACTGCTCAATAGGAAGTGTTATGGCCAAAAACTTTTAATATGCAAAAATTCATATTTCAAATCACTTAGTGATTCAATTGGTAAATGCAGCGAGCTGCATAAGTAAAGGTAAATTATTCAATTAGTGCTTTAGGATTTTAAAATGCAATAAAACGCAAAAATTGTTCTGCGACACAAAATGTTTGTTTGTATTCGAAAGAGCATCTTATTACAATTATGTTTTGAAGATAATATCAGTCACATGTGCGCCAAGAAGATGTTGACAATTGAGCATTCGATTTGTCTAATTTCTCATTACGCTTTTACACATTGCGGCCTGTATCTCACGAATAACAGTTCTGATGTTGATTTTGAAATCCTCAATTGTTGTGGGATTATTAGCGTATACCTTTGACTTCACATAACCCCACCGGAGGGAGTCACACGGGGCCAAATCACAAGATCTTGGTGGATAATTCACAGGGCCATTTCTGGGAATAACATTATCACCAAATTGATCGCAGTAAAGCGATGGTTTTGTTGGCGGTATGATACGTAGTGCCATCCTGTTGGAACCAGAATTCCTTCAGATTGTTTGCAACGACAAAATGAAAGAAATATTCGTTTAACATTGCCCGATAACGAACTCCATTTACGGTGACCCTTTCTGTGAGCATTTTTAAAGAAATACGGTCTGGTGACACCACCGACAACATGAATGGCACACCACACTGTAGCATTCTCCGGATGCAAGGATGTTTCATATTCATGAGAATTCTCGTTGCTCCAAATCCCGCAGTTCTGCTTCTTCACATAGCCGTTTAACGAAAAAAGAGCCTCATCGCTGGATGTGCAGCCAGCTGTTCTAATGCACAAGCAGCGAAACCACGACGAGGACGATGATCAGGTGGTTTCATTTTTTGAACCAGTTGGATTTTGTATGGATACAACCCCAAATCCTTCCGTAAAATCCCACAAGTTGATTCATATGTACGGTACTGAGCGCGTCGTCTAATAGACAGATTTGGACTGTCACGAACACTTTGTCTTACAGTTTCAATTTGTTCTTGGATTATCCAGCAACGTAAACTCACACTCAAATTTCTTCAGGACACTAGATATTGTTTGTTCACTTTGTCGATGATATGAACCATACAATGCACGTAATCCACGTGAAGGTTTCTTTAAAGAGCATTGTTTCTGATAATAAATTCTAATAATTTCCCAGCGTTCTTCGGGCATTGAATGTTCCATGTTGTTTTGTAATAATCTATCCTACGGAACTTGCAAATAAAGGATGGTTATCACATGTACAGTGTTGCCTATGTTTCACTTTAAAATCCTATAGCATTAATTGGATCACTGTTTTCAGTTTCCATCCTCATAATGAAACAGGTCATACCAAATCACAAATATGTGTTCAAAAACCGACGTGTTTCTCATGAAAACAACCAAAAGTTATAGATTCCAGTAAAAATAGAATATGAAAGAAAATTTCATTTCGTTCTTCAATAAACGAAGTGTCTACACTGTTTATTTCATAAACAGGATGAGATTAGCAACATCAATCATGCGAAGTCGCTTAGTAATTATATGGGGTTATATACGCGTATTTTAATATAATAAACCGCTGAAAACGACCTCACCGGCTACTTTCAAGTAATTTAATTAATGTTTATGGGAACTTTCACGATACGTAAATGAAGCAATACAATCCTAGTTTATTACTTGTTAAGCTGGCCGCGCACTCATTTAACGATTACTTTTATGGTCGCTAGATAAACGCTAATGTACGAACAAAATTTGAATATTCAAATATATACAAATGTCATTTATATGCGAATGCAGTGCATACCAAACGGTTATAGAATAGGAATTACAAGAATATTTATTGATTAATATGTCGTCGATAAGACAAGCTGAAATGCAATAGTTTGAAAAAACAGGGTCCAGTAATTTGTTTAATCCTTGCAAGAAACGAATAAGCGATCATACAGGTTTTGTTTTGTACAATAAGAAATAGTTTTCCAACAGACTCGTACGTAATGGATTAGGGAAATAAAGTGTAAAGTAAGTGAGAGAGTTCGATTTATAATTAAGTAAATAAAATCGGCTGATCCCCATGCTTTATCGAAAAGACTCAATAAAATGAAAAGCCCTCATTTCCCATTTTCGCGCTTTGAGTCTATTTTACGAGCACTCGTATGTTTTCTGCATTAGCAGTGCTAAAACTAACTCCGAAGAACCAAATCCAAATATCGTAAAGTAAGTTTTTATAGTCGGTATCGATCTTGATGGAAGTGCTATAAAGAGAATTGTGTTAGAATAGAAATAGCTACAGTCCCTGAAAACCGTTATACTTACATTATATTATAGGAAATTTCTATATACAAGGTGTTTCAGTATCAATTAGCCAAATTTGGCGAGACACAGGTGGTAAACTGGTGAGATACGTGACCCAACACTGAACAAAATATCTTAATAGACCTACGTGGCACTATATGTAACCTTAAGTGGTGCACAAGTTAAAGAATTACATAAAGAGCTGTAAAACTAAAGAGCTGTAAAATATAAATCCGGGGATTTTGATTGCTAATGTGATACAAAGCACGACCGTTTACATATCGTGCAATGCTGAACTGTAGGAATGGACAAGAATGGCAAGCATTTTACATATATTAAACATGCAAAAAGTGTGCGAAATGGTGCCTAAGTTTCATGATCGCAATGAAGCTCGGAAAGTTTGTACTGACATTTAAATGCCTGAATGTCCAATTCTTGGAAAGAGTGAACATGTGATGAATCTTGTTTTTCACTATGATCCAATAGGAGTCAATCTGCACCATGGAAGACTTATCGAAGCAAAGGCACAAATGAGCATAAACCTTCAAAAATGAATTGTTTTGTTTCGATATGTATCAGCATTACACTTGAGTTTTCCGTTTGTGAAAAATAAGAAATAAACCGAATTGAGAGAATAGTCTGTTTTTTAAGACGTTTTAGACCAGTGTAAATCCAGTGTTAGGCCATCGGTATTTTCGCCTGACTAGCACAGTGACTTTTCTGTTAGGCATAGCTAAAAGGAACGAAGTGTCAGACCGTTGAAGCTTGAAAAAAAGCGACGTGAGGCTCACAGAAAAAGACTCCGCACTGTTCAACATGAAAATTTCTTCATGGAGCCTGTGTTGGATAGAGAGGGCATATTGAAGGGGATACAATTAATATGTATAAGATTAAATAAAATTTTTACAGCATAGCCTCGTTTAAGCTACACTCTTGCCCGCAAACAAACTGGATTCAGAGATTTCGATTGCTTAGCGAATTACTTCCATTATATTCCAACACTGGTTTACAGTTACAGTTAGACTTCAGTTGTTGTTGAATCTACAAAAAGAACGCCCTTTGCTTGTATCTGTGGAATTTAATCTGTATAACCTAATCTTCGATACATGTTTATGTATTTTTGTAGTTCAACTTTTTTACCTGCTTAATCTTTGTTCCTGGTTTAATCCAAATCTGAACCTGGAGCCATCAGAATCTACTTTTTGTCCATTTTCAAACTACAGTATAGACATTCAATTATCCAACAGCTACCCATAATCGATCATTGCATTGAAACAATATAGTTTCGCTGTAAACAGCAACCTTTGACAGCATTTTAACTTTTATGTTGAATTTAACAAAATTAAATAAATGTTGATACTTGTAATTCTAATACAGTGTAATCATATGTTTAAATATTTATTAACTGTATTTATGAAATAATGCGCATGCCTAAGTGATCTCATTCTGTAAACTATATGAATACATTATGTATTTCCAATTTGAATTATAAACCATTAGCAATTACATTTTTCTTAACAGTTTTTATTTATTTTTTCTTTTTGTATATGAGAGTTATTCTTTCTGAATAAGTTGTAATGACCACGATTGACCAAGATTGAGAGTAGAAAGATGTAAAAGAGCGGCATCCATGAGGAGGCTGATCCAGTAGGTTTTTAAAAAGTAGAATAATTATTTGTAAATCCTAATATCACATACGCAGAGATTACTGCTTTAAACCTGTGTGCCATAAAGAACTTTGAAGAAGGAATACGAGGCCCAACCATTAATATGCTGTAATGCTACAAATTATCGAACGCAGTCATTAGCGCCACGCATTCAGCCAATTGAATTTCTCTGACCTCTTTCTCGGTGTTTCATAGCTTTGGGGTTCCCTCTCCCTGTAGCGGGAGCGTTAGGAGATAGATTATTTTTTTCTACAGTCAACGATCTCAGGGAAACAGCTAAGTAACTTTTCTTCTCCCAATTTTCTTCACACTAAAAGTGTTCATATTTGATGAAGTACTTTTCTACAACAATTTAAAGAATAAATTCAATCGTATCTCTGTCATAACATTGTAAATTAACTATCCTTCGTCTTGCCGGTTAGGGAAAGTCAATATTGTATAGTTGTTGGTAAAGTCAAACGTCTAAAATCACAGAGTCGCGCCTTAAAAATTAAGCACCTTTATGGCAGTTTGTCTTCTAAAATTAATCTATCTCTTAAAATAGAAAAAGCTAATTGAAATTTAGTATAAACTTATAATTCGAAAAGTATATACTAATTGGCCGTGATTAAACAATCGCTATCGCGAACGAAAGAGTCAAGAGACGCTTACAATTTTCAGAGTTTTGTTTAAACTACTGTTGTATCATCACACGTTTGGCTAATTGTTCTCTTACAAGTGTTTAGTGCTTCAATTATCTTTCAATACGAAACAAAAGTCAAGTTTGGGGATTTCAAAATACGTAGGCTTCATGTATATACATATGTACATATAAACGAAGAATTTATATTGAAACGTCAGAACTTGGGGTAAGTTTTCTCGTTACAAATTTAATTTTTGGAATACGTAAATATTTGGTATTTATTTTTAATTTCAACTGCCAAAAGAATGTCTAATGACTAAGGTTCGACAAGCGAGTGCAGCGTCAGAGGCGTATCGCGCAAAAGTAGATACGTGAGATACAGTATTATTAAAAAATAATATATTGTTACCTTGTATTGACGTCCTGATGTCCACTGCGACAACCGGGCTTACCGGGGCAGTAGTATTTTGTCGCAGTGGCCATCAGGACGTCAATAAATGGTAAGAATATATTATTTTTTAATAATACTGTATCTCACGTACCTACTTTTGTGCGATACGCCTCTGACGTTGCACTCGTTTATCGAACCTTACAAATGACACTCCGGGACCTACAGACCGTAAACGTAATTAACTAATTTAGAATAATCATTTCTTGCCCCGTTTATAACATTACAATATATAGCGACAGCCTATACATGTACAATCCAAGGCAATTGGGAGGTAATAACCACGTTACGCTACGGTAGGGGAGCCACATAAGACAAGCAATTAAGACAAGGGAGGATAATCAGAAGGCTTCATACTGTGAAAGTATTCCAGGACAAAAACCGGCGAAAGCCAAGCAAAGGGGACCTTCGATTATTGGCAGGATCATATAGCCCTAAAATATCAGTTATTGACTAAGAAGAGTTGACGATCAAGCCTGTCGTCTATGTCAAGAAGTACTGGGAACGGCAGTACGTATTTTATGTAAATGTGTTGCCATCAGTTACACACGAAAACAACACTTCAGTAAGCCATTAGTCACACCTGCTGAACTGAAGGAAGAAGATCCTAGGGTAGTACTAAGGTTCATTAAAGGTCTCTAACTGTTCTAACCTTAACAAGAGTATTTTCTTACAATAGATCTGCTAAGGTCGCAGCGATTACAATAATGATAATATCGTACGTACTATACCAAAAATAATGCTAATGTAGCTCATGGTATTGATGGAATCATTCCCGGCAAAAACAATGCGAACAGAGAAAAGAGAGCACTAACACACGGACATGTTTCTGCCTATTCGGCTTAGTAGCCTTTTCTCTAATTATATATACTATATTTAATTCAAATTTCAAATAGTTCGTCACATAGAAAACCAATGTTCACATACAAAAAAATATTTATTATAATATAAACCTTGATTCTAAGTATCTTAGTTTAAATTTGAGCAATTGTTTTCAGCCTGCAACTTGTATTTGCCCATTTTATTAACAATGCTATTTATGGTATCTTCACGCAATTGCGCAAAAATTATTTTAAAATCTTTACCTATAGGTGAATAACTAAAGTCACCCAAACAATGTAACACTATATCTTACATATATTTCTAACGACATCGGTCACAAAGATAAAGCTCAGGGGTTGAATATGTTTCTTCTCGACTAGTGAAGCAATGTCTGTAATTCCTTCCTCGGCGTATACTCGGCCCGTGTATTACCACGTTTACTTTTTCTTATTTTTTTCCCTTTGGCCCGTGCAGCCCAGACAGACGATCGAACAGTTTCTGCACGATGTAGGAATGCTAATGCATACGGTTCAGAACTCATGTTTCGTCACACATAAAGAAAATACTTCGGGCATAATTCAGGAGTACGAAATTGGGTACTAACAGTGCTGTTACGCGTTCCCTTGAATATTTTTGAACCCAACTCGATCTCGCGAAATTGTTTTCTTCCTTTTTACTTTGTTACTTGTTCCTTTCCTTTGGTTCTTTCGAAAGGACTATTTATATATACTTATTTTATATTGCATTGGGGAAGCACATTTACGTTTTACTGACGTCTACCGTGCAAGGATGTGTAATATTTTAAGTATGAAGTAGTCATCATTATTCCGGTATATTTTATGTAGGTGAAACTACAAAACCCATGTCGTTTTAATAATCAAAATATGTATGTATGTATGTATGTGCACAACGTACCCACCTAGTGCGTGGTTATACAGAAAAGAACTTCGTCCTTGAGCAGTTTATAAGAAAAGTGTTCAGATAAAAATTATTCAATAACAAATCCTGCATTCCATAAAATTTCATTATAAGAACATAGGTTGCGCAGCTTTTGCCGCACATGACGTAAGTTAACTTTTTTAAACGAAATTACCTGAACATTAATGAGTTTTGGATCCCTCCCTTCAATGCATGTCTAGCTTGGTCTACCTCAAATAAGATAAATGAGATGGTTTGAGATATAGGCAAAATACCAATGTCTTTCTAATACCCTTAAATACCTTTCACATGTTAAGTGTTACTTTAAATTTTATTAAATTGATTATATCAATTAAATACCGCAAAAAAATTAAATCATTGCAAAACCTGTGTACTAGACGCTGCGTATGATTGAATATAATAGGTATGTTTTGTGTGTATGTTTTGTCACACGAACTTGGGGCTATTCATTCCAGAGGGGATCTAACCATGTCTGTCCAGATACGAACGGGACATTGCCTTTGTGAATAGCAACAGAGCATTCGAGTCTCACTGATGGATCGCATCCAATCGCATATATCATAATGCGAGCAGCGGTATGCACGCTTGTCCGCTCAATCACGTAATATTATAACTCAACGCCTTCTGACAAAATGTATAACACAGAATTACTGCGTATTCTGAGATTATATTAGAAAGTACAGATTCTTATATTCATTTTTTTGCTGCTATACGATTGTGAGAACGAATTTCTTGCTACTAATACGATGTAGGAAACTGAAAAAATCTGTAGAAAATAACAAGATTCTAAAAATTAATAAAACTAACGAACAAACCCTCACTTCTCTTTCCTCCCGCTCGGGATGCGTTAGAGGGAGTTGAGGCTGTTCGTCTATTTGTTGGCATTTACGGCAATTTGCAAAATATCATTTAATGATCTGTACCATCTCTGCGGTTGTATAAACTAACATAAAGCCTGTTTAACACGCCGCGATTTACTGGTCAATTAATTGAACAAGTACTTGGCCAAGAAATCGGTAGAACTATGCTGCCATTACACGCTACAATAAATTGAAGAATTGTTTGGCGATCGTGAATATTCATTTAGTTTCGTTACTGCTTATCTGCTCATAAAAATTGATTGGCAATCTGCCTTTATCGATTACTTAATTCAAATTATCCATTACATCATGATCATGATAAATTTTCGAAATTTATCCTCATTTTACTTTAAAAACACTAAACAAAATTCGTAAGTTCTTTTTGTTACTACGTTTTGTATTGAAACAGCAAAGTTAGTGAGAAATCGTCGGAAGATCGTGGCAAAAACAGAGCGTGTTCTATACAATTCAATTAATTGTACGATAAATTGTTCAAGAAATCGTACCAATTTTTACTGTTTCACACGATACGATAAAATCGAAGATTAACTTGTTCAGTTAATTTAATTAATCGCGGCGTGTAAAACAGACCTAATGTATTCAAAATTCACGATCTCTTGTTAGATCCTTACGAGCGCACAGAAAAACAAAGAGTGCGTCAGATACGATACAGCAGTTGCGCGTGGCGAGGCTGGCCGGCGGGGATAAATGCAAGTATGCCAGATCGCGCTACGTACAATATTTCTCGCACCCCGCTGTAATGTGACCAACGTGTATAGGGCTTGTTTCGGGTCAATTGAGCGGAAAAGCTATGGATCAATGAAGCTCGGATTTAAATCGCGAAGATGGCTACCCCTTACATCACACCTGGAAACCCTAACTGACTAACCTTCCTAGCAACCGCCAGGCTTCATTAATCCATATCTTTTTCGCTTCATTAACTCGAAACAAGCTCCATATAAATCCCCTAAGGAACGAATAGTCTCCAGTCAATATGCAGTAACTGCCCTGAAGATGTGCGGACGAAACGTCGGCAATAGCTACGACAACGACGCAGTCTCAACCCGAAAACCAAGAGTGTAGTGGTATTGCCAACCGCGGAAGCCTACGTACCGAAACTAAAGACCTTTTTTTGCTTGAGCCACTTTGCAAAGTGCCCGAGGCAGATTTTTAAAATGACCACTTTGTATTTGATATTTCTATTGCCAGTACTTGGTGCCTTACTTTTTCAGAGACTAGTTTTGGTAAATAATGATAGGAAGGACTGTGGGGTAGTATGGCAAACAAATAATCTCGGCACACTCCGCACCACACAAATTATTAATTAACTCGGAAAGGCCGTTTCGAAGAGACGTGGGTCGTCATCTTCAGCCGCGTACCGATATCGGTACGCGGCTGAAGATGATGACTAAAACATTATATTTTTTACTAACAAATATTTATTGAAGATTTTTGCTAAAGTTACTTGGATTTTTTGATTTATGATGGTGTGATGATAAAAGTATAAAAATGGCAGTTATTTAATTTCTTTGTCCTCTTGAGGTCTTTGCAAGAAAACGAAATAAAAACGTGGAATAATTAATACTGATTTGGGATTTACTTAGGGCAACGGTATTTATTAATAAATCAATTAGGTGAAGGTGTGAAACTTGTTATGTAACACAGCACAAACTTCTTAGCTATAGATAACAAACAGTGGTAATAATTTCCATTATGGCAGCCCGTGTTGAACAAAGTAAGGTATTTTATGTTAATGATACTCGGCTTTATAAAGCAGCGACTTAAAGTGTAATTAAATTGTAAGTGGATACGGGAATATGAGATAAATTTCAAAAATTTACTATACATATTTCTGGTACGGCAATTATTACCTTACCTACAACATACTTCTAATACCGATGAAGAGGAATCCGGAAGTTGCATTAATGTTGTAATTGTGTCGAAGCAGCAACACTACTAAATGTAGCGAAAGTGAACATTAAAGCATCTGCACACACAGCGAGCTTATAGATGGTTATTTTATTAGCCTTAGATGATTTTTAAAGTGCGATAATTTATAGGATCGTAATTCGAACAAAAACTGCCGGTATATCGTTTTCCGAAGCAATATCGTGTACGTATTTCGTGCAACATCGATGATTAAAATACATTACGCTCCAATTTTGAATGTCGAGGTACTAAACTTTGATTAGAAGAGGTATGTGTGTATACAATTTGTTGCAAGCAAAATTAAGCAAGATGTTTCTAATACATAGTTGCAGTAAATGCCTTTGAAAATCGGCGGTGGTTTTTACAAGAACTAGCGTTAGATCATGAGAGGAACAGAGTTAATCGTTTTGTATTAGGTACAATCAACTCGAAGAAATTGATGACATTGCAACAGCCAAAGGCAAGAACGCTTCGTAATTTACCGTGTCTCAATTGATTTCCTCAAGTTATTATCTTGTTATGTGAATACATCTACACACTTTTAGATCAAAATGTGACCTTCTAATGAAAATGTTATAATTGCTTGGTGTATCATGAAAGTTTGGTGTGACAGTTAGAAGCAAGACGTGCATTTGGCATTACAAAGTATTGGTCTTTCATGACTTTTGCTCTAAAATTGCTCCTTCTTTATGTCACAACAGATATAGTTACAAACATCTTAAATAGGTATTGGTGCTATTGGGGGGCGTATTCCCCAATAGCAAGCCAACGATATTCTGGCTCCAAACTAGAGCAAAGTCTCTTAGGTTCCCCATCATAAAATATGTCTCATTTATGATGTTCGACATTGTACAGAGTCAGATGTATGCAGCATATAAATATATTTTGCAGTGAAGTCAACCAAAATGGTGAAAGCTTTCCAGATCTGATTTTTCAATATAAATTTACTACTGAAATCCAATTTTGGAATTATGTAACTTTTTCATAGTTCAAAATTCCGAGAAATGTGTTTATATTTTCTATGTG
Organism: Dynastes maya; assembly: GCA_029619315.2. Classification (NCBI taxonomy): domain Eukaryota; kingdom Metazoa; phylum Arthropoda; class Insecta; order Coleoptera; family Scarabaeidae; genus Dynastes; species Dynastes maya. The sequence goes on from JAROYE020000004.1 coordinate 38,321,676, forward strand.
ACTTTTAGATTAAATTCTAGGTGTGTTAAATACATTCCAGTTTTTAATACATTTCCCAAATGATGAGATACGAGGGATGATCGTAAAATAAGGTCCCCATATTTTTTAAAAATAAACAGCATTCTTTATTTCCTTAATATTACACATCGTTTTAAAGGTAAAAACTTAATCTATTTTTCGACATAATCGCCATTTTTATCCAAGCATTTTTGCAGACGGTGCTCCAACTTCTGTATCCCCATGTCGTAAAATTCTACCGCCAGTCCTTTCAAGAATCTTTTCAATTGTGGTGTTAGAAATCTCAGAGATCCGAAGAGCGAGTTGGCGAATGGTGACCCTCCGATCCTCAAGCTTTCGACCTTTTCAACGATTTCCTCTGAAACTGATGCTCTTCCGCTCCGCGCTTCATCGTGAATTTCCGTCCGACCTCCAGTAAATTCTCTACACCATTTGCGGACCTGTTGAACAGCTATACACTTTTCTCCATAAACTTGGGTTAATTGACGATGAATGTTTATAGGTGAAATCCCTTTCGCGTTTAAAAAACGTATCACAGCGCGAATTTCGCACCTGGCGGTAGCGGCGATCGCGAGTTCCATCTCGGGCGGCTGCTTAGCCAACACTGAGCGGTGTAGCGAGACGGGAGTGGTACGTACATAGAGTGGGAGAGCTGCTGCACACGCCAATGTTGTTGGATTTCGCCTAACACGTCTTATTGCTGCTGTAGGGCTTTGGGAACCTTATTTTACGATCATCCCTCGTAAAAGGAGCTGTTAAAGAGATTGGTATTCTTAGCCAGAATGAAAAGTATTTAGTAATGTCCCATCAGTTGCGAGACATATGGTTTAGAAAACGGCAGTTCTAAGTGTGCATAAACAATGGTTTTAGAAAATCCAGGAAACAACCAAAGCATTTTGGAAAAAAGTAAAGATGAAAATAGTAGTGAATAAAAAAAGAAGCAGGAAGGAAATATAAATTTTCTTAATTTGTTATTTTGGCACTATAATAGAGTGGCAACTCTGGCCATTGGGGGTAGCATCTCAAGTTTTCACAAACGACCACTAGATGGCGCTATTGAGATTTGACATTACTACTTCGTAACAGTTGACATTTGTTATTGTTGAAGCAGTGACAACACAGAAATTGGCGGAGTAGCTTGTCTACAATAAGCATTTAAAGATAACTTCGTGAAAAAATGGAAATTTCACGTGAAGGTTTTCGTTGGATGATTTTTTACGATTTTAGTAAAGGTCTAACACAACAGCAATGCCTCGAATCGGAACTGTCCTTGGCGAAACCCATCCTCGCGACGCAGACAGTGTACAGCACTGTCCTCGGTAATATTTTTAATTGCGAGATTGAAATTTATTTGAAGTTAATTCGTGATAAAATCCTTAGGTTTGTCTTCAATCCATACTTTACCGAAATTTCCGTATATTCATTTACCGATTAGTATAGATTGATTACCGAATTTTGTTTAAGTACATCGCTATAGATCCTTTATAATTTCGTAAATTAAATATACCTACCTTTTGTACATAAAGTTGCCACCGAAATTGATTCCTGAATTCTGTTTAATGTTTAATTATTACTGCCGGCATATTTAAAATGGGTATTCACCGAAATACAAGCCATTTTTAAATAAAAGAGTTGGACTCGGCAAAAGTACATATTAAAAGGTCAGTGCAGAATATAATTATGGGTAGGTACTGTAGTATAGCAAAGAAAAAAATACAGTTTTTAGTTATGTTGTTCTGCTCTAATTTTTGCCTTTAACTTAATCACGTTTCTATTGTTCAAGTATTCATGAAACTAAGCTACTATGATTACCACGAGTTTGTAACATACAGTAAGAACAAAACAATAGAAATATAAGATTTTAAAATCTGTCCCACAATAGATATTTCTTTCGTTAGTTTCACGTCAATCAATAATCTGATTCGCGCATCCAAATACGAAGATAGAAAATCATTTATACCAACTAAGGCGATTTCCCACGGCTTAATACGTGACGGTATAGTTATAATGCATGGATATTCGACAATAGCGGGCCGGGCGGATACACAACGCGAATACTAACGTGATTTCGTTTCGATTTCGACGAAATACCACCAATGCCTCGCCTGAAAGAATGGAACGAGCGCTAAATTGCATAGCCGTGGCAGCCGTGCCGCCTAACCGAAAAAAATTAAGAAAGCATGCAGCTGGCGAAAGGCAAAAAGAAAGAGAAATAAGCATCGTTGTTCTGGTATAATGGAAGACTACGATGTCCTAGTCGAAATGGGCAAGTGCGTTGACTTCTTGCGTAGCTAAGCTATTTTTTCACGAGACAACGGTACTAGTTTATCAAACGGGCTTGATTGACGCGACAGATGGCGTGTTGGCGATGGGCAAATAAGCTAATAGATAGACGAATGATGACATGTTTCTATGTAAGTTTTTGCCATTTTTCGAATACTGATTTTTTACGGTGCAATTCTTATTCAATCTGCATTGCAATATTAACAACTCGTTAAATGTTAAATGTTTATTTTATACACAAAAGTTGGCAACACTACGTTACCTTCATTGAATAAGTTAAAATCTAACTTATTGTAAGACTTAACGACATCCACTGAAAATGACCTTCGAAGGCATGGCAGCATCTTTAACAATTGGTGTTACTTGATGTTGATCTATATGAAAGTAAAATAATCAATGTGGTACTACAGTCTTCTAGAAAGACACTTCCAAATGTTGGCATTTAAGTGATATTAAAAAATTGTACCAATTGCATCAATTGCTGAAGAATTAAGAAGAAATATTTCATTAATATCTGGATTAAACAGTTTGACTGCAACATTAAAGTGTCAATTTCTGTTTTATTGCAAAGTTATTTTATTTCTTTCTCTCAACGATTGCTTTATACTACTACATAGATGTTAGTGCCTGTATAGTTTTTAACTTATAATTTCTATTAACGAAATATTTAATATTGAACTAATTTACTTTTCTTTTATTTAAATTATTATTAGTTCGAGGGTTTGTTGAACGATTTCTGCTTTTTTATGGAATTTTTGAGTAAAATTAGAAAGAAGAATTATTTCTCAAAAATTACTTTAAAAAGGTATTCTTTAAAATTAATATCGAGACACCCAATAATATATATTTACTGAGACAATTCGTTACTCGAAATCGGTATCTACTATCTCCATCTGTTTTGCCTTTTATTTTTATAAAAAAAAATTGTATTAAAAACAAAGTTTCAATGCAAAATTTCACTGTAAGAGTACTTACAACCACAGGATTTCTCATTAGTAACATCGCCTTATATTACAAGCCATATTGTTTTTTCGAAAAACAACCTGATAGGCCAGGGGTTCTCTAAGTGTGCGCTCCGGCGTCCCGGACCCGTAGAGAGTAAACAACGGACTGATAGAATTTAGGTAGGCACATCCAAGCCGTTAAGATCATTCTAAAAGTATTTTGCAATATACAGGATGCTTCAAAGAAGCGTGGCATATCAAAGTTATATATTTTTTTATAGAATACGTCATATACTAATTCATTTTTGAATTCAACATGAAAAATATGCCTATATTTATCAAGATTCCCTACATCTATCCCTCACTGTTTTCGAGATATTTCATTCTTTTCTAAAATGTAATGTTCGTAAAAAAATTGAATATTGCTGGAATGGATTGATTTAAACAAGTCAAGTTTATTTATAACTTATGGATTGGTTGGAGTATTTGTTGCGAAGTTTTCTATGATTCAGTATCATACTAGACGTTTAAGAAGCTACAATACATTATTGTCAACTTTAGCCACGTGTGACTTGGTTATTTTAAAATGAAAATTTTTTACATAAATGAATAGCAAATATTCTTGCCTTTCAGGTACTTGATCCCTATATCTATCTCTAATGGTTTTAGAGTAATTAAGGTTATTCTGTATTTATAGTATGTAGTACCAAATTAAATACTTATTCTTCAGAACGCAGCAAATCTTAGTGAGGTATTGTACACTATGTTTTTCACATACCACAGTCTTTATTTGCATTTTTTTGATAAAAAGTACTGCAAACTACGCCTGAAGCCTATTGTGCTACAAATTGTATCACATATTGCTACAACTGTCAGATATAGTTTTCTTTTCGACAATATACTTTCAAAAGAAAAAGAAATATCTCGAAAACTGTGAGAGATAGATATAGAGAATCTTGAGAAATATACGCCCACTTTTTCCACGTAGAATTCAAAAATTAATCTAATATACAGGTGTTCAATTAAAAAAAAAAAACATAACTTTGATATCCCTTACTTTTTTGGAACACCCTGCATAGTGCAAAATATTTTTAGAATGTAGATCCAAACGGCCTAGACATGCCCACGAGGTTAGTTTCCGGAAAAACATGACTTACGCATTATAAATCGAGGCGTTACTCGTGAGACAGCTTGCAAATAGTCACAAACTAACAGTGAGCTATAATATGTTGAGCCGGCATAACATACCAATGTCGATTAATTTCAAAATTACTTACAGGGAGGGATTTCTTGACAGAAAGCGGGAAAACTTCTTGTCATCACAGGGATTTCTACAAGGTACAAGCAAATGTTATAGCATAGAACTTTCTACGTAACTAATTGCCGCTAGTAAGTAAATTAGGACTTGTAGAAAATGTTTACATAATTCCAGTGCAGATTTCTGCTGTTTGTATGTTAAAGGAGTGTTGCATATGTCTCTTTTGTATTGCTGCTCAGGGCAAACGATTTAGATGTTAACACTTTGACTTTTGAAAACAGACTGAGCTCTCAGCGGTTAACAGCGCCGCTTATACATCCATTTGACCAAATGGCAGTAACGGGGATGGAAGTTTTTAGAAGGATCACGAATGGTCCATGAGCGGCCTAAGGTTCTCTAAGGTACCTCCCGGGTGCCCAGCTTGTTGCATTTTGCAATTAGCACAGTGTAATTTACCCCAAAAATGTTTACGTGTGCATGTAAAAATTCCGTGTATGGTCTAGGCAAATTCAGCTGCTGTTATCGAATTTAATGTATTTTCTTCTTTTGGAACACAATTTTCTTTAAAAATTATTTCATCTCATCTTTTTTAGAAAAGTTTATCCCGTAAACAATAGAATAGGTGCTACAATGAAGTTCCTGTTATGGGATGCTTGTGCATAGCATCAAAGATGTTCACCTGTTATAAAGATGTCTACAAATTGCGATAAAATAAGTCCTGTTATTCAATCTATTTTCAAATTTGCAAAGTGTAGTTAATACTAATGAGCAGCGAAGTGACTTTCACCTGATGGTAGCCATTCATTATATAAAATGTTATTATTGACCAATCTCGAACTCAATCAATCTGTTTGTTGTAAGCGCATATGATTAAATCAAGGAATACTCAGAAAAAAAAGATCGATTCTCTTTTCGGCGATATCTTCATTATCCTTGCTGCTAATTTATTTTAATAACTATGCGTTCCATAGTAGTAGTCATTACGTATCACACATGATATCGTGACTTATTCATAAAATTAATGAGAGTTTTTCAAGTTATTTCTAAGCGAAAGCCAGAAGCGACGCAGCATCTCCCATATAATAAGTCTTTAATAAGTGCTATATATCTTTCGAATTAGATACAGCTTTACATGTACAGACACATATGTTACGAGTGTATGTTCTAGGACTGGTTTCCGAGCATTTAATGAAGACGGTTACGAAGCCGGTGTTTACAAATTTGATAGCTGCCATAAATTTTGCCGGCAAAGCTCTACGACAGTAATTATGATATATGCATGTAGACGAGTTTTTTTCGTACTGTGTCATTTAAAATAGATTAATAAACACGTGGAAAATTACAAACTGGAAAAGCAGATTGTATAACAATCTAATTCACATATCAATATACATATAAACGCTATGACTAGTGTATTACTGAGAGAAATAAGCAAAAGCATAACCTAGGGATATTACAAGAAAAACATTAAATCATATGTTGTCTACTATTCGTTATGTTTGAATTAATGAGGTATTGAAATTAAGATACGGAAGTGAAATAGAAACTTTTTTGTACCCGCTTTTTATACGTTGAGGATTTGTAGAATAATAAAGGGTGGCCTATCCGATACGCCGGATTTAATTTTAAAATGAAACACAGTAAATTATTATTTAATTGGGCAATTTTTATTGATTTATAATGTAGACATGTTGAGATTAATTATGGAATATGATGTCGGCCAAATGGCCGCCGCGACTGTGCTGGCATACCCTGACCCTTTTGATCAAATTTTTGAAGACTTTTTCCAAGTCAATTGGCTCAATTTCAGCAATAACGCGTTGGATTTCTGTTTTCAGTTCAGGAATTGTTTGTGGTTTGTTAGCATAGACTTTGTACTTTACAAAACCCCAGAGGAAAAAATCGCATGGCGTCAAGTCGCAAGATCTGGGCGGCCAATTAACGTCAGCATTTCTGGAAATCACACGACCAGAAAAACGTTGTCTTAACAAATCGATGGTTTCTCATGCTGTATGGCATGTGGCACCATCCTGTTGAAACCACATTCCTTCGAGGTGAGTATCGTCCAATTGATCCCACAAAAAGTTCGATATCATGTCACGATATCGTAGTCCATTTACAGTTAAACCTTGGCCAAACACATTCTCAAAAAAGAACAGTCCAATTACACCTCCAGCCCATAATCCGCGCCAAACAGTGTCTCTTTGTGGGTGCATCGGTTTTTCGAGTATAGCACGAAGATTTTTATTGCCCCAAATCCGACAATTCTGCTTATTAACAGAACCATCCAAATGAAAATGAGCTTCATCGCTAAGATGATGTTTTTAAAAAAATTGTCATTCACCATTTGGTTATCCATCACCCAATTAGCGAATCGTCTCGGTTGCAAATGGTCTCGTGGCTTGAACTCCTGAGTTAATTGAACTTTGTAAGGGTGGAGGTGAAGGTCTTTAGTGAGAATTCGTTGCAAACTGGTTCTGCTAATGTTCAATTGTTGAGAACGATGACGTGTTAATGTTCCTGGATTCTCATCGATACTCTCAATGACGATCGCAATGTTTTCGGTCGACCGCACAGGACGAGGACGCGGTAGAGTTTGTTTGTCCATAACCGAACAGTGGACTCATTAAGTGAAATATGGATATCAACAATTCCACAAGCTTTTCAAACAATCTCCGCAAAATTTTCACCAAATTTGTAATGTTTTAACAATAACAATACGTTGTTCTTTTGCGTAGCGATTCATTTTTAATTACTTCAATGACTACAGATGACACATGTCAAACATTAAGGTTGCAAACTTACATATAAAAAAAGGTGGGAAATTTAAATCCGGCCTATCCTGTGGGCCAGGTGTTAGCATAGTATTACTATACAGTTCATTTAGTGTCCAGAAATTTATGTTTATTTTTACTCTCATAGATAGATATCTTATTTTGTATGATTACACTCAAAAAATACATAATCGAACCTAGATAATAAAAGTGAGTTGATAACCTTTATCACAATTATGTTACGTTTCAATATCTAGTTCCCTTTTTTTAGTATATTGTAGTGGAATATTGGGGTAAAGTACGTCCACTTACATTTAATATTATTGATTTACATAATTATAATTTGAATTTTCAATTTATATCAAGATTTTATTATTAACTGAATTCTATCATTTTGATAATTTGTGTTATTAATTATATAGCAAGATCGCTAAATTTGAGGCGTTACAAGTTATAATAATAATAATAATAATAATAATAATAATAATAATAATAATAATAATAATAATAATAATAATAATAATCACAAATTCTTTTATTTTTAATGATTTACTTAGAGAATTACTTGCAGCTGTAAGTCCCCGTGTGTATGGAGTGTGTGTTTTGTGAAATTCTTTGTTAAAATCCTTTATATGTAGATGTTTTACGTCCTTTTCGATAAATCTTCTGGTGTAAAATCCCCTTTAACTTTGGTTTGGCTATTCTTCGGTCCTACCCTTTTTTCCTTTATTCCAAATTATTTTAAATTTGTTTTAATGTTGTTCGATCGAATTGATTGAAATATTCTTTATATCTGGTTTTAAAACAATTTCTAGATAGTTTAACCAAGGACTAAAATTTTCTATTCTGTCTGTTTGTTTACTTCGTCGTCGTTTTTTCCTATTTTTTTAAGCAAAAAATTGATATATACTACCAAAATGTCGGAATTCAAATAATGATAAAAAATAATTAAAATTCTGTAAATATAAAGTATAATTTTGGTATTATTTGAAAATTCAAATTATAATTATGTAAATCAATAATATTAGGTGTAAGTGCACGTACTTCACTCTAATATCCCACTACAATATATTGTTACACTTCTTATCAAAAAATCTGGCTGTGCTTAGATAATAATAAAATATATTAAAAGCTATTATATTTCTCATACCTGGTATTATTTTTTTTTGGGTGTAAGAGTGTACAATGGGAAAGTTTTAACATCGCTAATCATAGTAGCACCATCCTGTATGTATTTTCCTTTAACTAGTATGGACTAGAAGCATAAAAAGTGCAAACATAATGGAGCTGCAGAACAATAAAAATGTGTGGATGTACGTGGACTTATGAAAGTAATATATGTGATTCAATAAAATTCCCTTCACTGATATCTCACCATTTTTGAGAAACCTCTAACGCTATTTTGCGCCTCCTTTCATGTAACTGTATCGAATCAGTCTATGTCATATCAAAACGATTAACTAAAGCACTCATATAGGGTAGTCCCAAAATTCCGCCAGCAATAGAAATGTCGGGTTAAAAAAGGCAGCAATCTTATCCTACAAACTTACAGCGGCCAGTAAGCCAAATTAATTTGCGACCCATACAGTAAAACAGCATTTTACCATCTACAAGACGTACATAATACAAAACAGTATTTATCATACCTTGAAACAAATGTAAAATATACCACACCAAATAAAACCTTTTTTTGAGTTTTGGGAGAATTGATGCTGCGAAAAAGAGTGCTTCCAAGGAACTCCTTGATATGGAAATATAGTATAGAAATGGCTAGTGAAATTAAAATTGGAATCGATTTGATAGGTTGAGAAACGCAGTAACAGGAACGAACATGAAATCGGAGTAATGATCTTACGGGATGAAGAAATTGTAAAATCTGCCAGAAAAGCATAACGAAGACAACAGAGAGAGAGTATTCGATTACTACTAATAACATTTAACATTGAACTCAGAGTTTCGGACTGGCTGTGTTACTTATATTCTTTTAGAGGGAAACTCCAGCTCAAGGTACACATTTTTTAAATGGCATAATAATTATTTTACGGGGGTCCTCCAGAAAGTAAAGAACATCTAAGTTACTCAATTAAAACAAAAAGATCACAACAAAATTCTATTTACATTAACATTGAACCTAACCCTACTTTTCAATATAGTCTCCATTGTTACTGAGGCACAAATTTCTCAGTTCCGCTGGTGTACAAAAGTAGTCTAAAAAGTTTCACGCCTAACACAGAAACAAGTATTTCTTTATCAAATTCAGCTTTATTTCTCAACATAGTCCCCTTGTAAATCTATACAGAGATGCTCCTATCTTTGTAGTCCGTCCAAGTAGAAGTTGGCATCTTGGTGCCTCTTGGTCCTCATTCGATGAAAATCTCTATCTTTCGAGCGAAATGTTGAGCATAGGAAACATAAAATAGTCGATGGGGGTCAGATCTGGTGAATAGGCTGGGTGGTCCATCAATTAGTGAATTTTGCCATGGTGACCACTGAAGTGTTGGACGGTGTGTTGTCTTGGAGGAGCAAAACTTCCTTTTTCTTCAAATGCGGCCGTTTTTCTACAATTTCTGCATTCAGCTTGTCAAGTAATTAATATGCCCCCGGAGTATGCCCCCGTTATTATTTTTTCTTTAAAGATAGTCGATTAGCACAACTCCATGACTATCCCAAAAAACAGTCGCTATCACTTTCTCGGCCGATGAAACAGTCTTCACCTCTTTCAGAGCACTCCACTGTCTCGACTGTGCTTTGGTTTCAGAAGTGTACTGGTGCATTCAAGCTTCATCTACTGTTTAATCGATACCAAAACACGGACTTATCTGACTTAAACTGCTTCAACAGGGCTTTAGAAATATACATTCGAATGCGTTTTTGGTCCCGAGTGAGCAAGCGCGGCATCTATCTTGCACTTGGCTTTCTCATGCCCAAATATTCAGTAAAATACATCAATCACGTTCTTTCGAGATGCCCACAACCTCTGCTACCTCTCTAACTTTAATTAAACGGTCGTTCATCGTCAACCAAGTTGGTACGACCACATTATAATTCAGCTGCCCAAAATTTCACTGTAGCAAGTGATGACGGAGAGTCCCCGTAAACAGCCTCCATTTCGGCTTTAATTTGCGCAGGCTTATTACCCCGCTTTTTTAATTTTTACAGAAACACTAACATCGACTGTCACAAACGACTGTTAAACAACGTTTGAGTGTCCAACATGGCTGAAGTTTACAAAAGTATCTTTCACGCATGCATAATTATATTACCAGAATACTGTTGACAAATAACCCCATCTTCAAGTTGCGGCTTGAAACTTTTCAGACTACCCCCGTACTCACCTGCCGCCAATTGTAACCACGAAGTTACTGCTTCTTTGAGTTCGTCAACATTTTCGAAGTGGGAGATGACAAGCAAGGGCTGCGGTTGTATCTTTTGACATTTTCTATTGTCGCTGCCACTTAGAAAATCTACCAGCAAAGCAAACACAATCGCACAACAATGAGACTTGGCCCAGACTGAGGCAGGGTGGAGACCTGATCGGCAGGCATGCAGCTGTGGTAGTGAGAAACTTGCAACAACTTCAAGAATATCTTCTATTAATGCTTTCATCTACAGTTTTGCAGCACAATTTTGGAAATAATTTCTACCTGCGCTGTACATCAGCCCACTGACATAATTCCTAACCATTAAGTAATTCACGCGTAATTTTTTAGAGCACTTATTCATTGGTACTCCAGCCTTTCTTATTATTGATGCTATAGAGAGGCTCTGGATTCCACACAGACAAACTCGAAATTACTGTGGGACTGCAAGGGTACTCTGAATAGAGTGAGTGTGAGGCGTGTAACTATGATATTGACGGGGGTATTGGGACAAGATGGTCATCAAAGCAGGTGAAATAGCTGCATGCATCGCTTAGTTAAAGCAGATAATGGAATAACAATGGAAAGAAAACGAGTCTCAAGACGGCTGCAGGTCCAAGACAGGCCAAGCAATTCCTAAACAGATAAATGCCTAAACTTGCACCCGACTTACTGTGCAGAGATAGCGAGTCTATCAAAACAATAGTAGGTTTGCTGACAGACAGTGCATGCTTAAGATATGAGTAACTTGATTGTGACAGAGGAAATAAAGTATGGATTCTGTTAGGCGGAAGCAAAAACCACCGTTTGTGTACCTGCACTGCACTAATAAAGATGCAGTTCTCGGAAGTGGGCCCGAGGTATCCAAATGTCGAATGCTATGCAGAGATGATTGTTAGCTCTGGTGAAAAAGGCAATAGATCTGAAAAGGTTGCAGTGCGATAACCGAAGAGCCATCTATGTTTAAAATAATCTAATAGAACCTACATGGTAACGAACGTTACAAACATGTCGCAAATGCCATGTAACACCTAACTACGCTTTACAAAATTTCTCATTTCTACATTCTTCCATGTTATCTAGCTAGGAGAAACTGAAATATAATTTTTTCATATTCTGTACAAGAAAGCCATAATGAATCTTAATACATCTGTGTTCACAAATCACAAGTTATAATTTATTTTATGGTGGTTAAACGTTGGAATATATTGATAGCCTCAGAATTCTCTTGCCCCTTAACAATTGTTTCCGGCAACAGCAATTCAATTCATTTACCTCCCACTACAACTATGTTTAGATGCAATGCTTGAGCGCAAAAATATAATGACAAGGAAGCGTTACGTGTTCCTTGTACGCATGGAACTTTTCCTTCGTAAACCGATATGTTATTAAGGTGTTGCGTTTATTTGCACAGTTAGGCGCTAGGCAAATTACTGCAAGTCGTTCCCTACCGCTATATTTACATTATATTCAATTACCCCTCTGTTGTGCCTGAAATTAATTTCAATTATATTTTGAAATTTACCATTTACCCACAGTAGCGTTCCCATGTATATCCTTGCCTATTAGCGATGGCTTCGTCCACTATAACAAATCAAAACAAAATTATCAACTTGCTTACGTGTAACGCGTCATTTTATCTCTTTTCACGTCTCCTGAAATATTTTCCTGGTCGGTACAGTTATGTACATTATTACGGATGTGTACGTTGAGTTACATTCTACATACATGTATAACCTATGTGATTACTGTGCGAGCCGAACCAAGGTCGTAAAACCTAAACTAATTTGTAGTACACTTGCGGCGACTTCGTCTCTGGAACTGTATGTGTTAGATCAGTCGGCATCTTTACTTTTTAAATACACTATCGCTCACGGCCGTTTGGTCAACGGGAAAACTTACCGTATTACCTACGTTTTAGTTAAAAAATTTTAGTGCAGCGAGATATTCTAATTCTGGAACGTATTACGAGACAAAAATAGTTATAAATCCTATGACACCAGATTTATGATGTTCGAAGGATAGCCACTACACTTACATTGCATTACCAAGATCACTAACAAATTACAAGATTGTGTACAGATATCAGGCTAATTATAGCAATACCTCCGCGTAACTGAAAACTTCAACTCATGAATAAACGGAATCAAAATATAGGGTAAGTACGTGTTTGCTCAATTCATTGTCTTATTTTACATAATATCCACTTAGCAAAACCTACCTGTCATTAGCATCCATAACACTGGCAAATTTTCTAAAATATTTTCCAAAATTACTTAAATTAGCAACATCTTTGGCCCTACTACACAAATTGTTATATAACTATATATAATCCTTTGCAGAATAAACTAATCTGACAATGCTCTATTAAAGCATATACAACCCTCGGTTTACGATGGTTCCATTTGCGCCGATTCACAACAACGCCACATGCCTGCGTCTTGAAATTCCCCGGTTCGACGGAGTACGTACTGGGCTTCCCCTGTCTGACTGGGAAAATACCAAAACAACTAGACTAGTTGATGCTCCAGTGATAACGTATTTACCGAGCTGTTACAACGTATGCACACTTATTAAATGCAGCATTACAATTGAATCCATTTATTTTTTCTATTATTTTATTCTTATGTAAATTATTAGTAAAGTCTAAATACCATGTCTCATAAAAGAAGTGCAGGAAAGTTATCTGAACATGGTGCTAAAAAGGCACGCAAATCTATAACACTTGAAAAAAAGATGAAAGTGATTCGAAGAATGGAAGATGGACAAATACGTCCTAATGCCTGTAAAAGTATGAATTTAGCTCCATCGACGATTACTACCATCATGAAAAGTGCACATAGAATAAAAGAGTCTGCGCAAAAATCTACAGCGATAAATGTAACACAAGTCAGTTATGGAAGAAGTAAAATTTTTAAAAGAATGGGAAAATTATTATCGTTATGGGTAGATGATTTAAATGAGAAAAACATTCCACTTCTGACTCAGGCTGTTATAACTTAGAAAGCAAAGACAAACTTTGGAGATCTTAAGAAGACAGAAGGAGACGAAAAGACAATTTTGGGAAGTAAGGGTTGGTTTAAATCAGAAGTAAGTGTCGTAGTGTCAAATTATGTGGTGAGGCGGCAAGTGCAGATGTAGCGGCAGCGGCTGCTTTCCAAAAGAGTTTGAAGACTGTGTAGAACAAGGCAATTATCCTCCTGACTTCATTTTTAATGTTGATGAGACCAGACTTTATTGAAAAAAATTGCCATCGTGGACCTTCATTTCCCGGGAAAAAAGTGCCGCTTCAGGTTTTAAAGCTGCGAAAGATAGAGTCACTCTTTTGTTGGGGGCTAATGCTTCCGGAACTTTGAGGTGTGCTCTCAAGGGTCTAAACAAAGAGATATTGCCAGTCTATTGGAAATGGAACAAGAAAGCTGGGGTCACACAAAACGTTTTTAAAGATTGGTACACATATTATTTTTGTCCAATCGTGCTTCGCTTTTGTAGAGAAAATGATTTACTACCCAAGGCAATTCTTCTTTTGGACAATCCCCCTGGACATCTTCAAAACCTTGCTGAAGAAAGAACACCATTAGACGTTAAGGTTGTTTACATGTCACCAAATATAACATCACTTTCGCAACCAATGGATCAGGGAGCTATTGCAACTTTTAAATCCTATTACGTCCGCTTTATGGAAATGGTAAGAGCCTTAGACTCCACAGAAGAAACAATTAAAGATTATTGGCGGTCCTATGATATTTTGAAAGGCATTTACGACGTCAAGGCAGCTTGGAACGAAGTGTCAGCAAAGTGTTTAAATGGAGTGTGGCGTAAACTTCTACCAAAGTTTATGCACGATTTCGAAGAAATAGCGCATGTGGAGAATGTTGTTGAAGACGTTAGCAGGCTTGCGCGAGAGGTAGGATTAGACAATGTGGCAGCTGAAGATGTGATAGAAGTTTTCGAGAGCCACTATCAGCCGCTCCCCAACGAAGAATTAGAAGAATTAGCCAACGAATTAACTTGCCAACATTTAGAGGAGGAGAAAGAAAACGTCATCAATATTCATAAGAGGAGAAAGAAAACGAAGAACCTCTGAGAGTTATAAAAACGGCCGATCTAGAGCGTATTCTTTCAACCATAGAAACCGTGACTGATGAAGTCTGTGAGATAGACCACAATTGGGAACGAAATTCGAACGTAAAAAGGAGTGTTATCGCATCAATTCCACCATATTCTGAGCTTCTTAAAGAAAGAAAAAAAAATCTAAACAGTTAACATTCGATAATTTTTTTCAAAAAAGATATAAGAGATCCCAAACCGGGAACTTCAACATAGAAATAATAATACCTCACGAAATTTCACGTTTGAAAGTATATTGGTCTAGTGGAACTGACACTGAAGACTCCGGTTAATAAAAATCTCCTTATTTTTAGTTTATCCAATGTACTTTTTTTATAAAATACACGTCTTTTAATTAAAATTAATAAATGTAAAAAATACAAACCAGTGGTGGTGAACACTATCTCAACATTTAGAGTATAAAAAGAGTTTATAAAAACTAAAGTATAAACACAAAGCAAAAGAAAATATTTTCTTTCGTTGTAGCCCCTATTTTTATTAAGAAACCGTCACCCGTTCTTCCGGCTTAAAATTAGCTTCATCACGTTTCATTATTCATGCTATAACTACGTCGCTATTACACAATATAAGTCCATCATTAGGTAATTTAATTATTCTATAAATTAAGTTTAAACCCTGAAATAAATTTGCCGTGGAATGTTGGCCTGCTGCAATGCATCTAGTATTAATGATATTCATTATGTACCCACTACAGTTCAAAATAGACCATCTAACTATATTTTACAGTTTCTCCAATTTATATATACAATTCACGCCTATTAAAGACAAGAGCAGCACGTTATTCAAAATACGAAAATACGAATTATCGTCTTAATATCCTTTGTTTGTCTCCATATATTCAATGGATTGTCTATTGATTATTATCATTTGTGGCTTAAATTTTATTGCTTTAAAATGGGTTTAGAAATCGTCCAACTTGAACAATTAGTGCGTTGGTTAAACGAAGGTTTAACTCAACAAGAAGTTGCTAACCGGTTAAATGTTTCTCAAAGTGTGGTTAGTAGAGTAGTATGGAATCGACACAGAAGTATAGCATATACTCATAGTGAAGGGAGAGAAAGACCGTTGCTGAAGATCGTCTTTTAGTCCTTACTGCACGAAGAAACTCTACCTTCACAGCATCTAGAATTACTAGTTTCTTCCGGCAAGCTACATGAAGAATAATTTCTGGCTAAACAGGGCTCAAAGGCCAAGAAGATCCGTTTACTTGCCCACGATTACCTAGGGAGCAGTGAGCACTAAGAAATTCCTGGGCTATTGAAATTGAAACCTGCAAGGATGGAGATCATGTCTTTTCGCTGATGAGTCCAGATTTCGCTTATATAATTCCAATGGTCGAATTTTGGCGTGGAAGGTGCGAGGACAGTGATATAATGAACATGATCAGTTTGCGTTTGGGGAGGCATTTTTTTTTATAGGCGTTCGGATTTGGTTGTCCTAATTAGTGTGACCATGATATCGGTAAGGTATCGTGATATAGTTCTAGAACCAATTATTGTACCATTTACAGCCGCCATCGGTGAAAATTTTACTTTAATCGACGACAATGCTCGATCTTATAAACGCGCTTAGAACATCATGGTATTGACCGAATGGATTGGCCAGGTTGTTCTCCGGCTATGAATTGCATTGAGCTTGTCTGGGTTGAAATGTGAAGACAATTTAACCAGTACTCAAGACATTATGGCAGCTTACAAATAAAAACATTATCCACTTAAATTTTTGAGCAGAGTATTTCATCTCAGATTAAAATTCAATAACGCTATTGTCAACAATAGTTTCTTTATGCGTATGTACAACACGGATATTGCAGTGACGTTTTGTTACATTTAAATATAGTGATAAAACATATAGTAAAGTGTTTCATTTCAATTTACATAACATGGATACTTTATTACTAATCACCATTGCGTTAGTCGTGTTCAAATTATTCGTTCTTTGCTATTTCGAAATGGTTAATTTTGTAGTTCTGGTTAGACCTGTAATATCGCTTATACAAGGAACAGTAACGGTTGTAGTATGGAGTCCTGTGGAACTCCCAATAGTTGAGCAATAGAATTTTTTTTTATAAGCAAATCGGTCCCGTTCCAACTTCAAACGTTCATAACATATGCACTCAAAGAAACGATAACACAAAAACAATACAATAATACAAAAAAAATAATAATTTCAACTCTTCTCCCTAACTCAAACTTCCAAAGCGGCAGTGTATATGCGGAGGTAGAAATAGACGTTGGAGGACAGAGTTTACAGTAGCTAAGTTCTTTCTTATCACAGTTACATCGAATATCAAATGGTGGCACGTGCAGTACGCGCGCATGAAATACGTTTGCTAACGTGCCGTGATTTCGAAAATACTAAATAAGATACAGTTGTCATTTACTATAAGCGAAAATGCTATAAAAGCAGACGCTTTAACCGAATGATATAAGTTTATAGAACCCAGATGTTATTTTGGTCAAACTGGAATTGACGCAATGTCAAAAAGATGTAACAGCTTATTATGCGAGGTAATGTGATTGACGCCGGGAAGTAAAATCAGAAGGTGGAGCGGACACACTTACCAGAGAATTAGAAGGTGTGCTATGATTGTTGTCTTACCTGTTAGCTTTATTTGGTACCAAAGTGGTCCAAGTAAGTGTACACTACAAAGTGCACGCGAGTATAGATAAGTGTAGCAAAAGTAGTTTTTAATGAGTATAGCAAACGGTCGAAGTGTAAAATGTGTGTAATGATATATTGATATAGGCGCCCACATTATATACACATACTTATATGATGGTGACATGTTGAAAGCAACAATAATCGTAAAATTACTCACTAACTAGATGTAATATGAGATCTGAATACTTCCACAGTTTCCTTAAGGTGCGTTTATAGTGAACCTGCGATACTCGATAAGAGCAGCGAGTTAGCAAAACGGGAAAATCAATGAGCGTTGCATATTTTGGCAATTTTAGCTTTTATCGAGTATGGCAGCTTCGCTATAAACACACCCTGAGAATGACTGCTACGTGGTAGCATGTATTACATGCTGAGACGGTGTAGGAAATGCAACGCCAATGTAACGAAATCGTGGCGGTTCTCGAATTCAGCCGTGTCACATCTATGCTTCCTCCTGACGTTTCGCATACAACTGTGGTCTTCATTCTCAAAGGTACTGTGTCATAAAGTCAATGGCAATGACAATGACAGACGGCCGCGAAAGCCTGAGATGTTATTTAACCAACGTGACATTTTCTACACTTGTTTCTTACATCAAATCAATTTCTTTTGAGATTAAGAAAACTCGTCTAGCAACTAAAAGGGACTACTACGATAAAGCTCCACGGAAATTTTAGGCACAACTACATAGGTGGACCTGAAAACTATCTTACCGTTATGCGTACTGTTACTTCTCTCAAATTCTAATTCTGGTTTCAGCCATCGCGTTCATGATTCCGTTACTATTGTTCTATTGGTTTTTCTCACATTTTATTGTATTTTATTATAATTGCTGTTTTCCTTTAAAGCAAATGGGATTTATTTCTTTAATGGCTCTTGACTTACAATGATTGATCAATTCCAATAAAAAGAAATCTGGAGAAATACCAAAAAGTTTCATTATTATGGTTGCAAAAATAAAAAATTAAAAGCTTCCACCTATTGTTAGTGGATAAGATTACTACTAAATCCATAGTAATTATCCTGGGGAAATACAGTTTAACTATATTTCAATTTATGTATGTATCTCTGCAAGTGGTCAACAGTTGACAAACATATATATGTAGGACTGAATGGCTTACTCATTTCCTTGGAAATTTAATACTAACGGAAATATTGCATCTTCTTGTGATATCTAATGCATGTAGTCAGACATGCATTAGTAGGCTTAGGATTTTATGCAGAGAAAACGGCTGAAATATGCACATATATATGCAGATGTTTTTACGAAAAACTTTAAAATACGCTTACTATTTTCAAGGGCAACGCACGAGTTGTCATGAATGTCATATACTATAGGTTTGATTTCGTGTAAATAATCAGAGTAAAGAATTGCAGCTTCTAGCCAAGTACCCCATCTAGTTACAACGGATCGTGGCGGCGGTAAGGGAATGTTTTAACAAATATTTTTTTTATATTCCTGATTAAATCCTTAATAAGTGGAAATTGTTTTCTGATTTCTTCCGCTAATAAATTTAGACCGTGAGCTAAGCAAGTCACATGAATTATGTTTGCATAACAAATTTTTAGATTGCCCACAGCCTCAACCAAAAATTTTTCACTTGGAATGTTTTGCGGTAGAAAAAACTAGACAATCCCGCTTGTACAAAACGAGTAATAGTTACATCATTTGTTTTCGATAACTCCTTTGACGCAATTAGATATGATTTAGCTGGGTATTCTTCGTGTAAAACCCCTATAAGCAAATTTGCAATGTAACGACCAGAAGAGTTTCATCAACTACAAGAAATAATTATTTCCAATAATATTACGTATGTATTTCTTTAAATATGTTATTGTAACATTTGTGCACATAATTTTTTCTTATTGTGCTTTCATCCGGAATATCTTTTCCACAATATTTTTGCAAAAATGATCGAAATAAAAAATACCTGTCCTAGTAAATATAGCATCTTAAAAAAAAAGACTTACTGTTTTGCTACATGGACGGCAAAACACATTCACTCGATCCACAATAATTTCGGGATAAGGTTTGATCCACTCATCCACTTTGGCCATTTTTTTATTATATTTTTAGCAACTGCCCAACTCAAGAAACCTTACTTCTTCAAAATTTGGTTTTAACAATGTTACTTGAATGACTTACGAAAAAGGAATGATGCATAATCGAAATTCATCCCTCTGTATGTACAACTCCAGGCAGTCATACGACGTAAATGCCGTTCGTAAAAATGTTGAATTTCCAAGATTAAGGTTTAATCGAATGCATTTTAAAATCTTTAATTGCAAAGGTACCGAACAATATGCCGCTGCAATTCGCAGAACCGACAACGTGGTAAAGAGAGCGCCTATAATGCACCGACAATTTCTACGAATACCTCGGCAAACGCCACAGCTAATAGTCCAGGTCTCTTGAATTGTATATATAGTAACCAAATTATGCAAAAAAAGGGATTAAATATTGTCTCCTAATGTCTAAATAAATAAAAATTTACTTTTTGGAACTACTTGAAGACTAAACTCGCTTTTGTGCTAAATCAACATAATTACTTATTTCTAGAAATCTGTTTACTAAATCTGATAATGGCAATTGATAAAATAATGCTTACAATATTACGGGTTTCTTATATCATCTGCATTATAGTCAGCAACAATTCCTTTAAAAACAGAACACGAAGTTGAGCTGCGCATGTAAACCTGCATTATTCTGTACCAGGAAAAAGCAGCGGATAATCTGTTAATTGTATTACAGGCAAACAAATAAATATCAAGGAACCAAATTACCTGACATTAATCCCGTTCGTTATTATAAATATCGTACGATATGAAAGTAAATGCAAACTTTTTAAAAATTGTATTATTTTCCTAAAAATGAAAATTTATGAATGAATATTCAATTATTGACAAAGTATGAAACAAGTACGAGAAATATGCAACTTATGCAAAAAAAAATTCTTTTTTTACCCATATTTTAATAGTAAATATATTGAAAGATATGCATTTTTCATAAAATCCGAAGCCTATGCATTAGATATCAAAGAAAAATGCAATATTTCCGTTAGTATTAAATTTCCAAGAAAATGGGTAAGACGTTCAATCCTACATATGTATGTTTGTCAACTGTTGACCACTTGCGAAGATACACAAATTGAAACTTGGTCAAACTTTTGGAGCTTTCGATACAAAAACGAATTTTGCTCTTTTATAGCGAAGCCTGTCTCACACATTTTCACGTGGAATACCTTACATTATTAAAATGTAGCGACTTGCAGTTCTCATGAAGGTAACATACGTTAAAAAATATTTTATTGATAAAAGCCTCATATGGAAAAATGCATCACATTATGCATATAATTTTTTATGCTCTTTAGAAAAATTTCTACGCTAATTTGAAAGCACCGTAATCGCTCTTAAATATAATATTCATGAGACACCTTAATACGTGAATAACAATGCGGCAAGGTTAGTAATACCCTCCAAGCAATAGCTTTCCGCTCCATAACAACCATTAAAGATCTACCATGGGAAGATGCTTGATAATTTCGCAGAGACACCAGTTTAATTTTATCATCGCCGATATTGCTTATCACTATGATTAGCCAACATCTTAGTGTAGACTTCAGATATAAGTGTGAATAAATATTATGAATTGCCGTGTGATTCTATTAACTTAAATACTTGCCAGAAAGGAAACTATAAAGTAATTGCATAGATTCGCTAAAAATTAAATATTAAATAATAGCGCTCACAAAATATGGCTGTAGGCTACGTCTAAATGAATTTTATTAATAAAACTAGCTAACCTGCCAGCTATTTAGCGGTACGCGTCTATACGCAAACGCCAAAGGAAATTATAAATAAGTACAATATTATCACAATATCATGCGGGTTCCTTGTATGTTATGAAAGTTACATAAGCCTCATTAATATCTGAAGCGGTATTGCGTAACAGGTGGCTTTACGGTGTGGTCGTAGTATTGAGTTTTAGCTGCAAGTCGTACATTTGCAATAGCGTTCTAATGGTTTCAAATAACTACACAACGTATATCACACACTGTAAGAAATGTATGTATATTTACAAAGAAATCATCATACATCGATTAGCGCTGTAAACTATACATAAAAGTTAATATAAAATAACTGTACATATGAATACATTTGAATTTCCTGAGAAAATGTGATAAATGATAGAAGTTTAAGTAATTTCACATTGAATAAATAATATCGCATACATAATCTTTTAAATTCGCAAAATTATACGTAAATTTACAAAATGCATTGTACAGTCTGATGAGCACCCAAATCCCCATACTTATTACTTTCGCCTTTATGCATGCCTAACCTGCCAAGATAGTGTGCAGCAAAACCATACTTTTGTGTCGAGTATTTCATTAACATTTGCAAGCATATTGCGTCTACTCCAACTAAAAAGATGTTGAGGTTATGTACAAATGTGTACATAAAAGCAGTTCTATGATTGAAGAAGTAGTTAAAATATAATGTTTCTTGTAATTTGTTTTTTTATTAATTTTCAAATTTAATTTTTTAAGTTAACGGAGTTTTACTGCTGATGATAATAGCTTGGCTATTGAAACGTACGTCCAGTGCAAGTAAAGTACTGTGGGAAGGATTTCTAGTGAAGTATTTCAGTGTTCCAGTGCCACAGAGTTCGAGTATTTGTTTACTTTCAGAGTTAGAGAAAAAGCCTTTTAGATCTATTCTTTTCATTGAACCCATATTATATGGAATAGATAATGTCCTTAAAAACCACATTAGCTTATGCTTTAAAACGCTTCGCTCTCTTAAAAATTTTATTCTGAACAGGGATAAAGTCGATAATATGAATAAATGTGGCGTCTACTTAGTTGTGGAGATTGTGACGTTAGATATGATGGCAAGACTCACAGATCCTTTGATATTAGACTCAAAAAACACACCCACTGTCTCCAGCCTTCACATTTGGGATTGCCACACTTTGTCTCTCATTTGTTGCAATTCAGTGATTGATGATGATTCATTTGATAACTTTAGAATTTTACATTTACCTAAGAAACGTCTTACAATGAATACTTTGGTCCTGCACTGAAAGAATGGAAATAATGAAACTACAACCTCTTAATAGACAGAGCTAATTATGGCAAGCAACAATATTCTCAGCACACTCCGCACCGCACAAATTACTAATTAACTCGGAAAAGTCGTTTCGAAGACACGTGGATCTTCATCTTCAGCGTCAATGAATTTCGTGATGATCTAATGATATCTTAATAGCAAATGGGTGCATGCCAGATGACTCTGTTGGGGAAGTGCATGGTGGAGGATTACGAAGGCAATATATAAATAATGTAATTTTATTACATTATTATTTATATAGACAAACAAAATTACGAAAATTACTAAAAACCTGTTGTGTTAAAAATTATTTAAAGAATATAAAAACCAACAGAAACTAAACCAACTCAGTTTTTTTTTCGGCGATTGTCGCTCGTAGAACTGCACCCCAAAAGTAAATCTGTTATTCGAAATGCAACTTTCTTAAATAACACAAGTGCTATCTATCTCTTAATGTAAACATACGCAGAACTACTAAGTTCTTGGCACTACTTTTGCGCCCTCTCCTAGATGCACTTAAGTATGTATGTTCTCACTTGCTCGCCGTAACACCCGCATTTTTCGCTGTACGCGTTCGTCTTACTGTTCGTTGCAGTTGCCTCTCTACAGGGTACAACCTCGGGAATCCTCGGGAGATCTCTCTTTAATGAGGCTAAGTCATTACTTTATTTGCCGATTGTACATCCTAATCTTATAAATACCAGTTGTGCTTTTATTCTATTGATATTAACGCTCTGCATAAAACTAGTAATAACATAATAAAAATAACAAAAATCACCGTAATGTACTTATATACGAAGACCACAAAACAAATAAGGTACTTTAGCAATTAAAAAAAACTAGTATTAATTTGCAACGTTTGTACTATCACTGTTAACGGTTTTAAATCGACTTGAACATAAACGCTTCACAAGTGCATCTTCTTTACCACGATTTTTAATCCATGTGCTATCAGTTCATTATTATAACCTCAAACCAAGTTCTCTTATTAAATTACATTTATCTGAATAAGCACATACGATGCGGAGAAAAGACTAAAATTACTGTGATTACATTTCATTCACTCAATATCTTGTAGAAGATAAGCGGCGGAGATCAACATGTTGGTCAGATGCATTAGAATATAGGAGGAGAAAGATGCCTAGAAGGTAGTAAAGGTCTGTCCATTTATGCAATTACAATTCATTACAAGAACGTTTTCGTAATTTATTTAATACATATATTATTACGGAACCAATCCGTTCGTATTAGAAAAATCATCTTTATTTCAATTTTCGATTCCATAACCATTAAGCTCCTATGAAATTGGTTTCCATCCGATCCAATTTCAGTTTGACACTGATTATTGTTATTAAAGCATACGGGAAGCATCACTAAGTTAAGTTGATATGTGTCGGTATATCTACCTTCCCGCGCATGCATTTAGTAATACACAAACAACGCGGATAATGCCGCAAAGTGCATTCACTTTACAGATCAAATAAAAAAATACTGCTATATAGATAAATGGAGATTAACGAACGCTAAACTGAACTGTGGAGACCGTGTATCAATATAAACACCTATCTGTTGAGTGGTTAACCCATGTTGCCAAAATTTTTCAATCAAGTTGAAAGCGTCATCTTCCCACACGTTCATATCTTCAAGTAGCAGCTGGAAACTACTGGGAAAGCAGCCAAGAAAAAACCAAAATGGTACAGTTCAAAGCGACTCGATTAGAGTAAGAACACACAATAGAATAATCAAATTCTTATTTGAATTTTCCGCTTCCGAAGAAACTCTATCAGTAGCCCAATAACACTTTCAGGAAAAGCTTTCTTAATTCGATGTTAGCTTGTATTTATATGGACGACAACAGTTTCGCCGAATTACGATGATCTGTCTTCCTTTCGAGATCACAATTCATACAAGAGAAGTGAAATAAAAATTCCGTCCAATTTCTTGGCATCTTGTTGACTAGGCAACCTAATCAATAACAATATTTTTGAAGCTACTGTGGGATTTTTAGTTTGCCCAAAATAGTGCAACATACTATTTCTTACAATGTTAGTGCACAATAGTTACCACAACTTATCCGTCAGTTGAACTATTGCATTTGCTGTACATTGCCCCAGCAGCACAAAAAAAAAAAATTGAGTAACTACCTGCTATGCAAACTGCGTCGGAAATAATTCTATAAATCATGGGGCAAATATTAATGCATTTCGTAGTAGCAAGATATTTGCACAATTTTTACATTACATTTGTAATAAAATGAATGAAAAAAAATAATTTGCATAGCATATTCATTCGCAATACTTTACCAACATCTGTTAGCTTTTAACACATTCGATCTATGTTTCATTAGGTATCTTTGGAAAATTACTTTTCAATGAGCTTTCTTCATTTTCTATATATTATTTAATATTTTCTTGAGAAATATAATTTGATGTAATACATTAGCAATGTTCTGGCTAGCCAATGTTCATGTCTGTAACTAATTAGCGTTATTAAAAACTTAAACTTAATCATTTATATTTTAATCTTCGTTCTAGTTATCTGAGTCAATTTTATACAATCCTGCAGCCCCATCATCAACCAACTTAAGTTTTCTTTGTGATACATGCATATCATATATGAATCTACCTAAAGCTTTGGGTTTTGACAGAGACAAAGCTTTACGTTTCGAGGCCCATCGGCACGACAGCACATACACATACAGGCCAACGGAAAAGGAAGCTGCTTAGAAGGTAAACGAGGGACAGCCAAGTCTACATGTTCACTATCAGTTTTACCTTCCTAATCTATCTAAAAAGCGATTTATAAACTTTGAGAGTGTTCCTTTTTAAAATTTCTATATTTGCAAGATACTCAATACGTAGATCTATCAATTCCTGCAGCAGTTTTTCTCTTTGTTGATCTATAAACGAGCAGGATATTGGTCATGGGTAAACTTTAACCGTCTAATGGTTGAATAAAACCAACTGGAAATTATGTGATCTGTGTCCCAAGCTCTATGCTCTATATTAGGGTAAGCCGTATGGTGGTGCTGTGTGTCGGTCTTTCAGCATTGTACTGGTGCCAACTTCAGTTCTTAGACCAATTTTTTTTAATTTGAAATTTGGATCTAAATAGCCAGCTTACACTTTTCTATAATATTAATTTTTGTAATGTTCGTCAACATTAAATTTAGTCTAGTGTAACTATTTTAATAATTTCAATATTATTGTCTACATATTTCCCTAAAACAAATTTATCAAAAAGAATGCCGATCGGAAATTGAAAAACATCAAGCGTATGAATATAATTGCATCTACTATTTAATGTGCCGCCGGGAAATTCTCTTGGTTGCAACAATATTCCCTGCTGTAAGCTATATTTCATCCGGAAGTGATTGTGCAGGATACGTGACCCACCCCTTAGCGTTCATGATTAAGGTCATTAGCGGTAGATGTTTGGTTAAACTTTACTCAATAATTTATGTTGCAGCAGAATACTAATGGGTTTATATAAAATGCTTTAATGTAAGTAAGAAATGGGAAACAATTTGGTCATCGACATGATATCATTTCATGTAATTAGTATCCAAAAAGGTGATTAAGGAAAATGTAAATTTCCATGAATCTAGCGGGAACTACAGCTCAATTTGTACATGAATCATATATCACAATAGTATATTCACTTAAGAAAAAAGTCCACAGAATGTTATTTATATATGTGTACACGTTCATTACCATCAGAGTTCATTGCTTGATTTATTTCCATTAGTATTACCTCAACGGAACAAATGTACCCAGTCTAACACTAATAGTTTCCACGTAATGACCGTTGATGCTAATCATGAGACTACCATTCCTTTCTTGCTTACCGTTTACAAAAAGATTTATGAGCCTTTAACACCTTCTGGTTTTCGACGTCGCCGTGGTACTACAATAAAAATATTATCTACTGTTATTCATTCAGCATTTACATCTAAAGGACAGCATACACACATATACACACCTTCTTATGTAAATTATAAAACATGACCTATGCGGTTGGGTTAAGACTTGAAGTGAATAAATTACAGCATCTTCACAGATTCGACACTAATAACTGGGTATATCCAAACGAAAATGTAAATACTGTTCCCATTGGCGAATTTATACATAAATAAAATTTAAATAAAATATTAAAACTTGGTTGCTGTGCATAATGTCGTTTAGAGTATAAGATGCAGCACAGAACCGTGCGGTTAATTTGAAAATTGTAGCTGCTGTAATTCTCTCCACAGTGTTTAACAATCTTCTACTTTTTAACATAATATAATCCTTTGTCGACTTTTTGAGTTCCAACTTCATTACTGGGGTATCAATTTATTATATTTTCCGAAATGTAACGGTGAAATTAATTGCGACAGGATTCTTTTAAAGATCTGCCCCGAAGACGGAATGGAACACCATGCATAATTTTATGTATTTAAATTGTTTGATTTAATAAAGCTTTTTAATTGCCTTTGTCTAAAACGCTTTACCAAATCCTTTAGCACAACACTTTACTAACACTGACGTACGCTTCAATAGGTAAGCTCCCATCTTCAGGAGTAAAAATGAACTGACAGAAGATAATAGCTTAGCTATGGAAACGTGCGCCCAGTGTTGGTAAAATGTCGTGGTAAGGGTTTTAGTTAACTGCTTCGAACAAAAGAAATTAAAAAGCTTTATAAAATCAAAAAATCTAAATACATAAAATTATTCCAGTGCCACAGGAGCAATCATTCAGAGTTGATATACATTCCTAAGTTTGGAATTGAGGTAATAATAATTGTAGTTTCCCCAAGTAATATTCCTAAGTTAAAACTATGATCCAAACAGTCGGTTATTTAAAAACATAAACAATAATGCTTCTATGTGGAATCATTTAGACAACAATTGTAGCTTAGAACTATAGTTAAATGAGTTATAAAGAAGGTAACATACTGCGAATTTGAACATTTAATATATTTTTTATTTTTGTCCATTAGTTTTGTTAATAAGCTGGTTAACAATGAATGCTTGCTTGTAACTTGAATATAACAGGCAACCGATTCTACAAAACTTAATTACAATTAATGTGTTCCGTTTAAAAAAGGTATAGTTTTCATAGTGATACCAACAACGTGCACATTAAAAATACTTATGTTTGTGATAGCTTGCTTAAAAGAAAAATTTTATTTGAAGGTTTATCCAATTTAAAGAATATTTAGGTGTTTATTTCAATTTCCATAAATGTTTGTTAATCTCTTCTCATTTCTTTACACAATGAACAAGTTCTAATTAGTCTTTGAGTTATTCAGAAGTTTTGAATTTAAATAACAGATCGAAATTAGTGATTAAAGATGTACTGAATGTTTCAAATCCAAAATGTCTACACGTATGTCAACGTATTAGTGAGACCGGCATTGTTTCTATTTTTTTACAGATATCTTTCTACGCTGCAATATATGCCAGAGTTGGGCGTCTTACGTTAGTGCCAGATGTCATGGATTAGTGTCATAGTTCCTTATCTGCAACCTTGAAACATGCGTATTCTCTAGCGAACTCGACGGCTTTGGGTATTTACTTTGCGAAAGCATTACTTCGATCAAATAGAATTATGCTTACCGTGTTAGATTATTTTAAATTTGAGAATTAGAGACCGACAGAATATTCTCTGGAATTAACCTTATCGTTTCGCGTTATTCGACATACATTTACCGATTGAAATCCTAAGTAGCGAGAGACCCATGAAACCTCGCATTTGGCGCTGGTACAGCGTCACTGTGACAGCTATGATGCTTGAATGCACCTCAATGCACGTGGGTGGACGGCGGTAACCGCAGCGATTACATTACGGCTAATTTCAGTATCACAATAGATAAAATGTTTGAACAAAATAAATCTTTCTATTGCAAAATCACTATTTCAAAATATGCAGAGTTAGGTGCACTGAATCCAAATAAAATGTATTATTGACGTTTTAAATAAATAATCAATTAAGAATTTCATTTAGTACTAAGTTGTAATAAATACCTTGAAACTCTCTATTTTAAAAAGTGCTCAAAATTAGCGAGGCAGTAGTCTTTAAGGTAACGCAATATAATTGCGAAGTAAAACACCTACACTGAAACAAATGGGGGTAAATTTAAGTCTTCATATTACGAAAAAAGTATATATCTCCGGTATAAACATAAGGAATTTTCCTTCAAATTGGTAATTTTCCTATAAACCTTTAGTATTTATTAGAAATTATGCGAAAATCTAGACAGTTTGCCATGTTCTAACAAGTTGTTTGTTTACAAATGGTAAGAATAAAACATTTTTTCATTGAATAAAACATTGTCTTTTTATTTCACAAGTACTGATGAAAGTTCCGTACTTCCTAAAAATTGTAATTTATCACTTCAGCCAAGAGGATTTGGGTCGTATGTAAAATAACCGGTTAAAATAATAAATTGCATACATATTATTACATTAACCACCTTTCTTTTGGTTATCATGAATAATGCCCGGTTATTAAGCATACTAACACATTTATCAAAGTAACGGTAACATATGTTAGCATATATGTTACCGCTATACCGATATATTACTGCCGATTTTGTAATCGGCAGTAATATATCATAATATAACCTCCTACTTTTGCATATTTTGATTAAATCAAGCTGTTTTTGTGATTGTCAGTTATGTGTGTACATACGTGTGTCAAAAAGTACGCACCATATGGGATTTTTTTTTTGTATCGACTTCTATAACATTGTAGTAATGCAGAAAGTTTGAGCACCTTTTAAAACCAACTGGCACCCATGAAACACAATTTGTCTTCTACCGTATACAAGGGCATTCAAAATTAGAAGAGGTTCAAGAGTACCTTTATTTTTTAAGATAGAGGAAATGTTATTAAGAAAAATTGTTCAGAATTAACAGTTATACTCAAGTAAGAAATCACCGCTCCCTACCTTAAAAATAAAAAATTCGCTTTTTTCCTGGATCACCCTTTATACACTTCACATTTACAACATCTAATCTGCAAAGTATTCGTAAATGATATAACTAATAGAAAATGGGAATTAGTAGCACTCCTTAGGTGTTCTGAGTTATTAAGAATTATTGAAATGAACGTGAAAAATTCACGTACTTTTGGTGCAGTTTGTTTCATCTCCTCAATAAATTAGGACATGAATAGAAGTTATTCTAGAAAAATGCAAAAGGGCGTGAGTGCCATTTTATAAATTTTTCATCAGACACAGTAGTTACTCTATGAATTAGGGTTAAAATAGAGTATTTCTGAAAAAAATATATTTATTACTTAGAGAATACATATTTTAACTAGGAAGAATAGAAAATACAGATATTTGGTGAAAACTTAGTATTCCATTAACTTTTTATCAAAACGGCCTAACTACCGAACATAGCGCACCTTAAGTCTAACTTAAAAGTATTATTAGTTTTAAAGATTAAACAATATAAAGATAACGAAAATGCTCAGTTTGCATGGTTAGTTATCTTTTCGATGACCTGTAGATAAAATTCTTAATTTTTTTCCTTCGGAAATGGAATCATGTCCTGAATTTGTTTTATTTTGGAAGCTGGCCATGGGTTTCTTTTCATTGAACCCGAAACAGCTACCTCTATGTTTTTAAAATAATCAATGATTAAGTTTTCTTTAAAAATTTGTACTCTACGAAATGCAGCAACGTCGCTGTAATGATTTTTAGCTTCTATTATTCCATGTTGCAATAACTGGGAGTCAATTTTTAGCATTACAGCTTGCGATATTCCAAGATGATCCGTTTTTAAAGTTTCTTTGGGTAACGCCATCCAGTCAAAGAAACCGTCTATTTGTTTGACAGTAAATGGCTTGTGTTGTCTCGCACTCGTTATTATGTTAATTAAATCACGGGGAACCTCAGGTTTTTTCGTCCTCTTCACTTTTTCGATCAATGCGAAATCGCTATCGCAGGAAAGAAATGTAAGGCCTGTTTGTGGAAATGTATGTATGATATCATTATAGAATCCTTTTGCAACAAGAGTGATGTAGACGGCCAAAACATCTTGATTTTTGTTTTGGCTACCGCAGTTATCGGACCACAATACTAATCACTTTTTAGGCGTAATGATTAAC
Source organism: Dynastes maya (assembly GCA_029619315.2). Taxonomy (NCBI): domain Eukaryota; kingdom Metazoa; phylum Arthropoda; class Insecta; order Coleoptera; family Scarabaeidae; genus Dynastes; species Dynastes maya. Next base: position 38,352,319 of record JAROYE020000004.1, read on the forward strand.
TGGTTAGTTAGAAAATCGAAAACGTAGGATCCTATTTCGTTACAACCACGCTTTCCAGTGCTCTCGTCCCAAAGATAAAAAATTCAGTTCCCTCATCTTCCAGATGCAGGCCAAAATTAACACAGGCGCATTGGCTGCTGTAATACATGTCGGTGTGAGTCAGTGCTGGTATATAAAGCTGTTTCTGAAGATCGAATGATATAACACAAGGAGAATTTTGTAATTTTGCTGTTTTGCAATCGTTTGACATAATCTTTGGGGCAGCATCGGCTTTTCTTTGATGCAAATTGCGTTTCAGTTTCACCTCCCTCCGTTGAACGGGATTCTTGGCATTTTAAAGTTCCACGTTATGCAAGTCGCATTTTGCACAGGTATCTACTCTTGGAGGACCGAAAGAGAGATCCTCAGATAGGTAGTGCTTCGTACTTTTTTCTCGTCCATAGTGACTCTTCCCAGTTAGGGTGGACGGTATAAATTCAACTATTTTTGATTTCCACGACTAGTCTCTTTTAGGACGCTTCCCACCTCGCTTTTCTCTTACTATGATCTCAGGAAATGCTGTAATTTTTTGACACAGCAGTTTAACTCGCTTGTCGCCTATACCAAGCGTCTCGCAGAATGACTTCCTGCAGACTTGTACCTTTGAATTGTCAGGAAGGAATAAGAAGTATCGGAATGTGTGTGCCTTCTGCTTAAATCAGATGTATTATAAGTACCATGCCTTCTTCTATTTATTTTATCACAGTGTAACAATCTAATTAAAAAGTTTTGTTGCTCACTGTATTTTCCATTATCCCAAAATTGTTTGAAAAGCTCCATTCTAGCCTCAAGTGTAATGGGCTTGCAAGCAAATTTACACTTACAAGTAACCTGAAACACACCAACTGAAAGTTTGAATACATACAATAATAAAAATAGCCCATTTTGTTTAGCGGTTTTGTTATGTTATACAACAAACCTGAGAAGGACCTTTTTATCCTGGAACAAAAAAGTGTGGCTTGTTTTGTGAGGGTGGCTGCTTATAAGGTTGTGCGCTGTTTCTTCGAGCTTTACCATCTTTACGGATATTTCCGGTTTGCTCCCTCTTCTTTCTGAATGTATTATTACACACTGCACCTGTATTTTCACTCATTTTCTATGCACAAACGTTAAGGACAAAGATTCTAAATATTCAGCATAATCATCATCATAATTTGTGTCGCAAGTTTCTAATGGCATATAGACACTAAACCGTAAAAATCTTTATTTGAAGAAAGTTGGCATTTAGAAGAGTGCAATATGAAAAAGGGCGCATATTGCACTCTTCAATTCTTGGTAATAACTCAAAACACCTAAGGAGTGCCACTAATTCCCGTTTCTTATTAGTTATACCAATTACGAATACTTTAGGCAGGTTAGATGTAAATGTGAAGTGCATAAAGGATGATCCAGAAAAAAGTCATTTTTTTTTATTTTTGAGACAGGAGGCGGTAATATTTAGGTATAACTGATAATTCTAAACAACTTTTCTTAATAATATTTTCTTCTAGTTTGAAAAATAAGGGTACTTTACTCTTGAGCCTCTTTCGATTTTAAATACCCACCCTGTATACGGTAGATGATAAACTGCGATTAATGGGTGTCAATTGGGTTTTAAAAGGTGCTCAAACTTTCTGAATTACGTCCATAAAAAAAAAATCCTATATGGTGCGGTACTTTTTGACCCACGTTGTATGAATAAAAACAATGTTATTCTCTACATATGTACAGATATGGTAAACATAAACTTCGTAGTTCAGTGACGGAAGAAGATTTGCTTAGACCTTATTTTTTCATTAAATTGTTCAAAAGAACAAACAATTGATTAAACGAAATTTTTAATCAAATGTATCATAGCGTGCAATAAAAGAACTTTAATATAGCTATGCAGCGAGCTAATCATATTAATGAAGAATGCAATTTTCTTTCTGCTAGAAACAACAAATATCAAAGTTGCTATAAAAATCTTATCTATAAAAAATAAGTAAATGTGTAGATATATTCAAAGTAACTACCAACTAAAATGAACAGAATACGTTTACTAAAGACTATGAATGTTTATATACATATGTACGATGTGATAATAAAATTCATAATTTTGCTATCAATATCTGGGAAAATCAGTTCTAGTTTTTAAAAATATATTAGTCTTAGAGTTATGACATGATTTTAAAATTATAAAGAAATAAAATTTCATTATTTTCAGAAAAGTATATGAAGAATAGAAGAAACACCGAACTTTCCTTTTTGTTTTCTCGTTTAAACATTGTTGCATAATATACTTGCAAACTTATTGCATTATTAAAGTTTCACAATATATTACTTTTATTTATCGAGTTACAGTATAGAATATTGTTAGGTCTAATATGAAAAGATGTAAGTGATTAACATGTAAATATGGCAAACCAGTTTGTTGAATTTTGGAACACGGGTATGGTGCTAAAAATAGTTTTCGAGTTTCATATTTTGGAGCCGACATTTGATTTGAATTTGTTAAAATGTTGACCAAATCGCATAGCTAGAGCCTAAACTGGGTCAAGATTTATTTGTTGCGGAAACTTTGCACGTTACACGTACGAGGGTGAAGCTAAAACATCATATTTCTTTCGACCGCAATCTTAATTAAATACATATAAATGTCGAACTGGCAGTTAAACAGATGACAGGTAGGGTTTTCCGTTTTTTTGACCGCTACTTATTTCTTACTATTGCAGATACAAAAAAATATTTCAAACAAAAGTTGTAGTGTTTTACCTCTATCGAATAAAAATTTGATAACTATCAGAATTGCATATAGAGAGCGCGGCCAACAAAACATAATTTTGCTTTTTTTAATGGAACACCGTGTATATTTTTATATTTTAAATAGCTTTTCATTGCTTCATTCCAAATATATAATATTCGGTACGAGGGGCACACTGTATGTTTCTGAATACAATAATAGAACAAAAAATATAAAAACGAACAATATTTATTATTTTTCAAAGTACTCTCCTTTACATTTAACACTTCGACATCCTCTCAAACCATTCTGTAAAACAGGTAGCCCAGGTTTCCTTGGACACTGCATTTACATGCTCTTCAAATGCATTAATAGCTTTCTGTGCCGTTGAAAAATGGATTCCACGTATTATTTATTCTTAATAGTTGGAAAGAGGAAGAAATCACACAGACCTAAATCCGGGCTATAAGGTGGATGAGACATTAATTTTATCCCAGCAGAGCGAAGAAACTCCGTTGTCAACTTGGCAGAGTGTGCAGGAGAGTTGTCATGGTGTAACACAATTTGTTTTTTCTGAACTATTGACAACAACGTTGGCAAGTAAATAGTGGTATACCATTCTGCATTAACTGTTTTCCTATTCTCTAGAAGAACAGAGCAAATGTAACCAGTACGGCTGAAGAAAAAGGCAATCATTTGTTTAGCACAACTTCCGTGATTGTTTAATTTTTGTGGGTCGCATTTCATTTTGAAACATCCATTGGGTAGATTGCTGCTTTGTTAATGGATCATAGCAGTAGATCCATGTTTCATCACCTGTAACGATATTATAAACGACCTTACACGTACCTTCATGATAACGTTCAAGGTTTTCTAGGCACCAATCGACCGTTGCTTTTTTTTGATCAGCTGTTAAACAATGTGGTATCCAACGACAACACACTTTTTTCACATTTAAATGTGTGTGAAGAATTGTCTGAATTGCAGTCATTCCAATGCCAAGAGTTGCCCGAATTTCACTGTAGGTCACTCGACGATCTTCTTCAATCATACGACGAACGGCATCAATGTGACTTGAAGTTGTTGCTGAAACAGGACGACCTTCACGATTTTCATCCTCAAGAGATGATCTTCCCCGTTGAAATTCTTTGAACCAGTTAAACACGTCCGAATTGGAGCTTCTCCAGGAAATGCATTTTGCAATCGAGCAAATGAATCATTAAAGGTTAAACCTGAACGAAAATCATATGAAATCATTGCACGAAAATGTTCTCGGGTCACTTCCATTTCATACTGACCGTTTAACTTTTCCAAAAATTTTGTAAGCTTTTTGAAAAAAGATATCGAATTGAAATAAACTGCGACTTATTCACAAACACTTGCTACTTTAAAGTAACTTCAAATTTTTTGACAATTACTATCAGTGTCGCCATATTCACAAATATGCAGTGCGCTCCTCGTATATAAGACTTGCTTTCTAACTCCAAAATATTTCTAATTGTATTCAGTAAAATAACTTATTAATTGCTTAAAATAGTCTTATATATGTACTATAATATATTTGGAATCAGAAAATGAGAGGATATAAAAAAATAAAAAAATATGTAGGGTATTCCATTAAGAAAAGGATAGTTATGTTTTGATGGCCGCGTCTTGTATACACAATTCTGATAGTTATTACTAACCCTGGCCACGTGCAGTACCGCGCATCGGCGTAGAATCAGTTCGGACCGAGAGGAACGGTAGTATTACTTCGTCTGCGGAGCAGTACGGACATTTTCGCTGCCGGTCATTTGCGCAATTGTTTATCTGTCCTAAAAAAATTATGATTTCGTCAGCAAAACGACCGCGGTCGGACAAACTTCGAAAATTTATTGCAGAAATTCCAGACTTAATATATGAAGGTGCTAAAATTAAATGTGTAATCTGTAAAATCCCGTTAATGTGTTGGTCCAGACAACATTGTCTACGACACGTAAATAGTGAAAAGCATGTCTCAAAAAGAAATTGCGCACGAGACAATGAAAAATTTATATTTAATTTATGCGTTACGTTTATCGCATGTAATATACCGTTTAATTTACTAGACACGGAACCATTTATCTGCTTTTGGAATAACTATTCGGAGTGCAAATTACCAAGTCGAACATCGTTACGGAGAATTGTGCCATCTGCGCGCGAACATATTGAACAAAAAATAAAATCGGAGTTGAAAGATCAAAAATTGTGGTTATGTGTCGACGAAACAGCCGATCGGAAGAAACATTCTGTTCTTAATGTAATGGCACGCAAATTGGAACCTCATCAATCGGCACCTTCAATTCTATTCGTCTTCAAACGAATACAACAGTGTACTGCCGAAGTAATTTCAAAGTTAATGTTAAATACATTGGACAAGTTTGAACTTTCAACAAACCAACTCTTGATGTTAGTGAGTGATGGTGCTGCAAACATGCTTTCTGTAGGCCGGTCTCTTAAAAAGCATTCTGCTAATTTGTTACACATTATGTGTAAAATTCATGCTCTCAATCTTGTGGCGGATAGTATCAGAAAATGTTATCCTGAGGTAGACGCTTTAATAGCGCATACCAAAGCAGTATTTGTCAAATCACCCAAACGTATTCGCGAATTTCATAGACTGTGCCCCCGTATACCAGAGCCACCAGAACCTATTCTAACTCGTTGGGGAACATGGTTACAGGCCGCGTTTTATTATCATAAATATTTTGACAATATTAAGAACATGGTTTTACAATTCGATACAAAGGAAGCTGCCGCTATCCAGAAAAGCCAGTCGAAATTTCAAGATAGTCAGGTTAAAATGGATTTAAAAATCATTCACGACTATTACTTCGGGCTAGCAGATGCAATGGAAAAATTACAAAATCCTGCGGTGCCGTTAGAAGAATCTCTACAAATAGTGCAACATGTTCACGCACAGCTATGCTCGATTCAAGGCGCAAAAAATGTTCCTGTTCTAGAAAAATTTGAAAGTGTTTTTGAGAAAAATTCTGATTTTGGCACATTAAGACACATTTGTGAAGGTGCGTCAACAGAATCGTTAAGTTATTTGAAAGATTATTTTACTTACGCAAATATTACGTCACTAGATGTAGAACGTTCGTTCTCTGCATATAAACGCATTTTTTCCTAATGCCGTACTAGTTTTACCGAAACAACAGTTGAAACATATCTAATGTTGCAGATATTTAACAGACATTATTCACTTTGTGATTTCACGGAGGACTCTTAAAATGGTAAGTGTTTGAGCACGTGTTATTTAATTTTTATTTAAAAGATGAGCGAAATTATTTGCGGCAGCAAACATCTCTATTAGCAGAGTAACTCTAGTGGAACGCGAGGCCTGGTCGACTCTACGCTACTGCGCGGTACCGCTCGTGGCCAGCTTTAGTTATTACATTTTTATTCGGTAGAGGTAAAACACTACAACTTTCACTTGAAATATTTTTTTGAATCTGCAATAGCAACGGAAATATGTAGTCAAAATAAAGTGAAAAACCTTGTAGATAAGCCCTGTACTAAAGCAAATTTTTATTATGGTAGTAATAATGAGCAGTAAATACCATGTAAATAAGTAAAAGTACAGGTAAATTTTTAGCTTCTAAATTTCCTTTTTTGCTGGAAATTTCATGTTGCGACGAAAATTAAGGTACGGATGACCGGTAATTAAATTGCAGGTTATCCGTACCGAAATTTCTTTTTTCAGTGTGTATCAAAGAATACAATAGGGAAGTAAGTTTGCCTCTTCGATGCACTCGAGACAGGTTGGATTTTAAGATGGCTCAGTATATGTACATTGTATCCTTTGTATTTTACCAGCATTTATCTTGATCATATTTTATCGTTTTCTATCTTCTGGTTTCATTCTTGTTGTAATTACGAAAGTGTATCTACTTAACTACTGAACCACGTTCAGTTTTACCCAATCGATCGTACTGAAACCGCTGATATCTGTTTACGGCTTTATTGCAAGAAAACCATTACAAAACCACTTCTTTTCGCGGAGTCACATTATGATACCCACGCTCACAAACGCATTTGTAAACCATTCATAATGATATGTTTGATAACTGCGAAATGCTTACCGGTGCCCCGTTTGGTGATACTTACGCCCACCTGGTAACTAATCACATTAGCCATGCGGAAAATTGATTTGGCTACCGGTTCATGGGACACCGTTATTCGTAAACTACCTATATAGAGTACCGTATACGGGATTAGATATACACAGTATATGTATATGCAACATTCAATTTTCAAGACGGACAAATATTTCAAATGTTTACGTGTCGCGATATAATGAGCTCACGTGGTGAATTCGAACTTGTATAGGCGAACGCAGCATTTGCAGCTACTTTTATTATGTCGAAACCCATGAGATAAAAATAAGTTGATCGAATATCCTAAAATGGTAACGAAGTTATCTCACGCTTGAACTGTATAAAATTGGGAATTGGGAGGCATTTAATCAGTGTCTCATTATTCTTTCGGTCGCGCTACCTAAAAAATCTACGGTACACATGCTATTCCCAAATAGAACCTTAAAGAAGAATTTTATGGTCATGCAAGTGTAATAGAAGAAAATAAGAATTAATACGGTCGACATGTTTGTGCACAGTTATTAATAATTTCTTAGTTGTTGGTCATAACTTGGTTCAATTAATTACGCACATGAATTACTTTCAAAAAAGCTCGCTTGTTGTAGCACTTACATTGTAATAAATTAAGATAAAGAACTCTACATATGGACGGGTAGAATTACGTTAAAGCTTTCTAATAAGCAGCACATTGAAACAGGAAGTGAATGCAAATGAGTCCCGTAGTTATATAAGAAAATCACTCAAAAGCGCATAACAATTAGATTTGCATGTTAGGGCACGTCATCCTTAGAGTACGTAACACCATTTTCGTATCACCTCGGTCGGTGAGCACGAGTTTGTCGTGGAACTTCTAGAACGGATGTGGTGGCACAGCTTTCGCGGCGGTCGTTTAACTCGTCCAGCGTGTCGTCAACGATCGAATGGATCAGTATTAGGACCGGATCTCACTCTAAAACAGCGCGACCTAAAAGATAAATCGAAATCCGGCGTTAACGCTATCGACTGTCCAACGCGTTCTGCGGAACAGCGCTCCCTTGAAATCTCGGAACGTGACGCGAATTACCACATACTAAGTTACTCCTACAATATATGCAGAGATGACCGCAAGACTCGAAACGTAGATGCTTCAATCAATCCTAACAGCTTACGCCTGCGCTATTTGTGGATTAGCAGAGCGCTTTTCACCTTTGCGGCACTTACCTCTCATTGCACAAACTTCAAACCAAGTGACAGTTTTGTGCATGTCCCTTGCTCATTGACCTTATTTTTGAGAGGAGGCTTAACTTACCGTGACTCAGCGTTATGTGATGCTAGGACTTTTACGCCCAAGAAGTAGATATACGGAGACTTTGGTTTCAACATGATTTTAGACGACGCCATACTTTCACGTTTGTTCGCGATGAATGTTTTCTCAGGTGATTCGATTTCCGGCGACGCAGCTTGCCTTACGAGGGTATTATGGCCAACCCTGCAGTCAACAGTTGATTGAAACCCTAGGTTTTACTGGTGGGTTCTCACTAGCTGAGTTACAAATTGGAATTGGGACTGATTATCCCTGGACCTGGGTTGGTTTGGGCTACCTAAAATCACGGTACATTCCCAAATATAGCTAAAGAAGAAAATGTTGTCGAACGACTTAATATATGTACTTATCGGAGGACATGATTGTGCAATTATATTAATACTTAGTAATGCATAACTTGGTCAATTAATTGCATGACTTCTTCAAAAAAAGACCTTGTTTTCTTTACATTGTAACGAATTATAGTAAGACCACAATTGACCACAGAATAGGTTAATGCTTTTAATACCCCACCCATTCAAAGGAAGAATAAAATGAAGAGAAATGCGCACATAATGATAAATGCACTAAAAGCTTATTCACTTTATAGCATTCATGTGAGTGATCATCTCTTACATATATAAACTCCTGGACAAAATTAACGCACCACTTTATAAGCTTAAGTAATTACATTGACGAAAATAAAATCACACCAAATTATAATGAAAACTTACAAATTGGGTTTATACAATAATTTAAGACAGAAATCAGCGAAACATTACTTTATTTTAAATCACTAAACACTTTTTTTGTCGAAAATGAGTGAGATATGAAATCGAAAATCAAAATGGAAAACATATGAAAAGTCGAAAGCAATAGAATTGATGGATCCAATGTATCGTTAGTGCCTTATATGTCCTTCTCTACTTCTAATTACCGCATTCATACGCACTGGCATGCTAGCGATTCAATTTTCAATTGTATCCTGGGGAATATCCTCCCATTCTTCAGTTACTGCATCCACCAGTAGATTGTGGTTGGCAAGTGGGAGTCTATGACCTCGGGCCTTTTTTAAAAATTGTGCCATAAATGTTCAATGGTATTGAAGTCGGAATATTAACACCATACAGATAGTCAATAATCTGTCCAGTCATGTAGAAACGCGCATTCTCTTGCATGAATAAAAAAACAGGATCCACAAAAGGAGCAAATAGCATAATGTGTTCAAATATGATGTTCTTCAGGTAATAATCCGCATTCATAGACCTCATACGTACAGGGACCAACTCTGTATGAGCACCGAAGCAGATGCCTCCCAAAACATTACAGAGCCGCCACTAAACCGAACCCTTGGAGAAATGTTGCAACTTGCAAATCTCTCTCCTTCCCTTCGCCAGACACGCTCACGTCCATCAGGAGATTTTAAGCAAACCCTCGTTTCGTCAGCGAATAAAACCTTTTTCCGATTATTAACAGACCAATGTTGATGATTTCAGGCAAAACACAATCTTTGAACTTTGTGTTCTCTGGTAAGTATTGGTTTTCTTGCCGGTTTCCTGTTCTTTAATTCGGTTTCATTTAAATGTCTTCTGATGGTTCGAGACGATATTACAACATTACGCATAACAGCTAAAAACTCATTTTTTAACACATTACTAGTGATTCTCTGGTTTCTAAGAGCTAGATTGTCTCAGAAAACGGTCATCCCTTTGATTGGTACATCGTTTTCGCCCTCGCACTGGCTTTCAAATGAGAGATTCTCTTTCGATAAATCGTCTAACCATGCAACTTCAGCTGGAAAGATTTCTTCCTAACACATTGGCAACATAACGCACCAAGTATCCCTCATCCAGCAGAGTTGATGTCCGTACTGCCTCCTCCACCGTTAAATTTCTTTGGTGATTTTTTTTTCTACATTGAAACACACGTAGACGAACTTTAAGCCACGTATGTAATACAACGTATGCGATAACAAAAATTAGCTTAATAACTTGTCTTAATCAGCAGTCTCCGAATGGATTTTAAGCCAATTGTGGGCAAACGTGACTAATTGACATTTGCAATTTTAAAACAGCATGTGCTTGAAATGTCAGAGGGGATCCAAAGCCTACTTAGTTAGTAGATTCAAAGTTATCATTATCTCTGAATGTTTTCAAAAATGTTAGTAGTGCGTTAATTTTATCCAGGAGCTTATGTGTGCCAAGTTGCAAAAAATAGTCACTGAATATGTGCAGAATTCACAAACTTACTATATGTTCCACTGAGAAATCTCATCTCATATCACTTTACTAGATAAACACGTGTACGAGGGTAGTTTGAAAAATTTCCAGCCTAACACAGAAACAAGTGTTTTTTGTCAAATTCAGTTTTATTTCTCAACACAGCCTCCCTGTAAGCCAATATACGTTCCCCAGCGATAACCCCATCTCCTTAATCCGTCTAAATAGTAGTTGGCAACTTGTTCTGCAAAATAGGCGTTTACGAATGTGATGGCCTCCTCATTCGATGAAAATCTCTGACCTCCGAGTGAAACTATCAGCCTAAGAAACAGAAAAAGTAGGTAGAGGCCAGATCTAATGAATAGGTTGGGTGAATTCGTGAATTTTCGCACGGGAAACCACTCAAGTATAAGACGATGCGTTGTCTTGATGCAACGAAACCGTCTTTTTCTTCAAATGCGGTCGTTTTTTCGCAACTTCTGCCTTCATCTTGTCAAGTAATGGTGCGTAGTATGCCCCCGTTATTGTTTTTCCTTTTTCAAGTTAGTCAATTAGCCCAACTCCATGACCATCCCAAAAAACAGTCGCCATCATTTTTCCGGCCAATGGAACAAGCTTCGCCTTTTCCGGAGCCCACTCACCCTTCGCGGTCCACTGTTTCGATTGTACCTTGGCTTTAGAACTGTACTGGTGTGTCCAAGTCTCGCCTACGGTTATTAATCGACGCCAAAACTTGGACCTATTTCGCTTAAACTACTTCAACAAGGGGGTTGGAAATGTTCATTCGAATGCGTTTTTAGTCCTGAGTAGCAAACGTGACACCCAATGCACAGCTAGCTTTTTCATGCCCAAATCTTCAGTCAATACATGAGAAGCACGTTCTTTCGAGATGCCTACATCCTCTGCTATCTTAATACGTCGGTCGTCTAACACTAGTGGTGAACTTTTCCGAAGTTATCGGTGGTTGCAGTGTTTGGCCGTCCCGAACGTTCATTGTCAACCAAGCTGATACGACCACGTTTAAATTCAGCTACCCAAAATTTCACTGTACTGTCACGGGCACATTATGGGGCAGAGCACCAAAACTAATGCAAAAAATATATTGTGGGTTTCAGGATTTTCACCAAAGCTTCAAGCAGTGGTATTTGCCCACCGTTGGCGAACAAAAAGGCTGGAAATGACTGGGTCTAATTTTCGCCAGCCCACGAAACAAAAATCAAGCTTCGGTAAAATCTGAAAACCCTGTCCAGCTATCATCTGCTAAGTAGTAGTAACACAACTTGCAAGCAAATAAATCTCCTCCATTCTTTCTTGAAAGGAGTTGCCCTTGGTCTTGGTTTTTTTTTTCTGCAGAATATGTGAGTTTGCTTATGGCTTAACTGCTCCAAGAAAATAATTCCATAATTCCGTTTGGACTAAGAATGATCCGAATAATAAGATTCCTTAATTAGTAAATCGCGTAGTAAGCTGACGAAAGTTTCGTTGATGACAGTTGAATGCGAGTATCTCTTCTATGATTACCTTACACGCACACCAAGGAAACCGCGACGTTGTCTTGCAACAACAAAACTTTCTTTGAGAGTAGACCACTGCGTTTGTTTCGAATTGCTGGTTTCAGCTTATTCGCCAACAAATCACTGTACCTCGCACTATTTATGGTAGTTTCTTGTCCAAGTAGTCGTCCAGTATAGGGCCTTTTTCGTCCCAAAACACGGTTAGCATCACCTTCCCAGCCGATGGCGAGGTCTTGAACTTTTTCGTGCTAGGGGATCCTGGGTGTTTCCATTCCATACTCTGGCGTTTCGATTCGGGCTCGTAGTGATGAACCCACGTTTCATCAATGGTAACTATTCTGTTTAAAAATGCGTCGCCTTCCGCGTTGAAGCGATCCAGTAAGCGTTGGGAGATGTTCAAACGTTTGGTTTTGTTTTCTGCGGTAAGCATTCGTGGTACCCATCGCGCACACGCTTTACGAAATTTGAGTTCATCGTGGATAATTTGATAGGCAGAACCGTCACTGATGATTAAAGAAGATGCAATCTCACCTATGGTAACTCGCCTATTTGCTGTAACCAACTCTCGAGCTTGCTGAATGTTGTCGTCGGTGGTCGAAGTTGACGGCCGTCCAGCTCCCTCTTTTTGTGTTACGCTCGTGCGGCCACTATGAAACATTTCGATCCGCAGAAAAACGCTTTTACGAGATAAAGCACTGTCTCCGTACTGTGACAAAAATCTCCGGCGAATTTCAGCACTTTTCACACCCTCTGACCACAAAACTCGGATCACTGCTCGTTGTTTCTCTTTGGTGCAAACTAATAGCGGAGGTGACATGCTTATGTTGTTGTAGCTAGCGGACAAATGACGCGATCGTGATTAATTCCGCACATATGGCCACAGAGGCGCCAACTCAACGCATGCGCAAACGGCCGCCACTACGATAACCTTCAAAGCTTGTTATGGCGAAAGTGTAGATAATATTTGACTTACCCTCGTATCATTCCCTCGCCGTAATGGGTTACACGCAGTTAATTGTTCATCAACATGCGAATAATGACTTAGGAATGTACCACTTGACTCTGGTGGGACTCGAATGCACAGCGCATGGCTTCGTCACAATTAGGCGTAGGCCCTTTTACCACTGGGCCAGTGAGCCCTATCTTAAATACTTTGTGATTTTTGGCGGATTCTTAATAAAATAGTTCCATTCCTAGTAATTAAACTCTCGCTGTGAAATGTGGAAAGTATATTATCAATAAATATAAGGAATAAAGGTAAATCAGTTATTGAGCTTCATCAACATGGCGTTTTAGTTGAAGTTATTAGGTTGCAACTATCTGACCTTTATAAGATGAACAAGATTCAATGTGCATACTATCTAGTTAGACAGCTATATGGCATAATCCCTTTAATGCTCTTACCTTGCAAAGCAAGTTCCTCGAGTGCAATACTTTTGACTTGTTATATTTAACAATTATTTTACAAACTATACGAGATCATTGTATATTATCAACTACGCACGTAGCGAGAGTACCACCGCATTCGTAAACAAGTGAGTCTCAATTGTAAACTTTCTTTTCATATGTACCAATTATCAGAATAGTTATTTCGCGTTTCGTTATTTCGAGTTCTCACATATACAACTTCGTATTTCAGGCGTGCATTCATGACACCTCCACTATGGAGATATACAAATTAATCTGGCGAAAAGACATGACTCTTTTTATTGTAAGAGATAATTAGTGGCAGACGAACTTTTCAGGTATTCACGCACCGTTCGCTTCGAATTATATTGCTGAGTCGACATTCCGAGAGACAAGGGGAACATCTTTGTCGTGAAAAATGTTATTCGTTTTGTTGCTAGTCGACGCAAATACAGGCGTACTAGCACAGCTATACACCGTGCCGGCGCAAGAGCTCCTAATGAATAATTATATCTCGTTAGAGTTTAAGCTAGGTTGAACATTTTCCACAGACGTGTAGCACTTTTAATTAATAATTATAGTTTTTGCTCCCTTGCTACGCCATGTTCGCCACGTCGACGTTTTATTCTTTGAAGTATCCGTCTCCGAGCAGCGCTCCTGGAGATCTTCGACGAACACCGGGTGGATGGTATGAAAGGAATTTTCTCTATACCTTACCCAATTTATTCAGTATGAAAAGCACGTTCCACGACTTTTTGTTGCAGGAAGTGCAAAATTTATTGTTGTAAAATTATAAACTTGTGTAAAACATTGCTCGGAAAGGTTGTATTGTTTTTGGTCGGTTTTAATACGAAAATACGGAATGGATTTACACTTTTCCCATAAAATAATATCAAAATATGCAAGTCAGGCGGTCGCACTGTGAAGGAATTTTGTCCATGGTATACGAGGATCTAGAATTGTTGTCGAACATGTGGTTGTCAGATGAGAGTCACTTAGACGGCTACATCGATCGCAGACAACTCGGTTTCTTGGTTTTGAGCGAACCGATGTTATCATGGCAAACCAAGACCTTGTTTCATTGAGAATGAAGAAGGCAACACTTTTACCATTACCCGAGAACAAGATTTGAGAAGGATCTGTAGTGCTAAAAGCCTGCACCTAAATCAACAGTGGTATCAACAAGACGGAGCAACCAACCATAGAGCTAGACGATCTCCGGCCATACTACAGGAGAACCTTCCGGGAAGAATCATTTTACGTGGTACTGACTTCCAATGCCAGTCAGAATTCCACCTGATGCCTACTTTTGAGATATGTTGAAGGAGCGTATGTTTAGCTGTGAAGGTCCGCCTAGAACCGTGCCTGCATTACGAGAGCAAATCGTCACCTCTTGTCGGACTTTGCAGCAACCTTTGTTCCAGGATGTGTTTGACGATCTGCGTAAACGATATGAACTCTGTTTACAACGAGGCGGTGCACATTTAGAACACCTACATAACAAACTAAATAAACATTTCGGTATTGTATATTTTGGCGCATACTGCACATGCAATAAGTACGACTAAATATCGTAAGTACTTTAATCACTGGCAAGTCCTTAACAGGGAATCCCGCAGTGAATAATAAGTTAACCAAAATCTGAATATAACTTTGATCACCAGTTATATAATATCGGTACCGTGTAAAATTATTAGATAACATATTACATACAATAAATTATACCTAATACCTTGTGCTTCAATATTTACATTTCCACGAAGATCTGTTGACGATATATAAGTATAAGCACTGTAGAAGCTGTATCCTACACAAGCATGAGACTCATGAATCGTATATATATATGGTGTGAAACTGATGCGAAGGTTCTGACCTTAGTCACACCCCAACTTATTATCTAACATATACGACATATAGTTAGATAAACAAACGTAATGAACTTCCCCGGTTTCTCACACACGACCGGCTAGGTAAATAGAAGAATATTTATGATAGAGCGAATTCATATCCCCTACTCGGTACTTATCAAATATTGCGTTTTCCTATTAAACCTGCGAACATTATAGCAGCGGCACAATTTATCGATTGAGTAATGTATTGGCGTCTGCCTTTTCGCAGATAATTCACTGAAATAACGCATAACATGCAGTACTTGTCGTACGTTACACGTTCAATGTGTTCAGTCGAAACACGTTGAATGTTATACAGTATCTCCAATCAAATTAATATCAGAAAGCTTATTGTGATTATTTGATAAATAATTACCCCAAAGAAATATGTGAATGTGTATTTACATTTACTGTTTGGATTATGTACTGCATTATAGATCTTATAAAACTTTGAAAACTCTCTCATTACGTGCTTCATTTAGAGTTAATATTCTTCGTAGTTTGTGCCAACTTACATAATCCTAAATGTTTATTTCAAGAAAGCACTTTTTAAAATTATTTTATTATACACCTTCAGTTTATAGCTTAATCGTAAGGTGTAGGGAAATGTGGAAGGGATAATAACTCACTAAAGTCGTTATAGCTATTGGCTGGTATTAGTAAGATAAATAATTTAAGAATTGTAAGGAATGAAATATCAGTAATAAGGTTCGACAATTATCTCTGGTATCTAGTCACAGCAATACTCTATTGCGTATGAAAAATATCTACATATACAGCGTGTCCCACTAAGGGTGAGGACCGGCGATATCTTGGAAACTACCATAGCCATAGTGATGGGGAAAAAATTTTCATGACTAAAGTGGCAAACTTTTTGAAAATATTTTTAAATTCCAAATCTGACCGCTAGGGAGAACAGTAAATTTGAAATTAGCAGGTAAAAGTTCCAGGATTAACTATGATTTTAAACGCTTTATTAAAGAGCTTAGTTAATTACGTAACACTTTGGTTAAAGACGTTTTGTCATATTGTGAATAATAAGTGTAGTAGGCATTGCCCAATCAAGTAAACCTAAACCTGCTATAACTTCTGCAGTTTTTACCCGAATTAAAGAAGTGTGGACTTTTTCGAAAGGGCATTCAGTGTTGTTTTAGACGTCGTAATTTGTGCCACCCGTTAATGTTCAAGAAACGCACCAGATGGATTTATTTGTAACTGTACAAGTTTTTCTCAATTATCTTTAAAAATTCAAATGCAACAATATGCTTTCCTTGTAGTGTGCTTGAAGAGTTTTGACAGACTATAGTAGTTATGAAAACTGCGTAGTGATATGTTTTTCCTTTTTCCAGATATTAACGAAAACAGCCCGTTATCAGTAATAATTCCCCTATTAGTTACAAATACCTACTTAATAATATCGAAACTTATCTTAGTTGGCATCAAACAAAGGAATTATAACAATAACAAAATGTAGCAGTTACAAAATAAACAAATAAATGACAACAATGCAAGACGGTACCAATAGTACCTAATACGGTGTTATTTGAAATGAAAATAAACAATAACTTAAATTCATTTTAAATGTTTAAACTGTTTGCCGTCATTATTTATAAGCGGCTACCTTGATTTCTACTCTTGGTAGGCTGGCGATATCATTATGAATCGCTTGAATCAGCTTTCATTGTAGGACGTGTTAGGCAAACCAGATCTTATATCCTTCCCCATAAATAAAAGTCAAACACCGCCAGATCTGGGGATCTAGCTCACCATTGAAAAATAGATCCTCTTCTAGTCCAGTACTATGGAAACAGTTACGGACGATTCGTAAACAATGAGCTGGACAGCCGTCATGCTGAAACCACCGTGTTTTTCGAGTTTCTAACGAAACATTTTCTAAAAGTATTGGTCATTCGCTACGTAAAATATTTAAGTATGTTCCGCTGCTTAAATTGTATTCAAAAATAAATGGTGCAATAACTTTATTACCTAATATGGCACAACACGTAGTGCAGGAAGGCAGCATCTTTATGACAGATATCTTTTAACTAATTACAATTATTGAGTCTCTGGTCAAAATCTGTATGGGTGTGACGTATTGTCTATTAGGGTACGATGAATTGATGACTTACTTATACCTTTAACGGAAGATATTTCTCTAGTGCCTGTGTGAGGATAAACTTCAACATATGCAAGGACATTTATCACATTAGCTTCAGTTCTAGCTACATGTGCTCTAGTATGATTTCCACGAGGTTGAACATACCCGGTTTCACATAATCGCGTCGTCAAATGTTAGAATACCTCTCGGCTGAAATGTTTTCTCTCTGGATACTTAATAGCATATTCACGTTTAACAATACACGCATTTTCAAAACATTGAACATACACTGCAAGCATATCACACGCCTCTGCATTAGAAAACGAAATTTTTTATCATTCAACGGCTAAGCAGTAATCTTTAAGGGCCAGTGCGCAGTAAAATTCTATGTACTTGTCACAATTGTCAAATAAATAATTGTTTCCATAGCATGCTAAATTCTGCTGTTGTATTCAAATCATACTAGATTTTGTTACTTTTATTTGAAAAGTGATCAAAAACAAATAGTCAGATTAAACTAATACCGATGGAATTTTGTGTGTAAAAGAGTAAAAGTTATCATCCCTTTATTTCATGGCCAATTAAGGTAGGTTTCGATATTATTAAGTAGGTATTTGTTACTGATAGGGAAATTATTACTGATAATGGTCTGTTTTCGTTATTATTTGGAAAAAGGAAAAATATATCGCTATGTGGTTTTCGCCACTACTTTAGTCTTTCAAAACTGTTCAAACACAACATAAGAAAAACATATTGTTACATTTGAATTTTTAAAGATAATTGAGAAAAACTCGTACAGTTAGGAATAACGCCATCGATTAAAAGTGCGCGAGATACCAGACATAGTGGGTATCTCAAATGACAGTGGGCACAAAATTTTGACTGAAAAATCAGTAGTGAAAAAATACTCGGCGCGTTGGGTGCCGCGGTTGCTCACACCGGAGCAAAAACAATCGTTTGAGTGTTTCTCGTGACCTTTTGGCACGTTTTCGCCACAATCCGAAGGACTTTTTACGCCCTTTCATAACTGTTGATAAAACCTGGGTCCATCAATATACTCCCGAAACCAAAGAACAGTCTAAACAATGGACACACAAAGGTTCTCCGCCACCAAAGAAGGCAAAAACGGTTTTGTCAGCAGGAAAGGTTACGGCAACTGTTTTTTGGGATTCTCATGGAATTATCTTGGTCGATTACTTAGAAAAGGGGAAAATAATAAATGGCGAGTATTATGCCACTTTGTTGCAACAACTTAGCGACAAAATCAAAGAGAAACGGCCTCATTTAGTAAAGAAGAAAGTATTTATCCATCAGGATAATGCACCTGCCCGTAAGTCTGCGATTGCAATGATCAAAATTAATGAACTGGGATTTGAATTAGTGCCTCATTCGGCCTACTCCCCAGATTTGGCTCCCAGCGATTATCATCTGTTCCCAAATCTGAAAAAATGGTTCGGCGGTAAGAGATTTTCGTCTAATTCCGAGGTAATCGCTGCTTTAAATTGCTATTTCGAGGACTTGGATTCATTGACCTACAAGGAAAGTATTGCTAATTTGGAATATCGTTGGAATTAGTGTGTTGAGCGAGCAGGAGACTATATTGAAAAATAAAATGTTTTTTGTCGAAAAAAAATTGCGTTTTCTTTGTTAGGCCACGTAGTTTCCGAACGATCCTCGTATATGTACATTTTCCTGCTTCAATTGTTTCTTTCTTCACTTATTTATTATGTAAACTGCTCCATATGTTTCCCTTTGTATTGCGTTGAAAGCCTTTTCCATGTCCATGTAGCTTAAGTATATCTCTTTATTCTTCTTTATTGCTTTCTCAATTATTTGTTGCATTGTGAACGTGTGATCCTGTGTATTATATCCTTTTCTGAAGTCGCTCTGTATATCTTCTGGGTAGTGTTCTATTTTCGAACTTATTCTTTTCTTTATTATTATTTCGTATATTTTAATCCCACGCATAGTAGTGATATATTCCTATAGTTTTGACATTCTCTTTCATTTCCGTGTTTATTTATGGATACTATTACTGCGTTCGTCCACTCCTCCGGTATTTTCTTTTCTTTCCATATCTGGCTAAGGATTTGTAATAAATTTTCTTTAGCTTTTCTTCCTATGTATTTCATCATCTCTGGGTTTACTTCGTCGCATCCTGGGGCTTTCCCCATCTTTATTTTTCTTATCGTTTCGTCTAGTTCTTCTTCCTTTATGACCTCTGGGTTTCCGTCTACGTTTCTTGTTTCTTCTTCTCCGTCTATTGTTGTATTTCCTGTCTCTCTGTTTAGTAGTATGGTGAAATGCTCTTTCCATCTTTCCATTATTTCCCTTTCGTCTGTTTCGTATGTTTTAGTGTCTTTGTTGCTTTTCGGATTTTTCAGTGTTCTGTAGAATAATTTTGTATTTTCTTTGCTATTTTCCTCCATTTTCTGCCAAATTTGTCCCAGATTTTCTCTTTCTCCTTTTTGATTATTTCCTTAACTTTTGTTCTCTGATTTTTATAGATGTCATATTTTTATTGAGTTTTGTCTTTTAATTATGTTTTCCATGGTTCCTTCTTTTCTTTTATTTCTTTCTTTACCTCGACATTCAATCATGCAGTTTTCTATTTTTGTGATTCCGCAGACTTTCTTTGCTGTCTTAATCATTGGGTTTTTAAAAGATTCCCATTCTTCTTCTAGGTCTCCTATTGCTTGCATTCTATTATTACCTATGTATAAACTGTTAATTTATTATTAAACATCCTTTGTTTTTATAACTAAGTCATATTGGACACTTATAAACATAAAGTTAGCTTTTATGACCAAAATAACACCTTAAAGTTCACATCACATCACATATCTTTAGAATTCGCCTATATGTAGCTATTTAGATAATTATAAGTAACATAGTTAATTTAACAGGAAATTGAAATATCTGTTAAATTATTAGAGATGGCTACAGCAGATGGCTAATAAAAGTTTTATATAGATATGGGGCTAACTATCCATTTAAAATAAACTAGTTATCAGTTATCCAATTTTAGCAATTTATTTACGACATCATGTGTAACGGCAGTCCGTCTGTATACGGTAGTGAGATATCACATACCCCAATCTAATTACCTAATCCACAATTAAAAAAGAAATGCAAATACCTCAAAGACTATTATTAGCCTAAAATATAACGTACGCCTAATAAAAATATTCAGAATGTAGTATAGAATATAAACATGATATAGTGTGATTCATAACCGGTGAAGCTACAAATATTTTTAGGTTATGGACTGATAATAACTATATATATATAGGAACATATCAAAACATGCTTAGAAACAATAACCAATATAATGCTAATATATCTTGGCACTAGATAGCACAAGTGACATAAGATGAGAGACAAATAGCGATGTGAGTCAGGGGAGAACTCGGAGCAACGCTGATGACGCCAGGTAGGCAGAAACATCTCCGTTGGATAGTGCTTTCTCTCCTCATGTTGCTTTTGCCGAGAGTGATTCCATCAATACCATGAGCTATATTAGCATTATTTTGGTTACATAAATACACATCAAATTTTAGTTTTACTTTTATTTGGAAAATAAATAGACGTTGCCAAATCGCACCCTGCGGACTCATTCTGCATGTTGAATAAAATAGCAATATCAGAGTTCTTAATATTTTTACCAAAAAAATAAATGCTAATATAGCTCATGGTATTGGTGGAATCATTCCCGGCAAAAACAATGTAGCAGAGAAAATAGCGCTAACACATGGACATGTTTCTGCCTACTCGGCGTCATCAGCATGGGCACAACGCCTCCTTGCGTTTGGCAGCCCAAGAGCTGCCCGATAGGTGGTGGACATCTACACTCCGGTTTGTCTTGCTACCCTCTGGGACGGCGTGACTGTGTTTGTTGGCGATAGGTGTCGCCGAGAGACATATTTAGTGCTGCTTTGGAGATTAGCAATATAAACTAAGAGGCAATCTCAATGATAGCGGCAGTAGATAGTGCTCAGGACCATGCTGATGACGCCGAGTAGGCAGAAACATGTCCATGTGTTAGCGCTATTTTCTCTGCTACATTGTTTTTGCCGGGAATGATTCCATTATTGTATTAGGCATTCTTTCCACGTGTATTTCTTAATACTTATATATGTATATGTCCAACGTAAATCATTTGCATATTTATAGGACTTAGCAATGATGTATAACAAATTTCTCCCTTTCACACTTTTCGCGGAAATTATTAATCTATAATCATCTTCGCCACAGGTGAAAAATACCTATTTAATTTTAATCTTCATTGTTATGTATTCATCTGCTTTCTTATCTATAAATTTCCTTCCCTCAGCTAATTTTTTGCTAATCTTAATTGCGCACTATTACTACACGTCAAATATTATCAGTCCACCCTTTCGACTGATTTGCTCCCTATTCCCTTTTTTAGACCTTTGCTTAGATACCTTGTTATACTGAACAACACCGCTGCTAGCTTAAATATTTATTCGTGTTAAATGACTCCGGTGCCATATTCTCTGTTCAGACGTTGCTCCTGTTATTTTCAATGATCTATAGACCATAGATCCCCAGAAGGCTTTTGTTATTTAATATTAGAGATAGGAAGTTTTTTCCTATTGGTTGCAATTTTTTTCAACGTAATTACCACCAGAACCTAATTTACAAACACAGGCAGGGAAGCACTGAAAACGTTCAACAAATCGGTAGATAACACATTGCAAACTAATCTTGTACCTTGTATACGTGCAGAAAGACAAAAAATAATTTGCAACTGATACCATTTCTTTGGTAATTAGTAATTAGATAAGTTATAGTGGAATAATTATTACCGCAATTATCAGGCAGCGTCACATTATACATTAAGTTTGTTATCTCGGTACACACAGCGGCGAACGTCGTACAGCACGCAGCGCCGAACAGGCAGCCCTACACGCATTTGCATATTATGCAATTACTGCATCACATATATATGTTTGGTTCCCATAAGTTCAACACGGTAATTCAACGTGAATGTACGATGATACAAAAAAGTTTTGCAATGAGAAATGTATCTTTACGTAGAAACTTTTGAGCAAGCCATCGAATAAGCAGTACCGTGTCACAAGGTTACGTAGTTTTTGAATAACTTTTTTAGCTGATCCCCGTCACATTTCGAGATTGTAAGAGAAAATACAACCTGTTTCATCAAAATTTAAAGATGTGTAGTTTATGGTAAAAGAAATAAAATCGCATTCCAGTACTGTTATGGTTTTAATATACTCGATAGCGTTATGATTATGAGAGTGTTTAGTTATTCAAACTCATTAACGTTTACATTTTTGTTGCATACAGTTGCAAGCTTGCGAGGTGAAGCAATTTTAGTGGCTCTTCCCCTGAAATTTCCGCAGTTTCGTTGTGTACCCCCTACACATTAATTACTAGAGCGGGTCAAGAGAGTCATTTTAGAAAAGAGTTTGCCGGGCCCATGACGGCACATATGTATGTATACAGATGAGTCGGCACGGCCTTAAATTTATTGATTTATTGCAACAGTCTCTCGTCAAGCCTTCGCAGCGTTAGTCGTACTTATTATAGATGAATATAATTTGTATATGTAACTATGTCTAACGTACTCAAGGAAAATAATCGGCCGTTAGCTAGTAAAGCGACTAAATTTATCAGTGAATTTTCGGATTTAAACTACAATGGTACCAAAATATTGGGTAGAGTTTGTAAAATACCGGTAATGAGCTGGAACAAACGCGACTGTAAAAGACATATTAATAGTGTGCAGCACAAAAATAAGAAAAATGGCGTGCCACCTCAAACCAAATTTCAGTTGGATTTACTTTTAATGTTTATTGTATGTGGTCTACAGCTTTGCGTACTCGATAAAGAAGCATTTCGACAGTTTTGGCGTACATACAATCCTGAGTGGAATTTACCATCATACGTAAGGATATCGAAAATAGGATCAAAGCAGAATTAAAAGGTAAACAGCTGTGGCTATGTCTTGGTGAGACGACAGATTGCAAAAAAAAATTCTATTTTGAATGTTATAATACGAAAACTAGATCTTGTTAAACCGAAATTTGCAATTTTATTAGCTAGCAAAAGACTAAAAGAGTGTACTGGGGAAGCAATTACAGCCGTAGTGCTCGATACGTTACAACAATTTCAAGTGTCAACTAGTCAACTGTTGATGTTCATGAGCGATGGTACAGACAATGTGTAGTATAGTGTAGGCCGCTCTTTTGAAGAAAAGTGTGTGCGACTTTTACATGTTACGTGTAAAGACCATACTTTACATCTTGTGGCACAAACTATTCGAAAATGTTACACGGAGGTGGATGCATCAATAGCATTCTCAAAAATCCTAAACGGATTGGAGCATTCCATAGGTTTTGTCCTGGTATTCGCGAACCACCACAGCCTATTCTTACACGTTGAGGAACGTGGTTGCAAGCCGCTTTTCACAGATTTTACTTCATGGAAATGTTGAGAATAATACACAACATTTCCAAGAAGTCAAATCTGTGATTTTTCAATTCGACCCTGCCGAAGCTATAGCTATTAAGGAGAGCCAGAAAGGATTTCTAGATCCTTCTGTCGAAACAGATTTAAAAGTATTAGCAACAATTATAAAAGGTCAGCAGACGCAATAGAAAAATTGCAAAATACTGGATTGTCGTTGGTAGAGTCAGTGCAAATCATGGACGAAGTTAATACATCGCTACACGGTATAAATGACGAAATAAGTGGTCGCGTTTTAGCTAAGTTCGAGTGTTTTAAAAAAGAATTCCGATTATACGAGATTAAGACAAATGTGTGGTGGGGCATATGCAGCTTCCTTAACTAACTCTAAAGATTATTTTAATTATGCCTGTCTTACTTCGGTAAATGTGGAACGGCCTTTCTCGAAATATAAGTACACTTTTTCATGGCGGCGAACATCCTCCTCCGAGGCAAATGTGGAAACATACCTGATGGTGCAACTTTTTCAACAAGCCTATCCGCTTTATCAAGAAGCTCCGTTCATTTTTTATATTATTATTTATTGTTACGTTATTAAGTACAACAGATTTTTGAATAACTACTTGGTTACTTTTTACAGTTACTACCTTATTACATCACATTTACAACACATACCGTTTTCAAACAAAAAGAAAATAATGACAATAAAAACACCTCAGCGTGTGCATGTATTCGCTCTATTTACCAAACATTATTATTGCGTCGGCTGCAATTTTTTACTCTGCTGTATTGATTTCAAAATATCACATGTCTGCTGTGAGTCACATATACGCTATTTATAATAAGCGGCCCATGCGTCTGACTCCGATTCTGTTGCGGGGACCGATTTGGCCTGCTCTTATTAACAAATCCTTATTATTTAAAAGTCAAATATATGAATTTGATGATTATGCAACTATTCCTACTCATATGCATTATTTCGGATTCGAAATTACACGGAAACCAAGAAATATTACCGTGTATTTAAATTAACCTTTGCCAATGTGATTACACTAGCATTTCGGAATACCAGCTAGGAATGTTTTGATAGTTTTCCTGCTTAATTTAGAACTTTAATGACTTTAGGAGAAAAACAAGCGAGAAGAGAATATTGAAAATGTTTGACTGTAGGATATCGTTCAATATTTCCTTTATGTGATTTAATATCGAAAAATCAACTAAATTGGAATTAGAAAATTAGGAATATCAATAACGTCCAAGAATTTTGAAAACGTATCAGTTTGGAGCAAGTTAGTCAATATCCCTAGGAGAGGAGACCATTTTTGAAGCAATATTATTAGTCGTTTTGAAATACTACTAAATAAAGATTTTTTTCTATTGGTAGGGATTATTTTAGACGAATGTCGACAATTTTAAATTTCTAAGAGTAATTTCTTGTTTTGCTTTGGCATAAATAAATTTTGTACTCTTGTTGGAGCTTACATTTTGATTATTTTCCGAATTTATTTGTACTCTTAATTTATTTATTGTTAGATTTTTCCCTTAGAAAAACTTAATTTATCATCACAATAAATTCAGTTTAAAACTACATTGCTGCTTTTGAAGTAATGTCAAAAGTCATTTCTTATGAAAATGTAATTTTTAAATATTATATATTACTCCCATACCTCAGTTGCATTATATAACAAAATAAACATGTGACATTGAACACTCGGGTTAATAAAAGTTTCCTTTTTACTTCATAGAATGTTTTTTTTTAATAAAATACACAGTTCTTTAGTTAAAGTTAATAAATGTAAAAAATACAAACCTTTCTGGCAGTGCACACCATCTCAATATTCAGAGTATAAAAAAGTCTATAAAAACTAGAGTATAAACACAAACCAATATAAAAATTATTTTCTTTTATTGCAACTCTTGAGAAATAATAATAATAACAATAATTATATTTTTTTTAAGTGAGATGACGGCTCAGCGGGGTGTATAAGCTTTTTAAAGTTTGTCATAGCCCCAGGAGCCTTTAGTGCGTAAATTGTGTGTAAAGTGTTCCATGGCTTTGTTACTATCACGTGGTTTCAATCTGTCGGGATGAGGAGCAAGGTTTCAGAAAAATGTAATTCTTTTAAATTTCACCAATATTTTGCTTTTATTTAAAGCTTCATCAGGGTGAGTTAAAGTAGGTAGACCGAACCTGTGAACTAAAGAATTAACGATGTCCATCTGAGGAACTATGACGGATTAATGAGGAAATCCGTACATGTATCGGTTTCCAAGAGCTACATTTTTCTGAAACATTGGTCGTCATCCCAACAGTTTGAAGCCACGTGTTAGTTGCTAACAAGCGCCATACCCCTTGGTGTTTGTTACTATCACCCCCTCACCGTAAAGAGTGAAGGGCAGTTAATTATTCCTCAACAGCGAATGGTGACCCAGGAGTGTACCAGACCGTTACCACCGAGAGGATAAGGCCTCAGCGCTCTCCGATGACGTCATGCTCTGTAAGTGATATATCGCCATACTCGATATAAGCCTAAGCGGTAAAGGAATCGTTTTTTTGCATTCCTTTTTTAAG
This sequence comes from Dynastes maya, assembly GCA_029619315.2. Lineage (NCBI taxonomy): Eukaryota > Metazoa > Arthropoda > Insecta > Coleoptera > Scarabaeidae > Dynastes > Dynastes maya. Next base: position 38,378,614 of record JAROYE020000004.1, read on the forward strand.
TTTTGAAGGGCTTCCGGTTTAAAGAGGATGCCAGTCGTCAACTGAACCTTTCTCCGCATCTCGTTCGATCTTATTTTAAAAACGAAGTTTCAAAGCAGAAACCAAACACGTAACTAAGCACCGTTTTCGTGAAAGATGTATTTGTGGTTGATGTTTAATCGACTAATTATTATTATTTGTAATTGTACATGTATTTGGACGAAACTGAGGTTGAAATGATACAGTAATTGCAATTTTATTGGAAATTTTGTTCAATTTCACGAGAAAATTTACAGACATGCTATTTAACCTGGGTCTTTAATTTCCTATTATGTGGTGTTTTACCTACTCTATCATTACTTTTCCCACAATAAGTTTTACATAGGGTATTTGTTGCAATACGTTCACTGCTGTGAACATGACATTTACATATATCACTTATATCAGTATCCAAATGGCTATGTGATATAATTTGAAATATATTGTATTAAAACAAAACATTTATGATACACATTTGACAACATCCCTTCGTCTTCAAAAATAATTTTGTTAAATATAACGTAAGAATATAAAACTATTGGACAATAAAATCTTCACGTTTTTTGTCAAATACAACAGACACTTAGGGAATTGAGTTGGAATAGCATCTTTTTTAAGTCTAGGTTTTTTTTAATCTTACAGTTATAGTTTCAAAGCTCCTTGAATCTGTAGCTGTTGAAAAATAAATGTCTTTTTCTATAAAGTGCAGACCACAGACCAGAGAAACCAAATGTGTGACCTTTCGGTCCATTCTTATAATTGCCGCGGCACTCACGTACGCAACAGGTATACGGCACCTTCAGACAGTCAACGCCACAGTACACAATCACGCTTTTACGTTGCAGAAAAGGTTTTATCGCTTATACAACATTAGGAGAACGTTAAAGGTATCATCAATAAAGTACGGAAATATCACTACACAGTATTTTTTTCAAATAAAACCAATATAATTTGGATAAACCAATTCAAAACGCAAGGAACGATCTGAACGTGTGAAGGTCCAATCTAAATATGCCTGATCGATTACCTACTGCAAAATACGCCACAGCCTGCTGACGTCAAAGTCGGTTGGCTTTACGTTTTCGGTGGTAACGACCGGACCTACTAAGAAAATTTAGTTCTAGCGGGACTCGAACACACAACGCTTAACTCTGCCCAGTCAGGCGCAAGCACTGTTACCGCCGGACCACCGAGTCGTTATGTATAATAATAACGATTGCTTTATTATCAAGTGGCACATACTTATTGAAATGAATTTATAAAAGACAATTCCAAGTAAGGTTGAAACAGTTCACTAAAACCCTTACCACAATACTTAACTCGTACTGGACACACGTTTCGATAGCCAACTTCATCAGCAGTAAAACTGAATTCAGTTTTACTGCTGTGCGTCCAGTATGAGTTAAGTATCGTGGTAAGGGTTTTAGTGAACTGTTTCAGTGTTCCAGTGCCACAGATTAGAGTACCAGACCAAGTAAGGTTGCCTATTTTGTTTTGTATTTTTGTTACCAACTTGATGTACTTCACCCAGGTTGTGTCAAATGTTCTAGATGTTCGTGGTAAAGTGGATACAGTCTATACTGATATTTCAAATGCATTTGATAGAATGAATCATACTATTTTAATTAAGAAGTTGGACTTCTTTGATTTCAGCAGTCATCTTGCAGCCTTTCTTTCATCTTATCTTCACCAACGAATGCAATACATCTTCTACAATGGTTTTTCATCTGTTCGATACACTGCAACATCCGGAGTACCACAAGGGTCTAATCTAGGTCCCTTGCCCCTTATTTTATTTATCAATGACCAGCTTGTCTGTATTGACTGTAAGAAGTGTATTTTCGCTGACGATTTAAAAATATTTTGTGAAATTAGTAGTGTAGACAATTGCTGTTACTTACAAAATCAGATTAATAAAATTTCTCGATGGTGCATTGATAATAGACTTGAGATGAATGCTTCCAAGTATAATGTGATATCATACTCTAGGAAAACAAACATTCTTCACTATGCTTACACTTTTGATAACGCTCTACTCAATCGTTGCTTCTCGATAAAGGATCTATCGAAATCATGTTCTTTCGTCAACTATAAAAACACTAGGTTTTGTTATACGAAATTCCGGCTTATTTCAAGTTGACGCCGCCAAACTTTTATTCAATACCTACATCAGAAGCAAACTTGAATTTGCTAGTGTAGTGTGATATCCGCACTACATATCTCACATAGCGCTGCTTGAGAAGGTCTAGCGTAAATTTCTCAAATATTTGTATTTTAAAACTGAAGGGACGTATACGCTTCGAGGCACGGATCATAGTTTTCTCCTGCAAAAGTTGGAAACAGAATCATTACAAAAGCGTCGTCAACTTAATAGTATAAAATTTTTATACAATATCATGAATAACAACATTGATTCTGCTTGCTTGCTATCGCAGTTGAATGTACTGGCACCTAGACTTTCTGCCCGTTCAACCCCAACATTTTATATCCCACAGTTACAACCAATACGACGTATCACTCTCCACTATTAACCATGACCCGAAATTTTAATGCGGTTTCTCAGTTCTGTGACATAAATTATAATTCACTGAATGAAATTATCGATACTGCTTGACACACTTGCAGTAGATCTTAGCTAAGGTCTAGTTAATGTTTAGTTTATGCTTAATTATTGTTATTGTCAATGTTGTAGAGTGTTTTGGAGGTTGTTTGCAGCAATGTTTTCTTTTTCTTTTGTATTTATATATTAAGGTATCTGCAATTGAATTTAGTTTTTGTCCTTTATTTGGATCGTGTAATCTGTTGGACAATAAAGTTGTATTATAATTATTATTATTTTAAAGATGTTTTTCCGCCAAAGATTCGGGAGTATGACCAATATACTTTCGGCTGTTTAAAAGAGTAAATTACAAATAATAACGTTTATAAAAAAAAACAAAAAAAAAAAATTATGGAAAAACCTATCCTGAAAGTTTGACGTTTACTCTCTGTGCTAGGGTGTCATATAAAAAAATGCGCCTTCTTCCAAATAACCGAACATGAATTAACGTTGTACTTAAAATTAATTTAGTAAACTACAACACTTGAAATATTTATGAAATTGAACCACTTAGCGAACTACGTCTTCTCTCAAAGGCGCTCGCTTGCCTTCGCGTCAGTTCGTCCATTTGTTAGCGATAGCTTTTGTTAAATATTAATCACGGCCAGTTACGACACATATTTCATATCGACAATATTTTATGTTCTTACAACTTAATTTAATATGCTATTGGCGTTCGCGATTTAGCATCTAACGAACTAACATTGGCGAGTATTGGCAACCGTAAAATATGGACATTTGCTACCGGACTTGATGACCTATTACAAAGTGACATTTAATTTACTAGATTACTATGAAGACAAAATAGAATTTATCTTCTATATGTTTGTAGGCAGAAGTTACATTCAAAACGAACATTAAGAACCTGAAGAAAGTAACGCGAAGAGAAGTCGTTTCCGATTATCTTTGGCTAGTGATAGAAACGATAAGCTCCACCTGTCGCATGGAATGAAGCAATAGAACGTCGAGTTAAATTTCGAAGTGTAAGCAAGCTATTTACAAGTTTTGAGGTTTTAAAGCTGCCAAATTAGGTTAGGTTTTTTAATTATGAAGATGAAAAAACATATTCTTTGAAGTGTCGGTAGTATGGATGTAACTTACGATGAACAGATTGATTAAAAACGTCATTTCGCCGCTTGAACTGGACGCCTACGAGACTATTTAGACACATAAGGATGCAAACCTAATCAATAAAGAGAAGGGACCTTTACACTTTTCCTGTCTTTTCGATTTATTACGGTAAAAAGGTCATTTGATTTATGGTTGTGTAACAAGAGACGTCGATCCTCTCGTACATTCCGTATGGGTCCAGTCTTTAGTTTTAAGGGTAGAGGCGGAAAGAGCACAAATTTGACGAACAGAAAGGACAACCGTTGTTTCAGTCGAGTTTAAATTTTATTGGGGTGGGATGGCCACATGTCTTGCGTTTCGTGGTGACAAGACTTTTTTCCGCCTTTTCTCATTATTTTAATTTGGTTTCTAGTCTAAGCGGCAAAAGTAGGTACTTGTATATATTTTTCTTGAAAAGTAGAGATAGAGCGGGTTCGTTAGATTTAATATATGTTCTCTCAGATCAATCGGTACGCGACTGACGATGAAGACCCACGTGTCTTCGAAACGGCTGTTCCGAGTTAATTAATAATTTGTATGGTGCGGAGTGTGCCGAGAATATTGTTGTTTGCCATACTACCCTACAGTCCTTGCTATCATGATCTTATAATTTAGCTTTTGTAAATTAAAATTTATAGCTTATTGTAGATCGTAAATCTGTTACTAATCCATTGGAAGTTCACAAATACCTTTGTTAAAAGAGTTTAGCTCGAATTTTTTAGGCGAAGATTGCGAAACTTTTTTGTAGCATAGTACCTTCCTCATAAACCCATAGATAGTATGAACGAGCCTCTGGTAGGTAGGAATACGATGGCGAGCGTATTGTAAAAGAAAGAAGAACGAACGCGAAAGATTCACTTCACAGCAGATTAATTGACGTTTATTTGTTGTTCCACCTCTGTTAGTGTGAATTTGTGTTGATGGTACGCGCTCTACAACAGAGTGTGGCCATGAGAATAATTATCTACATAAGATTGCGCTGCGCTTCGGAGCGCTAATTAAGCATGAGAAAGTGGAATTAGATCGGAATCGCATGTAAATTACCACAGATATCATGAATACATCGTGCATTATTTAACTATTTCCATGCATATATGTAGTCTGCGGGCCGCTAGACAAGACACACACATAAGATCCACCGTCAGGAGTAGTGGAAGTTATTGCGAATGTAACACGAGCAATAACAAGAGCACCTAGAACGATGTGGGAATAGCATTCCTAGATGCCGCTGGTATAGTAAGCATTTAGAAACTGGACTATAACGAAATAGGAAAACGCAGGACTGTCTTTAAATATACGCAGCGATATATGTATAGCGGACGTCTGCTTTGAAGCAAGGGAAGTAGAGAAAAATATTTCATCTTAAGTAGCACAATGAGACAAGAAAACTTGCTTTCACATACGGTGTAAAATTAAGGTTTTTTTTTGATTTTATATTATTTGGTATGCCGTGTATTCGTACCTATGTATATGGTACTACTGCCTACGCTCCAACAAATTGGAGAAATTTTACCCCAATTATAGGAATAAAACTCACCCAAATTCGCGGTGATTGTGTGAGAATGTGTCATGATTAGAGTTGAGAGAGTATCTATACGGTTACATACAAGCCTCAGTGTAGCTTCGACCTTCCATTAGCGCGGTACGTGTTGTTTAGAAATGTTGCGTATGTACGTCGCGCAAACGACCCAAGGCGGACCAAGTTAGAGAATTTTTTGCCGAAATGCCTGACTTAACGTATGATGGCGCTAAAATTGAATGTGTAGTATGTAATGTCCCGTTGATGAGTTAGTCCAAAAGAGACTGTCTACGGCACGTAAACAGTGAACGGAATGCCTCAAAAAAAAAGCTTGCACTCGAGACTATGACAAATTTATATTTAATTTATGTGTTACTTTTATTGTATGTAATATACCGTTTAATTTACTAGACAAGGAAGCGTTTGTCTTGTTTTGGAATAACTATTCGGAGTACAAATTACCAAGTCGGACATCGTTACGAAGGATAGTGCCATATGCTCGTAAATATGTTGAAAAAAGAATTAAATCGGAGTTGAAAGAAAAAAAATGTGGTTATGTGTGGACGAAACGACAGATCGTAAAAAACATTCAGTCGTTAATATGATGGCACGTAAAATGGAATCGCATCAATCGCCACCTTCAATTCTATTAGCTTCCAGACGAATACAACAATGTACTGCCGAAGTAATTGTAAAGTTAGTGTTAAATACATAGGGAAAGTATGAACTTTCAACAAACCAACTGTTGATGTTTATGAGTGATGGTGCCGCAAACATGGTTTCTGTAGGCCGGTTTCTTAAAAAGCATTCTGTTAACTTGTTACACATTACGTGTAAAATTCATGCTCTCAATCTTGTGGCAGATGGTATCAGAAAATGTTATCCTGAGGTAGACGCTTTAATAGCGCATACAAAAGCAGTGTTTGTCAAATTCCCGAAACGTATTCGCACAGACTGTGCCCCCGTATACCTGAGCCACCAGGACCTATTCTTACACGTTGGGGAACTTGGTTAAACGCTGCGTTTTATTATCATAAATATTATGAGAATATTAAGAACGTGGTTTTACAATTCGATCCAAAGGAAGCTGCCGCTATCAAGAAAAGCCAGTCGAAATTTCAAGATAGTCGGGTTAAAACGGATTTAAAAATTATTCACAACAATTACTTCGGAATAGCGGAAGCAATAGAAAAGTTACAAGATCCTTCGGTGTCGTTAGCGGAATCTGTGCAAATAGTGCAACATGTTCACGCACAGCCATGCGCGATAGAAGACGCACAAAATGTTTGTGTTCTAGAAAAATATGAAAGTGTTTTAGAGAAAGATTCTGATTTTGGCACATTAAGACACATTTGTGAAGGTGCGTCAACAGAACCGTTCGGTTGGTTCAAAGAATATTTTAATTACGCAAATATAACGTCACTAGATATAGAACGTTCGTTCTCTGCATATAAACACATTTTTTCCTTGCGCCACACTCGGTCTGTCGAAACAACTGTTGAAACATATCTAATGTTGCAGATATTTAACAGACATTGTTCACTTTGCGATTCCACGGAGGACTCTTAAAATGGTAAGTGTTTGAGCACGCGTTATTTTATTTTTATTTAACAACTACGCGAAAGTATTTGCGACAGCAAACATCTACACACAATAGCTCTAATGGAACCCGAGGCCTAATCGAAACAACGCCGCTGCCCGTTGGCGCGTGTGGCCAACTCTAGTCATGATGGTATTTTTAGTGATTATAAAGGAAAGAGCAAAAGGTAAGTAAAGTTGTGACATATCAACAACCAACCACGAGACCAATGAGCAAGTGAATAATCAGTAAGTATAAGTAATAAGTTATAAATTATTATACTTATTTGCATAATAAGGTAACCTAACCGATGCCATTTAAATTTAGTTTCTCACTTACATCCTACGTTCACAACTTATGGTGTACAGGTAGTTATGTATTTGTACTGCGGATCTACTAGGTTAATTTCCTCAGTGTATTTAGTTTGAGAAGCCTTACAAAGAAATATGTATGTACTACTATGAGTACAAATTTTCTCACAGAGGTAAAGTTCACCCACGGAGGTAAAATTCACTCGCAGGGATAAAATTACCCTTATTGTAGCTGGTAGAAAAGTTGCCTTCTATTTTCAACGTAACCCATTTCTTTTTAGGGTGTAACTATTGCACTAGATGGATAAAATATTACATTTTTGGAAACTTATGTTGCAATATATAATCGTTATTTTATGATAACGCCAAAAAATATTGCTATTATCACGCTATTTTCGTCAACTAGTTACGAGTTAGATTATTTTCCTCCTTTCAACAAGTTTTAAATAGATTTGAGATATCGTTTAGTTTAATTTTGGTTCAGGAGGTAAAACACAATTTTAATATAGCTTGCGTTCAAAGTTCGCATAACAAACGTAACCATATTACTGGATATAGAGAATACAATGTGATACAAAAGAGTATAAAGAGGTGAAACGATTTGTTCCCATTGTTTTTCATTGTTGGAAGATATTTAATGTATACCATACAGTTAGTATCCAAACATTTTTAACAGCTTTATTCTCATCTTGTTAAATTCTCGTCCAGTACTTTTCCCCCAAAAATTTAATTTATACATGTTACCTTTCCTCGGACTTACAGAGTAATTGGGTGTTTTTAACCTATTTTACAACCAAAATATCAATATTTTTGTGAAACGATTAAGCAACTTATCTGTAGCAATTAGAAGAGGAAACACTCCGTTAGTGTTGGTACTTTTGGTCGTTTGTTTCGCTATTAATCTAATTCAGACTAAGATAATTATTTTTTATTATAGAAAGGCACTTGTCTGACCGGAAGGAACCTTTTACCGAACTATGTGAACGAATCATTGCAATTCTTGGTTAAATAAAATGATTGACGTCCTCCTCTTCTGAGCTTCCGAACAACTTTATACGAAAACATTTCCAATAAACCTTCAGAAGATACACCGGATGTACATATACTGTAAGAACTGAATCTGAATGTTTTTTGCATATTTTTCTTGCGTATTTTACTCTACATCGGCGTAAGTTATTTACATCATTAACTTAAATCAATAATTTCACTCAATTTCCTGCTTGTGTACTTTTTGACACCTTTGTGCGTTGGTTTTTGAGTTCAGTTCATCATGAAACTTTATTACAGTTGATAAGAACATTGAACAGAGTTTTATAGAGCTCGAAAAAAGTTGGTTGACATTTGTGCATAAATTATTTTGCTTTGCTCACGTTTAATTTTATGAAATGTGTTTGCACCTTTGTAAATTACTAGTGGTAAAGGCAATTAGTAGTTGAGTTGAGTAACTGTAAAGCCGTGTCCACACAGAAGTAACAAGGAGCAACATTTATCCTTAATGACCAGTTTCCAGAAACAAAGTTGCTGTTTGTTGACAAATGTTTCTGGTTGCTCATGTCGCATCTACGAATGTTTCACCTTGTCGTATGTTTCGATCGCCGTGAAAGGTAGACTTCAAAGAAAATTGAGCAACAGGCGTCGCCAAGCTGTGACTTGCGATTCTTGTTGCTTTAGCGTGGGGGATTATCATCAGTAATCAGTTGTTTGTCTTTACAGAATTCTTTGCCGTTATTAATAAATAATACAAATTTTCGTATTGTTGTGAGTGAAGCAGTGAAATAATTAATATGGTCCGGTGGATAAGCAACCAGACAGTACTGTTTCTAGAGATATATACAATCGTGGCCATTTGTATTAGCTACCGAGGGAAAAACCCTAATTATGAATATTACTGCAATTTTAAGAAACAGGTAAGGGATTTAGGTAAGTACCTAATAAGGACACTTTAATGGCACAACCCCGAATTATTATCGTTAAGAAGGTATTATTTATAGTTATAAATTAGGTATGCGAATATGCACTCAATGTATTAGTATCTTTGAAATACTCGAGTAGTGAACGGCAAATGAAAGCTATTGGTTGTCTGAGTTTTACAAAGTACTATCACAGGGAAGAATGCCAAAAACACGCGAATTGACGCAAGTATCTGCTATTGCCCGGCAGTTACACTGTGGTCCGATCTACGATCAAACGATACGAGGAGAGAGGATCTTACGTAAACAGGAAACGCACAACAACCTCCAGAGATGAGCGAGTATTAGAACAGATGGCCCTGCGTAACGGGAAAAGAGGATCGAAAGAACTCGCTAGTGAATTGTTTCGATCGCATAACGTTAACATCTCTGCTCGCGTGGTGAGAAGACGCCCTATGGAATCCGGCCTACGTGGATTTAGAGCTAGACACAAACCCCGTTTGTCCAAGTTACAAAGAAGAAAACGATTGACGTGGGCGAAAAATCATAAAAGTTGAACAGTTGATGATTGGGCGAAAGTAATGTGGTCAGATGAATCAAATGTTGAGGTAAGTAAGAAGTAATGTTTATTTACCGTTATTTTCATGTAGCTGTTCTACGTACATATTTTCTGTAAAAAAAAAAAATTTTTAGGAGGTATGTAATTTTTGTGGTTCCTTTTGTAGCCTTTTGGGAAACCTGGGGCTCAGTATGTGCGACGTAGGCGAGGTGAGGCACTTCGTGACTGACTGTATAATCCCTACAGTCAAATTTGGTGGTGGCAGTGTAATGGAGTGGGGATCCATGTCTGTGGCAGGAGTTGGAGAGCTTTTTGTGTGCGAGGGTCGACGATACATAGACATGTTGGAAGAGGTTTTAGAACCGTCAGCGGTTAAATTAGTTGACAGCGACAAACCTGAGTTTTACTTCCAGCAAGATAATGCACCATGTCACAAATCTCGTGAGGTAATGCGCTGGTTTGACGAGAATGACTTCCGGGTACTGGGCTGGCCGCCGCAGTCACCTGACCTGTCCCCCATCGAATATTTGTGGCACATTTTAAAATAGAAGCTTGCTAAACACATGTGTGCCACAAAAGAATGTTTAAAACAGAATGTATTCGAAGAATGGAACAAAATTACTCTACTACTACTAACACCTCTTACGTGCGGTAAGAACTGCTTATGGTGGAAGTCCCAAATATTGATATTTTCTTATAAACCAATATTAAAACATTTCCAAGCGAGAAATTTTTATTTATTTCCTACATAATTCCTAAAATACAAAAAAATCATGGGTGGCTAATACATGTAGCCACTGCTGTAGATGCCGCTGCAGCTATGAGTGAATCGCCTTCATTTCACATTCTTAATAAGATTGCTATTTACTTATATAAGTAGCAAATTATTTTTAACATAACATTTCTACCATGTGTGTACTCCACATCACTACGTTTTCTGTTGTGACATGGTTCCACTAACTAGAAACAAGCTTCCTTTTGGAGAAAACTTAAATTTCTTACATTTGTGACATATGTTCCTTCATTAACAATATACAAGGTAGGCGCCATAAATTCTCAGCTTGACAGACTTTCATAGGTTCGAGCTTCTCCAAACTCCGTTGCGTCATAGTTGCACATGTGCGAGGCCTACACTACGTAGATTACAGCTCGAAGAGTAGTGGTTTCTAGTAGCCAGCCAGACAACGTGACTAGTGCATGAAAATGTCTCAGGTGACGAAAATTGAATACCGCGCGGTCATTACATTTTTAACAAAAGAAGGGCATACGCCTAATCACATTAAAGAACGTTTAGACGGCGTTTATTGATTAATGACCTTCATATTCCACTGTAAAAAAGTGGAAAAAATTTTTCCGTTTTAGGGCAAGAATCTCTAGATCATGACCCCTCAAAACATTTCAATTATTGACGAAATGGTATTAGCAAAATCGCCGTTTGAAAGTGAAGAAATTAGCATTGCTATCTAACATTTCTGAAATAAGTATTCGCCCACCTCTCCAACGTAGAATGTGCGCGCTCGTTTTTAAACATGTGTGGGGACAACACAATAGATGAAACAATGGTTCTTATTTATTCTCCCATTTAAAGAAAGACCATAGAGAATGTAATTTTAATAACGATAGTGAGTTGCGAGCAGCTGTAACACAACATTTTGAGGGAAAATCTTTAGATTATTCTTACAAGGGTATAGAATTATTAATTGATCGTTGTAATAAATGTACCGAAGTTAGGGGAGGTTATATTGAAAAATAAAGATTGTTATATTTTACCAAGTTTATTTTTTCTATATCAGGCCGAGAATTTGTGGCGCCTACTACATATATGTAAATAGTATTATTATTAAAAATGTGGAGTGAAGATGATTAACTAATAGCTGCAGCAGCGTTCTTAGTGTTGAGTGGAAAAACGCGTAAGTGAGAAAAGAGCTGTTCGGTATGGCCTTCCTTATAGGAGAGAATTCATGCAGGAGGAAATGACCTTGTGGCAGGTTTGATTGCTGACGATCAAATAATTTGTGGTGGCTATTTAAAAATGTGACTGAGATACTTCTCAACACAATCGGACCAATTATCTCAAACGGACTCTATCACTCACAACAATACAGAAATTTTATTACTTGTTAATAAGCGGCAAAGAACCCTGTAGAGACTGATTACTGATGACAACCGTCCACACTAAAGGAACAAGGGTCGCAAGTCACAGCCTGTCGACGCCTGTTGCTCAATTTTCAAACATTCGTAGATGCGACATAAACAGCCAGAAACATTTGCCAACAAACAGCAACTTTGTTTCTGGAAACTGGTCATTAATGATGTTGCTCCTTGTTGCTTCTGTGTGGACCCGGCTTAATAAGCATGCACAGTTTATTACAACTTTTATAGGTATAGTTAGGCATGGCGAATATATTCTATGTAGAGTGAATTCGTTTTCAAGTGTAATAATCCGCGACATACAGAAATATTTTTCAATTCGTTAAAGAAAAAATTACTTTTAAGTAATGGACAAATTTTTTTCACGCAAACATTATACAGATTCACTATATGCCCATAAATTTCACTCTGAGTTGCTTATTATGAGTTAGTTACACTGTCACCAGAACCCTAATATTAGTGTTAAACGTTTACTTTCTTAGGGTTGGGCTTTGGTCGACTCCAGCTTGAGTTGCATTTGAGTAAAATACTTTTCGGGATTTTTTTGTGTTTCTTTACTCCAAAATGAACAATTTTCATTGCAATAACCTAGAGTACTAACTACCAAATTTCTTATATAAACATCCAGTGGAACGCATCTATTATGCACTATCTTACAGTTAGATATTGTTTCCGTTTTGTTATATATTGTTTTCGTTAAAAAGCACATGCAGTTTTCTTTATAATCTTGTTACGGCCCTGCGATAAGGAAACAGAAGAAGATCGTATCTGATCGAGTAGAAAATAACGAAATGCATCGCATGAGACTACAATAACTTATTACAGAGTCATATAAATTGCATAATAACTCGTTAATAAATTAACGATATTAATGTTACTAATGTACTTTGCCGAGGTCTGTACTACACATATCAAGCCCTCCATGAATAATACATTGCCGCGGCAATACGCTCACACATACCAATAATATACGTATAACATTGGTATATATATACAAATACACATCTACGGATACAGAAACTCTGCATGTGACGCGATCATGTAGATGCCAAGTGAATTTGTGATGGATTATTTGAATATCACGCTCTCCTTCGGGTTGCCTCTATAGTTGCTAAGTTCACCTTCTTTGTTTTGTGTTGTAACTATTGTTTCAAAGTTATAAAATACGATGGTTCTGCCTGCAAACTGAAGACCTGCCAACTTTAGACTTGTAAACTATATTGTTGCACGCTTAAATTAAACATGATTTAAATAAGCAGTCTCTAATATTTTAAAGAGAATACCTCGAAGTTATTTGAGTAACAGATTTGACATGGTCACAACAAACTTTGCGTAATTTGTAATTAATAAAACTGCAATGCAACCATGCTGGGTTTTGTTTCAATTGCACTATTGTTACTTTCAACACAAGTAATCAATTTTACAATTACTCATGGGTTCTGCTTTTATAGTATTTGCACCTTATTTTAATTTTCTAGAAGGTAGTTATGCAACAATCACATGCAGGGTATATACAGCGTGTTCGCCTAATGCGTGAACGGAAGATAACTCCTTTTTTGAGCAATTTAGGGGAAAATATTTTTCAATAAACAAATATTCGGCGACGAGTACCGCTCATCATAAAATTATATTCAAGCATACAAGGTATTCAGTTTCCGCCGCGCGGTGGTCTTTTTAACTAGAGCATCCTGTATATTATTACGTTTTTGAATGGCCTATCCAATAGTATTCGCTATACCGATTTATCTAAGTTTTCCAGATAATTGAAATAATTTGAGATTTTTGTGAAATGCCGCTGTTTCTTTAACGGCCGACATTTTAAACGGCTTACACACTAGAACGGTGATTCAAATTTCATTCGATTGAGTATTTCTTGGAGTTTGCAGCGATATATCGAATATTTTTTAAATCAACTAGATTCTACAAGATGATCATCGATATTGTTGTTTCATTCATATAATTTCAATTTTCTTAAATGGAATACCTGTATATTTTTACAAAATTTAATAGAAAATCAATGCAGATAAGCTTTTGGTTTAAAAACATAGAGTGCTGTGTCAAAATACTATAAACTTCTGTTTCACAAAAGATATTCATTAAAGCAAATGTGTTTTTTTGTACACTTCCAGTATAAATTAATAACGTATTCAATAATAAATAGGGAAAGTAAGTAGACAAATGTTGATTAGAGTTCAATATAAAACATCGTAAATAGACGTGTTCAAAACATCGCACACTATGTTTTTGCAGCAGTAAAAAATATAATAAGAATATAGCGAAAGTTGTTTAAAAATGTTCGCATTTTAGCAAAATAAAAATGTGTATGGAAACACTTTCTGGACGACTTTCTTAAGGGAGTGCGTAACGTGCAGATTGCCCAAAATAATGCTCGCAAGATGTTACTAAATCTTCAACAAACCTCAAAAAATCGCTTTACAGTTATATGAAGGAAAATAGAGTTCACATCGAACAAAATTGATGACAAAAACAAAGTTCAAGAGAATAGAAACAATTTTTCAAAAGTTTGAAAAGTGAGCAAAATCCTCCATCGCCTCTGCGATGTACCATGTCGCATTTGTTTTCAAATTGTTCAGTATAGTCACTAATATTTCGGTTTGTACGTCAGGCAACCTCTTCTTCGTAATTACTCTTAAGCGAACACTTGCTTAACCACCTAATGAGACTTAATTAATATCCTATTAAAAAATTCCGTCAAAAATTGTTCTGGGAGCATTCATATTATCTGTAAAGGTATGCACCTGCAATATAAATTAAAAATGAAATACTTGTCGGAAACGGAATCTCTAACATTTTGCGAAACAAGCTTAGCATTTTTTTTTTGCGTAAAGAAAATCAAGTCTATTTTTTTATTGGACTCTTTCAAGTAATTCGGAAACGAGTGAATTTAAAGAAGTAGCAAGTAATGCATGTTTTATCTTTGATTTTCGGATCAAAGTACGTAGAAATGAGTAAAAGTGGGAGTCGCCATTTAGAAAAAGTGGCTTTTTTAGATGGATATGTTCATGCTTGGACTAGATTTGAGTCTGTATAACATTTTCAGTATTTATTTATAACAATAATATATGTATAATCCATCCTCTTCTGCAGTTAAGCGTCGAGGTTGTAAGTTGTATCAATTTTCGTTCCTAGAGTCGTCATTAATATTGCCATAAAAGTCCCCTATATCTTTGTATCGGATGCTAATCTCTTTGATTCATTCCACGTAACACTCCTCTCCTCTAGTGTCTTTAGCAAAGTTGCATTCCAGGTATGGTTGGGTCTTCCCTTTACTCTTTTTCCTGTCTTTCTTGCTTCCCAATTTTTTTTAACTGGTCTCTTTGGGTCCATGCGTTGTAAATGTCCAAACCATCCCAGTTGTCCCCTTTTAAGATAATCTCTTATACTCTTATACATACTCCTAGCCTGTCTCTTATTTTATCGCTTCTTATTTTGTTTAATAAGGTAACTCGAGTTACCTTTCTTAAGCCTGAATTACATTATACTAGATTCGCCTTTTTTTCATGCTTATTTTAAGTATATCTAGAATTTAACCTTCAATATAGTAACTATAAATTTAGAGTGCAATGAAGATATCAGCAAGTCGCATTACATATACTTCAGAGGACTACTCATAACATCTGCCAACACAAATAAACATAGATAAACACAGATGATGGATACAAACAAGGTAGGTATGTTGGTAGGCATGTTACTACACTTGTGCGCATGAATAGTTCATTTCTAGTACAAAAAATAGTATCGGAATAGGATATGTTCTAGTTTTGAAACTAGTATAGTACACAACCATACACCATACTTTTTCCAACTTTTTTCTAGCAACGTTTCTAGTTACTAAAAAAAAAGAATAAAAAGAAACGAATCTAGTATAATGTAATTCAAGCTTCAGATATTTAATTTCTGGGGTGTACAAGTCTATTAGTGAGTACCCAAGCTTCTGCTCCGTATAATAACGTTGGTAGATATATGATTTTATATATTATTAGCTTAGTTCTCTCACTGATTTCCTTCTTGTTTATTAGTCCATTTCTTATGGCATGATACAATCTGGCGGTTTTGCCCATTCGTTTGTCTACTTCGGGTTCTATTAATCCATTCTGTTCTGTTCTGTTAGGTATTCCAAACTATCTACCCGCTCTATTCTTTTACCATCGAGTTCTATTTTAGCTTTCCGTCCTTCCTTGGATATTACTAAAACCTTTGTCTTGCCTAGATTGATTCTCATTCCTGCTTCCTTCTATTCCCTATTCCAGATTTCTAAGTTGTTTTGTAATTAATCTTCTGAGTCGGCAATAAGTGCAATATCATCTGCAAAGACGAATTTACTCACTCTTGTTCTCTCCATCATATAGTAACCCACTTTGAATTTGTGAGATTTTTGGCTACATTTCTCGATCATTTCATTTGTGTATATGTTGAAGAGTAGTGGGTTTAAAACGCCTTCCTGTTTCACTCCTTGTGTTGTCTTGAAGCTACCCGATTCTTGATTCTTTGTTCTGGTTACATTCCAACAGCTTTGGTACATCGATTTTATTGATTCAATCAGCCCTTTCTCTATCATTAGCTTTTCTAATGCCTTCCATATGTGATGCCTGGACACCCTATCGAATGCCTCTTCTAAGTCTATGAATATCATATAAATGTCCTCTTTGAACTGTAACGACTTTTCCACCAAACTTCTAATAATAAATATATGATCCATAGTACCGTATCCCGGCCGGAAGCCACTTTGTGCACATCAGCGAGATCCCTCTGTAGTTCTCACAAGTGTATTGATCTCTTTTTTTTGTAAATTGGGATAATTATTACCATTGCCCAGTTTTTTGGTTCCTCTTGGCTTTCCATATCTTGACGATCAGTTTGTACAGCCAGTTTAACCTTTGTTCCCCCATATATTTAAGCATTTCAGAGCTTATTTTATCAATTCCTGCAGCTTTACCATTTTTCCAACTGTTGATAGCTTCCACTACCTCCTTTACTTCAATACCCTCTGTATCATATGGATCCTCAACGTCATCATTTTATTCTGTAGTATCATTATCTACTTTTGTCGTTTCCAGCAATTCAAAGTACTCCCTCCAACTCGTAATTATATCATAACTATAAATAGCTATTAATGTAATTTATACAAATTTCAATAATAATTTGTACAACTAATATGAAATTCAAAATCTTCTTTCTCAAAGTTGCTGTCCATGATATGCTTGCATTTAAGTGGGGCATGCAAAGATTCCATAATATACGGGGTGTTCTATATGAAACAAATTCCAATTTCACCAACTACACTCAAAAAATAGACAATAAACTCCAGATACTATAAGTGAGTTAATAAATTTTATTATAATGTTAATAAGTTTTATTACAATTACGTTAAAAATGTGGGTGCCTCTAGATAAAGAAAGGTATAGTAAATTATACCAAAAGGTATCATATTTCTCATGTCTGGGTCAAGAAAATAGATATCTTGAGTGTGTGTCACGAAACCGAAAATATTTGAAAAATAGATATTGTCTACCAACATTTTAAAAAGATATTTTCACTATTTTCACAGATGCGTCTAATAGGCCTCCGACATGAATTATCCTGTACAGCTTCCTACTAATGTGTAGATAAAACGTTTAAACAAAGTTCGTAACTTACTTCTAACAAGAAATTAAATCAAAAAAGTTATCAAATTAGGCGAACACAACATTATGGATAATGTCAGAAATAAATTAAGCTTTCTTGGTTTACTTTACTATCACACAACTATTATGCTATGGGTAATATATTTTTTAAAGTTAGCTGCGTCAAAGAATTTACATTGCATTACTAGTGGCAGGTAAATGTCCTCTCCATTAGTTACTATTGCAGCTTAATATCCAAAAATAAAAGTTATCAATCCTCTAATACCATTTGTTCAGGTGAAATTACCGACAAATTATACACTCTATTCAAATGGATCTATTATCGCCGCGTACAGACAGGTAAAGAACAAATGGTATGGCGCGCTGACTTTTATTATTGAATTCCACATAAAGTAACACCAGGAGGGAACTTGGGATTACCAACACACCGAGCCGTTAACGCGTTAAAAACATTCGGATCATCGTACCTGTCAAAAGGATACGTGATCCCTATAGGGGAGAACTTTATAAATTGGCCATTAAACTTTCCCGACCGGAGAATGCTATCATCAGAAAAAGAAAAAGTAGAATGCAACGCGGAAATCCAATGCAAACGTTTTCTATGTGTTGCGCGTCTGTGTAGTTCGCCGGTACGACGCGTACCATACAGAGAGAAATGGGCAAGAGAACTTCTTAGCGCGAACGGCATTAACTACAATACATTATTATCTTTACGCGGCAAAATGATTTTGTATATTATATAGATTGTGTATATGCAAATATCATGGGGCGAAACGGCAATGCAGCAGATTCGCTTCTATATCCGCGGTAACTTCTTATTGTTATTCTTGGTCATTGCAGCGGTTTTAATGTTCTGCAAATGAAGACCTATCCACCGTTAATGTTTCGATGTAATTCTACTGAATGGGCTAGGAGAAATTCAATAACTTAATTAGTTTCAGAAATACAATTGGAGGAGCAATCGTCGTTGTGGAGGAGCAGGAAGTAATCACATCAAGATTTTTAACGCAATGGAAAGAAAGACTTAAGTGCACTGAAAATAATAGCAACTATAATCATATCTATACCTTATATGTACAGCGTACGTTAAACCTTGATAAATACCCAGACTTATAAAAGCAGCAATTGGTACGATTCTCTCAGATACTCTAAAGCCATTGATGGCGTATCAGTATGAGAATGAGAATGAGAATTTTTTTTTGATACGTAATGAATTACTTTTATTTTTGTTATTTTGCAAATTATCTTAGTTTATATTAGCTTGTTCTTTTAATAACGCATTTGTTTATACTTTATTTATTTCTTTCTAATAATATAAAGCAGTTTTATTCTGTTATTTTGAAATTAACATAAATTTGTACATGATTATGTTTGGGCATATTATCGCACGATCACTATTATTAGATTTCCATTTATTTAAAGATTATTTTGATCATAATAAATATGATATTGTTGCTGTTTCGGATGGTGGTTATGGTGTTGTTCGTGGATTATAGGCGGGCTGGAGGGATAGCGATCTATGTTGGAAGCAGTATTAGGTATTCGGTTTTGGACTTATCTGAAGATGTCAATGTGAATATTTATGGATAAGGATACCGTTAAATAATATAACTGTGACCGTGGGTGTAATCTATAGACCTCCTTCTACAGATACCTCTTTATTTATGCAACATTTCGAAGAAATGTTGTCCAATATATGTTTGAATACACAGGAGATAGTTATTCTAAGCGATTTTAACGTGAACCTCTTGGATGTTACTAATAGACATTGCCTCTCGTTTTCTAATATATGTGATACTTTAGGTATTAAGCAAATAGTTAACACCCCTACTAGGGAAACGGCATCAACCTCGTCATTAATAGATTTTATTTTGATTTTTACTGAAAGAGTTTTTCTCTCGGCCGGCGTTCGTAATGATTTATCCATATCTGATCACTATTTGGTTTTTGTTCAATTGGATTTTGCCAAACTCAGGGTCTCAGGGTCACCCCTTTTTCTAATATATATTGATGATTTGCCACTCATCCAAAAGTACATTTACACTCTTTCATAACGAAGTTAAATTTAACGTACATGAATAAAAACAAAGGAAATGTGAAAAAGTTATTGTTAGATATTAACGGTTATTCATTGAATGATTATTTCACCTATTTCACAGATTTAACACATATAATTTTGCTATAGCGTGTTGACTTGTCTCTCTCATGTTATACATGGTCTTCGAAAATAAAGATGTTATTATTAAAGAGGGCCTATACTTGGATGCTTGGAGAAGTATGTACAACTCTGTAACTCTGTATGGCCTCTATTTCATATCAAACAATTGTTTTAATTTTGTGAGTTTTTTATCATCAGACAACGCAATATCTCGAAAACAACGTATCGGATCAAAAAACGTCGTGGATGTAATTTGTTCTTCTCGAAGGAGACTATCCAATGGTATCAGTCTCGTTCCCCACCTTTACCCCAATGGGTGACGCTGGAGGCAACTTTCAACTCTCAAATGGAAACCACCATTTTTGACTGCAGATTTGATTGTTGCGGGAAAAAATGCGTAACTTATATGCCAAATATTTTGTCAACAAAACAATAATTGCACGTTATAGATAGTTTAATGTACCATCAAATTTTTATTTGTTATTAGGTTTGCGTTGCCTGAAGATAAAAAACTCACCCTGTATAAGGGAAAAACAGAATAGACCAAATTAAGTAATACTATGTGACAGCCAACGAATTAGGGTATATTAATTATTTGCGAAGTGTCTTTTGATACCTTCTATACTAGGTTAATTAAATAAACTGCTCTAATAATAATAATAATAATAATAATAATAATTCGTTTATTGTCCAACAGACGAGTCTAATAACAGGACAAAAAATATACACAAAGATAACCAACACATTATGATAAACTAAGATAATATTATCTATCAATAAGCTACAACAAAAGAGGAAACTAAACTAAATTAAATTACTAAATTATACATGCAAGTAACTACTAAACAGTATTTAAAACGGCACAAAGATCAGAGCAATTGGCGATCTTAACATAACGTTGGTTCTGGGGAAGGGACAGTAAAAAGTTGTTGATAATCGAGTAGAATAGGAAGGAATCGCGAAACAAAGTCTTTCCAAAAAATGAGGATCATCGATTTTGTTGTGCAACATATTATGTAAAAATCTAATGTCAGCCTGTTTGCGTCGTTCCTGTAAGGATTGTACATGAAATGCGGCCAGTAGAATATCATGGTCAAATCCTTGACCTGGGTATACACCATTCTGTTTAAAATGAATGTACTTAAGAAATTTTCTTTGTATATTTTCAAGTGACGATATGTGTGTTGCGTAGATTGGTGATCAAACTGTAGAGACATATTCAAGTTTAGATCGCACCAGTGCGAAATAAAGAGAGATAATTGACTCCAGCGAAGAAAATTGTCTTGTTGTTCTAATAACAAAGCCCAAAGCTTTCAAAGAAGATGATGTAATATTAGTGACGTGGTCATTGAATGATAATTTTGAATTAAATGAGACATCCAAATCTTTTACACATGAACATCGCTGTATACTGACATCATTGTATAGGTAATCGTATATAACTGAGGATTTTTTACGTGAGTAGGTTATGACATTACATTTAGCTACATTCATAGATAAGTTGTTATCTAAACACCAAGTATGGAGTTTGTCAATATTAGCTTGCAGATAAAGGCAATCAGTTGGTGTCTCTATCTTCGAAAAGAGCTTTAAGTCATCAGCAAACATTAACTTGTTACAATCTAAATAAGAACAAATGTCATTAACAAAGATCAAGAACATAAGAGGACCCAAATTGCTTCCTTGTGCAATTCCGGACGAAGGAGAAAAACTGTCAGATTTATGTCCAAGATAAGTTACATATTGTGTCCTGTTTAGCAAATAGGTTGAAAAAAATGAAACAAGACGTGGTGAAAATCCATTGATGATGAGTTTATGTAACAACAACTGATGATCAATCCGGTCAAATGCCTTTGCAAAGTCAGTATAGATAACATCGACTTGTTTGTTGTCATCCATGCAATCTGATATGAACTGAGTAATTTGTGTAAGATTGGAGACAGTGGAATGTTTACTTACAAAGCCATGCTGATCTTCAAATATAACGGCCTGAAATTGTGGGTAAATGCAGCTATACAGGAGCATTTCATAAGCTTTAGCGAAATTATCTATTATAGCAACAGGTCTATAGTTGATAATTAATGCAGTATCACCTTTTTTATGAACTGGACACAACCTAACAACCTTCCAACATTCCGGAAAAGTAGATGTGTTCAGCGAGAGATTAAACAGGTAATGTAATGAATTTACATAGAATCTATCGCATGAAACCAACCCTCTGTCTGCTTTTATATTTTCCCAGGGTTTATTTTTGATACTGCACTCGAGTGTAATTGTCCAGTGGGTTAGGGTAGAGTAAAAAAGGTAAGAAAATATTTTCATTAAACAAAAAAAGTATATCTTTAATTCCTAGTGATTGCATAATAACCAGTAGGCAATGTAATTGTACTCGATTAACTATAAAATTGCTTACAATGACATGTAGTAAGATACTGACTGTAGTAAGATTTCGACTTAAATTTATTCAAGAATGATGTACTGGTGCAGCAACTTTATACGCTGAAACACCGCTATACTGGAGCGGTTAACTGAAATTCAAGAAGTTGAATTTGTTTTCGCACTAGTAAAATATATCTTGACCGGTTCTCATCGTGCTACAGAAACTTGAATATAATGGAGTTAGAGATTGATGCAAATATCTTTTTTATTTTATCTTCTGGCTATCAATTTCGACTTATAATAGTAATCTTAAATTACAATATCGGTAAAAAGAATGCGGCTAAACGTTTAGAATATGCGATTGTTGCACGTCCACTACGACAGATCTGAGATTGTAGAAAAAGAGTAATTGTTTTAAACATTTATTTTTTTATCTTCAGGCAATTTTATGACGTTTATTATATTTTAATATATATTGCACAGAGGATGAACTATAGTCGAAATTCATAGTAAGAAGACACAACGAAAAATATTTGTAGGTTTGTATTTGTCAAACCATATTTTTTTAAATTGCACTTGCAATTATTTTGTTGCTTCTCCATACAGTGTTTTGTTAGTGGGAAATAAACTGTTAATTTTTAATTTTTAACACAGTTCTGTAAATTGTGTGGTAAAAGTTATTTGTCTTCAATGTGTTGAATTGAAATTGTAAGTATTATTAGTAAACTTATAAAGTAGTATTTATTTGTTCTATCCAAGAACTACGTTTTATATAGTGTTGGGCGATTATGAATGATATAATCGAGATATATTGATTATACCCGAATAATCGATCATTCGATTATGGTTCAGAAATCATTCATTATTCGTTTCGACTGCGCAGGAGCACACAAACGGATTACGATTCGAGATCTGTATTTGAAACTTGAAGGTTTCGAGTTTCGAAATAATTCACTCGTCACTCGAATTCTGTCAAATAATCGTAGAAAATAATCGAAATCGTTAGTAAATTTCGAATGATGATTTCGAATGATCATTCGATTATTTTAAACGATTATTTCGATTCATTCGATTATTGAAATATATCGATTATGCCCAACACTAGTTTTATACTTGATGCTTACTATTCGTGCTAAAAAAGCAAAGAGAAACACCAGGGTCAATCTACAAATAATAATCCGCAACCAGGAGCACGCAACCTGAAACAATGCAATATTTACTGTGACAGTCGCTCGAAGGCGTTTTACTGCTGAATATGGCTTCCTAACATAGTTTCCGAATTAACGGGGAGATCATTAAAACGTGTATACTCATTAAGCTTGATACGATTGTTTTGCTCGGTTCCGTTAGTTTTATGAATTACGTGTCTGCTCGTACATATCCGAAGTACCAACGTTACCCGCTTAATATAATCGAAAATTTATAACATCTCAAACTACCTACATAATCGTATCTCATATCGGCGGCATGCATATGGGCGCTAAAGTGATTGGCTTTATTGTTCAGCCTAAGCTGTTTATACGTATGATGAAAGGTATACTCCCACGTCGGCAATAATCGTTATTACACGTTCATGCTCAGCTAAATAACTTTTAATACCTTTGATATAAATATAGTGAAATCGATGGCTATAAATGATATTGTGATAATAACGTTTATGATACTGAATATGGATTAAATTTAGTTAAGCGCAGACATTATAGTGTTTGTGTACAATGTTCGTTCCGCCTTTAAGTGATTTTCGCCATATATTTACAAAAGTATCTAATGTGTGGGTAATTTGAAGAATATTTTTAAATTCAGTCAACGACACAGTAAAGTATAGCACACAGGAGGACGTGTTTGATGCAACTACGCTAAAGTCACTATTCCAACCTATATGTCAAGCTATTTTGTTCTTACGAGATAGTACTCTATACAAAAGCTAAAATTACCGACTCAAATTTAACTGGAAAAACATTGTTCCTTGATATAAATGATGACAGCAAAGATTCTAGGGCAGTATAGCTAACAACAAAGATATACGCATAGTCCGCACCATACAATCCATTCGGCCGTATAGCTGGCAATGGAACTGCACAAATTTCCTAAAAAAAAAATCTCTTGGGAAACATTACCACGATGTTTGTGCTGCAATCGCGTAAATTTTTACAACAATGCTGTGGCACTAACTCACATATGACTGGGATACAATACAATTGAAGAAGTAAGTAAATGTTTTATTTGTTTATTTCGTTTTATTGGTTTCCGAGTCAGAACCGCGTAGTTGTCGTAGCTTTTGCCGACGTTTCGTCCACACTCTTATGAGACACCTTCAGGCCTGTTACTGCACACCGACTGGGGATTACTCCTTCCGGAGGAGTTTATATAGGGCTTCTTTTGGGTCAATGGAGCGGGAATGTTATGCATGTTATGCAGGTTCAATCATTTCCACGTGTGATGTTAGGGGTACCCACCTTCGCAATTTAAATTGTTGGGATGTTTGAAAATCTCTATTGATTCACCGATTTTTCCACTGTAATAGTGAGGATTGCGAGATAAGATGCGGGTAGAGTTAAATTGGATTTGGTGGCCAGATTCCAGTCTATGCTCAGCCAGTGCGGACCCGGCTACACGCAACAACCGCGTACAACGCTCGTATTCAGTAACACGAGTGCTGACTAATCACTTCGTTTCACCGATGTACACACTCCCGCACAAACATGGAATCTGGTAGACACCAAGGGCTTCCAGATGATTGCGGTCTTTGATCGGAAAGTAGTTTGAGAGTTTGAAATTGGGTTTGAAAATGGTTTTTATGTTGTTCCTGAAGAGAATCTTGCTAAATGTAAGGTAGATACGCTTACTTACGGAAATTAGGGTTAGATGAGAGGAGTTGCTGTGGAGAAGGGTTGGTGTAGCGGTTAATGGTAGTTTGAATATCTTTCCCAGAATAATTATTGTGGATCAAAGTTTCAATGATGTGGTTCACTTCTTGAGAAAGCGACTTGGGTGCAAATATGGAAATAGCCCTTTAGATAAGAAAGTTGATAACACCGCGTTTTTAGGCCGGATGATAGTGTGAGAGCCCAATAAGGTATCTATCCGTATGCGTGGGTTTTAGGTAAACGGAATGTCCCAGTGCACCGTCGGGATGCCGGTGTACGAGAACATCATGTTGGGAATTCAGAAACGATAGGAAATTGTTTAAAGATTCGTGTCCATGGGGCCAGATTACAAAGTGTCATCAACGTACCTGTACGAACACTTTGGTTTAAGGCCGTCATAAAATGGGGTTTGTTGTTCGAACGCCTCCATAAAGATGATGGCGACGACAGGAGACAGAGGAGATCCCATGAGACTCCTGAGACTTGCTCGTAGTATTTACCCCGAAACTGGAAATAAGTAGAAGAAAGACAAGCTTCAACCAAGTCAGCTAGATCATCCAGTTGGTCATTGGAGATGAGGAACTTTCTAGTAATGGATACTGTATCCGGTATGGGAACCTTGGTGTATAAAGATTCGACATCAAAACTAATAAGTAAATCACCAGGATTTACTGTCGTTGGACGTAATGTTTATTAAAACTAATGGTAGTAGATTTTGCAGATTTATGTAAAAAATGCTCCTACATGTAAATAAAAAGAAAAGCACGTCGAAAGTTAATTAAATTAATATCAATGTAAATTGCATATTCTATGTAGTGGCGCATGGTGCATTATATTCGTTCCAGCCATTGGACAATGAAATGTATTGAAACGTCGTGTGAAATACTGGGGTACGGTATAGTAAATTTTTGGTAGTAGCTTTAGTACACCAACGTTATTATTAACTACGCCATAGAGAAATTTGATGTCGGTATGTAGTCGACGCTATTCGAGAGTTGGTAAATTATATAAATGTAAACGCGTGGCGTGGTTAAACCCTTGCTCGGGGTAGATACCGTAATTTCTTAAGTATAGAAACTTTAAATATCGTCTCTGAACTTTTTCAATAGCACAAGAAGAGACCTTATATAGCGGTGACCAAATCAATGAACTATACTCCAATTTATATCGTACATAACAATAATAAAGAGGCATGACTGAATCAATATGTGTTTCTTATAAACAAAGCCCAGTGACTTTAAAGAGGAGGAGATCATGTTCACCAAACGTCAATTTATTATCAAATGTGATTTCCAAGTCCGGAATATATTCCAGGTGCTCCAAAGCTGTTAATTAAACGATTTTGTGTACTTCGGATTGTCAATAAAATAGGCGTTCAGATTTGAAAGACCATAAATGGCAAATCACTAAATTCTTCGGGAAATTAAGAATAGATGGTGTTATGCAGATTTCTATTTTATTATACTGTTATTTTGTCTTTTATACTCCCTTTGATATAACTTAAATTTGAAATTTTGTATTTCAAAAATTCATTATGCTACTGTAGTTCAGACATTTCGCCATCTCTTGAATGCTTTAAACGATCTTTTATACGTCAAACTTCAATTATAAACATTTTTAAAAGTGGCAAACGGCTCGCTGGATTAAACTTTTTACTATAAATCACGCTTACAATTTATGTAAATAAATGCTTTTTAACGCTATTTTTTCTAGGCTGTTGGGTACCATATACGAAAATAGCTTTTACATTAAAAAATATTGCTACTGACAAAGCGTTCTTGCCCACGTGCCTCTAGACAGTTTGAAATTTGTCCTATTGTAGCTAGATTGACATTTTAGTAATTAATTCATTAAAAGATTAATTGCTTGTCAATTTTTTCGCATATTGCACCCGTAGCCAGAGATACACATTTCAGTAAACGTATAAAACGTTATAACTGTGGTGCCCTAGAGCTGACGGTCGCTAAATTGCAACGAGATACATAACTTAATTTTGTACACGTCGTATTTAATATGATACTGCTACACACTTTGCATAGTAATCGTAATTACGTAAACCGTTTTTGAGGTGTTGCGGAAATATTAGCACAGCATGCAATATCATAATATGTAGACATAATATGATAAATTACCATCATCGAGGATGAAGTTCTTGCTATTACCTTAGTTAGATATTAGACAACTTAATCTAAAGGTTTGCCTGTACCAACAAATGGGCAAGATAGTTAGCTGTGTGTAAAGACATAATTTTTAAGTCCACTATTAGAATTGAGTCTGTAGGAAAGAAAACTGAGCACGTCAAAACTAAGTTACCAAATTTCCATATAACGCTAAAGAAATTACATATGAAGCTTAGGTACCTTGTTTTCAAACAGAGGACAAATGCTTTCTTCGTTCGCTGGACTTCTTTGTGCAACTTACCTGTAACAAATGAAAAAATAATTAGTAACGCGTCATGTGATTCGATATGCGATAGCATCGAAATAATCCTACTATACAGTACTGTTCATGGAAGTTCGGGCAAGCTGACAAATTATATTAATTGTTTAGGGAAAAATTTTTAAATTATATAATATACATTTCTGTGAGGAATTATTAAAACTAACCTTTTCTGGAAGCCTTTTACCAATTTCCAGGTAGTATTTGTCTATTATAAGACCGTTATCATAAAATATATAATTATGTTGGAAATCCCCAATAATTACAGCGACAATAAAGCTTTATAATAATTCCTAGGAGGGTTAGCTGATTCACTCGTGTTACCTGGAAATATTTGTATACCCCTTATAAAGTATTATAACATTTGTAAACGCAGTAGTTCTGAAGAGATGTTATTGTGAAAGTATCTGTGGTTGTGCAAGTGAAAAATAAAATAATTTCGGTTTGATTGCTTAAAATGCCCCGTGGAAAGCCTACAGCTGTTTCAAAACGATCTGCTATTATTACCTTGCATCAGGAAGGGTACGCAGAAAGACCGATTGCGGATAAATTAAAAATAAAAAAATCTACAGTACATAATACTACAGTTCAATTTAAGACAACCGGTGACGTGCAAGATCGTAATCGGCCAGGACCGTCAAGAAAAACGACTTCTGCGGAAGATTTACGAATAAAAATAATTAGTAAGCGCGATAGAAGACTAACAGCATCAGAAATTGCTGCAGAATTCAATAATGAGCGAGATTCCAAAGTTTCTGTGAGTACTGTGAAACGTCGGCTGAAAGAGGCTGGGTTGCATGGGCGAGCGGCTTGTCGAAAACCGTTACTCCGAAGAGAAAATAGGCTGAAACGACTGAAATAGGCACAAGCTCATAGAGGGTGGACAGTAGACGATTTTAAAAACGTTTTGTGGACTGACGAATCCAAGTTTGAGGTTTTTGGAAATAGACGGAGAGTTTTCGTACGCAGATCAAGAGGGGAAAGAATGTTACAGCAGTGTATAGTTCCTACGGTGAAGCATGGAGGCGGATCTGTAATGGTTTGGGGTTGTTTTTCCTTAATCGGAACAGGGGACTTGCTCAAAATTGAGGGCATAATGAAAAAAGAAGAATATCGGAAAATCCTGGAGGAAAATGCCATACCGTCAGAAGTCCGATTAATTGGTCGTGGATTTGAATTTATGCAGCACAATGACCCCAAACATAAGTCTAAATTGTGCACAGATTACCTGCAGTAAGAAGAAAATGAAAGAACCCTAAAAATTATGGGATGGCCGCCACAGTCCCCCGATCTGAACCCGATAGAGTTGTTATGGGAAGAATTAGACCGATGTGTTAGGGAAAAGTGACCGAAATCGAAGGAACATTTGTGGACCATTCTCCAGGAGGTATGGACAAGCTCGCCCAATGAAACATTAGCAAAATTAGTGAATCGGATGCCGAGAATAGTGGCAGCAGTCCTAAAGGCAAAAGGTGGATTTTTCGATGAAAATCGGATTTAAATTATTTGTATTACATTAACTTTTTCTTTTTAATATATTTGTGTTTGAAAATATGTAAAATCATGTAAGTAAGTATTAAATACATGGCCATTTAATATTTCTCTTATTTTCTTTGACTTCCGTACATTTTTTTGCTTGCCCGAACTTCCATGAACGGTAGTGTACATGTTTAATGACTCAAATAAAGCTTATACGCCAATTACAATATCCACCTTTAGTTAAATAGAAGGTCCATCCAAGAAACACTAACAAACTTTTAAGGATAGTAAGGGATTATAAAAGAAAAATCTGATTGTAATACTTTTTTCCTCAAGTTATATCTTAGTCCAGAATTAAATGGTCTTTCATTGAAGTTTTTGTTTATGCTACTGAAAATCCACATTATATTAGCAAAATTGCATAACTAAGTATTTTTTTTGTCAACGACTTTTATAGCTAGCTTATAAAATACTTACTGTTAATTATGCAACCTTATCAATATTTAGCACTCCGGAATTATTGTACTACAATTTACGGAGCTTGAAGCACTATTTAACTTTAAGGAAATGCATTTTTGGCATAGAAAAACAGAGACATCTTTTATATCCCGTATTCTCTAAAAGTTTATCAGTAACTCCTTATACAGATTCTGTACAAAGGGATTCCTACTTATAATGTAGAGGTGTCTGTTACGGCAGCAAACACTATGGCAGCTACAGCTTACTGGAAAAAATTTAAGAATTGACAAAATCGTAGATGTCATATTCGATTCCTCACTGGGATTGAGATTTCTTAAAATATTTAGTTACATCGGAATTACCAAGGAAATCAGGTATTTTCACATTTCACCAACTTATATACACGTTGGTTCACATTTCACCGGGTGCGAGAGAGATTGTAACTAGCGCGATCTGGCATACTTGCATTTATTCCCGCCGGCCAGCCTCGCCGCGCGTAACTGCTGTAGCCTATCTGGCGCACTTTTTGCCTTTCTATGCGCTCGTAAGGTTCTAACAAAAGATCATGGATTTTGAATACACTATGTTAGTTTAAATAACCGCAGAGATGGTACAGATCATTAAATGGTATTTTGCGAATTGCCGTAAATGCCAAGAAATATACGAATAACCTCAAATCCCTCTAACGCTTCCCGAGCGGGAGGATAGAGAAGTAAGGGTTTGTTCGTTAGTTGAAATGGGCGAACCTTGCTTTAACCGGCAAATTTCGGACGAAATCGGTGTTAGTAGAAGTACTGTGAAACGTATTTTGAAACGCAACAAATACAAAAGTTGCAAAGTTTAATATTGTCAGGAGATTTTCCCCTTAATAAAGTAACATTGTTAGAATTTCAATTTATTTTGTATAATTATCGAATTTATTATTCTTTAGTTTAATTTTATAAGAATCGTTGTTTATTTTCCCACTTAGAATTACTTTTTCTTCCCCCTACATCGTACAGAAGCAACAAAATGAATATAAGAAACTGTACTTTCTAACATAATCTGAGAATACAGAAAAATTACTCAGTAATTCTGTATTAGTACATTTTGTCAGAAGGTGTTGAATTATAATATTACGTGATTGAGCAGACAAACGTGCGTACCGCTGCTCGCTTTATAATATACTGCGCTTGGATGCGATCTATCAATGAGACTCGAATGCTCTGTTGCCATTCACAAAGACAATATCCCGTTTATATCTGGACCAACGTGTATATTAATCATATGAAATATTTTGTGCGATAAGAGGCTTTTTACGTACTGTCCAGATTAGCAAATTTTGTGTATAATCTGTACTCCCGTACTCTCCACGTTTGTAATTTCGCCAACTTCACTTGAGTAGCAAACGATAGCAGATACATGAATTCACAGTCAGCGAGATTAATACTCGAAAGCCACGGAATAAATCTTTATTTGTTTTAATTTTATATCCTCCTTTGATGGCGTGAACATACACGAACCGTACACAACGCCGTATAATTATTGCAAAGTTACATAACGACGATTAGAATCTAAAAAGGAAGCAGCTTTATCGAAACAGCTCGTTATTCAAGCTGTACAAATAAACACATTTATCTATAGTACATTATTCGAAAGATGCGAAATGTGTTCCCGTCTTTATCCGCAATTAGTACTTTTAGTAAGTACGGCGAAGGGGAAGTACATAGAAATTCCCCTGTCGTCAACTCATGTAAAACTGTCCAAGTTAAATATTTATAATTGGCTGTTTCGTTTAGTGTGTAATCATTTAAGCGCTGCTGTCGTTAGAAGAGTTCCACCCATATATGTGTGTATATGTGTGTATATGTATGCGCATGGTCTCGTACAGCATACATCCTATAACGTTGTGCCTGACTAATAGCGAATGATTAATGGGACGTTGCACGAGCGCTTTTGCGAAAAACCGGGAAACTTGTTGCAGAACCGGGCTAATATCATAGCTTAACTTTTCTCGTTGATGAGATAGAAGAAGGCACAGACTTTAGTGGTTCCGAGCATTCGACAAATTATATGCGCTACCAGAAGAGTTTCATCGAGATGATAAACCAGCTAAAAAAAGAGGACACATGGAACTATGAATGGCAAACGAGGATATTCACTATTCATGTCAAGTTAACACTTAGATTTTGGAAAGTACTTACCGTAATAGAATAGGATTTTCTTATAAGCACAATATATTCCGTTAAAAGTTTAGTACATTATAAAGTAGCGAAGTTTGAAGATACTGTAGTCATTAACTTCGCAGCTAACATTAAGTTGTTTTAATTTTAGAATATAGTAGTGACACACTAATGTAAATATTCACAATACTCGTTTAGACTTTGGGAATTATTACCGTTTCCTTACATTCAAGTCTATCGTCACGTTTCTTATCATATTTAACCCGGCAGAAACCACGTGCGTCCTAATTAAAATAACAGCAGTGGGGGTCTATTATATCCCACGTGGTTTCTGCCGGGTTAAGCCCTTCAACACTAGCTTAAGCCGTTGCCTTTGAAGGAACATTATCACTAAAGCGTGAGCTAGAAAGTGGTTATGTTGAATAGGCCGTATCAATTGACTTGTATGTCCTAATGTGCCCTCACTTTAAAGAAATATTATAAAGTCCAGCGCAGTTCTGCGCTGTCTCCGCCACTGGAATGGCATAGTTATCACAACATGTTTTCTGCATATTGCTGAGTATCTCAATTGTGTTAACTGTATAGCTGGCAAGGAAAATCAATTAAATTTCACTTATTCTCGAAAATGGTCGCTATTGCGAGTATCTCTTGTATACTAATAGCTGCAGCAAATCATATTATATTTCGTAAGAAATGG
Source organism: Dynastes maya (assembly GCA_029619315.2). NCBI lineage: Eukaryota > Metazoa > Arthropoda > Insecta > Coleoptera > Scarabaeidae > Dynastes > Dynastes maya. Next base: position 38,410,655 of record JAROYE020000004.1, read on the forward strand.
TCTGTCTAATACAACACGTTAATTGATTTTTCCTAGAAGGGGCTAGTAGTAAGTTATCCTAACTTTCTATGAAATCATTCTGATAAGATAATAATGAATATAATTTTATGAAGTAGATGTAGAATTCACCAAGCAGGTAAAAAAAATCGTTTTTTCTCTCGTCACTTATGACAAGAGCAACGCAAACTGCGCTGAAAGCCAGTGGCTGACGCATAAAAGTTTACACAAAATAAACACGGCCGGGACAATTCGGTATAAGCGTCAGTATAACTGCGACTCGAAAGCCGATCTGTTGTGTATGCATTTACGCTGTCATATACTATATCGTAGTTCTACGTTTGTTTTGAAAATATTTCCTACGTCGCGAAAACGACCAAAGTTGGACACAATAAGAGAATTTATTGCAGAAATGCCTGATTTAAAGTGTTATGGCGCTAAAATTCAATGTGTAGTGTGTATCTATTTTACACACTAAACTAGATTTAATGTGTTGGTCGAAAAGTGATTGTCTACGTCACGTAAATAGTGCAGAGCATGTTTCAAAAAAAAACTCCACACGAGATTATGACAAATTTAAATTTAATTTATGTGTTTATTGCATGTAATTTACCATTTCATTCACTAAGGAAAAACGCATACGTCTCGTTTTGGAATGAATATTCGGACTTTAAGTTACCAAGTGAGAGAACATTACAGAGAGTTGTGCCGTCTGCTCGTGAGCATGTCGAGAAAAGAATTAAATCGGGGTTGCAAGATAAAAAACTGGTTATGTGTGGACGAAACAACAAATCGTAAAAACATTCTGTGGTTAATGTAATAGTACGCACAATGCAACTACATCGACCATCACCCTCAATTTTACTAGCTTCCAGACGAATACAACAATGCACTGCCGAAGTAATTTCAATGTTGGTGTTAAATACATTGGAAAAGTTTGAACTTTCAACAAATCAACTGTTGATGTTTATGAATGATGGTGCCACAAACATGCTTGCTGTAGGTCGATCTCTTAAAAAACATTGTGCTAACTTGTTGCATATTACATGTAAAATGCATACTCTCAGTCTCGCAGCAGATAGTATCAGAAAATGTTATCCCGAGGTAGACGCTCTAATAGCATATCCAAAACGTGTTCGGGAATTTCATAGACTATGCCCCGGTATTCTTAAACCACCACAACCTATTCTTACTCGTTAGGGAACATGGTTAGAGGCTGCATTTTATTATCTTAAATATTTTGAGAATATAAAGAACGTGATTTTACAATTCGACCCAAAGGAAGCTGCGGCTGTTAATGTAAGCCGCTTGAAATTTCAGGATAGTCAAGTTAAAACAGATTTGGAAATTATTCAGAACAATTACGTGGGACTAGCGGATGCTATAGAAAAACTACAAAATTCTTCGGTGTCGTTAGTGGAATCTTTGCAAATAGTGCAACATGTTCACGCACAGCTATGCGCGATAGAAGACGCAAGAAATGTTTGTGTTTTAGAAAGGTTTGAAAGTGTTTTAGATAAAGACTCTGATTTTGGCACATTAAGACAAATTTGTGAAGGTGCGTCAACAGAACCGTTAAGTTATTTGAAAGATTATTTTACTTACGCAAATATAACGTCACTAGATGTAGAACGTTCGTTTTCGTCATACAAAAATACTTTTTCTTCACGCCGCACTCACTTTGCCGAAACAACTTTGGAAACATATCTAATGTTACAAATATTAAATAGACATTATCCACTGTGTGATTTCACGGAGGACTCTTAAAACGGTAAGTGTTTGAGCACGTATCACATTTAATTTATTTTGTGTAAACTTCTATGCGTCCGCCACTGGCTTTCAGCGCAGTTGCGTTGCTCAACTTATGACTCCACACTGCAGCTATGAGAACAATCGACTCAACATGAGGGAACGACTATTACAAACGCCAGTTTCCAAAAAATATGTATATAGAAAATAATTTGCAATTCTAGCAGTTCTTAAGAAAACCTCGTTCTTGAATACTATACACTGAAACACTTCACATCACCCTTACCACAACACTGCACTCGGCGACAGTAAAACGTTTCACGGTTCTCAACAATTTCTTTTTCCTACTTTTTTTCTATTTCTGAGCATTTTAATTGCTGGATGTACATATAGCTATGGACAATGAGTCGGAAAGATAAAAGTTCGGATTGATCTTTGGTCAGTTGCAAATCTCTCACGAGGTCATTCAACTCGCCTTGTGAAATCAAATTAGGGCATTTTTCTGCTGTAGTAAAATCGGTATCACGTGTATCTTCAGAAGAAGAACTCGATGTACTTGGCAAGGTTGAGGATTCACCTAAAATCCACTTTTCGTCGTGCTGCATTGGTCGAACAGCAGACTCCAAATTGGGATAAGCAATGGCATGTTTATTTTTCGATGAGAAACCTGCTACGTTGGTAACGCAAAAGTAGCAGTCACTTACATGGTCTTTTGGTTCTCTCCATATCATTGGTACAGCAAACGGCATCGATTTGCGGGTTCCTTTAAGGCATCCGGTTAAACTTCTTTGACAGTTGGTGCAACACATATGAGGGCTCCAGCTCTTATCCTATTTTGCAGCCAAAATATAATTCGCACGCCTTCATAACGAGTGCACTTATGTTCTTCCGTTGGCATTTTGTTGTAAACTCTCCACACACATAACAAAATAAATTTGCAGCCGTCCTTAACTGCCGACGAGACATGACACAATTTTAAATGTAAAATGCAAACTACAAATAAGCACTCGTGTACACTATCTTCTCTTCAACGATTAACATTTCACTAAATAGCAGCCTGATCTGGCCTATCGACTTACCCCAAGGAAGACGGACGGATTGTTACCTACTACCTGCAGGTTCTGAGAAAAGGGGCGGGTATATTGGCCTTAATTAATATAATTATAAGGATAGCTAACATATGCTAACATAATTAAAAAAATTAGTCGAGCTACGCCACTGCATATTGCATTCAAACTTGAATTTTCCCGAATGATGTCCGACAGCACCTTCGGATAGCGCCGAAACTCGCCATCCTACAACGCGAGTCCTGTATATAATTAAATATGTACACAATTTTATGAACAAATTAAAGCATTGAAATGTAAAGGAGATTTACCAGTATGATTTATTGCTAAATAAACGTACGTATCATGGTACTCAAGATTCGCATTTAATTTGAAAAAGATGGTACATACACGTTCCTGAATTAAAGACTCAAAACGTTAATTAGGCCAAGACAATGCCTCTCCGTACATTATCGCAGTCAAGTTACCCTACATGTTATAGGTAGTTCCACGTAGTTTATTTCCATTTATGGTGTACAAGATGAATTAGAAATGCTGTTCTTTTAGTTGCAAAATGACTGAAATCTTAATCTATAAAGTAGACTTGCTTAGGTTAATTAAAAGTTTCTTTAGTATGAACTTGTTACATAGGATGTTACTAATGAATGAATTTCAACATAATGCAGAAAAGGTCTTCCTCGACATAGTCATTTTAGGAAACACATCTGAAGTGCACCGCTTTTAGTTTCTGAGAACATGAACTTTACGTAATTAACGAGCACTAATTAATATGTAGGTATGTAGCGGCGGCATATACACTTAGCAGAAAAGCTTTTTATCTTTTCGGTAAAATGCGCATTCAATAAAATAGGAATGAATGTATATTTTGGAAAATTTACAAAGTGAACCTATAGTAAATATAACTGAAGCTGTACCACATGTGGTTGTTTTTCATTACATATCATGTTTAACAACAATTTATATATATAAGTCGACTAGTCGACTTATCTCGATCATGATAAGAAGTAGACTAATCGAATAATCCGATTGTCATGACAATTTTCCGATTCACAAGGTGCGTATACATAGAGAGACAGTTTGTATAAATGTTTTTTAACATTTACTAAGAACGCTGAGCTGAAGTTTATGTAAGTTGATTGTATCTATTCTGTTATTACTTTTGTTAAGGGAGAAGGAAAATAATTTGCGCCGTTTCCGCAAAGAATACGAATATTTAAATAATTATTGGGCTGTATTGAAAATTTATTAGAATTAGTTTGTAATTACACAATAATTTTTGCTTCCGAAAATTCTGTTAAATCCCTTTTATTGAATTTATCACTAAGATTTCCACCAGTGGGTATTGCAGCAGTGGTATTACACTCGAGGAAATCAAACGCAACGGATATGCTGTCGTGTGGCCTTAACATTTATGTAAGCAGTGCTCTGCTGCCGTTTGTGATTACAGCTGTTGTTTTCTTCGTTGTGACGGATTTTCTCTTCTAATGCTGGGGCCACACCAACGTCTAATGTCGTTAATTGCCACGTTATTTGACATTAAACACAAGTGCAACCACGATTTAACGCGCTTATTTGTTGTCGTGATTATAAATGGCCTTAGACATTGGGCGATAGCTCGGGTGGCGGTCTTTTTTGACACATCAAAGCGATTTAGCGCGTCATTCATCGAGTTGGTTTGGTCGATTTGGCTACACTAGCATTGCGTATTGTGGCAATAGGCTCGCGCTTCGAGCGTAGTTTAAGATTTTAAAAACACGATCGTATAAAATGGAGTGATGAAAACATAATCGAGTTTCTAAAAGTGTTTCAAACCGACATTCATACAATATACCATTGTAGTAGCAGCAGCCCCGATCTTGAAATGATTTTGTCGAAGGACACGTTAATTTACTGACTAAAAGTCAAATGCAAGTATAGCCATTCACTTTGACCCTTAATCTTTTAACACCTTTGTTATTGCGATAATGGATGTTAGACGTTAGTGTGGCCCTAGCATAACTGGGCAAGTGTTACACATTATATAAATTATTACATCTTATACGTGCTGACTTATCGACGGCGCCGCTAATGTCGCAGCACTCACCTTGGCAGCTTTATTTATCACCGTTGTTCAGAATTATGGTGCGTACAAAGCTGGCGGCTTAGCAACAACGGAAGGTGGAGCACAAATATTAGGTGATCCTTTTATATCGAGCATTCACCCAAATAGTAGAATGATGTTCCATTCTCGGAATATTTCATAATTCGGCGTAGATATTGTAAAACTTTTATAAGAGCGCAACATGCAAACCAAATATCTCCATTTTAGCTTACCGAAGATTTAATTCCTTTAATAACAATCCGAGTCATTTTAAAATCAGGAAGATTGTCATTCTCATTTATCCGCAAGGATATGTTTAACATTTGTAGGTTATAATGCTTGGTGGAATCATTCCCGGTAAACACAATGCAAGCAGAGGGAAGAAAGCACTAGCACACGGACAAGTTTCTGCCAAGCGGCCTCATCAGCGCGGCTACGAGCACCCCTTTTCTGCTGCCTGCATTGTGTCTACCTCTCGGTTTATGCCCCCAATGTCCATAACTGTTCTGAAAATATCTTCCGGTGTCCCCTAGCGCCAAGAAACACACAATGCAGGCAGCAGAAAGAGAGTGCTCGTAGCCGCGCTGATGACGTCAGGTAGGCAGAAACATGTCCGTGTGCTAGTGTTTTCTTCTCTCTGCTCGCACTGTGTTTGCCGGGAATGATTCAACCAATACCATGAGCTATATTAGCATTATTTCTGGTTTTGTTACTGGGCATTTTTTCATGTGTATTTGTAGGTTATTAAAAAAAAAGAATGGACAATTCTTCGAATGCTATTTTTCATCTCCTCATCTTCATTATCTACCACAGGCCTTTTTCTGTGGTATTTTGTCGGAGGCTGAAGCTTGTAACAGATCTCATATTCTTTTAAAATGTTGTACATAGATGCTACGTTCTCCGATCTCTACCAAAAGAGCACCACTAAAAGTTAATCTTTTCTGATTTTGTCTTCCATTGCAAAATGTTTAGCAATCCTTTTCTTAAGAGGAGATTTTTCCATACTGAAAAATGGAAGATACTGCGGAAGGAGAACAATGCACCGATTTCTCGTTAACGAAATATAATCTACATAAAACGAAAATGTTATGCACACCTTCTTTATTTTATGCGTTTACTTACGTGTTTCACAAAAACGACGTACGAAAAAGTTTTTATAGAGGCTGAACTAGGACCACTTAAAAATATTATGATTTTGGAGTAAAATTTAAAAAAAAACAGTAAGTATAATTTGAACATATATTTACTACTATTTGCTTGTTCCTCCTCTGTGTTTTGTTATTTCCTCAATCCTTTTTGGCAGACTGCCAATACAGCTTTTTGTTTTTTAATTCTGTCACTGTTACGCCCTACACCTTCTATATGTTGTTGTAATTTTTCCTTTGTAATTGAGTTTCGTGTACTTACGATGTTTTTCAAGACATTCCACACATTTTCAATTGGGTTGACGACAGGTGAATTGCCTTGCCAACGTAGTACACGCGGATCTTTAGATTCAAGGTATCGCATTACACTTTTTGCCTTACGACACGGTGCATTGTTTAGCATGAAAGTATATGGTTCTTGAGGCGGACCCAATGAACCAATATAAGGTATTAAATGGTTTTGTAAAACTTTTTATATTGTTTTTACTTCATTGTTCCGTTAACGAAATATAGTGGTCCTGGTCCTTCTGTCGTAATACACGACCAAACTATTAGACATGGGGGTATTGAAGATTTGATCGTACATGCTTCTGTATAACGCTTTGAAGGACGTCAACGAACAAATTGGCTTCTCTCCGTTAGCACTTCTAGCCCTGATTTGGTGCTATAAATAATCTAGTTAGGAAAAAGTAAGAAATGTAGAGAACTATTAAGCGAACTATGAGGATGAATTAGACCAAAAATACAGATGATAAATGAAACTTACCTTTCCCCAATCAACAACTATATATTTTTTATATTCTTTAGCCCATCGACATCGTGCCACTTTCATTGTAGATGTTAGTCTTGGTTTCTTTGTCGTGCGTATGCACTTCAAGCCTTATTCATGAAGACGTCTACGGACTATTTGGGCTGATATTTGCATACTTCCTCCACTAAGAATTTTATGAACACTTTTAGTGGATAAAAAACGACGTTCTGTAGCCACTTTTACTATACGACGATCATCTCTTACAGTTGTTTTGCGTTTGCCGGCCCAGTATGTTCTGCCACTATTTGCACTAGGAACATTCTCCTTAATTAATTTTGCGATTCACAGAACAATTTAACGTGATACACCCTATTTTTGTGCAACTTCACGCTGGGAGAACTCTCCCGTCTATAGAAGAGCAGAAATTCGTGCTTCTTCCTCTGTGGTTATACCTTTCTTCTTTCACGTTATGATAATAATTGGCGGCGAAAATAGACGCATAAAACTCTTTGAAACACAAGTTCTTTGCAAAATCGGCGAAAACACTGTTTTTATTTATATTTGCAATGATACTAACGAACTAATGAACGACGCAATTCAAGCTAAACATAATTATTGTATGTACGAATTGCATCTCAATAAAAGGCTGCATTGGTGGGATGCCAAAAAGGATTGAGGAAATAATAAAACACAGAGGAGGAACAAGCAAATATTAGCAAATATATGTTTAAATTATACTTAATTATACTTACTTGTATGTTATATGTAATTAAATAGTAATATTGCCAACATTACCAACTGTTTTTTCTTACATTGTACCCCAAAATCATAATAGGTTTGTTTCTGCAGCGATTTAAAATCGTTTGAAATTATTAGAGCATGCTCATTACAAGAATAGTGTTCGTGCAGTTAAAATGCCAAACTCTGACTATTAGTTTGACGTAACTTGGCGTTCATGCAGATCTCCAAATTAATTTCTAACCGTTTGCTGATAGTTGCTCCAATTTGAAGTTTATCGTCCAGTGATCCATCAGGCGCATGCGCATTGTTATATTGTGAAGTGAAAAGTTGTGTTATAGGTTTCTCTGTATATGTTCACACTTCACGCGTGTTTTATTTATGTCGGTGGTTTTGTTAGGAATTAACCGTTCCTTTAAGGTTGTAATTCTGTCTAAACACTTCACGATTATTTCTGTTTTCGCTTACCTATTTTTGTAATATTTGAATGTAAGATAAATCTATTGTTTTCATCTGCATATTTGAGTATATCGCCTGATAATTGTAAAAAAAGCATTCGTGCAGTTAAATTGTTAAATCGGTTTCAAATCAGTTTTAGATTGCGCATGCGTAGATTAATCCAAATTAACCTCTGATCAAACTATCACAAATCGGCTGCAGAAACAAACCTAATATCTTTAAGTAGTCCTAATTCCTATATTAGGAGGGAAATAATACTAAAGATAATAAAGCAGCTAAAACACTTTATAGACAGACGCCAAATGACTGAATTATCCTAATCACATCCTAATATAAGCTAGCTCGCCGATCAACCAATGACATACATACGATATTTGGAATATGACGAGTTGATGGCATAATGGTCAACCATTGTTGCTATTGCATCTATTGCTCGCGTTTACTGTAGTCGACTTCTTATCATTACCACGTCGACTTTGGTAGACTAGTCGACTAATCGACTAAATTGTCAAAATGGGCTTTTTCATATTAGTCGGCTAAACGATTAGTCGATTGCCAGCACTACTCCCAGCTATAAATTATACCATGATTGTTTTTAATATAGTTCTGGAGTTCTTCCAACTTAATCTCAAATAAATACTTTATTGTAATGAACCATAACATTATGCATAAACACCTAGTGATTTGAGTTTATACCACTACCAGAACCAGGAAAGGTTGAAACGAAATTTAGGTCAACATCTGGAGAAACAAGAAATGGTATCAAGTATAAAAGAAAAAACAAGATCTAAATTAGTGGAGTCGCCTACATTTAATGTCAACTACCCATTATTTAATTAAGAATGTAGATATAAAACAAAGCACAAATAAAAGGCATAAATGTAAGCATTGAATAAGAGATTGCAATTGCTCACTTAATTAATACCAGATGCTGTTGTGAATAATTCAATAGCAACACTTCTTTCACATAATCGAACTTATGCCGTTATAGCGAACATAATTGATAACTATATATGCTGATGCGTAATGCAAGAAGCCATAATGGTGCTCATCGCACAAGTGCCAATATACTTCTGTGGATTTAGTGTTGTAGTTGCGAGTGTGTTTGATCGAGCATTCGACGATTAAATGAAGTTTTCCTTAGGTGTTGAGGTTCCCTACTAGGCAGTAATAAATTTCAAACGATAATGGTTTTTTAATTGCGCTCAGACAATGTATTTCAAAAGCTTTGGTATGCATTGCAACATTACTGACATTTTTTTGTAATGCATTTTCAATTCATTAATATCAAGAAAGATTTTGTGTAAGTTTAATGGAAAAATGTAATGTCGGGTATTTTTTTCTTTCAAGAGGCATTTCCTAATAGTTATATGCCTGCGACTGTAAATGATGTATAATAGATTACAATTCATCTCTATTAGAATAGTAAAAGAAATCAGTTAACATAAATATGTTGTCGATAAAGAAATAATATTTCATTTTCTATTAACAGAAATAGCCTCCTGGGGAAAGCTTTTATATAAACGTTAAGGAATGCATGCAAGTATACGCAACGCTGGCGTCTCCAAGAGAACTACTCCAATAAATCTTTGTAATGATTGGTATTGTCATATGAATGCGGAAGCTGATGAATATCGCGTTGAGATATTCAATTAATGGTTACGCAGATAATTGTATAATGCAGATCATACTACTTTTACGCGGGTAGTCCCAAAAGTAAGATCTCCAAAGCGTTGGGGACGGAGAGAAACTGTTCGTGAAGCTGTTGGCCACATTGTTGTGATTGTTGCTTTCACCACTCCGAAACAAGCGTGCTCGCGCCTCGTTGGGACGCTCAGTATTGGCTTGGCAGCCGTTGAGAATGGGGCACCCGTTGATCGCTACCGCCAAGTGCGAAGTTCGTGCAGTTATTCGGTTTTTGAGAGTAAAAGATGTTCAACCGATTGAAATTCATCACCAATTGACGGAACTGTATGGAGAGTCGTGCATGGATGTCAAAAACGTTCGCAAGTGACGTAGAGAATTTGCAGCCCGTCATACCAACATTCACGACGAACAAAGGAGCGGGAGACCGTCGGTTTCCGACGAGACAATCGCAAAGGTTGACCAAACCATGCATGAAGATTGGCGGATCAATCTGGATGATCTCTGCATTTTGGTTCCAGAGGTTTCCCGAAGCACCGTTCACAGAATTTTAACGGGAAAGCTGCAGTATCGTGTGCAAGATGTGTTCCACGAATCCTGACGGAAGACCACAAGCGGCAACGAGTTGATTCATCCTGTGAATTTCTTGACCGCTATGAAAGTGAAAAGGAAAGCTTTTCGGACTCGATTGTCACTGGTGACGAAACCTGGACGTTCCACTTTGCACCTGAAACCAAACAACAATCACGCGAGTGGCGGCATTCCTCTTCGCCCAAGCCGCGAAAATTCAAACAAACACAGTCAGTCAGTAAAGTCATGGCAACTGTGTTTTGGGATCGAAAGGGGGTATTGTTGATTGACTTTATGCCTGCAGGGACCACAATAAACGCTGACAGGTACTGCGAAACACTGGAAAAGCTCAGACGGGCAATTCAGAACCGGGGAAGAGGAATGCTGAGCAAGGGCGTAAGCATTCTCCACGACAACGCTCGCCTACACGTCGCCCGTTAAATCATCGCTCTCCTGCAACAGTTTAAATGGAACAACACCACCAACCCACCCTATCGTCCGGACTAGGCACACAATAACTACCACGTGTTCCCTAAGTTGAAAGAACATTTGGCCGGAACGCGATTCAGCTCCGACGACGAGGTGAAAGAAGAGGTTCGACGCTTTCTCAAGGACATAGCGACGAGCTGGTATGACATGGGCACACAAAAACTGTCACAGTGTCTACAAAAATGCATCGACCGAAATGGCGATTATGTAGAAAAATAGATAAATATTCAAACTTTAAAATGATGTATATATTATAGAAAATAAACCGATTTTTGTTTTCTAAAAAAAAAAAACCCTCGTACTCATAAACGAAATATGTGTATGTGGACTGTAAGAGATTTGGCAACCTTGAGAATAACAAATCACTTAGTGTAGAGTTGAGTTTTGAATAGTAATCTGAAGAAAAGGTAAGCTGTCTGAAATAGGTTACAATAGCATTATAAGCCATCCGATTCCAAATATTTCTGACATTTGTATTCCTTTTCTATGTAGTTCCTAAAGTTCTTTTCCTATACGTCTTTTATCACTCGTTTCCTTCATTTTTCCTTTATCTAATGTCCTCTTCGGTTCCTTTTTGGACGTTTAATGTTCTCTTCGATCCCTTTTTGAATGATCTTTTGTTCAATTTTGTGCATACTTTATTTTCAAAATGCTTCCAAATTGTTTTAATATTGTGTAATATTTGACGAGATATTCTTGGATGTGGCCTTTTCCGAAATATACTTAATTACATACGGGCATTTGACATTTATAATAAATCATTATACAGATATTTTCTTTAATAACACTTTAATAACGTTTTGTTCGTTTCTGCTTTTTATTATTATTACTATTTGTTTTTCTGTATATCCTTTTTTGGAATGCGGTTCAACTGCTCCGTCGCATTCTGTATAATGTCCTCCCGAGTGTCAAATCTTTTCCCCTTCAACGGCATTTTCAACGGCCAGAAGTCACAGGGAGCCATGTCGGGAGAATAAGGAGGAACAACTAAGATGCTGCGTTTAGTAAAGAAAGTCTGAATCAGATGAAAGGAATGCGCCGGTGCGTTGTCATGATGCAGCTGCCAAGTTCCCGCTGTCCACAGATCCAGTGGACTTGCTGGTAGTACTCCTTGTTAATGGTTTGTCCGTGAGGAGCGTACTCATACTACTACACGGTAGTCGAAGAAAACTGTCAACATCCCTTTCACACTGCTGCGGACTTCCCGACGACTCATCACCAGTGATAACAGTCTTCATGAAGTCTGGGTTCCTGCATGCAGATTTTTATGTTCTGCCGTCAGCAACTTCGGCACTAATTTTGCGGACACTCCCCGGAAGCCCAAATCATCATTCAAAATGGCATGCACGGTACCAATGCTTATCCCAACCTCGTCTGACAATTCTCTAATAGTGATACGACGGTCCTGCAGGACCAAGGTGTTAACCTTCTGAATGGTTTCGTCGTTTCGGCTTGTTGAGAGTCTACCAGAACGTGCGTCACTGTCAACCGTCGTGCGGCCGTTATTGACACGAGGGTACTCCACAACTCCCTACCAAATATCATCGCACTCGCTTTATTACCTTCGCGGGAAACATAGCAGGTCGGATACGAACAGACCTCGTATATCTGTACTTAATTTTGCTACCTCTACTATACTATGCCGCAAAGTAATGTCATAAATTATTGATCAGCAGTTGTTCAATATCATTACGCTTTCACTAATGAACTGCAATGTCTATTGCATTTGATCCTAAGAGAGAAAGGAAGAGACGATGTGCACAAAAATATATTAGTAACTTTTAGGACTTTTCAACAAGAAAATCTATTATCCTTATAGGAAACCCACTGCAAAAGTAAATAGTAATTCTATTTCAAATGAATTGCCTCCAGCAGACTTGCTATTGGAGTTTTTGCATGAGCTAATAGAATCACTTTATTGACATTTACAAATACTTACCGAATTAGGAGTATGAGCATCTAAACTGGAAAGGTACATAATTTGCAATGTGCACTTTTCTTGATCGCATATATTCATATTAAACAAAATCTCATCTCTTGTAATATAGCATTTTCATATTGTAAACTTTCCAACAAAACAAACCTGCGATTATCACGATACGCAATCCGACCGAGGTTAAACGACTGAGTTGCCACATTTATCTCCGACACCTTCCATACAAAATGACCGGCAACATCGTTTTAAACTTACGGAAGGAGTGACAAAGCTGAAATAAGATAACGTGTAAAATAATTAATTTACATCTGCCTTGTATTGCGTCGCGCCCCCCGATAAGAGACCTTTCATTTACAATGCCACAGGGAGTTGGCTGCGTAAGGTGGCCCCTTTGCTGGCTGTCGGTCATCTTAATGAATAAATCCCGTGTCACCGTTTTGTGCCAGTTGTTCGCTACTGACGGCCTATCAGATAAGTAATAGCCGCTGCGTGGTGCAGAAAGGAATGTTTCACGAGCTGCGATATGACATAGTCAAGAGTATAATTTAAAAGGCAGATACGTATGAGGAATAAGACTGCTGTCCAGGATATGTATCTTTTCTGTGTGTAGAAATGGAAATATCTTGCATAAATAACAAATTGGCATGTAGATATTGATTCTTTTGTTAACGACATTACCAATTTTTTATTTTATTTTGTCAAAGTTTTGGGAAAGGTTGTGTGATAGAAATAGCCGTTACCTTCTAATTATTGGTCTTTCAACTTAATTTACGTCTTAACTTAACGTTTTTTTTTGGTGTCGCATTTAAATAATGTGAAGGTTCTTATTACAACAATAATGAAAAGTAACAGTACAGTAGTAAGAATACAAACAGTTACAGATATGGCTAGTGTTAAAGATAACAGAATTCCGGCAACTAAAATGGTTCGAGACCTTTATTAGAACAAGCTAAGCTAATGTGGGAAAGCATAAAGTATAAATGACTGCTGAGACATAAGTTAAGCAACCATGAGAAAGTTTATTCATGGAGTGAATTAGAAATATTTGTTATTCAATATAGTTCTAAATAGGATTGACATTACTGACTTATACCCTACACCTTCGACTATATAGGCCATGATGTTAATATTACCCTGAGAAAGTTTAAATAACAAAACAAAAACACAAGACTGACAGTTCAGTCTTGCTGCTGATGATGATAGCTTGGCTATCGAAACGTGCGTCCAGTACGAATTAAATGTTGTGGTAAGGGTTCTTAGTGAACTGTTTCAGTCATCTAATATACACAAATGTAACAGAACCATTCGCATACAAAGTAAAAATCGACGTTAAAGTACCATTAAATTAAATATTTGCAAGCTTTTGTGTTAGGAAGCCCGAGATAAGACGGACGCTAGATAGAGAATTACCGCGGTCGAGCGTTAAGCAAACCACCGCCGAGAGGGAAAGCATAAGGCATATACGCACGTTTTTGTAGGAGTACCGAAACTTCGGCGGAGAACCAGCGTCACGAAGTACAGTGATTGCCACCCGTCGTTCCTTCGCCTAAACCAGCACGATGTTTGGTTTTCATATTTGTCCCTTATGTACTGAAATGTTTTAAAAGTGGTAAATTGTTGAAACAAATTAAATTTTCGAAAATTAATTGATTAATTATATAAACTGAAGGTTTGGAAGTGTTTTAGAACACTTTTTCGGCAATTTAGATGAACTTTAAGATCAACAAATGAGATTTTAACGAAGTTAACTGAGATAAACTAACCTGATTTATGACAGTTAATATAAACCCTATGTTTATATTTACATTTACAGGAAACCTGCCTATTCTTAACCATCAACCTTCACTAGTAACTTGAATTTATAATACGATTTGAAATATTAAATACTTTGAAACTTGAAACACAGCCAGATACGCGTTACCTATTTTTAACCATCAACCGTCACTTCTGTCTTGAACTTATATTACGATTTGAAATATTAACATAACTGGGAGCCGCAGCCAAAATACGAGTTACCTCGATGAAAATTTGACTCAAAGTGAGAAAATCAATTGGCGTCCCTCATCTCCCTTATTTTAATCGCGAGGGCGATTGTTTTATCCAAAGCAAATTTTGATAATTCCTTTCCAAATGTAAATTGATGATGAATTTCTATATATTACTCTATGCTACAAAATTCCACTGACAACCCAATAATAATAACACTTACTGACGACTACGACAACAACTTTACGATAGATTTTAAATTACAAAATTATGCTAGAAATACCTCCGAATTTACGCTGTTACTAGTTATACGATGGTATTCATTAATTTTAAGGATTTACTAAATGGAGAAAATGATCAGAAAAGGAATTTCTTCCCAGTTACCCCAGGTTTGTCGTTGGCTAGACTTATAATAAGTCTCTGGTACACCCGCTCCAGAGCTCGTAGGCCAGGGGAAGAGTTAAAGCTACCGAAAAGGAACTAATAGTCGCCATAGAGAATTTCACATTGAACAAGTGACCATACTGAATACATTATACGTGCTGGAATGACAGCTGCGTTCGCCAATGTAAAATTTGAAACACTCAAGTACATAAACAAATAAGGAACCCGCATTATAAAATGTATATAATACTTAGGTATACGCATATTTTTATATATACATGAGAGGAAAACCTCACATTTGCTATATGTTTTTTTGTTGTTACAAGGGGAACTGTTTCAATAAATTTATTTTATACAAACATAGTGTGTTTAATTTCGAGAGGTACTGAGCTATCGAGAAAATAAACAAGTATTTCTGCAAGAAAGATACGCCAAAGCAGAGAGCTAGAGGCTTTGTTCTTCAAACCAGAAGAACGTAATAACTAGAGCCCGATAACAGGGAGCCGTGCCATAGCCGTACCTGCCTAGTATACAAAAACAATAGTAAGAAAATAGAAAAAAAATAACAGAACTAATATATAATTATAATATGTATTGAAAGTAGTGAAACACTCACCCTTTTAAGCAGCCTTGGCTACGGAACAGTAAAACTAGAACCACCATTATCAGTAGTAACATCATATGGATAAGAGTGGCAAAAAGTTGACACCATTAGATGTGTTTCCACAGTTGTCTCGGTGAGCGATGTTCGCCGTGGTGAGAAAATAGCTTGAAAAAGAGCGTTTAACATCTACCGATGTTATACATGCATGATTTAAATACTCTTCGTATTTAGTCAGTGGATTATTCGATACACTATCACAAATTTGTTTTAGTGTGCTAAAATCGGGATCTTTCTGTAGCACACTCACGAACTTTTCTAAAAGGCGATTATATTTTGCGTCATGTATAGTCAGTAGCTGTGTATGCACTCCGTCCATAATTTGCAGAGACTTCAATAATGATAACTAACGCTGGCCACGAGCGGTACCGCGCATCGGCGTAGAATCAGTTCGGACCGAGAGGAACGGTAGTATTACTTCGTCTGCGGAGCAGTACGGACATTTTCGCTGCCGGTCATTTGCGCAATTGTTTATGTGTCCTAGAAAAATTATGATTTCGTCAGCAAAATGACCGCGGTCGGACAAACTTCGAAAATTTATTGCAGAAATTCCAGACTTAATATATGAAGGTGCTAAAATTAAATGTGTAATCTGTAAAATCCCGTTAATGTGTTGGTCCAGACAACATTGTCTACGACACGTAAATAGTGAAAAGCATGTCTCAAAAAGAAATTGCGCACGAGACAATGAAAAATTTATATTTAATTTATGCGTTACGTTTATCGCATGTAATATACCGTTTAATTTACTAGACAAGGAACCATTTATCTGCTTTTGGAATAACTATTCGGAGTGCAAATTACCAAGTCGAACATCGTTACGAAGAATTGTGCCATCTGCGCGCGAACATATTGAACAAAAAATAAAATCGGAGTTGAAAGATCAAAAATTGTGGTTATGTGTCGACGAAACAACAGATCGGAAGAAACATTCTGTTCTTAATGTAATGGCACCCAAATTGGAACCTCATCAATCGGCACCTTCAATTTTATTAGTCTCCAAACGAATACAACAGTGTACTGCCGAAGTAATTTCAAAGTTAGTGTTAAATATATTGGACAAGTCTCTTAAAAAGCATTCTGCTAATTTGTTACACATTACGTGTAAAATTCATGCTCTCAATCTTGTGGCGGATAGTATCAGAAAATGTTATCCTGAGGTAGACGCTTTAATAGCGCATACCAAAGCAGTATTTGTCAAATCACCGAAACGTATTCGCGAATTTCACAGACTGTGCCCCCGTATACCAGAGCCACCAGAACCTATTCTCTCGTTGGGGAACATGGTTACAGGCCGCGTTTTATTATCATAAATATTTTGACAATATTAAGAACGTGGTTTTACAATTCGATACAAAGGAAGCTGCCGCTATCCAGAAAAGCCAGTCGAAATTTCAAGACAGTCAGGTTAAAATGGATTTAAAAACCATTCACGACAATTACTTCGGGCTAGCAGATGCAATAGAAAAATTACAAAATCCTGCGGTGCCGTTAGAAGAATCTCTACAAATAGTGCAACATGTTCACGCACAGCTATGCGTAATTGAAGACGCAAAAAATGTTTCTGTTCTAGAAAATTTGAAAGTGTTTTTGAGAAAAATTCTGATTTTGGCACATTAAGACACATTTGTGAAGGTGCGTCAACAGAATCGTTAAGTTATTTGAAAGATTATTTTACTTACGCAAATATTACGTCACTAGATGTAGAACGTTCGTTCTCTGCATATAAACGCATTTTTTCCTCATGCCGTACTAGTTTTGCCGAAACAACAGTTGAAACATATCTAATGTTGCAGATATTTAACAGACATTATTCACTTTGTGATTTCACGGAGGACTCTTAAAATGGTTAGTGTTTGAGCACGTGTTATTTAATTTTTATTTAAAAGATGAGCGAAATTATTTGCGGCAGCAAACATCTCCATTAGCAGAATAACTCTAGTGGAACGCGAGGCCTGGTCGACTCTACGCTACTGCGCGGTACCGCTCGTGGCCAGCTTTAATGATAACGATCTATTTTGTAATTGGTCTATTGCGTCAGTTAATCCTTTATAGCAGCTACGAACATTTTTTAAATCTGTTTCAACGGAAATATCTTGAAATTTCGATTGGCTCTCCTTAATAGCTGCAGCTTCGGCAGGATTGAATTGTGCAACAACAGTTTTTACTATTTTGAAATGTTCAGCATAATAAAAAGCTGCCTGCAACCATGTTCCCCAAAGTGTAAGAATTGGCTCCGGTGGTTGACGAATACCAGGACACTCTGTGTGAAATGATCGTAGGCGTTTGGGAGATTTCAAAAATACTTTTTTGTGCTTGCTATTAACCTATCTACCTCGAGAGAGCATTGTCGAATGGTTTCTGCCACAAGATGTAAAGCATGCACTTTACACGTAACATGTAAATACTTGCAACCATGTTCAAGAAGAGAACGGTCTACCGAACGCATTATTGCTGCGCCATCGCTCATAAACATCAACACTTTATCTTTTGGAATTTGAAAATTTTCCAACGTACTAAGTACAACCTTCGTAATTGCTGCAGCAGTACACTCTTGCAGTTTTCGGCTAGCTAGTAACAGTGGTAATGTAGGTTTACTAGGGTCTAGTATGCGCACCATAATATTTACAATTGAATTTTTTTTTACAGTCTGTTATCTCGTCAACATAACCAACGAAACTGTTTTTCAATATGCGTTTCATTTTCTTTTCCACGTCTTACGTGCCGTTTTCTCCGTTGGCAACCGCAACTCGGGATTGTATTTGTACCAAAAGTCCTTAAACAGTTGTTTATCGAGTAAGTCTAGTGGCAAATTACAGTTTATCAACATAAGAATTACATAAAAAAAATGCACTTCTCGGTGGCATGCCCAATTTTCGTTTTCTATGCTGTGCGGAATTTACGTGTCTTGTACAGTTCCACTTCTTATTTGACATCAAATGTATTTTGCACACTTTACAAACTATCTTACTCCCGTTGTAAAACAAATCGGGAAAGTCAGCAATAAACTTATTTACTATGTCTTGAAAGGGTAATTTTTTAGCCTTCGATATGCTCACTAAAAACTACAATTAATAACTACGTCTGTATCAATAAAATCAAAACGCACTACTCTCTTCGAGATAGACTATGTTCAGCACTGATTCATATATTGTACATAAATAGCTATACATTGTGAAAAGTATTTAAGATAATGATCCTAACGCAAAACGCATACAGTCACACATCAAATGTCCCATTTAAGAACACACTGTTTACATCGACTTTTAATAGTTCTTGCTAGATTCAGTTTTTCATTTAATTTGCAATTTGGTTTGTAAAATGAAATTAAAGAGGGCAGTGGACACAGTTTTGTTTTGTTTTAAATTTCGCGCGCTGTTGTGTAAACCGCCTAAATATATTGTGGCACCGTTTGGAGTAATCGTCTGGTCTCCACCGCTAGGAAACGGGTAAGTGTTTCACTGCCCCTCATTGTACCAATTTGCATTGCATTTATTCTTAATGGGTATCAATCAGTCAACTCTATAAAAAGAGCTGAAATACCACGCAGTTCTAATGCTCTTTAAATTTTGGAACCAAGGAACATGTTATCTAGTTATTTCTAAAAACAAAGTGCATAATGCCTCGTCTCATGAAATGTCAATAATATATTCCTGTACAAAAGATTCGTCTCCAGAATAAAATGTTTCTATATCTGTGTTAGAACTAGATTTTGCCTGAGATGTGCTACTATAATTGATAATTTTATTTCTTTGTTTCTCATTCTAAGTAACGTAATGACTTCAACACCATATGCTTTTTTGAAAAATGAACTTGAAAGTTTGCAAAAATCCATTCTTTAGATGGGTTGATATTATAACTTCCAGAGCCTCCTCTGCTGTATTAGAACTCAGGTTGCAAAATAAAACCTTGTATGTGTCAATGAAGCTGAACAAAATACATTCAGAAAATATTTAGATACAAAATACTAAATATTTTTGCTGAAAATAAGATACTTAGATATTTCATATAAGTATTTAAAAATAATATTTACTTCCTTTAGTAATAGTTTTATCGCAATATCATTTAATTACCTAATATTTAAATGCTTGTTGGTATCTAAATACAAAATTGCAATTTTTTGAAAGGCGGAGGTTTCCCTCCGCCTTTCAAAGGGAAATATTTTATCTAATGTGACATCAAATATTAAAGCCACAATGTATTTAATATTAAACCATAATTATTACACTACATATAAGTAGCTTATTTAAAGCGATTTCTCTTTTCACCACTCATAACTAACAAGGAAAGATACCTAATTCGCACTTCCTAATTATTTCCTATTAGATGTTCACAAAAATCATTGATACATATAGGCGTATAGCATTTCTAAAAGGTAAAATTCATCATAGCAAATGCAACTAGAATTACATATAGTTTTAAATTTCTATTGCGAATTGTCTCATAAAATTCCTTAATATTGTATGATTGAAGCTTGCTACATTGTACTTATATGCATATTCCACAAACGCTATAGAATTTCTTTGCAAATTTTTATTTTTGGATGACGACAAATTATAATTGGTTAGCACAAAATCCACAGCAGATGTCAGCGCAGCAGTTAAGGTTAACACCACTAATATAACCCACTGGGAATCATATTTCCAAGAGTTATACCAAAACGAAGAACATACTCATTCGACAATAACAGAAGGTGACGGAGACAACACAACAGGAATAGAAGAATAAGATATACACAAAACACTGAAAACATTAAAAAACAGAAAAGCTCCTGGACACAGCGAAAAGCCAGTCAACTACTGAAATGTGGTGATAAATTTCTTGAAAAACAGTTAACAATATTATTTAACAACATAATGACGACTGGTAGAGTATCAAAGGACTGGAAAACAAAAGTGACGATACCAATCTTAAAAAAAGGGCAAAAGAGTGACCCCGACAACTATCGCGGTATAACACTCTCGACGCAGAAATTAATGACAAAAATAATATTGGAAAAGCTTCAACCATACCTGCAGATAAATGAAGAACAGCAGGGAGTTCGCCCGAATCGATCCACCACAGATATCATATTCGTAGTACGCCAGATAGTTGAGAAAGCGAACGAATATAACGTTCCTGCCTTTATGTGCTTCGTCGACCTTAAAGCAGCATTCGATCGGGTAAGACAATCTGATGTTATCAACATTCTAAAAGAAAAGGAAGTACCCACACAGTTATTAACAGTAATAACAGATATCTATACAAACGGATAAACAAAAGTTCATGTTGGAAATCAACTCACACGAGAAATCAAGTGCACAGGAGGTATACGTCTAGGAAATTCGCTAAGCTCAATTATATTCAACTTAATAATGAACAAGCTAATATACGACTCAAAAATATTAGAATTATACAGGATGAACAACGACAAAATAAACATAATATATTACGCGGACGATGCAATATTAATAGCTAACGCAGAAGATAATCTACAAAGGCTACTCTATCAATTGGTAATAACAGCAAAGACATATACCATGGCAGTATCAACAGATAAAACAAAGTCAATGGTAATATCAAGGGAACCCATCAGGTGTCAACTGGAAATTGGAAGGCAAATGATTGAACAAGTGATGGAATTCCAATATCTGGGAATCCACATATCTAGCGACCGCAACACATACAATGAAGTAAGAAAACAAGCGATGAAAAGATTTCGCATATCCGGATACCTATGAGATATCACCTGGAAAAATAAATACCTAAGCTTTGAAAGTAAAGTGAAGATCTACAAGACGATAATTAAACCTGCCCTGACGTATGCAGCCGACACAAGAGCTGAACAAGCAAAACACAATGGCTACTCCGAACAACAGAAACTTCCACACTGAGAATAATGGTAGGAAAAACAAGAAGAGATAGAGTAAGAAACGGACAAATCAGGCGACAGTGTAAAGTAGAAGATATAATAAAATTCACTAAAAGAAGAGAAAAAGAATGGAACAACCACATAACACGAACCGAAGACAATAGACTAACCAAAATAGCAAGAGACTCAAAACCAACTGGAAAAAGGATCCCTGACAGGCCACTGAAAAGATGGGTCGAAAGTTGGATAACATCTGGCGAGTACCCTTAACATGTGAAGAAAAGCAGGCATCGACCTATTTAAAGGAAGAAAAAAATCCACTAAACCGATGACAGAATTAACCACAGAATGGACAGATTTAAAGCGGCTACAACTATTTTCTTATAGTAGCATCGAAAATACATGCGCCGTATAACAAAAATTTCCAAAATGCCATCGCAATTTCAACCAATTCCATATAATTCCACTGCAATGCCAAACAATCCCACATAATACCTTCACAATGCCATATAATGCCACGCAATGCCCAACAATGCCTAGCAATGCTAAACAATGCTATTAGTATGTACATCAAAATGCCCCTCGGGTGTGGAGTAGAGAAGCACTCGGCAATGCAAATGACACCAGGTAGGCAGAAACATGTCCGTTCGCTAGTGCTTTCTATCCTCATATTGCTTTTGCTGTGTGTGATTCCATCAATACCATGAGCTATATTAGCATTAATTTTAGGCATTGATCCTTGTAAATTAAAAAAAAAGTGCAATATCTTTGAAAACTTCTACGCTTCCCATCTTACACAACATAGTAGCATTTGCAAAAATATATTCTATAACACATACAGTTAATCTTTGCTACTTGTAGAGAAACGCACAACTCAAAAACTGCCTTTTGCAATGTACCTCCTCAATTATTATCATCAGGTATTACAAAGGACTCTACAGCGACACTTCAGATGAAATGTAACAGGTACCAGCTAATTGGTGAAAAAGGTTGGCGCAATCAAAATGAGAAAGGAGATATGGTATTGGAGATAAACAATAAGTTAATACCACAAGCATTAATTTGCTTTTTACCATTTATGACACTATGACACTAATATTCCAAAACTTAAGATTCACAAATATCTACTTTGCAAGACTGGCAAAAAAGTTTCAAATTCAAAAACATTTGAAAGTGTGAGAGATTCTCCACACTCAACCGAGAGCAATAGCCATTATTGCTTTTAGTATTACTACTTTTTGATCTTTAATCAATCACATGTTACTGGTTGAAGACAATTTTATTTGTTTGCAAAAAATAAAGTTAAATACATTGCATGCTCTACGAAAACCAATTATTAAGCAATCGAATAACAGGCAATATATAAATAATTTTCTGGAATTTAAGATGATTATGTGAATTGATTAAACTTTAATACCATCCTGGTATGCATTCGAAGTTATTTGAACGTGTGCCACTTCGGATACATATAACATGGTATTGCAGCGATGAAACGACAAACGTGAAGTAAACGCTTTTGAATTATTGATTGGACCGTGATCTAATCTGCTCGTGCCAGCAGGACGACATGTAATTGATTATGTATTGACTTTTTTCCTTTCCGTAATAAATCTTGTCTAACACGGTTAGAGGAGTTTGGGCGTAACTGTTCTTCAAATTCCGAGAATACTCCGTCATTGTTTAAGATGCGAAAGAAAAACTTCGAGTGCTTTAAATAAAACGGTTCCCCATCATTAATTTCAATTAGAGTCACACGGTTGTAAAAGCGAAAATAACCTAAGATTTTGTCGTATAAAAGATGGTACAGAAAAAAAAATCCAAATATTTTGCGCGAGGACGTCGCTTCCACGAATCTCATTACATCGGAAACATCGTAGCACAAATTAAACTAAAAACGTAAGCCGGTGTATATGCGATAATGGAAAATTGTGCGGTTTGGCAGGTTGCACTGTATGATTTTCGTCTATTTTTTGATGATATTCGCACAAGGAAGTACGTATTTCTTGTAATGTCTGGATAATTTGTTCGAACCGCAATCGCAAAGGATACCTGTTACTTCCTAATTATAGACAAACACTTCACAAGATCATGCAACACCTTCTAAATCATATATTCCGCATTGAAACTAAGAAATATAGTAAAGCGTAACGTATAATTGATGTCGTTTGTTTTTGGTAGAGCAAGTACTACATCCACTTGTATTGATAAACGCATTGGTAATTTTGCTACTGATTTAAAACTGTATGCATACATAATACGAAGCATCGTTTAAGACAGCTGTATCCTGCTTTTGCTTCTGCGAACTGTAAGTAATTTTACGTACAGGTACTACAATTTTTGGACCACAAGTATATAAGAATTCAACAGAGCTAATGCATTGAAAATGTTTATACACTTTTATTGCAACCTACGGATTACATTATAAGGGGTATTTAGACCGATTCTACAGTTCAGGTTCATTTGGCGCACATAAGTGCGCCTTATAATCCGAATTTTGTGTTGTATCCTTATTACTGAAATCCATTTTTTTTCAAACAATTTTGTCTCTATTCCCTTTTACAGTTCTGACACATTTATGTCACGGAATTTGCTGCCGCGCTTCAGTTTCTCGTTGCTTTATAAAAAAAAAGAAGTTAGTAAGCGTGGCTTCAAAATGAACAGATGAAACACTGACTCTAACTCAGGAAAAGATATACTAAAGAAGAAGCATTATGAAGAGGAGAATAGAATATTCCGAAATATTTTCGTCAATAATAACTCTCTAGTGTCACTAGTAGAAGGCGGTAGATGTACAAAATCCTGCATACAGCAAAACACTGCATACGTATTACGCATAATAACCTATTCGTGTATTCCTTTCCACTTGAGTAATCCGAAGGCAAGTTATAATTTATAGGTTATAATTTGTCATTACTTGCCGTGAAAGAGCATTCTAATAACTCTAGAAACAAAACTATTTTAAAAGGCTAATGTTGGGCACCTTTGTTACAGATTAATGAAGAATACAACTAAATCAGAAGCATGTAATAAGAGATCGCAACAGAAGAAAAGGGAATCATTTTGGAGAAAATGTTGTTCATTTAAATACAGGATGAGGTGTAAAAAACGTCTTAGTCGAGAAGACATTGTTAAGAACACTTAATTTTATTTAGCTTCTGTAAATTTATAATTTTATTTGTTCCATTTTATAAACTCGACATTTTATGTGCCTTATTTGCGAATCGTTTGTTTTATTTTCTTGTAAGTTCAATATTTTACATCTTTTGTTTTGTATAAATTCATATACTTGATATTCATATTCATTTACGTATACGTATTTAATCTCCACGACGAAGCTACCGCTGGCGTATATATTGGAAACAATCTTTGGTTTCTTACTTTTTCACTTATGTATGGGGCAGCAGCCGGAGGAATAGATACTAGAGGTGGTGTATCTTACAAATACATGAAAATAACACGAGCGTCTGGAAGCCATGACTTGTATAGCAAATATTTGTTGTAGTGATCGGCTTTCTTTGCTGCTGTCGCCGCCGACCAGACGCTCAGGCTTCAGACGGTGGTGGTGGTGGACCGAGCATTTAGAAACAGAATTATGTAATCAATATATTACACAATACTTATGTCTTTGCAAAAGGGACTGTTTATATAATAAATTTATGTTGTACTGTGTTTAATTTAGAGAGCAACCGAATAAGTGAACAAATATATAAGCATTATTTACGAATAAGCAAAAGCAATTGGTCCTCCCTCTTCACAAGGAAGATACACCGAAGCAGACGACTAGCGGCATTGTTCTTCAAGCCAGGAGAACGCAATAAACATTTAAAACAACAAATTTTAAATAAAGATAGACCCTATTTTTCTTTTCTTTGCAGAAGTAAAACAGATTTAAATTTTAATAATTAATTTAATACCTTCACAGTTATAAATAAAGACCGGATTATATGCAAATGTGCATATTTTGCATATAATATGCATTTATCCTTTTTAATGCATATCTGAAAGAATTTTGTATATTAGTGCATAATTTCTGTTCTTTTTGGTTCACATATTTAAAAAATAAAGAAAGCGTTATACGTAAATTGCAACATACAAATTACGTTAGTAAATACATAATCAAATGTAAATAAAATTCTCTGGGCTTTCCCTTCCTGTTACGGGAGATGACAGTGCCGCTTAAAATTTGCATAATTTATTATTTCACCAACAGCGCCGGCTTTTTCTTTTCGGTTGTGCGACACCCGGGCAGAAACAAATTGGAGGGTGGGCAGTAAACAGCAACTTTCGAATTTACAACCCCTTGTCTGAATAATGTACGAATTCCCAATTGGTATAGATTGTGAATAGTAGGAATTCCCGGTTGTATTATTTAATAGTAGTCAAGTGCACGCGTAAGCCTCAAGAATCACCTTGAATTGGAGAGGACAATAGCCATTTTGTGTTTACCCCGAACGTTCAAAGCGATAGTGGGGCATTGTGCGCGTTAAAGTTGTTTATTTAAGATATTATTCAAGTGCAGTCATTGTATGAAATTTTAGTAAATTGTGCGTCACTCTGTCTAATTTAAAATTTCCGATTTGAATCCAATCCGCGGCCATTAAAGATTATTTGCTATTGCCTACCGATGTATTATCAAGAAGTTTTTATCTCAAAAGCGGCAATTCTGCTTCGTTCAGCAAAGACATCTCATAAACGGTTAAGAAAGTTGTACTAGGTTGTGTAGTGAAAATAAATGTAAGGTTGTGGTTTCATTGAAAAAAATAAGTCAGTGCCTTCAAACAAGGAGTCACCCAAACAATCATAAATACGAGTTTACAGTGAAAACGTTCGTTCAATCATGCCGAAAGTTAGTAGTGGTACATTGGGTTGGATCAAATCTCACCCTGAACATCGTTTGGATAACGAAAAAGTGTTTTGTACAGTGTGCTGCAAAATTGTAAGTAATTTTTGTAAGCTTTTTTATTGTAATGTAAATTAAAACAAAAATACAAATATTTCGTGACTTGTAGGTAACGCTTAGTTTGCGACTTAAGTGATCTAGTAATCTTGACTGAAACAATTCACTAAAACCCTTACCACAACACTTAATTCGTACTGGACGCACGTTTCGATAGCCGATTCAGCAGCAAGACTGAATTCTACAGTTCAGTCTTGCTGCTGATGATGATAGCTTGGCTATCGAAACGTGCGTCCAGTACGAATTAAGTGTTGTGGTAAGGGTTTTAGTGAACTGTTCAGTGTTCCAGTGTCACAGTTTTAGAGTATCCGTTAGTAATCTTGAGTAATAACATGTATCAAGTAAATTGTACAAGTGTCCCAATCCGCTTACAATTCTAACCAGAGCTTACTGTTGTTAGCTGAAAAGTCCATATACACGGTAGTTTAAAAAAGACACGGGGGCGTTGAAAGTTTTAAAGAATGTTGAATTTCTTGAAATATTCTTGAGAAAATTTATCTTGACCACCCTGTATATCGGTATTAAGGAATTTTTTACACGTGTGTAACACATTTGGGGATACATTTTTAACGTGTAGATATTTACTGACACAGCATTTCCAAGATTAGTGTTGACATTTTATATTATTCTCTTCAGATCCCCTGTGAAAAAAAATTTCATGTAGACCAACAAGACATCTTCACATGCTCCCAAACAGAAAACTTATAGAGTAAAGAACTAGTCAATTTTACAATGCATTGAATTGGGAACAAAGAAAACCGACCAGAAACTATTTAATGTAGAGTTATGTCGCGCTTTAGTTAGTGCTGATATTCCCCTTAATAAGTTGAATAATACATACTTACATAACTTTAAATCGTTTCTTCGAAAATATTGTACACATAACATTCTCGATGAAAGTACCTTAAGAAAAGGTGAAGTGGGTAGTACTTATACTGACACAGTAAATAAAATAAGAAAATTAATCGGAGACAATAATTTTTATATAGTAGTCGATGAGACAACGGATAATGCTAGGCGTTACATAGCTCACCTTCGAATCTTGAAGGAAAATATCTCTAATAGATCGTATTTAATTTCTTCAAAGCAGCTTGAAAGGACAAATAATGCAACAATTTCAAGATTTATTCAAGAAAGATTAAGTAATTTTTTTGCCTGAAGCAGTTCCTTTGGAGAAAGCATTACTTCTAGTGTCGGACGCGGCACCATATATGATTCGAACTGCGCACAATTTGAAGGTGCGCTATCCCAACCTACTTCATGTCACATGCCTTGCTCATGGCCTCAACAGGGTTGCTGAAGAAATACGGAACCAATTTCCTCTGGACAATGAATTAATTAGTAATGTGAAGAAAGTGTTTCTAAAGGCTCCGCTACGCATATAGATATACAAGGACCGACTGCCAGATACACCACTTCCTCCTCAACCTGTAACTGCAAGATGGGGGACTTGGTTGAATACTGTCATATTTTATGCGAATCATTTTGCAGAAATAAAAACCGTCCTTTCGGAGATTACGGATTCTTCTCGATGTGTTACGGAATCGCATAGATTGTTCAACAAGAAACTACTGCACTAGCAATTGTCATTCATTAAATGCAACTATAGTTTTGTTTCAGCAACTATTTTAGCATTGGAGAACACAACTTTGAGTTTAACAGAATCCGTTGAATTTGTGGACGAATTTCAACAATCATCAAATCATCAAAATCGGACTTACCATAAATAAAAAATGTGAAAATGTGATTTCGAAAAATACGGGATACGGTATATTAAAAGAAGTTGCTAACGTATAAACGTGATTTTAACAAAACATGTAGCTTAAGTGCGGAAACAATATGTAGACTAAAAAATGCGTCAATAACTTCAGTATATGTGGAAAGGACATTTTCAAGTGTATAAATATATATCCACAGATAAACGACATAATTTTTTAGTAGAAAATTTTGAGAAATATTTAGTAATAAAGTGCTTTTATAATAAAATTAATGATAATATCATGTTGTTAATATGGATGTATTTTAAGATCCTTTTAGACTTTAATGCAATTTCAAATGTCAGTTTGTTACCTGCATTATAATATATTATCTTAGTACACCATGTTTGTTTTTAATAAACCTGAATTACATTTTTATTTGGAATTTTCAATTACATATTTGTTCGGTTTTTTGCATATTTTGGCGAAAAAACGTGCATATATATGCGCATATTTATAGGGTTTTTTTGGCATATAATCCGGTCTTTAGTTATAAAAGTGCAGAGGCACTCGTACATCTGTCAACAATTTACAAGAAATGTAAATATTTCAAATATGGTTCGAAATAACAACATAATTGTTTTGTTAAACAAACCTTAAAATTGAATTAGGATTTCAAAAATGTAATAATCTATAGGTGTTCCGTGTAAAATAACAAACTTGACAGCTATTTCCGCTATAACTGGAAGTCTTAGAGTATTGAAAAGTTCAATATTACATCTAGGCTTTAGTACGTCGCCAAGCTTTCAGAATTTTCCATATATCGATCGATGCACTTCATGAGACAGCCTGTGTAGTTTAAGCCTAGTCGGTGCAATGATTTCTCGTTAGGTAAATATTATCACATGAACGTAATTGATAAGTCAATTATTATTAAATGCTTACTAATTCTGTCATATATATCCCATAACGAACTATAGAACGTTTGAATGTAGTTATAATGTACATAATTAGCATTTCTTTTGCACTTATGAAATTCCGAAAAACATCAACATCCTATGAGCTAATTTACAGACCGTCAAATCTCGAGTTTTAGTTCTCACTTAATTTTGTAAACTCATTTTTTTGTTACACTCGTCATATGTTAAAATTCGAAAATACGTATATCGCATAAATGATTTCGAAGATTATCAAATTACTTTGGTATACCTAAATCATCGTGAGAAAAGAACTTACCGCAATGTTTCCTTAAGCAAACCCTGCACGGTATTTCTCAGAAACCATTTATTCAAATTACTATCTCATATTTTATATGTGATGGAGAATGGTAATGCATGGTGAACCACACTGTCAACCGCTAATGTGGATAAAATTGTAACATAAAGGAAGAATTTTATAGCTTTCAATTCATTCAATTTCATTTACTCACGGTGTAGTACCGTGGACGTTCCTCTTGTCATCTTCTTAGAATAACGTTCTCCTTTTTACAAGTGGTCATTGTACACTATAGGCGTCCAAATCCGTTAGAAATAACCTTTTGACCTTTTGTTCAGAAATTAATAAATATTTCAGATAACCTATTTTTCGTATAATCTTTTCTGTTAGAGATATGTACATCCTTACAGCTTATTTTAATAGCGTGTTTAAAATTTACGGTCAAAATTTAGAGTTTTCACGAGTTTCGAACACACACGCTCTCTTTTTGATTTCAGCATTATATTTGTTTGTTTTCAATTACCGCAATAATATAGATACTACTATGGATTGTTGGATACTACTGCATATTGCTTTCAGTTACTGACATCTGTACAAATTGGTACCTTACTGACAAATATAAGGTAAACCATTTAAGATGATTGATTTTTTACACAAGTAGGTCATATTGAATACAATCGAATGGCAGTAACCTTGGACATGCCTGATCTGAAGCCATGTTGACTTCTGCAATTACACTAGATTTACTTAGAAATGATTCAATTCTTACTGACGTAGCATATTCCAGCATTTTTCACACAGAAGAAGTTAATGAAATTGGTCGACAATTAAACATGTTGGTGGGGTAATTTTTCATATTGAGCGGAATAACATGTTCTAAAACAAGCAAGAATGATGCCTGTCGTAAAACTTGTTTAAGAACAATGTATTTGATGTGAATGCTCCATTGGAAAATAATTAAAATTATCATTTTTGTCAAGTAATGATAGCGTCGCAAAATCTTAAATCAGTTTGTACGTTTTCCTGACAAATGTCTAGAAATTCCAAATATGTAGTTTCCCAAATTTCGTAGTCTTAAATAAATGCCGAAGAATTTCTTTATTACGGGTACAGTCACACCCAGGAGTAATTGTTTCGCAATACCGTTTTGACATGCCTATAACATTGTATACATTAATGTGATAGAGGAGAGAACGAGTGAACTTTATGGTAATTCCATCCATCATCTATACGATGATGTCCAGTTTGATTCACTTATTTCAGAATGTAAACAGTTTTATTCCAATACACAACGCACCCTTACTGGTTTCTTCAAATTACATAGCTTTTTCTTAATTTTACTTTTCATCGGAATACATAGAACTCAATTAAGCCTAGTAAATATCATCTTAAAGACTTTGATGTTTATTATTTGCTTAATTATTCCAGTAATATCTAGCAATGTTACGGTAAAACATTTTCTTCATCTATAGTGAAGATTTATTTTGTTCAAATCTGTCAGTAGTGCTGGCTTAATATAAATTACATCTACTAATTCTTTGTCTAGATCCGGAGTCGGGTACCTGCGACTCCTTCAATGCATAGTTGCGGAACTTTTCAAGTTAGTAAATAATATGCGTATACATTTAAATGACAGATAACTGGTAAATCTCACTAATATTTTTTAAAGATTTTTTGATTCCACTAATCACTTATAGTGATAAATATGAAATCGGATTTTGGAAAGGGATTTAAAGAGTGCAGAAAGAATATTTGTGAATAAAAATGGTACAGTATCAGCTACAGCTATTGATTATATACGAGCCTCGTCCAGCTTCAGTTGGCCCACCCGATAAAATTTTAGTTATTAGCATGTATTGAAGATCATTTAAACTAATAGAGGTATAATTCTCAATTTTTATTTTGCAAATAACAGTTTGAAAATATATTGCACAAAAATAACGGAACTGATTACAACAATTGGAACTGATTAGGACAGAAAAAAGAAAAACTCAAATTTGTGATTTTCACCTCTAAGATATAGCTCATTCTACCACTGAGTAACATCGCCTTTATTTTTAATAACTGCTTCCATTCTTCTCGGCAAACTATTTACTAGATCCTGACACTCCCCTGCACTGAAATGATACCAAATGTTCTGGAGCCTTTGCTCGAGTTCTTGCACAGTCCTGGCAGGGTTGGCTCGCAACCTCTTTTTCATGATATGCCACAACGTCTCGATGGGCGAAAGGTCCGGACTACTAGAAACCCATTTTAGAACCGGTATTTCATGATCTGAAAGCCATTTCATGGATCTTTTGGAAGTATGATATGCAGCACCGTATTGCTGAAAAATGAAGTCATTTCCAGAAATCCTGCTCTCTTCCAAAGTAGGCAACAGAGACTCCTCTAGGATGTCTAAATATTTGTCTGAGTTAACAATCCCGTTGATAAAGTGTAATTTTTCCAACTCCTCCAGCCGACATTGAACCCCAGACCATTACCGAAGATGGAAATTTAACTTTGCGCTTAAGACAGTGAGGATGATAAGTTTCATGTTTCTGGCGAATAACTCTGCTCCCGCTGTCACCAACACAAACTTCAAATCGCGACTCGCCACTCCAATGCATACTATTCCACTTCTCCATATTCCAATTTCGATGGTCTCTAACCCATTTTAACCTGCTTCACTTCTGCTTTAGGGTCAATAACGCATGAAACTTACCTTGTAAGTACCAAAGCCAAGTTTTCTTTCCTCTGAATGATATGTAGACCCGCAAACACGTCATCCAATAGCCTCACTCCAGGGTACACTCAACGCTGCGTAGTTAGCACGCCTATTAGACTTGATAATTCTGGCCAAAGCTCGTCTATCAGCGTCTGTTAATTCGGACTTTTTCACATATCGGGACTTTTGGCTGAACCGCTTGATTTGTACAATTTTCCGATTTGGTCGTTTGATTTTCCGGATTTGTGTAAATTAATGATAATTGATCGAATTTTTTCATCAACTGTCTTTCCCCTGCCCATTATTGGCAACAATTGCACTATTAATTAACTGTTCTACAATCGAAACATCTATCACCGTCATTTTCCGTCAAAAAAAGCGTTGTTTCCATAACCACCTTAATACTCATCGTTAGCAGTACTTGGGTAATGGAATGCAAGGGAACTAAATTTTTTTAATATTTTTTATGAGACAACACGCTCTATTGAACCCAGATCTCCCCTAAAGTCCTCTACATGGCATATTTTGTCTTAGATATTACATTGTAGCGGCTGGTTTTGCTCCTCGTGCGATAAATGCCAACAACACTACAAATTTTGTGTGTGGGCCAACTGAAGCTGGAAGGGGCTCGTATTACATAATATTGATTCAAACTGGGATTCTAAGATCAAAGATTTAAATATTGCGGATCACCTATCTCAGGTGCTCACAATAGAATATGGGTTGGGTGTAGCAGACAATGACAAGATTACACTTCAGCATAGACTAACTGGAGACGATAACATTAATCAGCTTAAATGTTTGCTTTCCAACGAAAATTGGGATGGTATTTATAATACTAATGATACGGATAAGGCATTTCAGGCATTTATTGACACATTCACCTGGTATCTCGATGTGGCTTAGTGTGTGATTAGTAAGGATGGTCCTCGAATTGTTAAAAAGAACTTGATAACAGCAGATATTATTAATGAATCTCAGATATTATTAATGGAGATCTCTAAAAAAATTATCTTGATTAATTAGGTCAAAAAATAATAATGAATTGATAGATTGCTTTGCTGGCTCAAATCGTACCTGTCTAACAGAAGAATAAGTGTAAAATTAGACAGTGGAACATCTAGTGAGCATCAAGTTAAATATGGAGTGCCACAGGGCTCGGTGCTTGGTCCACTGTTATTTCT
Organism: Dynastes maya; assembly: GCA_029619315.2. Taxonomy (NCBI): domain Eukaryota; kingdom Metazoa; phylum Arthropoda; class Insecta; order Coleoptera; family Scarabaeidae; genus Dynastes; species Dynastes maya. The sequence goes on from JAROYE020000004.1 coordinate 38,443,922, forward strand.
TGTGTTTACAAATGACTCACCAAAATATGTCATTCATACTCTACACTAATGATCTTCCATCGAATAAGGCTGAAATGTGTCTTTATCGTTACCTCGATAATTATAAAAGTCAAGGACAGCCAGGAACCCACGAGAAAATCAGTTGAAATTACAAAGACAGCTGAAACCTGGTTCGCTGCCAATAAGATACTGATGAACACGACGAACACACAAAGATTGTTGCTAACCACGGACAATCAAAGTATGTCTTCACAGGTGAAATTCTTGGGAGTTACTATTGACTCGAACCTACGATGGTCACAACATGTATCGCATTTAACAAATAAGCCGTTATCTGCACTATACGCGACAAGAAGAATAAAACAAGTAGCGACTTAGGAGACAGCCAAAGTAACATACTTCGCAGCATTCCACTCTAGTGTGATGCGTTGGTGATTGGTACCGGAAGCGGAAGCGGCTTTTTTTAAAGTGTATTACAAAGGAAAGCGATCGGAGCTTTGCGCGCCTTGAAGTAAGGTGAATCTTGTAGAAGGCGTTTTGAGGCAACAAAAATACTTACATTGACTTGGGGTGAATTGAGAGCGCCATTTCACAGGTTAGCTAGAACACAAAAATGCGTCGACTACAGGGGGTGCAAACTATACAAGAAGCTTCCGCAACATTTTAGAGAAGCGACCCCTAGTAGATTCAAACAATCGAAAGCTTTACATGGAGTATTATATCCTAAACGAGTTCTTATGTTTTGTCGTACCTTAGATTATTATTTTAACGTGTTATTTATCTACATATGTTATTTTATGTGTGATATTGCTTTATTTATTTTATTTATACAAACATTACTTTTTAATTTGTAATTAATATATTGACAAAATATTTTACTTACTGTAAAAACGTGTAACGATGATTGTAACAGTAATTACAAATGAAATAAGTTATTATTATTATCTCTCGATTTTTGGGTCGACATATTTTGAGAACAGATATTTTTGATCATGAATTTTATTAAACGGGTACTCTAAAACTGTGGCACTGGAACACTGAAACAGTTCACTAAAACCCTTACCACAACACTTAATTCGTCAATCGAAGAAATCAGCTGAACAGTGTAAGTCTACCCCCTTGTTCGAAAAATTAAAAGTAACGTCATCTTTACCGAATTATGACAAACTTTCTCGAAAAATTCTGTAACAGTTATATATTACGAAATTGGTAATACATAATTTATTTGCAGTGTATTTTATTATAACGCCTTTATGCAAAGCAAAAATAAACTCATTTTAACAAAAAAAAACAAGTTTCAGGCTCAATTTTCAAAAAGTTAATAATTCACATGCTTCAGATTTTGTAACTTACAGTATTCATTTCAAATGCTGTGGAACTGATAGTTACTTGGATCTAATTTTAATGAATATGGTATTAGTTACAAAATATCTAGTTAAATATGAATCAAGTAAGCTGTTAAACGTGCCGTATTAGAAAATGTGTCAAACTGAACAAAATTAATTGATGTTCACTTGGAAAAATTAAGATTTGAAATAGGTGATTATGAGAAATCAGTAAATAAAGACATGAATCAAATTTCACATATATTAGAAAATGTTAAAAGGCTGAGAGGAATACGTGTTTATCGAAAAAAAACCGTTGCGTCAATTTCTGAAACAAGGTGAAGGTTACTGGCATCTGCCAACCCATATCCAATTTTATCTCTAAATAAGCTAAGTCGAAACCACTATAACCTCATTTGGAGGCGCTCTGTTGCAAAGAATGTTCTACCTGGCGTCCAACGTTAGGCAATGGGTGTCTTTTAAGCCCGACAGAACATTAAATTATAAAAAATGATACGAAAAATTAAAATCTAATCAAATTTTTGGTATGATTCGAGAGATTTATTCACAGCATAAACATATGATTTCGGGCATATGGCTACCGCGGCTGTTCTTGATGAAGCATATTCTGGACGTCCAATTTTGCGTCACTCTTTCGAGCACTGTTGGCCGTATATCACGAACAACACGATGTTGGCTTCCAAGGCGTCAATTGTTGCTGCCTTATTGACATAAGCCAGTGATTTCACGTAGCCCTACAGGAAAAAATCGATAGGTGTCAAATCGCAAGACCTTGACAGGTCCATTTGTCCATCGTCAAATTTCGATTTCAATAAGTCGATGGTTGCCGTCGCCGTATGGCATGTAGCGCCATCCTGTTGGAACCACATCTGGTCTTCCACATTTTCAAAGAAAAAGTCATTAATCATGGTGCGATAACGATCTCCATTAACGGCAACGCGAGCTCCGGCCTCATATTTTGAGAAATAAGGGCCAATAATGCCACCGGCGTGCAAACCACACCAAACAGTGCATTTTTCTGGAAGTAATAGAGTTTGTAAGGTCTCTCGTATTGGTCCCACTCCATATGCGGCAATTTTGTTTATTCACAAACCCGTTAAGCCAAAGAGGAGCCTCATCGCTGAACATAATTTTCGATAAAATAACGGGTCAGTTTCTAACTCCTCTTGGGCCCAATCGACGAAAGAACGAGGCAGATGATAGTCTTGTGGCTTTAATTCCCGTACCAGCTGGATCTTATACAAATGTAGACCAAGATCTTTACACAAAATTTTCCACGTAGTGGACGGACAGAGCTCCAATGACTGTACACCGACAACAAATGGATAAATTGGGATCTTCTTCCACACTTTAATTTACAGCAACGATGTTCTCTTCACTACGCTCATTCCTTCGACGTGTTGGTGTTATTGCATAATGTAGAGAATATGTAGTATGAAGGACAATTATGTGGGCCGTAAAAAACCACGAAGTTATCTGTAAGTTGCGCGAATCGATGACTGATTTTCGACATAAATTTGAATAATTTGATAGTGTTGTTCAAGCGTTAATCTATTCATGATGATTTGCCAGAGTATACTGATCATAAATCTCAAAAAATGCAATCACTTTATATGATAGCTCGTTTGACAGTTAACTTTTCCCTAAGTTCTATCTAAGCAAAAAAAAAACACCCGTTACAATACACAACAGTGAATACAATACAAAAATTCTCACAGAAAGAAAAGATTTTCAGTAACACGACCACCTTAATAAAGCACACAATATATCGAATATTCACAAATTGGAAATCGCACTTGTGTTTTAAAACTTAAATGTGGACGTAGACACCAACATTTTTTTTTTCATAAACTATTTTTTTAGTTCTATAAGTTCAGCTACAAATTCATTACTTAGCCAATTAAACATCGTTTAAGCCGTGATGCAGGTAAATTAATCATAATAATCTAAAACCAACAAGTACCCATATCTACGTTACATAGAACACTATCGTTAGAAAAGAATCAGACAAATAATAAAAATCATATGGTATACAAGATAACTGTTTGCATCTGATGAATAGACGAGTACGTAGGTGAAACATCGATTTTCCATTAGATTATGATCCCAGCAGCATGCTAGAGCAAATTTATATGCAGAAACGACGAGGTGTACGTATATGAAACTGGTTAAGTTTTAAATTGGTAATCAATCGTTCTATTTATTAGGTGATAAATTACACCTTCGTTCGACCTGCACCTATCGTAGATGGATACTCGTGATGTATAGCAGCGTTCTAGACTTTTGACAATATTTTTTATTAGAAATAGAATGAATAGAAGCTAGCAATCATAAAATATTGACATGTTGACAACGAACACACAATACTTATTGCTAAAGTCCATGTTTCCATAACATACAAAACAAAATGTAATGTAGTTTTAGTTCTTTTTAAATGGGTCAGTTGCTTACACATATTAAAACACCAAGGAGTATGGTGGTCATAAGGAACTAGCACGTGGTTGAAATTGTCAGGATGACGACAAATTTCTAGGAAAAAATTTAACTTTTTTGAATTTCACCAATATTTCGCTTTTATTTTTAAAGCTTCATCAGGGTCATAAATGAGTTAAAATAGATAGGCCCTATTCGTGAACACAGAGATTCAAAGATGTCCATGCTAGGAGTTTTGACTGATGAATGAAATAAAAGCGAAATATTGGTGACATTTACAAGAGTTACATTTTTTCCAAAAACCTCAGTCATCATCCCGATAGTTTCAACTACGTCTTACACATACGTAAAACGGGAATGCTTTTTCATATTTTTGTTAATAAAGATTAAACTGGTGTTTCCAATGCTCTGCAAAAATATGTTTTGAAAAGGAGGTATTTTTTATACTATTAGGTTTTGTCGTTACTAAAGTAATAAGGGAGAAAAAAATTTTTTTTGCGTTTTTCAAATTTTATCCATATAGGATTATTCGGGAAAGTGTGTTAAATAGTACAGAAACCGAGCTGCCCCGCTTCCAGTATACCACAATAAAAAAAGAAGCATGTACCTATAATTTTGTTCAGAAATGCCAAATTATTCACAAAAAATACATCTTTAATGCATTTTAAAAGATTTTATTTTAAAACGAGTACAAAAATAGAATGGATATTGAAACCACTTATAAAACATTATAAAATTTGTAGAATTTCCGTCTTCCACTTCCTTCTATAACGGGATCTTTTAATTTTTTAATAATTAAATCAATACTGATGTCATCGGAATTTTCGTTTGCAATATTTACAAAGTTCTCTGTTTTTACAGACTTTTTGCAACGTGAAACGTTTCACCGCGTTTGTTTACTAACTTAATTTGGTCTACGTACTAGTGAGGGGTGCTTTTCCATTCATACTTCACTTCACCAATATCCAGTCATTTACGTTCGGCTCTATAAGGTCGTCCGCAGACGAGTCTTCTAACTCAAAAACTTCACTTGGCTGCGTTATCTTGCTGGCTGCGACATCTTCGAATTCCGAACTATTTTGATCAAGTTCGCGGGCGTGATCCTCAAATAAATGTGTGATTCGGACCTTTCCATTTGTAGACGTCGTTGGCGTAATAGTTCCCAAGCCCCCCAATCCGACACTTTTACCAGGCTCAACTTGAATTCTCTTGCGACTGATTTTGGGTTCTTGTTGGTCACCTAACCTCATTTCATTCTGCATCTCAACTACTACATCAGATACTACCGATGGTGTTGTCTTTTTCATTCCGCATTGAGTGTGGTAACTTTTCCAGAGGGTTTTCCGGGTTGACAGGGTGCAAACCTGTTTTTGCAAAACCTGATATCAAATTCTGTGAACCTTTCCCATTGTTAATTCCAAGTGGATAGTATTTCACGCCAATATTTCTTCAAAGGAGCATAAAAAACCACGTCTAACATCTGCATAATGAGTACCATTACTAGGCAAACAGATAAATCTAATATTTAATTCTTAACATTTTTCTAGGACTGCAGTAGAAAAATGTGAAGATAAATTATCACAAACTAATATCTTTTGACCATCTTTACGTATACAAAACGGCACAATCACAGTGTTAAACCAATCTTCGAAACAAGCTGAATCAAACCACCCACTTCTTGAACGGTTGTATCGGGTTCCTGGAGGACCTCCCTTTGTCCAAGTATCCCAAGGATGTTCGGATTTATAAACAACGTACACAGGCAACATCCTTCCTGTTACAGTTCCTGCGCACATAAGGCTTATGGCCGTTTTTGTCGAGTTCATAGCTCTCTCTGGGTACTTAGTGCCCCGCTTATAAATAAACTTTTTAGCCCCAAGGTTATCTGTTAAGTTTGTTTCGTCATAATTAATTATTAATGACGGATCTGTATTTTGCAGCTCATTTAGAGCATTGTTGAAAAATTGCTCAATAATTGGAAGGGATAGTGAGGCTCTTTTTGTTGATATATAGACCAGAAACGATGAGAAATTTGATCTTTGTGTCTCTTAATAAAATTAGTTGCCCAATCTGTACCAGGCAAGTTATTTTTCAATCTCCTTTCTAGCAGTCCTGGCTTATCCAGATAACCTTTTACCATAAGCCCCAAATCTATCAAATCAAAGAGATATTCCCAACTTGCTACAAGGTTCAAATGTTCCAAAAAAACCTCTTCTTCTTGTTGACAGAAGAGATTTGGGCTGCCTGGGCGATAATTTAAATTTTTCTTCTGAACATGTCTGGCAAGTGCAGATTTAGGAATCAAATATGTTTCTCTGCTTCCACAAGAGTAATTTTCTTTGCACGGACGTCTTCAATTGCGTTTTGTATTTTTTTTTTTCGCTGTAAGCAAAATATGGTTTGTGGTTTTTCCCATTTCGCATGTTCGATAAGGTTCTTTGATATTTTCGTACCATTGTCACTAAAAAAAAAATAAAAAAAGGGCTAAGACACTACGACCTAAGTATAAGTTTCAGTCATAATTAAAAATGTCCCAAATAATCCCGATGGGGTGGTACAAATAACCCCACTTTATTAAAGCCCCGCCCCATTATTTATTATATACCCAATTTTATTCCTTTTTTTTTTGATTTTGCCTAAAAAGGACATAAGTTTTTATCCAAGCATTCATACTTACTGTAAAAAAATTCTGAAAAGCTCTGCAGCACAAAGTTGGACACGCTAAACATTTTACCAAAAACTAACCTCACTATTTCATGCGTGTACTTAACTTATCGGTTTCAAAATTCGCAAACTGTATTGCACACGTTTAGGTTTGCGGTTAAACTAACACCTCCATTTGACAGAATCTTGTTACTACCTTGAATAGCAAGGCTAGAGGGCGCTGAATATCTTTTTTGACGGCTTCCCGAATAACCCCGCAATTCCTGAATAGCCCCGTTCTAAGAAAATCGAACCTAGTAAAAAGGGTCATGGGATATGCCAAGCAAAGCTTAATTTACATAAAAGAATGCACGTACTCTTCGAAGGAACAAGTACAATGCTTATTAAAGTATTAAAGCCAATATAAGAAGCACTTAGGAGCAAATAAAGGAAAAACGAAGATAGGAAGCAACAATATGCCTTATTTAGTGTTGGAGGTTTACGGTGGCCATGTCATTATTTGTGGTGTATTATTGAAAGTGGTTACCTACAAGGGTGACAAACTTAAAAAAGAATACTGTATTATAACGTTATTTATATTTGAATACAGTAATATCGCTACAAAGAATGATTTATGAAGTGTTAACAAGTGTTCGATCTAATTTGAACGTTAGTGTACGTGCAAAAGCTACCTCTCAAACGTAGTGCATTGCATAAACAACATATCTCTAAAATTCTTAGCACGCAACACTCAAATATGACGGATGACACACTCTTTGCATTAAATTACAGAAATTGTTAGATAGAACCGTACGAAATACTACTAGTTGTCCCTGTTTCATCTTTTTGTATACTCAAACAATGAAATAATTTTTATGCAACTCGGATATTGTTTTACTACTCCCGTTTCATTCGCGAAAGAATGTCACCTGAAAATCCACTTGCCGGACGTAGGACAAACAAGTAAAACTAGTATAATTCACAATACGAGATTGCGGTAAAGAATTACACATTTATACCGGAATATTGAACTAGTTCACGGACAATGATTAGAACACTTTTACTCTCCTAGCACATCGATAGCTGCATATTATCGCAGTGGTTGTGTAAATATCGCCGATGTATTGATTGGTTCTGCTCTAGTTTTTCGCTTGTTACATTTTTTGCTATTAATGCAATAATACCATAGGTAATACTTTAGCATTACAAAAAGAGCAGGTGATTCCGGATGTATGCAGCAGATAATTGTTTATTAAAAGATGAAAAGTAAAATTGTTGTTTTTACACATTCCTCCACATCATACAATCAGATGGAATACAATTCTGTTAATTTCTAATCCAACTTAATTTTAGATTATTATGTTGAGGATCATTATTAAAACATTTACAGAAGCGGAGAAGGAATTTCAAAGACGATTGGTAAAGTAGGTAAAGTGACAGGAAAGAATCGATTTTACAACACTGATTAGCAACTTTCCAGAATTTTTACACTACGCATACGAAGGCTGTTTGACGGATGCCAATAGAGAATGCTAGGCCAGAAGTTTGTTAACTCCTTGAAGTTCGTAAACGGTTAGAAATAAAATTTCAAGTTTATATACCTACGATCACTTGTTTTACATTTTCCAACGCGAGCAAGTTGATTGTAAATATGAAAAAAATATATAAAAAGAATAACTCTTGGTAAAACATTATTTTTTGAGTTGAAAAGCCGCCAGAGAATCCAAACAAACATAAATTCTAGAGGTTCTAAATTTATTCGTTGTACCTTTTATGGTTATTTATACACACTTGATAAAAACACTTCATGTACCATGCTTATAGTGATTACTGAAAAAACAGTAAACTATGTATATTATACGGTGCGGATTATGAATAATAGTTTACGCCGTATTGACATAACTGACTGTGAATGCATGTTAAAAGACGTTGTCATTGAAGCAAAGACGAAATCGTTGTTCGCTGCTTTACTCACAATGTTAACTCGATTTAGGTTTCCATGACTTCTTCTTGGTTCTAAGCTTTAATGAATGCTTGAATGGACGAAGATTGGCATTTAACAAACTATTGGGAAAATATGAAAAAGAGAATATCGCTAGTATACCGGGTGTCCAGGATAACATGAAGTACGTGTGTATATTGGAAACCGTTAGAGATACAAGGTCGGCTAAATGGGGAAAGAGTTACGCACTTATACGGCTAAGTACAGTCCGCGATTACATTTTTAAAAATCCATTCCGTTACATGGTGAAAACCAAAAGTGCGCGTTTTCTAAAAACCTTAACATTTTCTTTACTATAAAAAATTCAGTCATCAAATTTTCAGCCTAGGGGTTCAGTAATGAGGACTTCCAAAATGCCATTAGAAAAATTCCAGGCTCGCTGAGTTCTTTGCTCTTGTACCCAACTCTTTTCTTATGGGCGCCATATTGGATTTTTACATTTTTGAAATGGTCATGAAAAATGTTTTTCAATCATGTATAACATCGCTAGGTACAATGAAGAAAAACTATGAAAAATAGCAAAATTACGATTTGACCGTAGTAATCTGGCACCTATTCATATTAAACAATCGCAACGGCTCTGAATTTTCTAGTCTTTGTGGTGTAAAAAGTCAGTGATTTGTGATTTTAAAATGGATCGATTTTCGAACAGAGATGATATGTTGGAGTGTTTTATATGTTGGAGTGTTTTATTCTCTGTCGGCGAAATAATGGGATAGCCGCGGAAATGTATTTCAATAAATACCCGGAAAGGCTTCAGCCAGCTAGAAGCATATTTCGGCGATTACGTGAAAATTTAATAAATCACGGAAGTTTCGTTAAGTCGAAAGGGAATAAGCACACAGACGAAAATAAAGAAAATATGGTCCTGCAAGCCGTAGTTGATAAACTACCGTACTTCTTTACGCGAAATTGAAAATAACATAGGCGTCGCCAGATCAACAGCCAATAGCATTTTAAAACGTTACAAATACCATCGTACGACCCTGCCAAGAGCTTCAAAACGGTGACGAAATGAGAAGAATAGAATTTTTTCAATGGTTCATCAGAAAACAAAATGAAATTCCAAATTTTACTATGAAAATTTTATGGTTGAACAGGAGTCGAGCCACCAACTGCGGATTATTTAATCGCAAAAATACTGCTTTTTGGTCCAATGAAAACCCACGTCTAATTCGTGAAGTAAGGCAGCAAGTGAGCTAGGAGTTTAATGTATGGATAGGTGTTATTAGTACCCACATTGTTGGCCCTACCTTTTATAATCATAACTTAAACTCGGCTAGATATTTAAGCCTCTTGCAAACAAATGTAGCGAATTATGGAACTCTCGCTTGCTACTTTGCAAAATATGTTTTTCCAGCAAGACGGCGCACCTGCACCAATGCTCAAACAGTGACAAACTTTTTAAATAACGAATATCTTGATAAGTGGATTGGAAATCGAGTAAGGTGGCCTGCTAGATCGCCGGATCTCACGCCTCTCGATTTTTTTTATTGGGATATTTAAAAAAATTGGTATACTCGAGATCCTATGAAACCGTAGAAGAATTACGTCGGGCAGGTGAAGCAGGTGTAAATGGAATTGATCCAGACACAATCAGGCAATCATGTGAGGCCGTCATTAAACGTTGTAGATTGTGCATACAAGAGAATGGTGGCTTGTTTGAACACCTACTTCAGCCTTAATTCTAGGATTTTGTTAATTTTTTTATTGTTGTCTCAGTCACTGATTTCGGTCATTTTGATTAAATAGTATTAGTACGTTTCATATTACTCTTATTTTTGTTTTAGTGATGCTAGGTCGTCAAATTTGTATCAGTGTTCTTGTGAACCACTTTCAAGTAGTACGACCGCTTACAGTTGTTGAGCAAGCACGTACATATGTTAAATCACAACCTACCATGGTCAAATCGGAATTTAGATATTTTCATAGTTTTTCTTCATTGAACATAGGGATGTTATACATGGTTAAAAAGCATTTTTACAACCATTTCAAAAATATGGGAATCAAACAAAAGTTGGGTAAAAGCGCAAACAATCCAGTGAACCTAGAATTTTTCTAATGCCATTTTTGATGTCCTCATTACTAACTACTCCTATGCTGAAAATTTGATGTCTTGAGGTCTTTAGAAAACGCACACTTTTCGTTTTCACCGTGTATCTCAGTAACGGATTGGAATTTTAAAAATGTAATCCCGGATTGTACTTAGCCGTATAAGTGCGCACCTTTTTCTCCATTTAACCGACCTTGTATCATTAACGGTATCCAATATACCCATGTATTTAATGTTGTACTGGACACCCAAAATAGAGAGACAAACAAAACGTTGTTTTATATCCAAAACATACTTCTTCAATAAAAAACGCTGTCATTGTAATTATCGATCTTGAGTTATCTAAGTAAAACGTATGAACTGGAAACCTCTTCGGTTTTTTTTATATTAAAGCCAATATTTTTCAAAAAAGAAAGGGAGCTGCCACACCTTAAATTTATTAAAAAAGCCTTAACTAATAATCGTTCAATGTAACTGTGTACATATGAGGGTAGTTTGAAAAGTTTCCAGCCTAACACGGAAACAAGTATTTTTTGTCAAATTCAGTTTCTCTTCTGAACATAGTCCCCTTATGTATATACACTTTTCCCAGCGATGCTCCCATCTCTTTAATCCATCCGAATAGTAGTTGGCACCTTGTTCTGCAAAATAGGCTCCTCATTCGATAAAAATCGCTGTCCTTCGAGCGAAACTTTGAACCTAGGAAACAAAAAAAGGTCACTGGTGTCAGTCTGGTGAATACGGTGTATGGTCTATCAATTCGAACCCCAATTCCTGAATTTTTGCCAAGGCAACCACCGAAGCGTGAGACGATGCGTTGGCAGAACAAGGCCTTCTTTTTCTTCAAACGCCACCGTTCTTCCGCCGTTTCCCCATACAGCTTATTAGGTAATGATGGGTAGTATGCCCCCGTTATTGTTTTTCCTATTTCAAGATAGTCGATTAACACAACTCCATAACTATCCTAACAAACAGTCGCCATCAATTTTCTGACCGATGGAACAGTCTTTGCCTCTTTCGGAGTCAATTCACCCTTCGCCGTCCATTGTTTCGACTGTGCGGAGTGTATTGGTATATCCAAGTTTCATTTACAACTATTAGTCGACGCTAAAGCTCTGAGTTATTTCGCTTAAACTGTTTCCACAGGGCATTAGAAATTTTCATTAGAATGCGTTTTTGGTCCTGAGTGAGCAAGTATGGCATCCAACGTGCTCTCTCTTTTGCGCGGTATTCTACACAGGAAAGTCGACAAATGGTTAAAGACCGCTCATTTTCGCATACAATTATCAATTTGTGCTGAATGCGTTACTAGTGGTGTTCCGGAGAGGATACTAACCAACTGCAATACGCTTTAAAAGGTTTCATTTTAATATTGCAATCATTTCAAGCATCTACAAACGTAAATAATTGAAGATAAAAGAAATATATTTTTATGTAATAGTCGCTCGAAAGTCCAGTATGGAACTATATCAAAATCAAAAGAAATTTTGAGGTTGTATATTTCATTTAGCGTAATAAGTTTCTTCTTGCTAACATAATACACTACATAGCTGATCTGCTAGGTTGGTTTACATTTGTGGCATGCTGCGACTCGATTACTTCGCTTCCACTAACAAAATAATTTCGCCGTTTCATAGATTATAAAACGGGAGGTATATAAGTTGTTCTTCTTTGATTCTGTGTTCTATTGTGTTAGTCAACAGAGGAGTCATATTGTGTTGATTGATTGATTGATTGATTTTCTACCAGAGCAGGGCTGGTCTTTACATCCCTAACACTGAAGCTTAGTAGCTTATTGTATTATTCCTGCTTCGGTTTTGTTTTACTTAAACAGGTTAGTTCCCGCAATCAGGCTTAACAGCCTATGTAGTAAATCTTTCTCCATTGGTAGTTCAATTGTGCTTCGCATAGCGAATCTGCGTTGAGCTAACGCTGCACATTCGAAAATAATGTGAGAGGCTGTTTCCTCCTCCTCATTGCAAAGTCTACATAAGGGCTCATCTTTGTAGATCCCCATCTTATGCAAATGGCCTCTCAAACAGCCATGTCCTGTTAATAGACATGTTGCTGCTCTAAGCTGTATCTTGTTTAATTCAAGCAGGTCAGCAGTCAGATGTTGCGACGGTCTTCCCATCATCCGTTTGCTGTGCTTTTGTCCAGCTGCATGTTTCCAATTTAATTGGTGTTGTGTTATAATCCACTCATTAATTGCACCACGCACTGCACTCTTGGTAATACCTAGACCCGGTTCAGGGCCTATATAATTCATTTTTGAACCTTCCCTCGCTAGCTGGTCTGCAATTTCATTGCCCGCTAGTCATATTGTGTTAGTCAATAGTCAGAGGAAAATCAGAAGATGCGTATTCCTTCTTATTTACGAATCATTTGCTTTTTGTTTTGTATTCCCAACCCTTTTACCTGAAAATATGAGAAATGAAAGACATGTAACAACCATTCTAGGTTTTCAAAATTCCCCAATTGCCCTGGTATTTTCAACACAAAAGATGTACATCTACGTCAACAAATAGTTACGGCGACATCTATTGCGGTATAAATGTTCGCACCATCGTACACTCCTCACTCATGTCAAACACAATGTCTCCTGTTCGGTAAGTTGGTGGGCGTACATTCTACTAAAGTGACAGGACAAATGTCCGTTATTGATACTGTCATTTACAAATATACGACGGATCAGATAAGCTCGTCCGACCCTCCGAGTTAACGTAATAAAAGAAATCTACGCGAACAACCGTCTGTGTACTACTAGATTCCTATACGAACGTACAAATATATCGTTTCAGGATCAAGAGTCCTCCTATTACTACTACCAATGTAATACGTGCGCTGTACACGTGCAACTTGTTTGCAATACACGAATACCTTAATATATTTATTCAATAAATCGACTAGAGTGTGCACGCTTTTTGGTGTATGTTTGCAGCATGTTTTGTAATATGATATTGCAGCGTGAAATCTCTACGTTTTGACTTAGACTATTAGTACCCTTACTCCTCACGGTATTTACGACAATTTTGTGGATATCAACTGGTTAATTTTAAACGAAAAATTAACGAATAAAAATCATTGTGTATAGACAAGACCATGTCTCCAATAAAAGTAATAAAGTTGTTCATTATAACACTGTGCTCGAATTGCAGACTTTTGTTTTGTAACAAGCTGGGCACTCGGGGGTGAACCAAATTCGAGTATGCTGAATCTAATGGTGCAAACTGTTTTTAAAAGTTAGCTCGCGTTTTCGAGGAATTTCAATTAAAAAAACTTAGACCCCCAAAAAAACTTAATTTTTAATATTTTTTTACCATTTATTGAATTTAAATCAATGGAAATCGATCGAATAGACATCGTATGAACGAATACACGTCAAATAAAAAACCGTTTGAAAAAAGTTGGATCGATTCAGTCGATTTTTTATATATTTTTCTGTAAAATGATAATAACTATTGATTGCTCCGTATATCCGAACATCTGCTGCCAAAATGTGTTCAAGTTTGTCTCAAGTACTTTGCCAAAAGAAAGAAGAAAGGATTGACGCTGCGATAGTTTCAAGCTTCTTATTATATTATTCAAACGTGATTGCGTGATTTCAATGTGTGCATGACGCAGTGACATTTGATGGTACATACAATGATACGCCTGCTTCTTCGGTTTTCATGGTTTCTAATGCTGATGGCTTAGATTGTTCTGTTGAAATTGGTATTGTTGGAACAGGAATTGTATTTGAATGCGGCAGTGGCAATTGAGTATATGTTGTTGGAATGTATTCCAAAGAACCACTTTTTCTTCTGTTGATATCGTCAGTATAATTCAAGCACGCATAACATTCAGCTGGATCATGTTCTCTTGGATCCATCCAAATCATCGGAACACCAAATGACATAGCGGCTCCGATTTTTGTCCATTTATTCAAATTCAAAACGCATGTTGTACAAACAATAGACGGCGTCCAATACACATCAGTAACAACATTTTGTAAGAAATATTGTTGATACAAATCAGCGGTTTCAGCACTTATTTTACGCCGAGTGCTCTTAATTACAAATTTTCTACATACGTAACAAAAGGTATTCAATTTATCCATTTTTGATATTTTTAATTAATTGATTTTACAAGCCAATACAATGAATAGTTTCGAACTTTTCACTATTTACTTCAGTTTGGGTTATTTGCTTTAATATTTAGATTTTAACACTTTGACTTCTGAAAACTGACTAAGCTCTCAGCGGTTAACAGCGCTGCTTATATACCTATTTGATCAAGTGGCAGTAGCGGGGATGGAAGATTCTAAAAGGTTCACGAATGGTCCATGGAAGGTACACGAAGGTTCCAGAAGCTCTTCGGCCATTGATCAGATTTTCCAGAAAATTCCAGAATGTTCTAGAAGGTTCTTTGGGCCTAAAACTTTTAAATTGAAATTGCTCGAAAACGCGAGATAACTTTTAAAAACGGTTGGTACCATTGGATTCAGCGTACTCGAATTTGGTTTACCGCCCAGGTGCCCAGCTTGTTGCATTTTACAATCAAACTGATATTCTTATATGTCTATGTATTAGGATAATATATGAAGATAAGCGAAAATAGAGTTAAACTAGATCAACAACTACTTATTTAAACGAGGCTGACTAAACACCATTGTCCAGAACTCCATATTATATAGCAATCTCCTCACTTTTTAAATTTGTATCATCAATAATCTACATATCAGTGTCTCATAACTGTATTAATAATAATAATAATAATAATAGCAATGTATTTCTTCAAACAAATGTTAGAGAAAACAGTCAAATGTGTACACAAAGAGAGACAATACTCAATTAACAAGTAATTATCAAGTAATTATACCAGTTCAAGCCAAATTGTGTTTCGTTTTTAACATACACACATATACAACAACGAAGTAACCATTTTTTCAGTTGCTTCAAAATTCCTCTTAAAAACGAAGCACGTGAGAGCACCACCAAACCAAAGAATTTGACTTGAGGCCCTGGAACTCTCGGCTGAAAAAACTAAATTTTGTGTTCTAGTTGCGTTCGTACACCAGGCGAAGTGTCGTTTACATGCTATGCTCTAACAATGATACTGTAATTAATAATTAGAAACAGAAATATTTACGATGATGCAGAGAGCCTCGTCAGCATTAATAGGGCTTATGATTGAACTATCATCTGCAGTTTATTGAGAATATCACAGATTCTTCCAGATTAATTAGGTTGTAACAGATAAGCAGCTTAGTGAAGATTTATTGTGACGAGAAATCATTTTTCTTTTATTCCAAGTGGAAGATTCACTAGTGAATCTTCCACTAGGAATAACGCTGAGTAGTATAACAACACAGTAAATAAGAAATCAAGGTGGAAATAGTGAGCTATGATAGCAAGGGCTATGAGGTGGCCCGGCCAACACTAAAGTATCGGCACACACCGCACCACACAAAATGTTTGATTAATTTGGAGCAATTGTTTTGGGAATTCCTGGATTCCCATCGTCAACTGTATGACCGAATGCGAGAAAAAGTTTTTAATTTTAACATAACTAAAACATTCGAAATAAGTATTTCGCATATTTTAGCTTTAGGGAACATAGGTTGTAAAAGTAGGTACTTATAAATATCTTTTAGAGTATGGATAGAACAAGGCATATTAGAATTAAACACTTTTCCTCGCATCATTCGGTCTTACGGTTGACATTACGAATTCACGAATTCCGAAAACAATTGTTCCGAATTAATCAAAGATTTTATGAGGCGCGGAGTGTGCCGATACTTTAGTATTTGAGGAAATAATTACTATTCAAAAGCCGATACGACAGTGTTGTTAAGGCATACGGTACCCTGATCCTCTAGCCAAGCACGCCTTGGCGATTCAGGCAATTGAATGGATGACCGTCCACTTGAATGCATACAGGACTGCGGCTCACTGTGACCAGCAAAGAGGGGGGTACCATAATGAACCTACGTGGCCTAAACGCACTGCGGTGTACACTTGCACTCTTTCACCACCATTTACACGTGTTTTAGAGTATCGATATCCTAGCAGCCACTCACTGATAAGCACACTTTTTGGCACACGTATCATTTATTATGTTTTATATGTAACCTTCCATGCTGATTTCAAATATGCAAGCAGATTTTCACACACAGTTTTTGGATAATCCCATTTGTAGTTATTCATTTCATAAATTTATCAAAGCCGTTTACTAATGTAGATACAACAATATTTCAAATATTTTGAACCAAGGGGCAGTGAATGCATGTGTGAAGGATGACTCATGGAACAAGCATGTTGCAACGGTCTCCTAGCAGCCTCTTGCATCATACTATTTAAAGAAGCCAGTATTGTACCGGCATTCATACGGCATACTTGCATTCTATTTTTTCTTGTAACAAGAAATAATAAGCAGCAAATCAAAGCACACGGTGGGAATACCCAAGCTTACCGTCTGCTATGAGGCTAGTGCCCCACAGCGCGGATTTACCGATACTAAATCCTCCCATGAATCCTACTGTAGAGAAAGATTCGGAAAATGACACAGAATTGCAAAATGAGGAGATATGTGACTCTATGTATGAAGATAGCAGCTCCAATGAACCTCATTTTATAACTCAGACCTAGTTCGACCTAGTTCGGGATTGAAAACTGTTTAAAGAACAACCTAAACTCCTAGGTTCTAGGTTGAAATGTTGGAATCTTCTTCAAAAAGACACTAAAGTGCGTTTCTTTCGTAACCGCCACGAAGAATTTCGTAACTTCTCTTCTAAAAATGATTTAGTGCATTGTAATGATGTTAATGCTGTCATGGACATTCGTGGTTATGATTATAGACCATCCGAGAGGAGGCTGTTCATTGATTGTTCAAAAAATAGTTTAAAGGCTGTGCTTTTGCACAATGGTAGCAATTTTCCTTCTGTGCCATTAGCGTATGCAGCTCATATGAAGAAGACATAAGGAAACATAATAATTTTATTGGAAAAAATTCAGTATGAAAAGCATTGTTGGAGTAGATGCTATGATTTAAAAGCAGTTGCATTGTTAACTGGTTTGCAGCTAGGCTACACCAAGTCTTGTGGTTTCTTGTGCGAGTGGGACAGTAGAGACAAGAAAAAATACTATATTAAGAAGGAATAGCAAGCACGTCAATCATTGACATGTGGACAGAGAAGTATTGTGCATGCTGCACTAGTCACCCCTGACAACATTCTTTTACCACTTTTTCATATAAAGCTGGGGCTTTTCAAAAACTTTGTCAAAGCAATGGATAAAACTAGATCTGGTTTTGTTTATTTGTAGGAAAAATTCCCTCGTGTAAGTGATGCTAAAATCAAGGAAGGTATTTTTGTAGGTGCCCAAATAAGCGCTTTGATTGCTGATGAATTTTTCGAAGAGCAGCTAAGCCAAGCTGAAAAAACTGCATGAAAGTCATTCAAAAATGTGTTTAGAATTTTTTTAGGAAACCACAAATCCTCGAATTACCATGAAATTGTGCGTGAACTGTTACAGACCTACAAAAATTTGGGTTGTAACATGTCCCTCAAAGTGCATTTTGTGGACTCCCACCTGAATTTCTTTCCTGACAATCTCGGTGCGGTAAGTGATGAACATGGGAAGCGGTTTCATCAAGATATCTCCACCATGGAAAGGAGGTAACAGGGAAAATGGAACGAACGGATGCTTGCTGATTACGGCTGGACAGTGAAAAGAGACGTTCCCGATGCCAAGTACAGAAGAAAGTTATAAATAGTTACGTTTTAGCTAAGTAGAGTATCGCGAAGTATATTGTAAAAGTAAGAATTTTATTCAAAACTAAACTGTGCATCACAGAAAAACTGTACGTCATGGAGAAAAACTAATTATATATTTCAATTTAGCGGAAAAAATACTATTAGGATCAGCTATTTTCCCTTATGTGCCAAAAAAAGTTTGGTTTTGTTCCCCAGTGATTTGAATGAAATACAGACCATAGTTCAAAAGAAGGGATAACTACATTTTACAAATATAATTAATTGCGAAAAATATTAGATTGAGTCTCGTAAGATAAGGAAATAAATCTTAGAATTGCAACCTGGTTCTATATTAAGATGACCAAAATTCTAAATACAGTCTGGAGTGTCTTATTAGTTGCACCGGATAGTATTCACACCATTTTTGTCCCCATTAAAATTTTCGAATAAATTAATAATAGTACAATATTTATTCGTCGATTATTCGTTCAAGTGTGCGCATTGTCATAGCTGTTGGCACAACTGGCAACTAATTTGATGACAGGAGCACAGTAGAACTAATTGCCCTTAATATTTTAACGCAAACGAGTAGTTTGGAGAATGATTTACTGTTTGATCGAATGCCATCAGTCGCCGTGACGCAATGGTTGGATAAAAAAAGAATGAGAAAAAAAGAGCGCCAGCGGGATGAAAGTGAGAGTGTAGAGCGTCCATAACGATCATTAGTGTCGGTTATTACGGATTCACACGACCAATCATTACGAGATGGTTTCGAGTAATTGCCGAGCATCAGGCGTTGTGCAACAGAATCGGAAAAAAATGACGGGCTTCTCTATATTCTACCGTTAAAAAATAATTGATTGTAAAATATGTAGTTTCCTTCTAATTTAATTCCATAATCGGTGCCTATTTATATATAGCTGAAAAGAAAATGTTCATATCTTCGGATAGATGAGCTTCGCGATTAGCTGCAAGTTAGATTAGGAAGTATTCTTCAGAAACGGGTAAGCTTAAAATATGCAGGTAATTACTTTCAAGACGTAAGCGGTTCATTATACAAATTAACTTTCAGAAGCGGAGATGGGTGCCTTTCGTTCTGCTTAAACGCGCTGCAGCTTTTGTACAAATGCATTCTCTTCCCAATTCAGTAGCTATATAACTTATTTGTAGTTGAGATATAACTTTGGCATGGTCCTGTTGGGGCGCTTGGTTTTTTCTTGTGTTCAGTATTACAAATTTTGAGCATTTAGTAAAATGTCAACTTTGTTTATTGAAATTTCATTTGGTTCATTGTTATAGAAGTTTAAAGGAAAAGTACCGGTACCAAAAATGGAAACCTTGCAGAAAACAAGCTATCCAGTACAAGCAAACGCTCATTCCCTAAGATCTTTAACAATAGAGATTAGAAGAGCCGATGGTGTTTCAGTTACTACCTAACGGCCAAACGGTAACAACTCAACTTTCATATATTTTAGCCAATACCTAACTTCACTGGTGTTGATCTTGCAAAAAAGTAATTTATTCTGAGTCTTCTGAATTTAGTATGATGATGACATCATTATTATTATTTTACCAGAACGATTGTCCTTTTTCATTTGATATTTTCCATTGTTTTTATATAAAACATTAGAAAATTGATCCTGCTGTCCATTTTTTTATTCTAGCAGTAGTTCTTGTGGACAAGAGACTGCAGAATATGGTCGACGCAGTGACCGACTGGATAAAGCATTGATGTTTAAGTGTTATTGAGTCTAAGAGTGTCGCAGTTCGGTTTATCAGAAAACGCGCCCGGCCTACAACATACTTATAAACAGCACCACATTGAGCTGAGAAAAATCAGTCAAATATTTAATAAGCTTTAATAACAATAATAATAATAAGCTTTATTGCCCAACAGAAAAAATTCCAATTACTGGACAAGTAATTAATTAAACAAATTATAAAACGAGTACAAAAAAAAGTAAGAGTAACGGGTTATAAAAAATTATTAAAATAAAGAGCAGTGACTATCCTTATTGTATGTAAAGCATCGTGAAAGATATCACATTGTGAAGATATGAGATTAAAGTTTGTACAAGTCATATAACTAGGTGATTTTAAAAGAGCATTTGTTCGAGGAAACGGTAGATAAAACGTATTCGAATACCGGACACCAGAGCGTGGGATTATAAATTGTAATCTTTGAAGTAGTGCCGAGCAGTCAATGCAACCATTACACAATTTCCAGAGAAACACCAAACCGGAGCATATGCGCCGAACGTTAAGAGAGGGCAAATTAAATCGGGACAACAGTAACATATGATCAACGCCTCTCAGTGGGTACACTCCGCCTTGCCGGAACCAGAGGAGTTTAGCAAATCTGCGTTGGACCAATTCCAATTGGCGTTTATACGTTAAATAGTAAAGGCACCATATGATGGACGCGTATTCCACATGGGATCTAACAAGAGAGTAGTATAAAGATTTCAAGGCTACCTCATTGGTAAACTCTCTGCAATTTCGCACAATAAAGCCAAGCGATCTTCCTGCCGCATGGGAGATGCTGATAATGTGTTGCGCAAAAGTAAGTTTGCTATCGAACAAAATCCCTAGATCCTTAATTAATTCGACACGTGCGATGTTAACTTGATTAAGCTCATAGTTGAAAGTAATTGGCGTAGATGCACGTGTGAATGAAATAACTTTAGATTTGCTGATATTCAGAGATAGATTATTTGATGTACACCATTGAGAAATATTTATAAATATATTTGGGACTCATGCTTGACCAGCGACTTACCTGGCGTCTTCACCTGGAATAGACAGTAGGAAAGTTTTATTGGGCCAGGAATCAACGGATGCATCATCATGCTACATCTACCTGTTACATCTGCTGCACCTCAAAACAAAGTTGTCTTGGTATTTGCGCCATGACTAGATAAGAAGAGGTCTGGAAGTGCACAGTCTTGTTGACGGTGCAAAAGAACTAGGCAAGAAAATGTAACAGCGGGCTAGCATCTCGGGTAACTCTCTGCGGGCCCCAGTGGTTCGGGAGCCCCAAGTCAATCTTTCTAATATCTCGGTATATTAACATCCTGAAGATAATCTATTTCCACACGAACATTTGTCGCCAAATGAATTTCCCAACTCGTGCCCTTTTCTTGTTAAAGATATCGGCATCCCCGAAATATGTCCTGCAAAACTTGCATAGATCTACGCACCACGCAGAATGAACCCTATTGAAACTAGACGTCTGGTAAATATATTTTTTCGAATTGAGACCGCTAGCTTCCGTTTTGTCACGGAAGTAATGGCCCACAATGCCAATGTTGTAACGGCACACCAAATTGTAACATATATGCAGGAGTCGCTGGTGAAGTTGACAAAGATTGGTCTCAAGTTAGTGGCGAAAATTTGGCTCGGTTAATTTAAATAAAAATGCGCATGATGACCATCATCAAAATATTTTATCTTTTTTGTGATCTAATAAAATTTTAATATCTTTTACCGCCTTTGTAGGTAAACTATTGGAAAGTACAAAAACACTACAAACGCAATTAAGTGAACACTTGCTACAAAGTAAAATAATGCATAAAACATAAGTTGCACTTCAAAAAAAGCTCGGGGACTAAATCAACAATAATTGACCTATTAAATAAAATAAAATCTAAAGAAAATGGTCGTAGTAATCTCTATAGACATGAAAAAGAGTATTTCAAAAACAAAATTGATGGAATTGACCAGACTAGGAAACAAAGACGCTGAAAACAACTGAATAAAAACAAACTTTTTAATGGATAGAACCCAAACAACAACAGTAAATAATAGTAAAGTAATGGTAGCGCTGAAACACATCCGTTAACTGCAGAATATGGTATACCGCATGCGAAAATTTACCCCCAGTCTTCTACACAACATACACAAATTATGTATTTAATATCAATATCAATGGAAAAAATACATGCATATGCAGATGATATATGTATAGTATACTCTGGAAAGAATAAAGAAAAATTGCAGCAACAAATCGACGCCGATGCAACAAAAATGGAAGAATGGTGCCAAGAAAACTTGTTAACACTTGAGAAGAAAATATTCAATTAACTTGAAACAGTTTTCAGTAACCAACCCATCCAGAATAAATAACTCATACAAAATATCTGGGACTAACAATACAAAATAATTTAAAATGGGACAAACAAATAAATACACGAATGCAGTAGCTGTAGCATCAACAAATAAAAAAATATTATTCTTGTTTAAATTTTCATCGATATCACTTACTGACATCATTCCATAAAATAATACAGCCACATAGCTGAAATTTTATTGTCACTTTTTGCAGTGCATTGTCATTTATTTTAATGTATTAATTAAATAAGACACACATAAAAAAGTGGGTACTTTTTTTGTACTTTTTTGATACTTTTTAGCAGTTATTCAATTTTAATTTGAAAATTATAACCCGTTGCGAGATAAAATTAATAACATGCGATTCATTTAAATTCCTATTACACGATCGTTGGTTATTTACTAGTAAATTGTTAATCGTAACTTTGCACTACCTTCCTTTATACATAGATACTCTGGCGTTACATTTTTGTTGAAAGCACATCTACCCGTGTCATCAACAGTGTGGTGCAGTGGTTTAAAAAGTATAAACCTGTTTACACTTTAGCTACACGAAAACTTATTTCGGGGCGTGACTACGTGATGTTTAATTTTGTTTTAGTATGATTATTAGTTGGTACCTAACTTATCTTTGGTCGTATTTGTTTCTATACAGTGTGCAAAATCGTTCTACTTTACACACCTTTGATGCTCAAAGATGAAACTCAATGAAAACAAAATTCGTTAAAGGAAAGCAAATTATTCACCTGTAAATTTCCAAAGGGAGTTAAACGTATCAGTCGTTAACGCGTCTTCTTTACATCTCCCTGATATGCACGAGGAATCAAGGAACGAATCGAATTTACGAAAGTGGAAAAGCCTAAAAACAGTCTTAATGAAATGGAGCGTAATTAGCTCCTTTTAAACAGCTAATAAAATTAGTCGAAGCTATTATGAATCTTTTTAGTGCCAAACTTCGTAAACCCATCCGTCAGCGAATGTTTTGGTCTCTCGCCACCTTACCGGCTCTTCCCGTTTCCAAACCACCCAGAGGGCGCACTTCTCTACTTAGACGGTCCGTGGCCCGGTTACATTGTGCGTGTGTGTGTGTGCGCGCGCGTCTCAACCCGTGTATTGTAGGTGGCGCGTGGTTCATTCTGGCATTGCTGCTGTTACTTTGAACTTTTAAATGGATTATTGCTACGCCGACAGTTTCAATCCTTGTTTGTAGTCGCAATTAAATTAGTTTGTGTCGAACTGGTAGAGAGGTGTGATCTTCCTACCGTGACAGATTAGAACAGTTTCAGAAAGTCGTTTGGGGATTGGTAGGGAACGGTTGAAGGAACTCTCTCTTTGCCGTTTCTAACAGCGTTCTGCGTGTGTTTACTGCTTTCGTTACGAGGACAAAAACTCAAACGGCATTTCTGGCTTTGATTCCAACTTTGATGGGCATTAATACCTTTGGAAGAGACGAATAATAACAGTCGTGAGATGATTCGCAATTTGGTACCCAAAGGGACAAATACTGTTATTATTATAATTCCAGTTTAGCGTAAGTTAATGAGTATAATAAATAAAAATGGGTCATATATGTATTGTTGTGATATTTATTTACCGTTGCTGGAAAGTGTTGCATTTTGACAGTTGAACTATCTTTAGTTCCATATTATTACGAGACGAAGCAGTGTTGATGACCTCTTCCCCCTATATTTCCGTAGTTTGATGTTTTTCCATCATCTCACACATGGGGACAAGAAGTATTGTCATTAAAATAAAGAGTGTAATAAACAACAGTTAAAGTTACAAACCAATTTTTATCGTATTTGGATAGGCGAATTGCTATTCATATGCAGCTATAAATTTAAAACATCTTTATCATGGTTGTTCCAACCGTACTTGCAACATTTGAATATCGTTACCAAGGGAGCCGAAAGAATTTAAAATCGATTTAAAAAGTCAAGTTTTTATTAATTCAGGTAGTAAACTGGGGCACTGAATAATAAAAACAAATGGAGACAATATAAACAATTTTCAAAATTCATCGATAATTTCATTCATATTTCATATAAATATGAAACTATTTATATAAAAACTTAGAGAACATCAATAAATAAATCCGTTTCGACATTTAACATCAAAATTGTAGTCCTGGGAGCAAAGTCCGAAGAGGGAGATACTTGGTTGTAAATCGGAGGCTGTTACGAGTCCAAGAGTATCAAGAACAGACACTGAAGAAGTGCTACTCTGCGAAAAACAACAGTTTGCAGGTACCGAAATTGAAATTATTTCGCCAAATAGGAAAATTCAATTTAATCAATTTATTATCAAAACTTAAATTAGAAAAAATAAATTAAAGCTTAAGCAGTTGTCGTTTAGGAATTACGATAGGTTCTTGTCTGAAACTATATACTCTGTTTAAAAAAAAAATATTATATTATTCTAAATTCTAAACAATAACATTTTCTTTCGAATGATAAGAATTGTTTCAATTTCTTATCTTGTTTAATTAGCAAAAAGTAAATAAGATCCCACAATACGTAATTATTTTTCAAAAACGTTTACCCTGAGATAATTAATTTAATTCTCCAATTTCACAAATATCATTACAATATACAAAAATTATTTTTTTTTAACAATATTGTTTTAGTAATTAGTACTTTTGATCCACACTATTAGGCCCTATCGCATACGCAAGGCGCACATTGCATGGTATACACCATATTTATGATTAACGCTGGCTACGAGCGGTACCGCGCATCGGCGTAGAATCAGTTCGGACCGAGAGGAACGGTAGTATTACTTCGTCTGCGGAGCAGTACGGACATTTTCGCTGCCGGTCATTTGCTCAATTGTTTATCTGTCCTAGAAAAATTATGATTTCGTCAGCAAACCGACCGCGGTCGGACAAACTTCGAAAATTTATTGCAGAAATTCCAGACTTAATATATGAAGGTGCTAAAATTAAATGTGTAATCCGTAAAATCCGTTAATGTGTTGGTCCAGACAACATTGTCTACGACACGTAAATAGTGAAAAGCATGTCTCAAAAAGAAATTGCGCACGAGACAATGAAAAATTTATATTTAATTTATGCGTTACGTTTATCGCATGTAATATACCGTTTAATTTACTAGACAAGGAACATTTATCTGCTTTTGGAATAACTATTCGGAGTGCAAATTACCAAGTCGAAATCGTTACGAAGAATTGTGCCATCTGCGTGCGAACATATTGAACAAAAAATAAAATCGGAGTTGAAAGATCAAAATTGTGGTTATGTGTCGACGAAACAACAGATCGGAAGAAACATTCTGTTCTTAATGTAATGGCACGCAAATTGGAACCTCATCAATCGGCACCTTCAATTCTACTTAGTCTCCAAACGAATACAACAGTGTACTGCCGAAGTAATTTCAAAGTTAGTGTTAAATACATTGGACAAGTTTGAACTTTCAACAAACCAACTCTTGATGTTAGTGAGTGATGGTGCTGCAAACATGCTTTCTGTAAGGCCGGTCTCTTAAAAAGCATTCTGCTAATTTGTTACACATTACGTGTAAAATTCATGCTCTCAATCTCGTGGCGGATAGTATCAGAAAATGTTATCCTGAGGTAGACGCTTTAATAGCGCATACCAAAGCAGTATTTGTCAAATCACCGAATACGTATTCGCGAATTTCACAGACTGTGCCCCCGTATACCAGAGCCACCAGAACCTATTCTAACTCGTTGAGGAACTATGGTTGCAGGCCGCGTTTTATTATCATAAATATTTTGACAATATTAAGAACGTGGTTTTACAATTCGATACAAAGGAAGCTGCCGCTATCCAGAAAAGCCAGTCGAAATTTCAAGATAGTCAGGTTAAAATGGATTTAAAAATCATTCACGACAATTCTTCGGGCTAGCAGATGCAATAGAAAAATTACAAAATCCTGCGGTGCCGTTAGAAGAATCTCTACAAATAGTGCAACATGTTCACGCACAGCTATGCGCGATTGAAGACGCAAAAAATATTTCTGTGCTAGAAAAATTTGAAAGTGTTTTCGAAAAAAATTCTGATTTTGGCACATTAAGACACATTTGTGAAGGTGCGTCAACAGAATCGTTGTTATTTAAAAGATTATTTTACTTACGCAAATATTACGTCACTAGATGTAGAACGTTCGCTCTCTGCATATAAACGCATTTTTTCCTCATGCCGTACTAGTTTTGCCGAAACAGCAGTTGAAACATATCTAATGTTGCAGATATTTAACAGACATTATTCACTTTGTGATTTCACGGAGGACTCTTAAAATGGTAAGTGTTTGAGCACGTGTTATTTAATTTTTATTTAAAAGATGAGCGAAATTATTTGCGGCAGCAAACATCTCTATTAGCAGAATAACTCTAGTGGAACGCGAGGCCTGGTTGACTCTACGCTACTGCGCGGTACCGCTCGTGGCCAGCTTTATTTATGATATCTAAAACATACACTACATATGCTTTAATGTCTGGCGAACTTAAGAACGACGTTTAAAAAATCCAAGTGAGCAACAAATGAGCAGAACTGAAAGAACGTATAGACTTCATCTTTCAATTTGTGATGTACACTTCGATAATAGAATAAACTGTACAAAATGTAGACCCTCTCTTTATAGACTAAAACTATTTTAAATCTTCTCCCGACATATACTCACAGAAATGTACTAAATTCGAAAAACTGTATACCCTGGCATACTTTGCGTACACAAAAATGTTTACTAGATGCAAGTAAGATTTCCTTAAGCCAATATTCTAATACTGTGTGTTAGTATACAGGATGTCCCAACCTTTCGGAATTGTAAAATTGTGGCTATTGAATAAATGGTAAAAAGGTAAAATTTTCTGATGGCATAATAAACCTCGTAGAGTAGGCTGAACGATAAGTAACGAACCAAGCACGTACTCTGTTATTTTAAACAGGACGTTTTTAGTTCCCACTTCTAGAAATAAACCAACATAACATGGGTTTCATATGACTATTTCAGATAAGCTTCGAGATATTTAGAATTTTGTCCTCAGTCGTACAAATTTAGATACATTTATTTCCTTGAAAAAATCTGAAATGCAAACACATTTTAGTATGAATTTTTATGAGATTAAGTTGCATACCTGCCTCTATCTAAACATGGTGTTAGAACACCTTCAAAATATACAGGGTGTTCGGTATTGAACATCAAACTGCCAAATTCAAACAACAGAAACGTAATTTTTTTTGAATAGCACTATATTGCGATGAGATTTGTATGTAAATAAAGTTAAATGTGAATTAAATAAATCAAATGAATCTAATGAATCTAAGGGCTAACATTTTTTTTTTTTAGAATGTTTTCGTTAATCGTGGGGTATCTCACTTAATGTTTTTTTGCAAATCAACAAATGATAAGAGAAATGAAACGATTTTATCTTTTTTAAAAGAGATAGTGAGTTTATTTGTAATTTTAAATAAATAAATTTGGATGGATTATACTTCTTATAAACAAAGAATGGTCAAAAACCTGTCAGTCCCTATCCGATAGCTAGTTTAATTTATAAATTATTGAATTGAAGCTTTAAGTTTGAAATTTGGATATTTAAATTAAAAATAATCGGATTTTTCCTTCTGAATTTATTTAATTTCCAATACCTGTACACTATTGCAGAATCTCAGCGAAACAGTTCTTCGGTGTCCTTTTTTTAAATCATGGGAAAACCAGGTAGCTTGGTCCTTGGCCCTTGCTCCTTGGAGTGTAATTTTCAAATTATTGCCCAAAAAGGGTTTGTTGGATGATGCACTGCATTTTTTATTTTAGAAAAGTTTCATGTTTATTCAAACATAAATAAAAATACGAAGAATTTTGAAATTTTGTGTTTGTCGAAAACTTGTTTATTCTGTCTCTGATTGTTTTGTTATTCAGAGCCCCAGTTAACTATTTTAAATAGATAAACTTGACTTGACTATGACCATTCGAAATACCATCACCAATGTTGTAGGTACGGTATTGCGTACGGTGTAATAAATCGAGCCCGGTAACTGGAGAGCAATCGCAGCGGCGGTGAAAACTGTGTTTAGGTGGGCGGGGAGGGCTGGTCGATTATGATGCGACACGACAAATCATCATCCCCTCAGTTCATTTTAGCATTGGATAGGGATATGGCGTGTTGATTTAATTGATATAGACGTAGTTATAATTGTAGTTATTATTTAGTGTAGTTGCGTATTGATTTTATTGATCCAGACGTAGTTATTAATTGTAGTTTTTAGTGAACATGTCGAAGGCTAAGAAACGACCCTTTCAAGACATAGTAAATAAGTTTAATTTCTGTTTTTTTTCCCGATTTGTTTTACAATGGGAGTAAGAAGTGGAACTGTACAAGACACGAAAAATTCCGCACAGCATAGAAAACGAAAATTGGGCCATTGCACCGAAAAGGCATTTTTTTATGTAATTCTTATGTTGATAAACTGTAATTTGAGACTAGGCTTACTCGTACATAACCATTTAAGAACTTTTGGAACAAATAAAAAACCCCGAGTT
Source organism: Dynastes maya (assembly GCA_029619315.2). NCBI lineage: Eukaryota > Metazoa > Arthropoda > Insecta > Coleoptera > Scarabaeidae > Dynastes > Dynastes maya. Next base: position 38,472,765 of record JAROYE020000004.1, read on the forward strand.
TGCGGTTGCCAACGGAGAAAAGGGCACGTAAGCATGTTGCTTTTGTACGCGATGACGTGGAAAAGAAAATGAAATGCATATTGAAAAAACATTTTTCTTTGGCTATGTGTTGACGAGACAACAGACTGTAAAAAATTCAATTGTAAATATTATGGTACGCCCTACTAGACCCTAGTAAACCTACACTGCCACTGTTTTCTAGCTAGCTGAAGACTACAAGAGTGTACTGCGCAGCAATTACGAGGGTTGTACTTAGTCGTTGGAAAATTTCAAATTTCAAAAGATAAAAGTGTTGATGTTGATGAGCGATGGCGCAGTGTAATGCATTCGGTAGACCCCTTCTCTTCTTGAAAATGATTGCAAGTGTTTACATGTTACGTGTAAAGTGCATGCTTACACCTTGTGGCAGAAACCATTCGACAATGCTCTCCCAAGGTAGATGCATTAATAGCAAGCACAAAAAAGTATTTTTAAAACTCCCAAAAGCCTACGATCATTTCACACAGAGTGTCCTGGTATTCGTCAACCACCGGATCCAATTCTTACACGTTGGGGAAAATGGTTGCAGGCAGCTTTTTATTTTGCTGACATTTTAAAATTAATTATTAAGGAGAGCCAGACAAAATTCAAGATATTTCCCTTGAAACAGATTTAAAAAATATTCGTAGCTACTATAAAAGAAATTTGCTGACGCAATAGACCAATTACAAAATAGATTGCTATCATTGTTGGAGTCTGCAAAAATTATGGACGGAGTGCATACACAGCTACTGACTATACATGACGCAAAATATAATCGCGTTTTAGAAAAGTTCGAGAGTGTGTTACAGAAAGATCCCGATTTTAACACACTAAAATAAATTTGTGATGGTGTATCGAATAATCTACTGACTAAGTACAAAGAGTATTTTAATCATGCATGTATAACATCGGTAGATATTGAACGATCTTTTTCAAAATATACTCATTTTCTCAACACGGCGAACATCGCTCACCGAGACAACTGTGGAAACACATCTAATGGTGTCGACTTTTTGGCACTCTTATCCATATGACGTTAATACTGATAATGGTGTTTCTAGTTTTACTGTTCCGTAGCCAAGGCTGCTTAAAAGGGTGAGTGTTTCACTACTTTTCACATATTATAATTATGTATTACTCCTGTTATTTTTTTTCTATTTTCTTACTATTGTTGTATACTAGGCAGGTACGGCTATGGCACGGCGCCCTGTTGCCGGACTCTAGTAATAAAATGTGGTTATCATGTGAATGCGGTTTTTAAATCCATTAATTGCATATGATTAGCAATTTTCCTATGCATATACGACACATTTAAATAATTTGTTTTAAAAGAAATATAATTTAAATTTTCCGTTAGTAAGATTACTGTACTTTGTACGTTATTGACTCGACTCTTTTCTTTTAACGAAATAACTTTATGTCTTCATGTGTAAGACAGAGAAAAGAAATAATCTAGGGGAATATAGAGGAAGAGGTCATCAACACTGCTTTGCCTCGATAAAATATGGAACTAAAATAGTTCAAACTGCGAATGCAAAGCACCTTTCAACAATGGAAAACAAATATCACAACAATATATTTCTGCTGCATCCACCGTGCAGGAAATTTATACCTGAAAGATTTTATATAACGATTAGAGACGGGATTTTAGGCAAAATGCCTCTTTGTTTAGATTAAAGGCAAATTAAAAATAATACAAAATCTATATGTTTCTCGACAAATCAAAGCGATCTAGCTATGTTTTATTTTGCCTAGTTGCCTATTTGGACTTTTAACAGGCCTAAATCGTGGTTTTTTCGCCTATTTTGTCCTAAAATCATATTTATTTGGTCTAAACGTTTTTTTTTTTTTAATTTTAAATAAATATGGTTTTTACACAGCTGCATCTTTCTTAAATGTAAATTTTAGTTTACAGCTAAAATGCTATAAACTAATACAACGATGGGTTTTCCCGTCTATTGTGTGAGGGGCAAAGTTTGGATTTGCCTGCCGTAAAATTTATATTACTACCCTATTGAAGATATATCCTCAATTATCGGCTTATCGCTCTCGGGTTAATTTACCTGCACCCACGTTTTTTATTTTTACGGGAATCCCTATCGGCTTGTTTACGCCCTGTAATTTAAACCATATAAGCAAATTTCTTCTCCCTGTTAACGTGATTAATGAATACACGATGCCCATTCATAGTTTATACAATGACATCTTGATATTGCAGTTTTAGATTTTATATTTATTCTCTTAATGTTTCTCTGGGGCGTATATGTGTGTGTTCCTATAGCGAGGTGGACTATTGACGAATCATATATAGTGAAAGACGTACTTTGAATTTTCATTTATATCGTAGCTTGCAACGAATATTTTCGTAGTTTTCTGTCGGTTTGTGCTTGTTTATCTACTCAGTGTATTGTGTATTTCCATCTACAACAATGCCAAAATCCAAGGAATCACATAGCGATAAAGTTCAAAAATGGCTGAACGCAATTGGAGCAACAGTTGAAAGAGTGTGTTTTGTAAAGCGTGCGGAAAAATGGTAAAGGACGTTTTTGTTTTTCTTTCCTAACTTGCTTCAAAAATATTATTGTAGTTAACTTGCAAAAGAAAAATCATTTAGAGCAACATGCTACTGCTCCTGGACATCAGGCAAATCTTAGGAAACCGTTGAGGAACCAAATTAATAAAACACCAAAAATTCAAGAGAAATCGACGTTTTTAATCGAGATTTATGCGACGCTTTTATGTCTGCAAATATTCCTCTGGACAGATTAAACTATTCAAAACTGCGAAATTTTCTCACTAAATACTGCAAGAAGAATGTGGCAAGCGTGAAAACCTTAAGAACAACATATGTAACAAAATGTTACAATGAGGTAATTAATATAATAAATAATAAATTTAAAAATGTATTTTTATACTTGAGTGTCATTAAGATTTTGTTTACACCTATAATATTTTTATTAATTTTTTAAGACTATTAATACTAATTCGCGAAGAAGTTGGTAACAACGATATTTGGATATCTATAGATGAGACGACTGACTCTAAAGGTCGTATTATGGCAAATATGATTGTGGGTAAACTTTGTTCTGAAACACCAGGAAAACCGTATATACTGGCTACAAAGCAACTTGAAAGAACAAATTGCAATACAATGGCAAGATTCGTGAACCAAGCTTTAGGTAAGATATATTGTGCAAAAAACTTACTTTAATAATATTGTAAATTTAATGCTAGATATTTAAGTTAATGGCAACTCTCGTATTTTAGGTATTTTGTGGCCAACAGATGGAATTAAGTACGAAAAAGTTAAGCTTTTAGTCACGGATGGTGCTTCTTATATGCTCAAATGTGGTACAAATTTGAAGATTTTTTATAAAAATCTTAATCATTTAACATGTTTTGCACATGGACTCAATTTGGTGTGTGAATGTCTAAGAAATCAATATGCTAATGTTAATGGTTTAATTTCAAATATCAAGAGAGTCCTTTTAAAAGCTCCACTGCGTGTGGCAGTGTATAAAGAAAAATCTGCCAGATCTCCCTTTACCTCCCGAATCTGTCTTAACACGTTGGGGAACTTGGTTAGACGCAGTAGTTTTTTATGCTAATAATTTCGAAGCAATAAAATCAGTAAGTACTTTTTTTAGCAACATTTTTAAATAAGATTGTTTTTATTTAACGCTTTATGTTTTAGGTTGTAATATCGTTTGACAAAGATTCAGCTAACTGTATTTTCCAATCAAAATGTCAAAAACGATCTTTTATACAACAAGTCGCATTATAAATTTCTCATTCATAACATCAAAGATTAGAAACATTCGGCCTTCCCCTTACAGATTCTGTTGCAGTAATTAATAATGCAGAAGCAGCTGTCAAGAATGCCCCAGGAAAAGTTGGCAAAACAATTTTGTCAAAGTTTAACCAAGTGATTTCGAAAAATCCAGGTTTCAAAACGGTTAAAGAGTTTGCTGAGCTGCTCAGTAGCGAAGCAGTTGAAGCTACGCTCATACCACAGCTGACTGTCCATATTTAAGTTTTGTCCTACAACCTCGTGTGACGTAGAACGTTCATTTTCTTCGTACAAACTGCTGTTTTCCGACCTAAGAACAAATTTTACTAACGACAACTTGGAAAAACATCTTGTGTGCTACGCAAACGCGAAATTTGAGGACATGTTACACGGCGATTAATTAATTTATTTATTATTTTAAACCAAATGAATCTACATATTTTAGTTATTAGTTAAAATTTGTATGTTTTATTTCTTTTTATGGCTGAAATGTACCTAAAATTACATTAAATATCGTCTTCTTATTCATGTTTTTTTTAAATAAAATGATTTTTGTGTTTACCGTTTTTTTTAAGTATTTGCCTAACATGCCTAAATCACAGTTTTTCGTCCTAAATACATAGTTTTTTAAGGCCTAAAAAGGCGCTTTTAGCTGTTTTTTACGTCCTAAAATCCCGTCTCTAATAATGATACACGTGTCAAACATTGAAAGTAAAGGAGATACAGTTAAGCGCGATTCCTGCATTTGTATAAGAGATGTAAACATTACATGTTAAAATTAATTTAAAATTAAAACAAAAAATTACATAGGTAACACGTAACACAATTGAAATACACTATGAACATATTTAATAATTTTCATTGTAATTTTTATTGCAATAATTAATAGCTAATCTACTTATTTATCTATCTACAGTGTACACTCAAAGTTCTTTCTCAACACCTTGTTATATAAGCTGTTCTGCACTTTTCTTAGCACACTATATATTGCACTCCAGAACGCATGCGTTATCCTAACTTCATACATGTATCAACTTATTTTAATACTTCATTTCGTAAGTATGTACCTACGTCAGCAATGTCGGTATGTTTCGTTTACCATTGTCGTAGTAACCACACAGTACTAACATCAAAAACCACTTGGATCCAATGTCCAAATGTAGAAATCGCCTTTAACTGTGAATATCTCCCTTACTTTCAGTGTTACACTGACGTGACATATGCATGTAGCATATGTGAATGATAGTATCCAATTAAAAATACTCTAGTCACCGAAAATGTCGAAATTAGTTGGTATATCAACCTCTACAGAAGTGAGCAATGAGTAATGCCCCACGTTCTGCAATGGTAGCTGGGATCCGCTAGTGGCTAATCACTCCAAGGGAAATTAAATAATAACCCAAGCTACCAAACTTCCACCATGTAGGGACGCGCGTCCGTACATGGTGGATGTTGGTAGGTAACTTTTTAGCCCATCCCCAGGTATCATGTTAACTCCTGCCTGAGGATCAGCTGATATTAGCTCGAAACCGACAGCATTACATTACTGAAGAGTTATTAAATGCTGTGCCTGACAAAGGAATATTAAAAATTGCTTATTGATTAATATAGATAGCATTTACAGAACCTTCTTGAAATCATACAAAATTACATAGAAACCTACCTACGTAAATTTAAGAAACGGAGAATACGCATGACTGGCACACACCGCGCTTATATTCCTTCTTTTCAATATTTACGTAGAGACACGAGCAGTATGGTATAGGTTGGAATAAAATTAATTTTATTCAGAACCATCCAAACAAGATTCCCGGCTAATATTAACTTTTATGGTTAGTTCAACATACTACTGTTGTAGTAGCTCTTGTGGTAACTCTACAGTGCTTATACCAACCCTTTTGAAGTTTCTACTCAATGCATTTCTGATTTTAATTGAACACCGTCCAGCATTAGGCTAAATGACTCAAAATAATGTAAACTTTATATTTAAGTAAAATAGCTGTAGATTCAAGTAAAAAGACTATATTCAAGTAAAATTTTAAACGAAATATATCTGGTTGCTTAGCTCTTCCTAATATTCAGCAAACGTTGAATATTTCACTGAAACAAAACAGCTGTTGATTAGAAACCAAAAGTTATTCAATAAAACAACATGGCTTAATATTTTAAAGATGTTTCTTGAAAAACTAAAATAGATAACTAGACTTTTAGCTTGTTCACTGCATCTTGCACTGGTTGAACTATTTCCTTTTCTCAGTACATAAATAATAATAATAATTTTATTTACTGTTCATGATCTCTAAGGATGTAGACAATTGTCAACTCAAAATGAACAAAAGAACACAACAGATTAAAATATACATGTATATATAGAGCTTGATCATGTCACAAAATACATTAAATATGTAACTGTCTGTGGAGATACTCCTCGAAACTATAAAAAACACCCTGCAGTAAATATTTTTTTAGTCTGGTTTTGAAACTCTTTGTATTTCGGACTTGTTTTAAGTCTGAAGGTAACGCGTTGAAAACTTTGATGGTTGAATAATACCGACTTTTTTCAAATAAATTACCTTTATAACGCTGAGTAGATAAATTTTGACTATTTCTTGTAATCATATTAGAACCAGATGAGCTTGCGTTGAATTTAAAAATCGTTGGGTTTTTCAAGAAAAACATTATAAGTTCATAAATACAGTCCTTGGCCAAATTACTTGAAACACTCAATATTTTGTAGTTTCTTCATAATAAAATATAAACTATACATGTATTACATTTCTTATTTATAAAATATATTGTAAAAATATGTAACATATGTAAATATTAAATAAGTAATTAATATTTAGTCCATAACCCATGATTTTTAATAACACCCTTAATTCTTCGGGGCATACTTTCAATGCAAGATATGATTGTCTCCTTTATATCTTCATCGTTCTCTCATACATCCCTTATACTCTTCATTAATATTTCCTTTGTAGGGTTTCCTCTTTCATATACCTTACTTTTTAGTCGATTCCATACGTTCTCGATGGGATTGAGGTCCGGTGAATTTTGGGGCCAACGTGAAAGAGGTATGTGATTGTCTTCAAAGAATTTCTTAACATTTTTTGCCAAATGGCAAGGAGCATCATGTTGCATAAATATACGCCCTGTCGGTATGCGACGTCCTGGCTTAAAATACGGTAATAACGTGTTTTTTAACATATTTATATACTGCTCTTGACGCATTCTACCTTCTACAAAATACAAGGCCGGGTCACACAGAGCGAGCACTCGTCACTAAAGAAAATCTATTAAATAATGCAAACATTAATTCAGTAAAAATCAATGTTGTTAAGTTATTCACCTTTTTCCAATTCTCGTCTGCGAAATGTCGATATTCTCTTGCAAAGTTGACACGAGCAGATTTCATTTTTTCTGTTAAACGCGGCTTTTTTACAGGTCTTCGGCCCATTAGGCGATTTTCGCGCAATCGGCGCCTGACAGTTCTGCTCGAAATCTCTATTCCTCTCTCTTGTAAATTTTTTTCAATCATTTTAATTGCAACAAATCTATTGCTGAAAGCCTGATGAACAATTTCACGATCAGATCTCTTCGAAGTTTTTCTTTTCCAACCGCACTTTGCCCGTCTTTGTGTCGATGTGCTAGCTCCTTCGTTTAAGTTTCTAGCTAAACACGATACAGAAGAAGGAGATAGTTTCTGTAATTTTGCAATTTCTCGTTGTGAATGTTTATTTGATTGTAGAAGAGCTGTATAGCGGCTTTTGGTTCACTTGTTAAATCTTTCCCGGGCATTTTCTACAAAAAAACCCCAAATATCTGAATTTTTTTCAAATTCCACATAATTAATTATTAAGAGAGAGATAGAATAACAATTTTACCTTTGCAATAACGATATATCCACACAAAATACTTAACGATACTCCACAACTTAGCTTCTATACTGTTATGACGAAATATTTTAAAAAATATCGATGCATTCTCTAAACTGTGAACTCGCTAAATGTAAGTTGATAACTGAAATATTTATATATGCGTACTTTACTCCTCTAAATATCATTTCTCTGGTATTTTTATTTATTGATACAATAATATAGTCCCCCTATAAACGATCGGATTCAAAGCAAAAGAATATCACTATAATAGGATGGAATTTCCAGGTAAAAGAGTTTGATTTATGACATGTTTCAAGTAATATGGCCAGGACTGTATATAGCAATGGGAAAAGTCATAATATTTACATCTCTAAAATAATCTCTACATGATGTTGTACTAGGAAGAATAACATACAACGAAAGGATTTTTTCTAAAGAATAAGACGCTTTTTGATAGTGACTATTTCCCTAGATTAATATACCGTATTTCATTCGAGAATGGATATACGCGAAATATAACGTTTTTAAAACCTGTAAGAAAACATTGTTTCGTAAGTGATATATGGCATAAAAAGAACTGCTTAATTTTTCATTTAGACAAACCACATGGTCTTTTCAATTCAAGCAGTTATCCACGGTAATCCCCAAAAACTTCGAGTTCGGGGAAATGTGGAAGCGATTTGCTGTTATAATTTAAAAACATAGATCTTTTTGTTATTGTACACAAAAAAAGCGTTTTATTGATATTCAAATTTAAAGCATTGTCATCGCACCATGTGATCATATTTTAATTGCTACTGTAGCAGTTTTAACAAATCTTCATAAGAGACGGCAGTTAAGGTAAGGGAGTATCATCTGCGTACTGATACACACTGGCGTTTTTAATAAACAAATGAAGATCGTTAACAAAAATGAGAAAAAAAAGGGGACCATGATTGACTCCTGGGGGTACACCCTGTTCAATACTTGGGGTTTCACCATATAACGTAGAGTTATGTCTTTTCCCAGGGTTTAATACAGACTGTTTGAAAACGACCGATAAATGTGAGCTAATGACTTTTTAAACACATTTTCCGTATAACCGAAATTGTTGCAACTTTTTAAAAAAAAAATATTATAATTTATGAGATCAAATGATTAAGTAAAAAAATTGCTCCCAAACATATTTACCTAAATCCAAGTGCTTAAAAATTTAATTTAAAGAATCATAAATTGCATTCTCACATGATTTATTAGGAAGATAACCATATTGAAAATGACAATAACAGTATCTTTTTGAAAAAATTATAAAAACCTATTGTATTTTACTTTCAAAGATCTTTGAAAATAAACAACAATATTGAAATGGGGCGATAATTACTTATAACGCAGGGCTGTCCTTTTTGTATATCGGATGTACTATTGCTTCCTTAAGAACATTTGGAAATATGCCGATGCTAAAATATAGAAATTAATAATATTAGCTAAGAGGGCTGAAATGCGATTTTTATCCAATTTCGTAATTTTCGGAGATATACCATTCATTCCTGCTAACATTTTAGGGGCGAGTGCCTTGATTACCGACTAAACTCCATTACAATCAGTTGGATTCAAATAAATAGTGCGCGCGTTTGTATTGTTAAAATTTATGTCTCTTTTGATGAAAGACTAAAATGGTCCGCAAATAATTGGCATGTCATTTCCGGACAGTTATCTTATTATCATTTAAAATTAAGCATAATTTTTTTGTTTCTTTTACCACTACGTATAATTTCCCAAACGGCCCTAGATATACACATATGTACCTATGTGAAGTAGTTAACTCATCATTTGAGCGTCTATCAATACTTTTACTCAAGCTATTTATTTGGGAAAATTTATTTTACCATCCGGACCTAATCGCTTAATTATTATATCACGGAATCAACGGTAGATGAAAAATCCAATTACTGGGAAATATTGTGCAATGGAGATCTCGCATAGAAGATGACTTCGAGAAATTTTCTTAGAAGCGAGTTTATTGTGCTTTGTATAGTCCTTCGGTATTTATTTGTTTTTCTAAATCTGGCGCTATTATTTCGTCTAGCGCCATTGACAGATCACGTTTAATTTGAAGAAAGCGCCTTATGCATAGAGCGTTCTCTCTGCACCACCTATAGTTCATTTAAAGCATTCTGGGAACTAAGACGGGAGAAAACTAATTTAATCTTCTGTGATTGTCCCTTTTAAAGACGCCCGACTTCCTAGAACAATTATATCATAATCATAGACGCCATAAACACATTTTTCTGTCAAGAGGAAATCTGTTAATAAAATGTATAGCATTAAACTAATTCAGCTTGGAATTTTCATATCATAACTGAAAGAATTTAAAAAAGGGCCCAATTTTTATTTACGTGTAACAAATGGTACAAGATAGCAGCTGCAAAGTTGATAAGTGCAGTCCTAAAGTTTCCCCCCCCCCCATGATAACTTTTGAACGACAGAAGCTAGCGTTTTTAGAAAAAAATAGGTCGATTTCTATTTTTTATGAACTAATTTTTGCCATTAGCATTTCAATTGTATTTCCGGTTTCACCGGAAGTGACGTCACCTTTTTTTTAAATAGAACAGCCTGTATATTTTTACGTTTTTGGAAAGGTAATCGAAAATCGAACCCAATGATATCACATATGTTATACCTTAAGAGATATGACGATATACGGCAATAAAGGTTTTGGTAATCTGCTTTTGTTGTTGGCTGGGAAAGAACGCCAAATTGTTTCTTGTAACACCAGGCTGATCTAAAAACTTGTTCTAAGCGATGTAATCATAACAATTGCCAAACTGTCAAATCTCAATTTCAGAAGCGAAAATTATTTTTTGTTATTTATTGTTATTATAACCTGCATTTGTCATACTTTCATTCTTTGTGCTCTTTTATTTTATGTCATTTTAACTTGTTTTCTTAATTGTTGTGTCTCTCTTTCTTCTTGGAACTTTATTATAATTAATTAGCTGTGGTAGGTTTCTTTAAACTTGTTAATTTTTGATAGTTGTCTTAAGTTTCAGTTTTGTATGTTTTTGGGTTTTTACAATGGCCTCCGCATGACCACATAAGATAACATCAAGTACTTAATTTTAATATCCGGTGAATTTGGCAACAATTACCACGGAGCGGAACATAGTGAAAACTGTCCTTGTACAGCCCGGAAATATTTTAACTTGCGCTAAGTAAAGGGTAGGTAGTATAAGATTTACAGGCCGAACAGAAAATAAAACATTTTATTTTGAATTGGCAAACAAAAGGTGGGTAATTGTTGTCAGATTTACACAATATTAAAATTGACTCAACAATTTGCATAGTTTATGCCCAAGCCATTATAAAAGTACAACACATAAAGCCTAGCAAAAAGAAATATTGTCTATCAAAACTAAAAATATTTAAAGAAACCACCACATTTAATTAACTACAAAAAAGTTTCGATAAAGTAAAGGGGTAACAACAATTAACAAAACAAGTAAAATGACATAGAAAATAATGGGGCAAAGAATTTAAAGTATTTACAAATGCAGGTTATAATAATAATAAATAACAAGAATAATTTACGCTTTTTGGAATTTAAAATTTTACAGTTTGGCAATTGTTATGATTACTTTGCTTAGCAGCGAGTTCTTAAATCAGTCTGCCGCCACAAGAAACAATCTGGCGCTATTTCCTAGCCAACTTTGCGTAACAACAAAAACAGATTACCAAAACCTCTATCGCTGCATATCGTCATATTGTGACAAACCTTCCCGTTTCGTCAAATCTAAAGACTTTAATTCTGAAAGAACGAAGCAAAATTATTGTTTCAATGTTTACCTGTCTTGTTTAGTCTTTAAATCTTTGTTGTAAACCGTAAATTTATTTCGTTTAATTATTACTTCAAATTTTAAAACCATTTATGTTGTACTCCAGCGTACTCTATGCAGCACGATAGTTACAAGTTCTGTGGTGAGCGCGCGCCGTTTACATACAAGATTGTATGACGTAGAAAGACAAAAACGTGTAAATTTTGCTATAAAAGGCGTTCAAATCCGCGTACATTTGTCTTTCTGCGGTGCAAGCTGCGAAGGAACAGTCTTTCTGTGGTTCATGCTACGAAAGACCATCCTTTCTGCGGGCCTAGGCTGCGAGATCTTCGACTGCCCAGACGTCATCTCTCGGCGGCCGTTGGCTGCCTTTGATGAAGTGTGGACACAAAGTCATAATACCATGATAATGTGGCCTTAGCTATTTATCGTGAAATTTTGACTGAAATTATTCAAAGTCCGTTCCGCCGATATTATACACATCGACGTTCCGTAGTAGCGTGGCTTCTAGCTATCTATTTCGAAACCTCGACTACCGACACAGACAAAGCCCGTTGCCGAGAATTTTGTAAGTGTCTTGCCGCGACATAAAATTCAAAGACCCGATTAAAGCCTGACCGAAACTCGTAACTGAGAAAATAAAGCATTTATTTTCAATCATTTATTTTATCCAATCTGTATATATTTTGTGTATGAGTTTGATTTTAATTTGTTAGAGAATTTTATTTTATTTGATGAAGTTATGTGTAAATAAAGTATGTCGTACTTACATCTTTTCCTGTTAAATTGGACCCTTTGGCATTTTCAACGCTACCCACACACGCCGAATCAATCGATCTGATATTCACTTAACTTTTCTTGATTACTAAAAGTTGCAAACACCTAATAGTTTTATTTTAAAAAGTAAATAAACATTGAGCCACTTACGATACATGGTTATAATTCTGATATATGACAGTTAAAAATCCCCTGACAACTAACGACATCCCAGTAACAGCAAATCCAACTATATTATGGAGTTGATAATATAGATCCCCTGTACACTGAGTATGAGATCTTAGTGTTTAAAATAAGATAAGTTAATGTTGTATACTTTATTCCCGTCTGAATCACTCAGTAACATCGAATTGATTAAAAAGATTGTCTAAAAAGTAAAACCGATATATATTCTTTATACGATAATCTCCCGTATATCACCCAAAGATTTCACTAGTGAACAGAGTCTATCTTCTATAGTTTGGCAAATGTGTACACAGTCGCTATTGTAATTTGCTTCTAAGAGTAAGAAAGTTATTACAAATTTGCACCCGGACAAAGAACCACCATTACATTCTAGCGCCGCGACCCGAGACGTGCAACCGTTATACTTTGTTGTCGTCCGAAAGAGAGACATCACGTTACATTTTGGCGCCGCGAGCAGGAACGTTGCATTCTGGCGCAAATCCGAAAGAAAGACGCAACATACAATTTGACGTCCGGAGCAGAGACGCATCATTATAATACTTCTTAAGTTAAAGTATAACATATGTGGTATCGATATCTTTCGATTATATTTCGAAAAACGTGCAAATATTCAGGATATTCTTTTTAAAAAAATTGACGTAACTTCCGGTGAAACAGGAAGTACAATTGAAATGCTGATAACGGCAAAAGTTAGTTCACCAAAAATTGAAATCGACCTATTTCTTTCTAAAAGCTCTAGCTTCTGTCGTTCAAAAGTTAGCAGGAGGGGGGGCACTTTAGGACCGTACTGTATATAACATACATGCAAAGTTGACAAATGACAACGTGGTTAACAAAAAAAGTTTAGTTTATACGGGATAGAGCGGAAATGTTAAAAATTAGAGAGACCCAATTAACTCTACATATTGAAAAGAATTGTCTTTGCATTGAAATTTTCTTCGTTCTTCGAAGCAGCAAGGTATTGTAACAGTAGTGCTGCTCATCTAAAGATATAATGTTCGTTTAAAAGCTATTAAATTTGCGTATTGGTCACTATTGCAGCAACGACTCCAAGATCTCCTAGTTCAGCAGTTGGGGTTCAGGAAACGTTTTAGTTGCAGTATCGCTTTGCTAAAATTAATCGACGAAATACGTTTCACTATAAGGTCTACTCATAATTTTAGTATTTCGAGGTTACAGTGAAATATAGACTATGACTATTGAGCATTGACTATTTTACGAGAAATTAGCAGCAATACGGCTCTCCTTTTAACGCTTTTGCAGGGCGGTGGTTTTAATTCATCATTATTACGGATAACAATCAACTAACCGACAGGTTGCAGGTTACTTTGAATGCGATAAAAATAGTGCCCAAGCTGTGCGACTCTACAACGATCGCTTTCCGAACAGAAAACTAAACTACGAGCTTTCGAAAAACCCAAAACCCTAAGAATCGACCGTTTCAGGAAAATGTAGAATTGCATGTTCTTTGCGTGTGGAAGAAAAATGCAGGAATTTCTACTCGGGTAATTGCAAACGACGTCGCCATATCGCAGCAAACTACACAAGTGATACTGAGAAAGTGCAAACCCTATTGGAAAATGATCATGCTCGAACAATACAATTTTGCATTTTTTTTAAATGCTATACAAGATCCGAATTTTTCGAAAAATTATTTAGCCCAACGGAAGCAGTTTCTGGAAAAATTGCATTCTTAACAGAAAGAACAATCGATTTTGGAGCCAAGAAAATCCAAGAATTAAAATTGAAAATAAGTCTCTGCAAAGGTTCAGTTTAAATATAGTGCCAAACGCCGCACCATACATTATGGTAATTGATTAGTTGGCCCGTTTTTCGCAGATGACACCTTAAGTCAAGCAAGATGCCATCGACTATTGCGTGAAAACATGGCAATTTTTTTAGATGCCTTAATAAATGTTAACCATTCAAGATTTGCTGAGAGGTAGATAGGGCACAATGGGCCAGTTCAATGGCCCGCACCTTACGCTGCTGTTTTTTTTGATTATGGGACTATCTTCAAGATCGAGATTATCTAATTCGTTCAGAAAATGAAGAATACTCCGGCAAAAAATTAACAATGCTTGCCTAATTTTATATTGAGTGCGACCAATGGAGTAATCAGAAGGTGACAAGTGTGTCTTGAAAAGGCGGCGGACAATTTGAGCAATTTTTTTCTTTATTTCTATATATTGTTATCCATGGCACATTTGAAACTTATCTTGAAAACTCAATTATTATACGAGGACCGTTCAGTAATTAACGAGACAAACTGCATTAGCGGGAAAACTACTGAAATATTATTAGATGAAATTTACTATGGGTCAAGTGGCCAACCTCGAGGAGAAATTAAATCAGCTGCTTGAAAGAAATAAGAAACAAACATAACCTCTTTTGCTCATTTCAAAATGTCGGCCTCCTTCAAAACATGTACGTTGGAAGAGCAACGTTCAGTGATAAGATTTTTGTTATCCGAAGGTGTGAAGCTGGCTGAAATTTACTCGAGAATGTTGAAACAGTATGGTGAAAAGTGTTTAAGCCACGGAAACGTGTATAAGTGAATTAAACAATTTAAATCGGACAGAACAAGTATCACCGATATTCATCGCTCCCGATGACCCGTTGAAGTGTCGACCGACGCGCTACAAAATCGCATAAATGCCCCTTATTCTCGATGACAGGCTTATAAAAATCATGACAATAGCAGATTTGTGTAATGTTAGTGTTGGAACTGTGTAATTCAATAATTCATGAAAGCGAATATCGCAAAACGTGTTAGAGATGGATTCCAAGACAGTTGGCTCAAGTCCATGAAGACACCCGTGTTCGCATTTGTTCTGAACTCAAACGACAGTTTGAATTGCAACTTGCTTCAACATAACGTGAAATTGCGATAAGAAGAAACGCCTGGGCGCTCTCTAAAAGGGTGATTCTGCTACACTATAACGCCCGCCCCTATACTGCCAGAAAATGCGATGATCAAAAATTTGGTTTGCGAGTGTTGCCACATCTCCTTACAGTCTCGACCTCGCACACCCGATTTTCGTCTGTTCGGCCCGCTCAGAATTTTTGCGCGCACCAGTTTGAAGTGGCTTGAACCAAGGTCAAGAATTTTTCAGCATAAAATTTGGGAAGACTCACAAGCGATGGAAAAGGTCAAATTTTGGTGGAGACTAATGAAAAGTAGTGTCTGTGCTAATGAATATCTTTTTGCGGTAAAAATGTAATTTTTATCCGAAGCATTTAAAAAAAATACACATTGCCATTAAACAAAATTATATATCGAAACTCTTTGTGCTCAGGAATATTTTGATTACGCAATTGATAGTGTTATTTCACCATTTTATTCGATATTTCGCCTTTTTAAAATCGGATAGTAAATAATGGATGGCTTGGGGCGAGTTTTGTCAATCACCCGGATGGCATAGGTCTCAGAACGTAAAATACCTGCATTCATTTAAAAATATATCCATACACACTTTGTCTCTTTTCACCTTTGACGCATCAATTTTTGTCCGTATGAAGCAAATCGATACATTTGGGCCGTACAAACAGTAACTCGAAAATAAATGTATTCTAACACAAATTATTTTTGCTTTAACTTGTTAATGCCTGATGGCATCTACTCGTATTTAATGAAATAGATAGATTATGAATTTTAAATGGCACATATGTGATGTGATGCTAAAGCAGATTTTGGTAGAATTTCTATTTATAAATGAAATATAGTGTGTATGTTCATATTCAAACTAACAAGTTACCTTGCCACTGCTTCTGTGTTCTCAACTATAAATGATATGCAGATAACATAGATATTCTCATATATGCACGTACGGTACAAATTAATAAACAAAATTTGTATTAATAAAACAATATACGTAATCTTATTATTTAATAGTATTTTAAAGAGTAAATAGAACAAACTTTAGATAATGTTCATAACAGACAAGTTAACATTAAATAAACACATACTTATGAATAGAGCCCGGTAACAGGGAGCCGTGCCATAGCCGTACCTGCCTAGTATACAAAAACAATAGTAAGAAAATAGAAAAAAAATAACAGAACTAATACATAATTATAATATGTGAAAAGTAGTGAAACACTCACCCTTTTAATCAGCCTTGGCTACGGAACAGTAAAACTAGAAGCACCATTATCAGTATTAACATCATATGGATAAGAGTGGCAAAAAGTTGACACCATTAGATGTTTTTCCCACAGTTGTCTCGGTGAGTGATGTTCGCCATGGTGGGGAAAATGGGCTTATATTTTGAAAAAGAGCGTTCAACATCTCCCGATGTTATACATGCATGATTAAAATACTCTTTGTACTCAGTCAGTGGATTATTCGATACACCATCACAAATTTGTTTTAGTGTGTTAAAATCGGGATCTTTCTGTGACACACTCTCGAACTTTTCTAAAGCGCGATTATATTTTGCGTCATGTATAGTCAGTAGCTGTGTATGCACTCCGTCCATAGTTTGCAGAGACTCTAATAATGATAAAGATCTATTTTGTAATTGGTCTATTGCGTCAGCTAATTCTTTATAGTAGCCACGAATATTTTTTAAATCTACTTCAACGGAAATATCTTGAAATTTCGACTGGCTCTCCTTAATAGCTACAGCTTCGGCAGGATTGAATTGTGCAACAACAGCTTTTACTATTTTGAAATGTTCAGCATAATAAGAAGCTGCCTGCAACCATGTTCCCCAACGTGTAAGAATTGGATCCGGTGGTTGACGAATACGAGGGCACTCTGTTTGAAATGACTGTAGGCGTTTGGGAGATTTCAAAAAATACTTTTTTGTGCTTGCTGTTAATGCTTTCTACCTCGGGAAAGCATTGTCGAATGGTTTCTGCCACAAGATGTAAAGCATGCACTTTGCATGTAACATGTAAACACTTGCAACCATGTTCAAGAAGAGAACGGCCTACCGAATGCATTACCGCTACGCCATCGCTCATAAACATCAACACTTTATCTTTTGAACACAGAGGAGTACAAACCTGGCAATTCTGCACCATAACCTTTTTCACAGTCTGAATTAAACGATTTGATTCGCGACTTCCATCTGACCAAAGAGGCTTCAGAATTGCTTGGTTCACGGCTTAGAGAGAAGAATTTTCCCGCAGCTGGCACTTCGTTTTCCTGGTTCAGGCACAGAGAAAAAGATTTTATTCCATACTTTTCGGAAGAAGGAAAATTAGTATTCTGCAATGAGGTGTGTGGACTTTCTAATACATTTAACATTCCGTGCGAAAAGAACCGATTGGAGACTATTCATAGATTCGCCCGAAAAGAACCTTAAAGTTTTCCTTCTTCGCAACAGAAATAGGTATGCGTCAATACTCTTAGACCCATTCTGTACATTTAAAAGAACGTTACGAAAATTTACAATTTGTTCTCGATAAAATTGAAGTACGACGATCATAAGTGGATTAGTGTGGTGATCTTAAAATAATATCGATGATCCTAGGACAGCAAGCGGGTACACAAAGTTTCCTTGTTTTTTATGTGAGTGGGATAGCAGAGACAGAGAAAATCATTGGAAACAGAAGGATTGGCCAAAACGAGCTTCGTTAGAACCTGCAATAAAAAATGTGCTCGAAAAACCCCTCATAGATTCGAATAACTTTTCTCCTTCCACCTCTACATATCAAATTAGGGCTTGATGAAGCAATGGTGAAAGCCTTAGCAAAAGAAGGTAAATGTTTCAAATACATCTGTAACAAATTTCCAGCATTATCAACCGCAAAAGTAAAAGAGGGTGTCTTTACGGGTCCGGACTTTAAGAAAACTTTTCAAAGATGGAAATTTTGAGAAAGAAAAGGGGGTTGCTGAAAAATATGCCTGGGTCGCCTTTAAAGACGTAGTAACCAAGATTCTGGGCAACAAGAAGGATCTGAAGTTCAAATCTATCGTTGAGATTATGCAGCAGAAGTACCAAAATTTAGGCTGTTTCATGAGTTTGAAGGTTCATTTCCTAGATTTACATTTGGACTACTTTCCTGAGAATCTGGCCGCTGTTAGTGAAGAGATGGGTGAGATATTCCATCAGGACATCAAAGAAGTGGAGAGGCGTTATCAAGGAAGATGGAATACTAAAATGATGGCAGACTATTGCTGACTATGTTGCACCGAGATGAAGCAGGAAGAACACATACGCGGAATAGCCTGAAACAAAGCATGACTGGTCCAAAGAGACGTCGACACAAAGAATAAAATCGTAAGTTTTTTTTACATGCTTCATCATTAAGAGTGGTTAAGGCATGATGAACCTAATAAAAATTAACTATATATGTAATAAAATAGACATTTAGGCGGTTTTCATTAAATTTTTAGGGGTCAACGGACCCCCTGTCCGCTCATCAGACCCTTCAACTGCTTAGCTATAATATTGCATAGAATAAGCAAAAAAAAATAAAACATTTTATAAGAAAAAAAACATTCTGACGTGATGGAAAAAAAGTAAGGTCATTTTGGGATTCAGTGCAAAAAAATACATGGGAATCAATCATCAAGAGTTGAAAAACATGACACAACCAAAAAAAGTGCAGGCCTGTGTTATGGAAAGAAAAGTTGGGTGAAATGCAGATCTGATGCACCTATGAAATTTGAGGATTTCATAAAACTGCTGCCCCCGCATTTTTAGCGCCTACTGTTGATTGTTCACTCATGGTAGTTCCAAACTTTTTGCTGACACCATTGCATTCGAAATCTTGGATAAAGCAGCACTAGGTCGTGCTTAGTCTTAATGTTAGTACTTTGTTTCAATTAACATTGGCACTTTTGGGATGTTTTATTTTTAGTTACGTACAATAATTTTACTAATTTTTCTTAGAACGTTGCATTTTACACCACAAATGTTTTGTAATGAAGAAATAGCTGCCAGCAAAATGTTAGTATACTTACATAAATGGTAAGCGTTTCACAGGTTTTTCGCTACTTTGCATCAACTCAATAACGTGTGACGCCTTTATTGCTAGTTCTGTTTTTAATTTTCACGTGACTAGTTAGTTGATATAGGTTATTAAGTTACTACAAATAAGAGAAAAAGAGTTTCCTACCATTTTTTCGCTATGGTACTGTTCGGCTTCTAAATGAGGTGCTCTTGATATAAGTTTCAGATGTACGGAGCTCTTATGATTAGCTGCTCATTCAAAATAATTTCAAGTAATTTCAGGAAGAATATCTGCCCCTACTCAAAAATCCATACGTATAATGATATGTAGTAAAGTTAACTATCTGGAAAATTTTCTCCTCTAGCTTTTATGCGTGTAATATGCATGGTATCCTCATAGTTTTGCAAATAAAATCGAGGTTCCAAAGTTCATTTATAGCAAGAGGGGTATTCAAAACATTTTGTACACTGTGAACGAAGCATTTGAATATTTTAAGCCAAGGAAGTATTGAGAGAACTTCCTGGAAAACTAGCACGTCGATGTCGAGTAAGTTGCAACCGCTTAACAATTTAAAGAACAATTTCCTTCGAAATTAGAATGGCACGCTGGGTCCCCTTCCTTTCAACCAAAAAACAGCTCTTTCTATTCGCTTCATCGAATGTAAAATTTGCCTGCACCGTCGGATAGTCAGTTACAAGTATGAATAGAACACGAGGACGAGCGAGCGGAAAAGCTCCGGAAAGAAAAAAACTAAAGCCAGGCTTCGTAGTTGTGACATGCGAAAGCGTTACGCTTTGGGAAACACGAAACGTGAAGTCGTTATAGACGACCCACAGCGGAACTGGAACAAATGAACCGCTCTTATCAAAAATTTGATGAAGAAATGGAGACGGTGCGGACCAGCATCGAGTGAAAGAAGGAAAGGTGTCGGTTTCGTGTGCGCTTTCCTGGATGTTGTGTGCAGCCGATGCTATGCGGGGGATGTCGTGAATTATTATTATGTCGGGTCAACAGCGTGGATACGTTAGATTCGAGATTAACACTTCGACTGGGCACCAATTTTTAGCTTTCCGTTCAACGTAAGATTTCGAATGGGAGATTCGCTTAAAAGGGGAAATGTTTCCGCGCTATGCATAAATGAACTAATTACATGATTTATGTCCGGTACGTTCACACACTCCAAATGCGCACCAAACCGATACTCAATTAATCCTACCTTAGGGTATCGCCTACCTAAATTTATATCATTTCGCAGGCTAGCCTCTCACTATATTTAAGTTTATGTCTTAATAGCTATTCCTAGACGTAAGTAATAAATTATGTGGAATGCATTATCAAGTGAAATAAGGCTTGCTAACACAGTGCAAACGGACTAATACGAAGGCATACCTATAAGTGAAGATGTACTATCAATTATCTTATGAAAATATAACGTATAGTATAAAGAGAAGTGTGGGAAATCGAGAAAAACAACACAGCCTTGCTGCCGTAATAGATAAATTCCAATTCAACAAAATGTGGTTAGTGAGATTTTAGTGTGTAAAAAATGTATTTATACAAGACAAAATAAGCTACAAATGATTTTAGTACGTAGTGACGGCTAAAGAGGCCCAGTTTGTTGCCAATTGAATATTTGTATTATGTACCATTATTAAGCCTTTTACAAAAATTGGAATTCCATGATACCAGTTTTTAGTAATTAGAATATTATTATAGTCCGTCTCAACCTCATTATGCAGTATTAAGTTAAAATGGGATATATGTTTCTCTTACTATCTTTTAAGATTTGCCAATAAACGCTATCTTTATATCCGGTTGCTATGCTGCAATGTTTACGTTGGCGCTAATGACAGTAGTTTGTTTATCTTTATGTTCTGTCAAACGTTAGCATTCAGCATTTCAGTCATTTATAAGAAGTGTTTTCAATAAATATACTGTTACATGGTGTTATTTTAATGAAACTTAACCTATACAACTGTAGATTTTAACACAACAAATGGAGTTAGGCGATACAAAATGAAGGAAAGGCGAAAATGTCAGCTGTAAAAAAAAACAGATGGTTGTTACTGTCCTTAATTATTTTAAAAAAAATCTATGGGCGTAAGTGCCACTGTTAAAGAAACAAGTAAGTGTTTATAACGTGCAGAAAGAACAACAGCAAGGTCCTATGCCTAGTCCAAAGAGTAAGAAGAGGAAGGGCGCACAAATAAATGATCGACTAAATACATATGACGACAACATACAAACACTTGTCCGACGTCAAGTTCATGTCTTTTTTAGACAGAACATACCACCTACTCTAAGCGCAATCCTTCCTGTCATTAATAATGACGAAAACCTTTCTAATTATACGCGGGCAACCCTACACCGGTTATTGCGTGATATTGGCTTCGAATAACAATAACTTCGGCAAAAACAAAAAAAAAGGAAACAGATTTACGTTTCGTTTAGAAAGTACGATATTCCATCATCTTTGTACATTGATACAGATTTAAAATATCGGAAAACTGAAAAATCGTTCAAATAAATAATGTAAATGTCGTAAATGTCATGGAGCGTGATGATATTATCAGATGGCGGCACAAAGACTTACGTGACATCAAGAAATTTAGAGAACGAGGTATTATTTTCAATTTAGCAATTTTACTAAACTGCGGCTAGATAATCATTTATATATTTTATTATTGGTTTGTTTACCTTAAGGAAGAAAATAATATATATACCGACGAATCATGGGCGAATGTAGGACATACAGTAGGAAAGGCATGGAATGATACCAGTATTAAAAGTATTCGACAGATCCACCTTGAGGGATTCACTATTGGTTTAAAATCACCCAGTGGTCTTGGTCCTCGTTTTGCATTAGCTCGTGCAGGTTGCGGGAAAGGTTTTATTACTGGTGCTGAAGTTACATTTCTTTGTAAGAAAAATACCGCAGATGCCCATCAACAAATGGATGCAGATAAGTATGAAGAGTGGTTCATTAAGCAATTGTTTCCAAATTTACCACAAAATTCGATAATTGTGTTCGATAATGCTTCGTACCATACCAGAAAGGTGGAAAAGATACCAACAACAGCATGGCAAAAAGAGCAAATCATTGAGTGGCTTAACGAGAAGCAGGTACCAATCGAAGATGGTATGTTAAAAAGAGATTTACTGGTTTGTGTGTCTCAACGTAAGTCCCACAATGATGACAATAAAATTGATGAAATTGCAAAGGAAAAGGCTCATGAAATTCTTCGTTTACCTCTCTACCGCCGTGAATTGAACCCTGTTGAAATGGTGTGGGCACAAGTCAAGCACTACATTAAATGAACAACACAACATTTAAAATGGAAGATATGTCTGAATTAATTGCATAGTCTTATGATAAAATTACAGCTCACAATTGGCAAAATTATATATCGAGCATGTGAAAAATGTCGAAAAAGATATATAGACAGTGGATAAATTGCAACGCGATATCGAGCAATTTATAATTCGTGTTACGTATCCATCATCATCGGAAGAAGAAAGCGATAATTTTCTGAATAATTGAAAATAATATGTTTTTCCATTATTGTTTCCTTTTCATAAATACATATAATTTTTTATTGTTTGATTTAATTCATGTTTTAAAATAATATTAAAAAAAAGGAGTATTTGATATTCAAAAAAAATATAAAACAAACGTCCAATTTTTTCATTTTTTCACCTTACAAAAAATCCCAAAAAGTTGGGAAATTTTTTTAAAAAATTAAAACTTTTTTTTTTTTTTTTTTTTAATTTTTTGTTCTATTGTTTTTACTTCGAAAAGTTTTGCAATATCAGTGATCCTAGTCTAAAGTTTTGAAAAAATTAAATTTGCCCGAAACTAAGCTAAACAGTGATTTCAAATTTCAGAGCTTTTTAGGACTTACAATTCCCCCCTACCCAGCCTAAAAAGAATACATAGTGAAAATATGACTAGAATGATTCCAGTGTTAAAAAATTTAAAAGAACGGAGATGGAAATTCTTCATAGCGTTCAGCCGTAGTTTTTAAACATTGCAAATGGAAGTTGCGTTCGATTTTTGTATTATTAGAGTTGCTCAATTTGCGCCAACAGCCAGTGGTGGGTGCATAAAAGTTTACACAAATAAAGGTCAGAAATAAAATATAATACGTGCTCAAACACTTACCGTCTTAAGAGTCTTCCGTCAAATCTCAAAGTGAATAAATGTCTGTTAAATATCTGAAATATTAATATGTTTCCATACTTGTTTTCAGCAAACCGAGTCTGCGTGAGGAAAAGTGTGTTTATATGCAGAAACGAACGTTCTACATCTAGTGACTTTATATTTGCGTAATTAAAATAATCTTTGGAACAATTAACGCTTCTGTTGACGCACCTTCATAAATTTGTCTTAATGTGCCAAATCAGAATTTTTCTCTAAAACACTTTTCTAAAACCTTTTTAGAACACAAACATTTTTTGCGTCTTCTACCGCGCATAGCTGTGCGTGAACATGTTGCACTATTTGCAAGTTTTCCACTAACGACACCAAGGATTTTGTAATTTTTCTATTGCCTCCATTAGTTCGAAGTAATTGTTCTGATAGTTTTTTTAAATCCGTTTTAACTTGACTATCTCGAAATTTCGACTGGCTTTCCTTGATAGCCGCAGTTCCTTTTGGGTCGAATTGTAAAACCACGTTCTTAATATTCTCAAAATATTTATGTTTCCCCAACGTGTAAGAATAGTTCTGGTGGCTAGGCATACGGTGGCACAATCTGTGAATTTGCGAATACGTTTGGGGATCTGACAAACACTAGCTTTTGTATGCGCTATTAAAGCGTCTTCCTCAGGATAACATTTTCTAATACTATCTGCCAAATGACTGACAGCATGAATTTTACGCGTATATGTAACAAGGTAGCACCAATGTTTTTTAAGAGACCGGCCTACCAGAAAGCATGCTTGGGCACCATCACTCATAAACATCAACAGTTGGTTTGTTGAAAGTTCAAACTTTTCCAATATATTTTTAAAACTAACTTTGAAATTACTTCGGCGTACATTGTTGCACACGTCTGGAAGCTAATTTGAATTGAAAATGACGATTGATGTGGTTCCATTGTACTACCATTACATTAACCACAGAATATAGAAGATCTTTATTCGTCCTCACATAACACAATTTTTTATCTTCAACTCCGATTTAATTCTTTTTTCAACATTTTCACGAGCAGATGGCACAATTCTTTGTAACGATGCCTGACTTGGTAATTTGCAGTCCGGAAAATTTATTCCAAAAGAAGACGTATGCTTCCTTGGGCTAGTAAATTAAACGTAGATTACATGCAATAAAGGTAACACATAAATTAAATTTAAATTTGTCATAGTGTCGTGTGCAATTTTTTTTGAAGAATGCTATTTACTATTTACGTGACGTAGACGATTCCTCTTGGACCAACACATTAAAGGATATTACAAACTGCATTGAATTTTAACGCCATCATAATTTATGTCCAGGCATTTCTGCTTTAAATTTTTGTAACGTTTTCGCGACGT
Source organism: Dynastes maya (assembly GCA_029619315.2). Taxonomy (NCBI): domain Eukaryota; kingdom Metazoa; phylum Arthropoda; class Insecta; order Coleoptera; family Scarabaeidae; genus Dynastes; species Dynastes maya. The sequence goes on from JAROYE020000004.1 coordinate 38,497,673, forward strand.
AGGCAACGTTTTAAAACAAACGTAGAACTACGAACTAGTATTTACGGCAGCGTACATGTATACACAACAGATCTGGTTGAGACTCGCAGTTATACTGAGGGTTGTATCGAACCTCCGCCACTGCCGTTCGCGTTAGTGAGCAACTCTAGTTATTATTTAATAAGTATTCTCTGTTCCATGAAGGTCAATATCTAATGCATTCATTCATTCCAACTATTAGATGACCCCACCTATGCTGATCGTTGCCATTACGCAATTTCTCTTACGCAAAACACCGTTTTTAACGCTACTGGCTGCCCAACAAACCTATATTTTTTTGAAACAGAACGCGGCACACGCCTCCTAGACATGGTAATTTTATTGTCCATTTAAGTATGTTTATTTAAGGTATGTAATTGGGTAGAATTTACATTACCTAACAACGGACTATGATGCCAGTATACGCTCTACGAAGAAATCCTATGCGGAGAATGTTATGTGGACTTTTTATGGTCGCACATATGTTTAAGCTTGCAGATAACAATGCATGGTTAACGTACAGAAAAAGAAGTCTAGCAACGGTACTAGCATACGGAAAAGCGTGTACATGTCGGTGTGAGTAGTTATTTGTTATAAAATAATACGAAGATCTAACAAAACCCTGATGTAGTGACGGAGAAAAGGAGAGAAGTAACTAAACCCACAAGTTTATCCAGCTTTAAGAAACTAACTGAAAAAATGTATGTTAATATACTGAGAGTAAATTTTTATGTTTAAATTTAGTTCGAAGATGGGGAATGAATATTTATTGCAATGGTTTTTTACAATTTCTGTGCCACACGAAAAAACATATTTTTAGGAGATTCATGAATTCCATTCTCAATCGCGCGACCAAAAATGTGAGAAAAAGGTATTTTTATTTTAACATGCCCCTTTCCCTATCCTTACTCTAACAGATATTTAAGTACCTAATTTCAACACCTGCTCTAATCCAAAACATGCGAAACACTGGGAAACTAAAGGAAAATTTTGGCTTATAACACAAAACATAAACTATATGTTTGTATTACCGTAATAAATCCATCAGTATAAGGAGGGCTAGGGAACCTCTTCTGGGTTGAACAGATTTTTGTTCTTTTTCATCTAGAGTTACATTCACAAACTTTTTAATTTAATATTATACCCGATTTCGTTTACGTATTATGCTATACTTGACGATTCAATTCTCTCATAGAACAATGTGCTCTGCGTTCTTTGAACGTGGTGCCTATTACCCTCTCGTTTGTCCAAACAAAAGCTTTATCACTAGAGTTTGTTAAAAAGGTATCGAGGGCCATAGCGTAGCGGTAGCGGCGTGAGTAGGGGAAAATTTTTCAACTCGTAGTTTGATAGCTTCGACATACCACCCCCGCCGGGGAGAGGGGGGTTCCAAAGGCCGACCGGATTAGTATTGAGCACGCTGCACTGCCAAATAGGTTAGTAACGCGAGTTTTGGTACGCCCAAAGGGTGAACGTTCTTGAAAGGACAAATTTTAAAAATAATTAAAGGCATTTTTCCCCTGGATTAGAATTTTTTTTATTGAAAAGTCCGTATATTTTTTTGAAAACAATTAAAAAAAATTTTTTACCCCCAAAATTTTTAGTTTTACAGCAAAAATGCTATAAACTAATACAACGATGGGTTTTCCCGTCTATTGTGTGAGGGGCAAAGTTTGGATTTGCCTGCCGTAAAATTTTATTACTACCCTATTAAAGGGTATATCCTCAATTATGGGCTTATCGCTCTCGGTTCATTTACCTGCACCCACGTTTTTATTTTACGGAATCCCTATCGGCTTGTTTAGGCCCTGTAATTTAAACCATATAAGAAAATTTCTTCTCCCTGTTAACGTGATTAATGAATACACGATGCCCATTCATAGTTTATACAATGGACATCTTGATATTGCAGTTTAGATTTTATATTTATTCTCTTAATGTTTCTCTGGGCGTATATGGGGTGTGTTCCTATAGCGAGGTGGACTATTGACGAATCAGTATATAGTGAAAGGGTACTTTGAATTTTCATTTTATCGTAGCTTGCAACGAATATTTTCGGTAGTTTTCTGTCGGTTTGTGCTTGTTTATCTACTCAGTGTATTGTTTATTTCCACCCAAACAATGCAAAACCCAGGAATCACATAGCAAATAAAGTTTAAAATGGCTGAAGGCAATTGGAGGCATTACTTCTTTCAGCTGAATCCAAGCAACAGTAAAGATTTGTTTTGTTAAAGCGTGCGGAAAAATGGTAAAGACGTTTTTTGTTTTTCTTTCCTAACTTGCTTCAAAAATATTATTGTAGTTAACTTGCAAAAGAAAAATCATTAGAGCAACATGCTACTGCTCCTGGACATCGGGCAAATCTTAGGAAACCGTTGAGGAACCAAATGTTAATAGACACCAAAAATTAAAGAGAAATCGACGTTTTTAATCGAGATTTATGCGACGTTTTTTATGTTTGCAAATATTCCTCTGGACGATTAAACTATTAAAAACTGCGAAATTTTTTCACTAAATACTGCAACAAGAATGTGGCAAGCGTGAAAACCTTAAGAACAAAATATGTAACAAATGTTACAATGAGGTAATTAATATAATAAATAATAATTTAAAAATGTATTTTCATACTTAGTGTCATTAAGATTTTTTTTACACCTTAATATTTTTATTAATTTTTTTTAAGACTATTATACTATTTGCGAAGAAGTTGGTAACAAGATATTTGGATATCTATAGATGAGCGACTGACTCTAAAGGTCGTATTATGGCAATATTATTGTGGGGAAGCTTTGTTCTGAAACACCAGGAAAACCGTATTTACTGGCTCAAGCAACTTGAAAGGAACAATTGCAATACAAGGCAAGTTTGGAACCAAGTTTAGTAAGATATATTTGCAAAAAACCTACTTTAATAATATTGAAATTTAATGCTAGATATTTAAGATAAAGGCAACTCTCGTATTTTAGGTATTTTTTGCCAACAGATGGAATTAAGGGACGAAAAAGTTAAGCTTTTAGTCACGGGTGGTGCTTCTTATATGCCCCAAATGTGGTACAAATTTGAAGATTTTTTATAAAAATCTTAATCATTTTAACATGTTTTGCACATGGACTCAATTTGGTGGTGAATGTCTAAGAAATCAATATGCTAATGTTAATGGTTTAATTTCAAATACCAAGAGAGTCTTTTAAAAGCTCCACTGCGTGTGGCAGTGTATAAAGAAATCTGCCAGACTCCTTTGCCTCCCGAACCTGTCTTAACACGTTGGGGAACTTGGTTAGAGGCGGTAGTTTTTTGCTAATAATTTCGAAGCAATAAAACAGTAAGTATTTTTTAGCAAAATTTTAAATAAGATTGTTTTTATTTAAAAGCTTTGTTTAGGTTGTAAAAATCGTTTGACAAAGATTTAGCTAACTGTATTGAGCAAGCGCAAGATACTTTTTAATCAAAAAGTCAAAAACGATCTTTTATTCATCAAGTCGCATTATAAATTTCTCATTGATAACCCTCAAAATTAGAAACATTCGCTTCTTCTTACAGATTCTGTTGCAGTAATTAATAATGCCCAAGCAGCTCTCAAGAATGCCCAGGAAAGTTGGCAAAATAATTTTGTCAAAGTTTAACCAAGTGCTTTGAAAATCCAGGGTTTTAAAACGGGTTTAAAAAGTTTGCTGAGCTGCTCAGTGGCGAAGCAGTTGAAGCTACCGCTCATACCACAGCTGACTGGGCCATATTTAAGTTTTGTCCTACAACCTCGTGTGACGTAGAACGTTCATTTTCTTCGTACAAACTGCTGTTTTCGATCGAAGAACAAATTTTACTTTAAAGACAACATGGAAAAACATCTTGTGTGCTACGCAAACGCGAAATTTGAGGACCATGTTACACGGCGATTAATTAATTTATTTATTATTTTAACCAATTAATCTACATATTTTAGTTATTATTAATTTGTATGTTTTTTTTCCTTTTATGGTTGAAAAAGTACCTAAAATTACTTAATATCGTCTTCTTATTCATGTTTTTTTAAATAAAATGATTTTTGTGTTTACCGTTTTTTTAAAGTATTTGCCTAACATGCCTAAATCACAGTTTTTCGTCCTTTAAAAACATAGTTTTTAAGGCCTAAAAAAGGACCTTTTGCTGTTTTTTTGGGCCTAAAAACCCCTCTCTACTAATGAACGCTTTCGTCTTTTTTTGGGGTAAGGGACGTTTTCCCTTTATGGAAGCTGCCAACATCTACGCAATTACGAGACCAAATTTGCCACGTGTGCAAGGTACAGTAAAGGAATGTATAAAAGACGAGTCGAGAATAAAAAAATCTGCTTATGTGTGGATGAAAATGATGCTCCCGAAACACACCCGTCATTATGTTTTTAGTGTGTCCTTTAAAACTGATGGTCCACCAGCTTCATTGTTGTTATCCAATAAAGGATTCAGAAAACTAATGCAGAACCGTTCTCAAATAATAAAAGATTCGTTGAGATAATTTTGTATCACAGGAATCCAATCAAATTGTTCGTTACTGACGGAGCCGCAACAATGCTGAGAGTTAGGATGTTGAAAATATGCTTTCCCCACTCTTCTTCACATAACCCTGCCCTCATACACGCATGTCACCTCGTAGCAGAAACCATTCGAAAGAAGTATCCCAAGGTAGATATGTTAATAGATCTACCAAAAAAGTGTTCATCAAATCTCCCAAACACATCCGTGTATTCAAACAATTGTGTCCGAAATTACCACCACCTTTCCCCGGCCTGTAATAAAGTGATGGGAACATGGCCAGGCAGTATGTTACTATCAGAAATATTTTTCACAAAAGAAAAATGTCCTCTTGAATCTTGATTCAAATGATTCTGCAGCAGTTCGAAATAGTCACAACTTTTTCAATTCGGACGTTCGACAACAAATAGATGAAATTTCCATGAACAATTCTGAAATTGCACAAGCTATTGAGCAATTAGAAAACAGTCACTTATCTGCACGAGACGCATTAAATTGCATAAGCAATTTATAAGCCGCTCTAGAAAACTTGACGAACATTATAGAAGTCGATGTTGCTCAAAAACTTGGTACAATTTTAACGAAAAATCCCGATTTACAAAAGGTTCGGTCTATAACTGAAAATCAAGAGTGCCCAGATGAGGAAAAGGAATATCTGACATTTGCAAATCTTACTTCACTGAATGTTGAACGATCATTTTCGAAGTGCACGACAACGTATTCACAACACCGTCGACGGCTGAATGAATCGACAATGGAAGCGTTGCTGATGTTGTAATTCTACGCAGCTTACCAGGGCGGTTGCCAATTGCCACAGTGGACACCGAGACGACAGGAAAAGGTAACAATATTATTTTTCACTAATATTGTATATTACGTACCTACTTTTATGCGGTGCGCCACTGCCGGTACCACCTTTTTAACAAACTCTATTTATCACATTCAAAAAACGCAACTTCATAATTCTCAGTCTTTCTTTCGTGTCCCGTCTATCTTTCGGGTTGCTTAGGAGGTTTCTGAGCGTGCGAAACGAAGTATATTGTCCTCTAAGAAAACTTCACTTACATCATTCGATATTTTGGTTACATGATCATAGCTTCGACAACATACATAATTATATACAAAGTTATATGCAAGCTGCAAAAATTTGAATTTCATTCCAAGGTTCTTGAATTACTGAATAATTACCTTACTAGCAGGATGCAATACATTGAGTATGAAATTGACGAGACAATTATAAGCGGCATTGTCAAAGATTAAACCTTGGCATGCTCAAATCCACGCTATCGTGTAATTGTTGTCCGCGGCAAGATCAATTCTAAAAAATATAATGGAAATATTTTGTATTAGTCTTAATAATTATGCAATGTTGTTGCAAAAAAATCCCAACAATTTGTCAAAATAGTGTATGAGTGACAACCTATTAAACATCTGCAAATAACGGTGTAATCTCGGAAAGGGCAAGAAAGCCTCAACCCAGACTATATGGTGAATGGTAGTACTCTGCAAGTAAATTATTTTATTGTAAGAACATGCAAAGATTTTGCAGGATAATCACTTTGCTATCTCACTCATTTATTTTATTACTGGCGAGTCGTATTGTTACTGCATTACAATTTCATTAAAACTGTTACAAGAAGTTTTTTTTAAATAACCAAGTTTCAGATATTATGGCCAGAACTCTATATATTGTACGGGAGTTCTTGAATTTTACTGCTTTATGCAGTAATAGGAAAGAGTTGTCAGTTTTTAATTTGTTTGATCCGTAAAAATTTATTAATTAAAGTATAATCATTTCTAGAAATTCATAGAAATGGCAGTGGATTTTAGAACACAAAACTTTTGTGTAAGTTTCAGATAATATAAAATTGTGGGAAATTTTTTTTATAAACCCTAGTTACAGGTCCTACGTAACTTTTTTCTTGCTCCGCTGCACAAAATGGATTAATTGAATAATAAAGTAAAAAAAAAGGGAAACAGTATCCGAAGAATACAGATCGTAGAGAAAGCCAACTCAAGATGGAAGTGAAACGAATGATGCATATTCCATCTTCGTCTGTTTTTTTACCAGCAAATTTTCGCCGGGTTAATTGAAGAAGTGAGGCATCTTAGGAGGCGACGAAGCGCGAAATGTTGTATTTGTTTTTACCACACTAAAAGAGCGAGCCAAGCAAACCATTGGCACCCGAATAAATAAAGTAAACTGCTTTTTTCTAATTAAAAACAGTAATCCAATTAAATGGTTATTGAGCAGCGCTTTTGTTGGCGTCGGACTGCTATGCCACTGAGCGATAAATAAGTCGTGACAGCGTTTTACCAAGTCGTTTCGCACTCTCCTAGCGTTCGAGCTAAAAATATTCGCACATGACTGCTTCCGGACATCGGTTCACATTTCATATTTCTTTCTCGAAGGTTTGTTTAACAATAAAGGCTTTTCAGTTCTGCGGCAGTCGAATGCCTTTATTCTATTCTATACAATAAGGAAATTTTAATAATATTTTTTACCACTATGATGTGAAATGTACTTGATATTTGGTTTTGAAAAGTTGCCTGAGTGTAAAAAAAATCTAAAATGTTATTTGCGAGAGATAAATTGTTATAATCTAAACGACTTTCTGTCAAATAGTTAATTAATTCATTTCAAAATTTTAGTTTTAAGTATTATGTCCTTTTTTTTCTCCATGACTTGTTTTCGAATATTTACTTTGTTGTATTTGTATTTGAAATAAACGGGTTTATTATTATTATTATTTTGTTGGAACATTTCTTCAAACCACATTTTAAGTTTGCAACATATAACATTAATATGTTAGTCGAGCCAAAAATCATTCTACATTATCTTTTTCTAGATAATTAACGTTGACTTTTTAGTAAAGTTGCCAGGAATCCATATTCCATTCGTCTTCAGTGTATATATTCAATAATAGACGAAATACCTTCGTTTACGAAAAATTGTCAGCACAATTTTGAGTTTCAATAACATGGACACGAATTGTGTTAATATCCAGGAATTGGTGAAAAAGCTGCATATGGCAATTACATTGATATACTTTTCTTCTAAAATTCTTAACCGATTCCCAATCGTAAAATACTTATTGTTAGTCAAAAATCGTAGTAATTTTGTATCATCCCAGACAGCACGAGCTCTCCAAATTTGGAACATTTATTCGCTTAGTGAACCTTTTTATTTACTATCGGTTGACAGAAAAAGCTGAATTCTGGAATAAGAAAGGATTTGGCAAATCAACTGGAAATATACAAGGAATCATCAATACAACATAGCGGTACTTTTATTTACATTCAATACACAATGTTGTTAAAATAAAATATAATTTAAAAGTCGTGAATGTTATTTTTATCCAATGTTAATAATCAGTTGGATCACACGGAAAATTTAGATAATTACGTGTGCATCATATGATTATCTAAATTTTATATTAAAATTATACAGCCGTAGATTGTTAGGCTTCGTGTCTGTACGGATCATTTTCATCCAATTACTACACTAACACATATATCTCTTTAAATACGCTATAAATTGGCAGTCTAGTTCTCTTGTTACTGTGAGTGTATCCTGTCTTCTTCACTTGTTTATTCCTCGTTTAAAAACCAGGAAGAACGTTAGGCATCTAACGGACTTCAATGCTAACCAAAAATAATAAGGATGTGTTATCCAAGATAGGCTAACATTTCAGTTATTTCGTAACAAAAAAGGATGAATTTACTGCTTTTGTGTACATATTCTAAATAACGTGTGTACGAGCAGTATGTTCCAGTAGATGTGATGTTTTGTATTTACAGTAATAAGCACATGCATGGTCATCGCCTATTTAGTTCAACTCTGCGTTACCGAATTGAGACGCACCTTTTTACACAGTTCTTCTTCATCCGAAACGAGTTTAATAAAGCATCACCTTTTTTGGAATGGTCGGCGTTTGCGTGTTTAGATGGCGTAATAATCATGAAATAATATCGATAGATGTCAATATTTAGTGCATAAAAATGTTATAGGCATTAAATCCGCCATAAAAGCGATTTCGATGTACTGTTAGGAGAAAATTAAATCTGTTTCAGTATGGCTCCATTTTAGTATCTCGGTTTTTTGCACGAAGTGGATAAAAAAATAACCGCATTAAGGCACAATTTATAAGTACAACTCGCAGTATTAATTTCCGAAGGAACGCGAGACACATCTTAAAAAATTCCATAGTTAGGTTAGCTTTACACCGATCTCCGTGCGAAATTATGATAACTGAAGAATCGATATTTTTTCAATATAGACATCTTTACCTCTCATACTCTATTACTCTCCATATAGGCATTGTTTGCATACTGTTTGCTAAATAAAATTCATTGGAGTGAAACTGCAAGCACACCATCTTAGTAAATTGGTTTTTGGAGAGAAATTTAATGTCAGTCAGAGTCTTCATTCTGAATCCCCGTACACCTGGCTGATTATGCTAACTATCTGATTCTATTTTCTGCTGCAAATTATTTGTACTTTTTGGTTCTACTAAATAGCAATTTTTTTGATTATTTTTAAGACCTGTCAAATTAAAAATCAGCTTGGAGCAACGATGCCGCTTTAAAAGACTAAATTTACGAGGGATCTGTTTTCGTTGATACAAAGTAACATACTTGAAAATTAACCCAAAAAACGTCAATTTATAAAAATACCATGTTTTCACGTAAAAATAAAAATGATGACGTAATCTCCCTTTGTTTCTCTTTTCTCTAGTTTTTGATATTGCCACTTTCTACAACAATTCTTTAAAGACAATTACACATTTTCTTTAAAAATAAAAGAAACTATTGTAACACACTCCCTTGGTTTGAACTACGCTAAATCATGTAGCAAGTCGAAATGTTGACTCTTGACGATTTCAAGGCACTTCGGTTGGATTAAATCTTTCACGAAAACCAAGAAACTAGGACATGAATTCAAACCAAATAACTTAATGATTTCTCCATCAAATAATATATCTCTTATGTATCTCTTCGGATTGGTCATAATCCAACTCTAGATGTGATCATTATACGGACAGCTATTAGTTGCATCTACTGTACGGACATTTGCTTTGACGCCTACTGTACAAATGCAGTTGGAAACTTGGCCGGCAGACGTCGCGGCGTTCGGTAAACAATTACTGTGACAAGCATACTTGATGAGCAGGGAAAATTACATCCAAAATTAATTATGTTTTTAATCTTAATGAAAATTACAATAATAACGACGGTGAGTGCGGAATAATGCGTTGTGGAGTAGTGTCATCTAAACAAACATGTTTTGTTTCTACCTGTTTATACATAGAAATAAATGAAATGTGTTCTAGTTGATTTGACAGTTATTAGTTGTAGTTTTGAGCCTGCATATGGAAATTGAAATATTCAAATATTACGGTAAAATGCCTAACTTGATTTCGGTTCGACAGAGAGAATGGGTTTTTTCCCCAAATACTAATATTCGTTAACGATTAAATTACTACGGCTCTATCAACACAATGGTCAGATCGTCCACTGTTGCAATTCATTCGGCAACTCGGAGAAATTAATATTTGTTAACGACTAAATTACTACGGTATTATCAACACAATGGTCAGATTGTCCATCGTTGTAATTCATTCGGCAACTCGGAGAAATTAATATTTGTTAACGATTAAATTACTACGGTATCATCAACACAATGACCAGATTGGCAACCGTTGTAATTCATTCGGCAACTCGGGGAAATTAATATTTGTTAACGATTAAATTACTACGGTATTATCGACACAATGGTCAGATTGTCAACCGTTGTAATTCATTCGGCAACTCGGGGTCCCTCTTCCATCGGAAATCACGAACATCTATTTACGGCTATGACGTATCAATTTCTTATATGCAGACGTCAATCGGCAAAACATATTCTGGAAACAGGTGAACACATTAAAAACAAATATAACGATAGAAAACAAGAATGCACTTTAAACTTTTCGGACGAGAAAAATTACGGAACATATACAGGTGTGTTTGAAAATAAATATACATTGATTACCAAGAATTTAAAAACAATTAAACATTCAATAATAATAATAATTTTTCTAATGTCTACTCAAATTGTTCTTTTAAATTTTAGTGTCGAACAGCGGTTCGTCACACTATAACTATAAGCTACTTTCGTTGAAGATACCTAAGTGCTGGTCGTTGACTAGATTTTTTTAATTCGAACTGGTGTTAGCAGTTTTTTTGAATGAGCTGGACTCGAGTTGACAATAAAAATTATTCGAGTCAATGAAACTCGATTGGTAGCACTAATACCAGGATATTTGACTTAAACAGATGTAACTTCCTTATTTTGCACATAGACTTTCGTTATCCTTTAAAGCACTTCCAGACCAGCTAGCAGGCAATTACATATGAACAAAAGATCACAGCTGTCTATTCGTACTGCCGAAAGCAACCAGCTGATTGCATTTGATAATATTCATTATGGCGGACCTTCTCAACTTGGCTGCGACAAATTTGATCCTACAGGTACAGATCATTCCTCAAGCAATCCCTGTTTGTAGATGATTATTGTGGAACAGTGAGAAAAGTATAAAAAAGTGTTAACATGTTTTGGAATATAGACACAACAATCACGAAACCAACACAGGACAAATGCCACAGGAAGGTGAATACTGCCAGCAAGACCAAACCGTGTATAAAATCGTCCTTCTGGAAGTGCCTTCCAGAAAGACAAAAAGTTGTACAATCTATAATAATACAACATTTATGAAAACTGGGAACTTGGACCAGCGCATTCTCCGAATTTGGATCCTGTAGATTTTGCTTTTTGCATTATCTGAACGCAAGAGTCTATTTTAATAAACTTAACACATTGGAAGGCATACGAGAGGGAATTCGTCCTGAACTGGTACAAATTCAAGATAGTATTGAACATAACCTAAAAAGTATTTATACATGTATTATGGTACATTTATTTTAAACAATTTGCGACTTTTCGTTTTCTCGTGGAGGAAATTTCAAAAGAATTTTATCGTCAGAAATCAGATTTTATTTCTTTTTAAATAACAGTGAAGTTTTCTCGGGAAAATGGTTACGTGAGAGACCAATATTATTTATTCATCATTTGAAAAAGTAGAGGGCTGGCGAGAAGTTAAGGAAAGGTGAGGGTTACAATTTAAAAAAAAAAAAAGGTGATGACGTTATTCTGCAAATAGTAACAACATAACTTTGCGTAACAACAGAAACAGATTACCAAAACCTTTATTGCTGAATATCGTCATATTTTTTAAGTTAAAGTATAACATATAGTGGTATCGTTGGATTCACCTTTCGATTACCTTTCCACAAGCGTAACAATATACAGAGTGTCCTATTTAAACAAAAATATAAATCGACCTATTTTTTCTAAAAACGCTAGCTTCTGTCGTTCAAAAGTTAGCATGGGGAGGGGGGGCATACACTTCAGGACCGCACTGTATGACAGCATGACTTCGTTGTCTTGAATGCACCTAAAGACTTTCCGAACTTGCATGAGTTACATATACAAAGTGCAGCTTGGATCAAGAGACCGGTTCAATTGTTCGATATGTATTTTTCGTATTCGGGTTTCCGTTTCGTATCGCCGGCTTTGATATATCAAAGGTTTCTTTAGTCTGGAACTTTAAGTACTTGTTATTAATTTTCATTTTGTTTGCGTGTGTGTGTGTGTGAATTGTAAATAATGTCGGTGGTTGAAAAATCAAAGAACTAAGGAGTGTTCCCCTGTTTACAGAAACCATCTAATTCTGAATTAACTTAATTTATAATTATAATCGTAACTAAATTAATTATTGTTTATATAGACATTTTTAATTCGTGATCTGACAAATTCTTCTTAAATTTATGCAAATAACAGCAATTTCCTTGATATTGTACTTTTTTCTTGTTAATATTGGCAGATGTCAATGTTGCTATTTGATCTTAATCACAAATTAATTTAATCCATGATTAAAAGTTGTTTAGTTGCGATTAGTAACGTCACAAAATTAAGTTAATGAGAGATCAACCGGCTAATCCGTGGTTAAATATTTAACACGTTTTCTGTAAATCGGGGGCTAATGACCTAAATTTTGAGAAACGCTTAGACCTGAAAATAAATGGTCGCCCTTTGACAGAACTGAAAATTTGACAAATTAGTAAAAACAAAAATAAAAAAGTGCACCGTAATTTCCATAGAGATATGTCTGATTTGGCTGATTGGATCTGTGATTGTGATGTAGGTAATGCATTTTATAGCTTTGTGTTCATCATATTTTCAAACGATTCCAAAGAACGCAGAATTTCTCTGAAGTTCAAGTCTAAGATACGACATACACTTACTATTTTACCTCGTAAATTTGACATGGGTCGCCACCGATAATGACAACGAGTCATTTTCTTAAAATGATTATATACAACAATTATAAGTGTTGTTTCACAATTTACCATCGCACATATTCTACACACCTGTTAGTACGGCTACTACTACCCACAGCTACTATTAAGTTAATGGTTTGATTATTTTCTGCAAAACTGACAAACCGATTGGTAGAACTATTCCTTTGAAAGTGATATTTTCTACATCGAAACAGAAGACGTGCTGCTTCATTCCGTATTGAAAGCGTAGTTCTTTCCTAATCGGTTTGCAGCTAGTATATAAAAACTCATTGGTCATTTGCCTTATGCGAGTGCAAAAAGGAAAACATCTTTCACCCACCCGCATTTACAATTTCAATCCTAGCGATAGTACCTCAGGAGCGACTGTCGGATGCCATCTCCATGTAATTATTGAAGCGTTAGTCCTGATTCCTTACGACTGCTCCGCACTCGTATTTACTACAAGAACTTATGGGCAAACTCTTGGCTCGTACGTGATAGATTGCCATTCACGGTTGTTTAGATACGACTTACTGGATTTATAATGCGTGAATGAACTTGCTAACAGAATTATAATATTTTCTGCATGTACAGTAAGACTAGGATAAAGATTTCTGTGGCCATACGTCCACCATATAAATATCTATTTAGCTTAAGAAATCCCTGTGTCACCCGTAGAAAACTTTGAACCATAAATTTAAAATTGTCGGTTATAACGCTTTTAAATGATGAAAAAAAACTTAAAATAAATATAGTATTGAACATTAATACATGAGAAATACTGCTTTGCTCTGACCTACCCTAAATCGATACATTTTTACAATAGTTATTGCTAAATATTTAGCTAATAGGAAAATCACTAAGAAGCTCTATTTACAATACCAGGGTAGCGTTTTAGGTTTCTACAGACGACCACCAGATGACGGTACTGAGATTTACCACTACTATTTTTCGTAAATTTGATTTGCTGAAGTAGTGACAGCGCAAAAATCGGTCGAGTTTGTTTTACAGTAAGCGTTAAAAAAACAATTTTATTAAAAAAAATTGTTTCAAGAAAAGGGTTTTTTCGCTGGATGATTTTTTTACAATTTTAAAGCCTAACGCAACAACAATGCAATGTAATGAAGCATCACCAGAAAAGGCTGTTTGCAATTGATTTACAGAATATCGTAATGGTCATGCTTCCGTCAATGATGAATTTCATGGAATGGACTAAGGTGAGCTGTTGTTCCAAAAACATCGTGACTTGAGGAGGATCGGTACTTGACTTACCGTGAGGTAGAGGCATCCTTAGCAGTACATAGATTTTGCATAACATTTAGGTGCGAAAAAGATCTGCTTCCGATAGACTCCGCATAATTTGACCATAATTAGACCAAGCACAAAAAAGGCTCGTGCCATTGATGAAAGAAATGCTCAAAAAATTTTACAGAAAAACGTAAAATCCGAATACCCAAAATTGTAACAAGCACGAAGCTTGGATATCCTCGTACGGCCGGAAATAAGCAACAGTCACTATTTGAGCGTTCCCAAATGAATCAAATCCAACAGAAGTTGTTCGTTCACGAAGCAGTTTCCCAAATACATGATTGCTTGTTTCTTTCGTTGTACTGGACATGCAAGCATTGTTTGGAGGATCGATGAACAGTTGGGACGAACCGTGAACGGTCCGCACAAATTTAAAGACTTCTAGGCTAAAAGAAACGTGTATAAAATTATAATGATCATCTTTTCTAACAAATCTTTAAATTGACTTGCAATTTCATTCGATTTCTATTTTGTAAATTCAACTTTTAAACTGTAAATTTATTTTAGAAAACCTTGTATGTCATTTTTGGATACCAGTGTATATTTGTCATTATTCAAATCGATTAAAGTTGTGTAACGATATGTCTTAACGAATGTTTTACTTTTACCCCGGGCACGTACAAGGCCACAGTGCATCATAAGCAAAAAGTGCAACGTCATGGTCAAAAAATTTATATAACCTCTCCAAGATGAAAATTTAGGGAACCGTGTGGCAAGTCGGCGGTCATTCTGATACAACAAAGCTAAGCAGAGTCCGGGGAAATATCCTTCGGGGAGTCGGATTCACGCCGGCAACCGAGGAATATTTCAAACCCCTATACCCCCGTAGCGATAGCCATCAGCTGTTTAATAGATTCCGCCGCAAGAACCGACGTTTAAATTATTCAAGTTCGTAATCCATGCAATTGCTTGACTTTTATTTTACTTGAAGAACCTGAGACAGAAATTCGTTTGCGTTTGACCGTTGCATATGATAAATGTTCAAACAGACCCATACCGTTACACTACCTGATACATTTTCTTGAGAAATTATCTTTTCTGTTAGTTATTGTAAATAGACACAACCGAAGTAGACTGTTATGTTATTTTGATTTAACTTGTATATCACGTTTGCCCTTTTCTGAAGTTATTTTGTCAAGAACGTTTGGCCGCATTTGTATATAAAACTTTGTAAATACTACTCACCCCTTTTCATTCCGACACTGAATTCTGGACACCAAAAGCATCCCGGTTGACGATAAATCGACGTGCTTAACATTACAGCAGAAATACTTTATAATCACCAAAACCGTAAACATCGTAGTTAAACAACACCCACGTGTATTATGTTTTAAAGTAATCCAAGTAATTTTTCACAGTTCTTAAAAATCACATTAATATTGTAGGTGACATCTATGAGCCAGATGCGCCGACTAACCTGATGAGACTGCAAGTACAGTGACCCGTAAGCATTTAGTACTTTACAAAACATTTAAGTAGCGTCCTATTTCCGTCCTTGTCATAGGCGTAAGATAAGTTAGATAGAATGAATTTTAAAGGGAACTGTTTATTGGCAACTTGGTAAATTTTGAAGTTACCAAAATAGCACGAAACGTCGCATTTATATGGCGCCCGAGCAGGGACGTCACATTTATCTGGCGCTCGGACAGCAGGGACGACACCTGTTGGTTTAAAATCGAACACTAAAAACCATATAGTTTTACAGAAACCTATAATTAGTGTCGGTAATCGCAGGAACCGGTAAAATTGTAATTTAAAACTAGAGATTATAGATGAGATTCGAAATTTCAAACAAATGTAATTTTTCAAAGTTTATATGCAATTATCCCTATACAACCGCGACCGCGAATATTTTATCCATATTCCATAAATTTAAATTTTGCGAAGCATAAAACGTCGGGCAATTAATACTGAATGATATACAACAATTTATTTGCCAGAGGTCATCGATGAATTCAGGAAAAACAATCGACAACGTCGCATCGCACTTCATCATGACAACGCCAGCTCTCACATAGCACGTCAAGCAATTGATTATTTGAAGGTTTGAAGGAAAAAAGCATCGAATTAATGTCCCATTGCCCATACTCACCTGATTTATCACCTAACGACTTCTTTTTGTTCCCGAATGTCAAACAAGAACTTCGTGGATAGCAATTTTTATCACCTCAAAAAGCTGTTAAAGCCTTCAAAAACCAAGTTCTGGTCCACCTTCAGAGTAGAAAAAAATTTTCGAGAATTTGTTCGAACGCATGCAAAAGTGTATAACCTTAATGGCGAATATTTTGAAAAACAATGAAATGATTTGTACCAAACATTTTTTTTTTCATTGTTTTTGCAAAAACTTAAAAGGTATCCCTCGTATAACATAGGCAGTTACCCAATCAAGAATGGGTCGAATCAAAGACAATTAGCAGGAACCTTTCTCAAGTTCTGTCCACAACTAAAATTGAAAAATTCCGAACATACTGAGGTGACATGCAGTTCGCAGTGATGCATTAGTGTAGCAAACTTTACTAAAAGGTTTAGGAAACCTACTACTTACATATATTATTGTTACTTTTATTTTCTTTTTTGTTGAGACTGAGTGCTTAAAAATAATTATTTCCTCCCGTAATACGCGATATTGGATGAATAAAAGACGACTGATAGAAAATAAAATAGATTGTAATAATTGAACTATCTTTCTACGCAGTAGGCTCCATAAATTCTCGGTCTGAAATTGAAAAAATAAATTTGGTAAAATATAACAATTTTTATTTTTCAATACAATCTCCTCTAACTTCAATACATTTATTATAACGATCAATTAATAATTCTATACCCTTGTAAAAATAATCTAAAGTTTTTCACTCAAAATGTCTTTCGGGGAGGTTCATAGGGTCGCCGCCATTCCATCGATTCTTTTTTGAATAGAGGATCATACAGAACCGGCAGTATGGACGGGTGCATTGTCGTGCAATAATCGAACACCTTTTGTCAATTTTCCTCGATGTTTTGCACGAATATTGTCCCTCAATTTATGCAACGAAGACGCATAATATAATAATAACTGTTGACAGTTGTGTTGCCGATGAATAAAATATCCGGACGATCCCAGAATATTGTGGCCATCACCTTTTTCGTTGATTGAAGGATTTTCCCCGAGGTTCATAGGGTCGTCGCTATTCCATCGATTCTTTTTTGGATAGAGGATCATAATCCAGAGCCATTGTTTCATCTCCTGTGACAATGGACTCCAAAATCGGTTTCGCGTCGTCTCCACACATGTTTAAGCGCACATTCGACCCGACATTCACGTTGGAGAGCAGGGCGAATACTTGTTTCAGAAATGTTAGACATCACTGCTAATTCCTTCACTTTCAAAAGGCGATCTGCTAATATAATTTTATCAATAATTAAAATGTTTTGAAGCGTTATCTGTTCAATTGGCCGACCGGGGCCCTCATCATCTTCAAGGGATTCTTACCCCAAACGGAAACACTTTGTCCACTTTTTTACAATGGAATATGAACGAGATAAGTTACCATAAACGCCGTCTAAACGTTGTTTAATGTGATTAGGCGTATGCCTTCCTTTTGTTAAAAATTTAATGACCGCGCGGTACACAATTTTTCGGCAATTGGCCGGCTACTAAAAACGACTACTCTTGGAGCCGTAATACATTGTAGTGGGATGTTCGACGTGAAGAGTGTATGTTTAAATGTTACTAAATTCACATTAATCAATTCAATATCAAAATTCGCTAAATATTAGATTTTAACAGAACATTTGCGTAAGATGAATTATTCTGGATCAGTATTCGAGTTCTGACATTCTGATTATTTATATTATTAATCCGTTATCTTAAAAGTTCCGAGTTATTTTAAGTTATTTACATGTTTAAAACATTATTTGTAAAAATGACACGAACACACACAAGAAGCGCACTGTATTGGGAAAACAACCATCAAAATCCCTTACGTCACCTGCGGCACCGAACTCGATCTTCAAAACATCAAAATTAAATATCAAGCTGTTAGATTGGCAATGCTAGCACAACCGATAAACAAGAAGTTAGTTACGTAAACATTCTGACAGTAAACAAACATTTTCCGACAGAAAAATCGAGAAATTACAAACAATAACGAAGAGTATTTAATCAAGCAAACACAATTTTAAGAAGTAATCAAGAGAAATTTCATCGAGAGGACGATCAAAGGGGCTTTAGAAGAGGATATTGGATATTGATAAAGAAAACTAGGACTCATTAGAAGAAGGAACACACAAACACATATAACACACCCACATATCAACTGTAAGTAATAATTTTAATCTGTGTAAGTGAAAAACTTAAAATAAAAGCAACGCAGATTCTCTCCCTATTCAATATTTTTAATCATCATTTGAAACATCACAATATATCGTGTAGACCTCGCACATGTGCAGCTATGCCGCATGAACACGCTCAAACCTGTATAAACCTGTCAGGCCGAGAATTCATGGCACCTACCTCGTATCTCCCTCATAATGAATTCTCTGCGACATATGTTAACGAGTAACCACCATCATGTCGACTCATTGATTTCTTGGGTTATATATGCTAGTAACAAACCTTCTGTCTGTTTATTTTAATCTGGAAAAAATTACGGCAACAGTTCGATAGATTGATACAAATTACTAGCAGAGAAAAAAGTTTAACAAATATTATAAATAGAAGATAGCAAGTCACGGCAACAATTTTGTTTACCATCTAAAAAACACTTGTGAAACGCTTCGCTAACACTGGACGCACGTTTCGATAACCGAGCATCTTCAGCACTAATAAACTAAGCAAAAACAAACTTACCCATTATACAATTTTAAAGTTTACGGTTGACTGACCACGGTTATACATGATCTAATAAAGAGTAAAGGCTGCAATTTAGGGATCCTAAGTCTCAATTCATTAAATACGTTTGCTTTGGTAAATTTCCATTCCTTCATAAGGACTCAATTGAACATTGCTGTTAACGTTTTTAACTAACTTTATATTACCAACATTACAATTCTTTTCAAACATATGCAGAGCAATGCTGGATTTGTCAAACCTTCTAAATTTGAGATGAGTCAAATACCAAATTGTATTTAACTCTGATAGATTTTTTTTGTTTGCCCAATATACACATGATCACAGTCTTTACAAGAAATTCTATAAATTCCTGATTTATCCGAATTATCTATTACCGGATCTTCAGGATTTCCTAAAAGGCTTTTGAGGTTATTATTTGATGAAAAAACAATTTTGTGATCAACTTTAGGAACTATTTTTGAAGACATTTACTGTAACTCGGATAAAAGGACAATTTAACATATTTCTTATTAGTATTGTTAATACATTCTAGTATATTTATATTTCTATTCTATTCTTGTTTCCTAGTCGTATTATAGGCTACCT
The DNA here is from genome assembly GCA_029619315.2 of Dynastes maya. NCBI lineage: Eukaryota > Metazoa > Arthropoda > Insecta > Coleoptera > Scarabaeidae > Dynastes > Dynastes maya. The sequence goes on from JAROYE020000004.1 coordinate 38,517,303, forward strand.
CTCCTGAGGATCCCTTAAACTTAGCAATTTTGATGATTTCTCTGAGTTCGTTTTGATACCTGTTTTTAGTTAAAGAGAAATTGTGCACACGATGAACAAGTTCATCATATTGAATTCCCTAAATTCCAGCCTTTGTTAAATCATGTAAGATCGCAGTTATCAGTAACTTTAAGTTTGTTTTCGCTTACAATTGGTTTGTTAGTTCAATTTTACTGCTGACGATAATAATTATAGAAACGTGCGTGCTGTGTTAGTGAAGTGTGGTTTAAGGGTTCTAGTGAAGTATTTCAGTGTTCCCGTGAAACACTGTTCGAGTACGTGATTTAATCTAAAATCGTGCTGGAGAATTATGGTTAAGAAAGAAGCGGAAGTACTTGAAAATTGAACAAAACTTATTCTAGCAAAAAAACAACCTTGCGACAGGACAACACCAGAACAGTTTACAAAATGCTTAAAATTAGCTTACACTTAAGATGTTCCTTCTGCCTTTTACAACCAAAATATTTGTTGGCAACTTGTTGATAGTCTCGTTTGCTCAATTTCACATTTTCTAAACCGCATGTTGACATTTCAAAACTTAATGCTTTTTTTCTAATTCTCTACATTTGGAAATGCTGTAGTTTTAACTGCTTTCATGTTTTTACAAAAAAAATAACCAAAAGTTAAACTGTTACTCTTCTTTCCATGCATGTCAAATATTGTTCTGCGTGAGCATATTTTAATTTTGGACTAGTATATTTCAGGACGCACATGTACAGGAAACTGGTGAAACGTTGGGCAAAATATACGTGCTCAAATGCTTAGCGTAATCTCCTCAATCTCCTCAAAGCGTTTGGAAAAAGCGTACGTCACGCAGAGAGGGAATTAAAGTCTTCTAGAAAATCATAATGTTATTCATCGCTATCGTACGGTTCGGCTATCATGCTTTCTGTGTTCCTGCTTCTCATCCACAATCCTGCGCGCGAAGCGATAATAACTATAACTTTAGCCGTCTCTTCAACGTGCACTACGGCAATGTGACAGCTAATCCGACCATTATACCGTTCTATTTTTCTGTTTAGAGGCGGAATCACATCGTTTCGCATAGGAATTCATAAATAAAATCAATGGATATTAAATTATATTTAACTTTAATGGTAAGTAGGAGATAATGGTCCAGGTAAATCAGCCTTTTGTTCCGGATGCTTGCTGTATTCTCGCCAATTCTCCTTTCTTGTAAGCTCAAAATTTTCGCTGTGAATTGTATTGTTCGGTATCTCTATAATATCAACATGGAACTAAACCGGAATAGATGCCATAAATATTAAAATATGCAGCTGTAGGATATTAAGAAATCGTATTAAATTGAAGCATAAAATTTACTTTGATAAAGTATAGAGATATACGCGTCGAAAGCGTATAATTTTCACTACGAATATGTTTATTCATTCATGCAATGCGTTACGAGCTCCTGCATTCATTTATGAGACAAATTGTGTATTCTGTTAAGCTGAAAAGTTGAGTTATTACATTGCGACGTACTTATCCCATCAAATCCACATTTAGCATGCACTACTACAAGTAGTTTCATATCTATGCTTTATAATTTAATACTGCATACAACTGATTTTTCTTCGTAGCATTTAAAAGACATTTTTATTCGACTTCTTTTCCATAGCACGCTGATTTCAATAAGTGAGAGCTAGTTAATATGCATATTATACGAGGCCTAAGCTGATATTATTGAGAATAAAGAAACGGCTAACACGTTTTAAAATGTCATTTTAGATGCTCAAAGTGCTTCCCTTCAGCGACAATACATTTCCTTCCCTTATTGAGAGACAGCAGTATTTTAACCATCCATGGCGAAGGTGACATAAGTGCCACCGCCCGGCTGTGTTTTCTAATCTTTGGTGTTGGGTGACCATAAATCATACTAAGCTACAAGTTGCTTTAAATTCTGTAGGTGTGTGCGAACGACAAATTCATATGTGTAGGTTTTAAGTACCTTTAACGTTCCTTGGCGGTCTGTAAAAGTGCTTATGGTTGCATCCTTGGTCATTTCCCAAGCTTTCTTTTGGTGCATAAGCTTAGAACGTAAATACCCTTATTGGTATATATTAGTTTTTAGACACCACAGATCGATACAGAATGCACTCTTCAAAGTGTACTTAATTCGATTTACCCTTCTTCAACCATATGACTATGTAAGACTGCTTTCTATTCTGTGAACTTTGCTTACGTTCGGCAATAAACACGAGGCACCTTCAGAAACTAAGTTCCGTTTGGCAATAAAAGTAAAACGAGTACAGTTACAGAAAAACTATTTATTGCAAATATGCTTTCCTCATAAAACGTTGCCGCCAGTGTTGTCAACCACGTGGTAACATGTTCTTTCAGCTCTTCATTTTTGGATGGAAGTCGCTAAGGGCGAAGTCAGGACTGTACGGAGGGTGATCAAATTGGGTCCGGCCAAAATCCTGTAAGAGTTGTTGTCTTTTCTCCAGTGTGAGGTCGTGCATTGTCATAAATCAAACAAAACCATTTGTGAGCATTCCTCTGTACTTATTCTGTATTGCGCGACGCAGTTGTGTCACCTGAAAACGTTCCTTGGTGGTCAAAAACTCAACAACGATGAAGAGCTCAAAGAGCATGTTACCACATGGTTGACAACACAGGCGGCAATGCTTTATGAGGAAGGCATACAAAAACTTGTGCCACGCTATGACAAGTGTCTACAAAATAGTGGGAGCTATGTAGAAAGATAGTTTAAGGTTTAATGAAGGGAAATAAAAAGCAGGTCCAATTTTCCTACAAATTCTATTAACTATCAGGCGACCGGTTTCGTGTTCAAAAACATATCATCAGGCCAGCTACAGGGACCACCATGAAATAAAACAAGCAAATATACATAAGTTAGCAGAAAATTGTAAAGATAATTGTAAAATTGCACCAAAGTGACATGTCAACCAATTAAAATACGTTGTGTAGTATATTATTAATACTAATCATACTATTCTAAAATACAATAAAAGAAAAAATTAAATTTTTTAACATTTTAAAAAAGTGACATTGTCTCCTCCTACTGTGATCTTATAAAATGAACATATTATGATTAATGAATTGTAAGTATAAAAATTGTTTCCTTAGATCAATATGTTCATTTTATAAGATCACAGTAGGAAGAGACAATTTCACTTTTTTAAAATGTTAAAAAATGTAATTCTTTCTTTTATTGTATTTTAGAATAGTTTACAATTGATTAGTTTTAATAATATACTACATAACGTATTTGAATTGGTTGACATGTCACTTTGGTGCAATTTTACAATTATCTTTACAATTTTCTGGTAACTTATGTATATTTGCTTGTTTTATTTCATGGTGGTCCCTGTAGCTGCCCTGATGATGTATTTTTGAACACAAAACCGATCGCCTGATAGTTAATAGAATTTGTGAGAGTCACGATGGAATAGTTTAAGGCTTGTAGTTTTTTTTTGCAATAGTTTTTCTCTATCTTTTGTTTTTATTACCAAACGAAACTTAGTGCCCCGTATATTGTTACCACGGTTGTGAGAAAATTTATCATGGTAGAGGACTAAGAACATACGGTTGCGGTTATGCTATAAACTAGTCTTACAGTAGGAATTTGAATTTGACAGCTCTGTACCACATCAGCGTACAATTGACGACGACATGTTTTTCGATTACCATCACGCTCTTTTCACCAATTCAATCTAATCCGGAAGCACAATATAGAGGGGATCCACTAAAGCTGTTTCGGCGTGTACAAATTCACTCCGTGGTGCGGTCCCAACATGAAGGAAGTTTAAAATTTATACATTTGTAGGCTATAAATCCGATAAATGCAACCACCGCGCGGACAAGAGAGCGGGTTGTTCGATGCAAATATTCCAGCATAAATTATCGTTTTGTTGCATATGTCGATAGCTAAACTACCGCAGTACATTCTCCAACGCAATACGTGTTTTACGGGCGTTAGATTTTCATTTGAATAATTAAATTAAGGAAATAGGATACGATTGCGGTATAATCGAGGATAGCTTATTTAGATGTCTCGCTGATAACTGTACATACTTCGCTTGCTGTACACAAAGCTTGCTAAATATTACTTTAGCTCCAGAAACAGTATGCGATTCCAGTAGAGATAAAATTAACTCTTTTGCATATCACAAAGACAATCATGGAATTTATAATTAGGTGTACTACTTCAACATTTGAGTAATAAAAGAATTCTCACAAAAAGAAACACTATAATATCTCGATATTACAAGGGTTTGCGGTTACATTTAGGCTCTTTACACTCAAATTAGAAAGAATGAATTTAGAATAATGGAGGAAATTAAAGCATAGAAATACTTCGTGCTAATATTTTCAGCATTTTATTTTATTTTATCAATTTGCTGTCTTTTCAAGAGAAAGATACTGTTGTTACGTTTTTCTTTGGAGACCAATGTATGTGCGTACTTTTATTTCTGAGAGCGTACAATTTGTCGTTATATTTTGGAAACTTTGCATTTCATTTTTCTCTTAACCTACGTGACAAGCTCTTAAATTTTGGTTACACAGTATAGTTTCGCTTACTTTATTTTGTTAAGTTTTTTTGTCTATATTTCCAATTGTTGAAGATTTTGTTTATTTATGGCATTTCCTTTTAGTTATTTGTCCTAGTATTAATTGTCCCACTACTTTGGTTATCGGATTTGCTTTTGGCATTGCTGTTAATTTTCTTATAGCTAGAGTTAAAATTAGTCTCTTCTTTTCCTTGAGGGTCTATACTTCCCCTTTTCCTTGTCTTAGTAAGCCTTTGTGTCTTTTCTCGTATCATTTTCTACTTCAATTGGAAGTGTTTACATTTAGTAGGGATATGTGTCGAACAGCTGATTTGGTTAGGTGACACGAGATTGATAGATCTTAGGTACGTTCTGTAGGTCCTTCGAGTAGCGCGTTTATTCGCATTAGGTGCATGGAGTCTGTTGTTTTCGATCATTTTACTGCTGCCAGCTGTTTTGTTAAGTTTGTTTTTTCTTTATTTGATCATTTATATTCATTCAAACTTATTTACGTATTCCTCCATTTTCAATTTTAAGTTTAGCATCTTCAGTTTTCATAACTGAAGTGTTTGATCCACGTAGTTCTATGACGTATTTACGATTGGGGAAAATTGCATTTTCCACTGTATTTCCAGCTTTTTGTCGTTGAATTTGTTCACTTGTGGTCTGTTGTGAAGTCGAGACGTTTAACTGTGGTAGTGTTTCCTAATTTATAATTTTTGGAATTTATCACGTTGAGTGGATATTTTCAGGAATCCACTTATAATTTCCGTTGTCGTTAGTTGGTTTTGGTTTTTGGTTTGGGAGTATTGGAGAGGATGGCTTCAATTTGCTCCTGGGCAGGATGTGAACGCGATGTCTCTAACAACCATTTTAATTTGTTACGTGGGGCCAAGATCTTTATTCACCCCTATCTCATAAATTGCTTTCCCCGTTAAAACAGTAAGCTTTTCATTTGTTTATATTTCGCATTGTAATTTTGGGGTTTCGCTTATTTTTTTAGGGTTTTTTTGTCGGTACCACATTTTTGGATCATAACCTTTTTGGATACACCTAATTTTGGCTTAACGTTTTTGGATCTGCCTTTTTGTTGGTAGCACATTTTTGGATTATACTTCTTTTTGGATTAACCTCTAGGATTACAGCGTTTTGGGCTTAACATTTTGGAGTACACCGTTTTTAGAAATTGCCTTTTTGGATCTACCAATTTTGGATTTACATGTAGCCTTACTCTTTTGGCTTTACTTTTTTGGAATTAATAATTCCTTCGAGCTGTAGAGAATTTTGGAGCAGGTACCCGTACCTTTGCTCAGTCAGCAGCTTTGGTGGACCAGCTAAGTGATCTTTGCTAATTTTTCCTTTATTTGACCTATTTGTAAGTTAGTTCTTTATTTAGTTCTTTCGTTTAAAGATTTTAAAGATTATTTTATAAACTTGAAATACGTATTAGACTATTTATTTCAAGTTGATTAAGTAGACTATATTTATTTCAAGAATTTTAGTGTAACGTTCCCTCATTTCATAATTCAGCAGCTTATTCATTTCAAGCTTTTTTATATACTCACTTTCATTTGTCCTCATATTAACTTCGAAATTTTAAGTAAAACAAACGTGTATTCATATTTTGACATTTAATAAATTTCCCTTCCATTTTTTTTTGTGAATCTAACTTAGGGTAATTATTTTATAGTTAATTTGTGCTCATTAATTTCGACCTGGTCTTTTGTACCAGTTTTGCTTTGTAACGATCACTGTGAATCGAAACGTTGGCTATTGCTATTGGCAACACCGTACAAATTTAATTTGATAATATCATAATAAATTTTAGATACATACCAATATATTTGTTAACACGTGTCCAACTTATACAAATTTATTTATTGATTTCGCTTTCGTATTAAAGGAATTTCCTCATAGGTTAAATTCGTGAGTAGTACATTAGTAGTACATTATCCCGCAACGCCTTCTCTTCTCCTAATAATTTATTTTTATCACCATCGTCGTGGGTTCCTGCTTATCCCGATCACCTGACAGGGTTACTTCAAGCAGGTGGCGCCTTGTAAATTACCTGTTACTTTTATTTCTTATCGCGGGTTCCCAACAGTAACCCGCGATAAGAAATTGTGAAACTTTCCTTCCACAGAGAATCGAGAGGTATTAGCAAAGTTTTTATGGGACAATAGATGGACGTAAGTTTCAGTTCGCGAAACATACTCAAAAACCTTCTTGGCAATCCAAAAGATAATCCAAAAGATAAACTGGACATGAGAAAGGTCGCGCCATCTGATTTATCTGCAACTTAAAACACAATGAAAGTTGTCAAACACTCTTTAAAATAATAATGTTTACCAAGCCTTCGGTCTATATTCTGTTTGTACAGTAATATGTGTACAGTAATAGAGTACTGTTTCTTCTCAATGGTAACATGCATGATTACTGTACACTGTACACGAAGTAGAAGCGAAATACGAGTACCATACCACCCCACGCCCAGTATCTCCAGAAAACATTAATGGAGAGAAAATGATATACATTGCAATTTTTACTTATTTATTTATTTCTGTTTTTATTTATTTATGTTTTTATTGATATAAATGAAATCAGCCTGTTAGGCAATTGACAATTTCTGTCATTGTGTTATTGCAAACATACGTCATTATTATTATTAATAATATTCCTTTACTATTTTTCATACATGATGTTTATACTTTTGATACAAACGCTTGTTATACTTCTCTGAACAGCCAAAGCTGCAATTAACGTAAGACATAAATAAAAACAAAACGTAAAAGTAGAAAATAAAAACTAGCTATAACTAACCCTGTTGCCATATTTGATAAGTCGCTTGAAGATTATTCCCTTCACAGAGACTAAGAAGCACGAACATCATAAACCAGAAAAGAATAGTATAATTGAGACGTGAGTTGTGTATACCATGACGAATTCTTAATACTTATTTCAAGGAAATAGAACAAGAGCTAATAAATAAACAATGAGAATGCAAAATCAACGCTCATGCAAGTAAATTTCGCTACTGTCCATATTCTTCCTCCAGAAATCACAACTAAACTAGATTCGTGCGTTCTCGTATTTATGTGTTACACCATTATGTCAACGGATCGCGTACGTTTCTATCATGCAGATCCTTATCTTAACTGTTACGCTGCCGTTCCATTTCCGATTTTTGCCAGCAACATTCTTTCCTAACCGTTCCGCTTATATTTAAACCTTAAACTATGAGATAAATCGCAGCGAAATTGATCCTGATGAGAGCATATATATCCGTTCGACGTTTAAGGGAAGTTATTTTCCTTCTTTGGCTGCCACAAAGTGTCTTTTTTCCGTTAGCAGCATGTTTTACTCGCCAAACTCTATGCGTATTCAACACACACACGCGCAATAAGTTATGCTATGTCGGGTAGAGTATGTGCGCCGAACACATTTTCCATACATCATTGCGAATCTTTGCCGGTCCATCGGAATAGTATTATAATATAATAACATATCAGAATGCTGTTTATCGTCGATAAAAAAGATCGAAGATTAATGACTGAACGAAGAGCCACGGCTACCTAACAATTCAGTGTCGTTTAAAAACTACATCGTTAGGTAAGTTGGAATTCGGAGTTGCACAAGAAGAAGCATGAAAATATACATTAAATCCATTTTAAACTTCCATTTTAGTATTACACTAATTCTTGGAATTGTTTGTAATAAGACGTCAGCTCTACATCATTTAATGTAATTTATTATTTAATGAACTACAATGTTGGTGGCCTTCCCTCAAAGTTTCCGTAGTTTAATAGCTTATACCTTTCACATATCATCACATTTATTTTAAAAAGGTCCGATTAACAGCATTACGTATTTAAGACATATACAATATCTCCACCACAACATCACAAGGTAACCATAGATTGTCGAATATCAAATTTAACCTCTATTACCACGGATGGATATTGAAATACGCACAGAAGCACATTTCTTTTAGTTACCCTGTCAAAATTTAAAGTATATTGTAAAGAGACTCTTTAAAATCCTCCTTAGAAATAATAATATCTAAAAGCATACAAGTGTATGCATACAATTTATTGAAATCGGAAGTAATTATATTACTTTTACAAGTTTAGGTATTTTTGACAATCGCCTAAGATAAAACCTACCGACAGCTAAATTTAAATTTGTTTCAAACATTATTTTCAGATTTTAAATTTATTGGCCAAAAAAATAATAACTTCTTGCTACTCACAGCAAATGTAACGATTGAATTCTTCTTGAAACGCCTGCCCTATCGATACCTCAAAATTTGCTCCAAAAGTTGATACTGTTTTTTACTCCTTCCTCGTAGGTGCTTATTGTCCAAATAAATTAATTTCAAGGCACTTTAATTTAGTAGTTTTAAAAAATTATATTCATGTGATTTTCGTGTTTAGTAAAAGTAGGATGAAAAATTTAGATAATTTCCGGTAAATCAAAATTCTTTAAATTCCTTCTCCTGTCTTTTTTTTTGTTTTAAAACCCATGTTCACTTGATAATTCAAATAAGGTAACTACCTCTATGGTTCTAATCTGTACAGCAAAAAATATTCCGTTTCCGTAGTAAGGCATGTCAAATTTTGGAGTGCGGTATGGTTTCCATGGTTCCAATATTTAATGCAAAATTTCAAATGTGAGTAGTAATACGAGCACGAACACAGAATACATTCACTAAATTTAATTTGAAGCGATAGAGTTATATACCACATTAGTAAATTTCAATCTATAGGATTACTATTGTTGACTGGACTCTTTTTTCATAAGAAGAAAATTAGTCTTACCATAATGTATAAGACACAAAAGCAAACTAGGGGAAAATCGAGAGAATAGGCCAGCAATACTGATTTGCCTCGCAAAATTGCTGTTTGCAAAAAAAAATGTAATTCTCAAATGAATATACGTACTGATGCAAATACACTTTGACCAATGTATTACAATATGTTGGATATAGAATAAACAAACAATCGACGAGAAGATTTGAAAGCTTTCCAATAAAACACCTATCAAAATTGTTTTTGTTATATCTTATTAATTTAGAACGTACAAAGGAATTGAAGTATGTTTTGAAGTCAATGCTTAGTAAACCTAATTAAATTGGAATTATCAGCATTTTTATCCACTACGAAGAAATAAAATTAGATCGTAGAAATTTTGGAGCAAGGTCCTACAGAATTATCGCAGTAGTAGGGCAAGGATATTTTGAGCAAAGGATTGCTTTTTTTCTAAGAACTTAGTGGAAATTCGTTTCGTCATATATTACAATTGAAAAATTATTAAAATGTAAGTGTATAAAACATTGTCTATATTTTAATTAAAGGTAGCCGACGGTTTAGCAGTGTTGGTAACTCAGGCAATTGAGTGAGTGACCTGACCGTCCACTTGAATGCATATGTAACCAGTTGAAAATTGAGGCTCGGTGTGATAGGCAGAAAGTGTAGCGTAATGGGCCTACATGGCCTAAACGGTTACCTCCTATATTAAACAAGGCCTGTGCCATATATTGTCTTAGGTGAACGATCAGCCAAAACATGTTTACATGTTCAGACCGTTTCTGCGTTTTGAATTGGTTTATCCAACTTATATTGGTTTTATTAAAAAAAATGCTGTGTAATGATATTTCCGTACTTAGTTGGCGATACCTGTAATGTTTTTCTGGTGTTGTAAAAGCCATAAAACCTTTTCTGAAACGATAAAAACGGGGTAATCTAAAAGCGTAACTCGGGCGGTCTATTTACTATGGCGTCGGCTGTTTTGTATGTTTTGTTTGTGAGTTGCACTTTGTAAAAGAAGATATTATTTAATTTTCAACAGCTACATATTCAAGGACAGGTGTAAGTTTAAAAAATCCTAGGCTTAAAAAAGATACTGTTCCAACTCAATTCCCTAATTGTCCGTTGTATTTGACAAAACACGTGAAGATTTTATTGTTCAAATAGTTTTGTATTCTTGCGTTATATTTAACAAAATTATTTTTAAACACGAAGAGATGTTTTTAAATGTGTATCATAAACGTTCTGTTTTAACACAATGTATTTTAAATTAAATCACTGAACATAGCCACTTGGATACTGATACACATATGTAAATATCATATTCACAGCAGTGAACGTATTGCAACAATTATAATAACTTGTTCTACAAATATCCTCCTTAAAAATTACTGTAGGAAAAGTAATGAAAGATTAGGTAAAACACCACATAATAGGAAATTAAAGACATTGGTTAAATAGCATGTCTGTAAATTTTCTCGTGAAATTGAACAAAATTTCGAATAAAATTGCAATTACTGTGTCATTTCAATCTTAGTTTCGTCCAAATACATGTACAATTACAAACAATAATAATAATTAGTTGATTAAATATCAACCACAAATACATCTTTCACAAAAACGGTGCTCAGTTAAATGTTTGGTTTTTGCTTTGATATTTCGTTTTTCCAAAATAAAATCGAATAGGATGCGAAGAAAACCTCAGTTGACGACTGGCATCCTCTTTAAACCGGAAGCCTTTCAAAACCAAAAAAAGAAATGCAAAAAAACGATTCCTTTGCCGTTTAAGCTAATATTGTGCATGGCGGTACATCATTATTATCACCTGAACAGCGTGACGTCATCGAAGAGAACTGAGGCCTTGTTCATTCGGCGGTAACGCCTCAACGCGCTGCGTTCAACTACATTCTCTCAAAATCCTTTGGCTTGTTTCTCGCTTTACTTCAGGTGAATGATTAGGAATTGTAAGAACTGTATAATCAAATTTTAGTACCAATAAAGTTCTACCCTTTTTGGCTCTCAATGTACGTTTTTTTCTTGGTTTCAACTTTTGCAAAATTCTAAAATCCCACTAATCTTCCCAGCACTACTATATGTTTCCCTCGAAGAACAATTATTTTCTCTAGTCATCGAATTACATTATACAGACCAAAATTACTAGACTAATATGCCTTTATTGAATGCCACTGTCCGGTTAAATATGCACGTTGACGATTGATTGCGGCAAAGCGAGTAAATCAAACTTCCTAATTAGTTAAGTAAAACACCGAAGGAGACACAGGCAAAATTAGAGATAATTTTCAAATAAATCATTAAAGAATATAAATAACAGTTTCCGATAATAGAAAATCGGAAGCTCTAATAAATACACATCGTGGTTTTAACTTATATGAGAACAATGTCGCTTTTATTACGGTCAGCATCTTCTTTAAAAAAAAGATAGGAACAAATTAGAAGGTGAATGTTCTAAATGAAAATTTTGATAATGAGAATGTCAAGGACTTGCTTGATTTCTTGATCAAACCTCATAAATCCTATTACTTATGTAAAACAGATGAGTGTGTGAAAATTCCAAATTAAATTAGAACGCATAGATTACGACCATTATAACTCAAACCATCCCAGATTGCAGTCTATTTGTCATCTAAATTTAACCGGAGATTAAAACGTAATTTGCGTTGGTGCGATCGGCCATAAATCGGCGGATTTCAATTAACCAAAGTGCTTGCACGATATTTCAAGTGAAAGAGTAGAAACAAAAAATTACGCACCCAGCACTGTAGATTCCTAATAGCTCTCGTATGCTATTAAGAAACAAGAGAGGACGTTTTCAATTTGTGCACATCTACGTTGTAAATTTACTTTTTTATTTAACACCCATTTTCTCATGATCTACGGTCAATTAACGCATGTAAATTGAATCAATTCCATGGAGGAAATCATAGTGGTAGGTGTGTACCTGTGTTGTTTCCAAGTAGTAATAATAGGAAAGAAAAGAGAAGAGGAAGAATACATCGATCGTCCAGATAACTATTAATTAGACATGTAATTTGAAACTTGATATGCGGAGGTTAGATACATATACGAACACCCAAGAAAACTCGTTTTAATTTGATATGAAAGTCGAAAATAGCTACAATTTCTTTTATGAGATGCAATAATAACTTTACGTAAATAACACTAACATGAGCATGTAAAAAGCACTTACGTTCATGTGAAAATTAATTAAAATACTTGTGTGTACCTTATTATCCTTTGATGGAAGGAAGAACCAACGCGAATTCATAAAAAGCTCGCCTTGTGCAAAAGAATAAAAGCAGAGACTCCATTACTGATTGCCACAAGATTCATCAATGAGTCAACAACTATTTGCTCTGAGGAATAAATTTTCCATTTGACCCATTTCCCCCGTCTCAAACGATCAATTCTATTTGCCCTTTTTGAAAAAATAATTTGCAGACATGTTAGAATATGAAGTTTGTGGTATGATGTGGTTTATGCCTAACAGCACTCCCACACAGTTTAGCTGCTCCAAAATATTCGAGTAATATGAACCATAACCGCTGGGCTATGAGAAAAAAACACTTTTTTTTTAACATTTTCTCTAGGGAACATATTGAACAATCTACGTTAGTCTGACAAACGAGGAAAGAACGTATTCTACAAGGATTTTGGATATTAAGGAACACATATGGAATCCCAAAACATGTAGTGCAAACGTTGAAATATTTTCACTAGGAATATCTTAAAGCATTAATCTATGCTGACTTGACTCGTCTCCTAACTTACAAGTACTAAGAGAACCTACTCTATAATGATTTTATACAATAAGAAACACACGCGGAATCCTGGAACGTGTAGTGTCGTCGACGGCTAGACGTTGTCAGTCATGGATTGCTGTATAAATTAGACGTTTCCGACGTTAGTTAATAACAATAACTCAATAATGAGAGCAAGCAGACATTAAAGTATCGATAAACTTCGCACCATACAAAGCTATTGTTTAAATTCGGAACAGTTGTTTCGAGAATTTGTGGATTCCCATTATCAACCGTACTACCGAATGATGTGAGAAAACATCTATCCCTACTCTAAAAGATATTTACAAGTACCTACTTTTACCGCTTATCTACCATAAAACTAAAACATGCGAAATACTCGGAACTAGTGGAAAGAGAGCTGGCCTGTGACACAAAAACAAAAACATGTGTTCGTTTTACCTAAACAAATCCTTCAAGGCAGAGTGACCAAGCGGGCCTTCTTCTCGGTTTAACAAATTTACATTCTCCTTCATATAAATGTTTTCGAAAGCGTTTAATTCTCGCGGTGAAGTAACATTCCTAATTAATTTGAGGTTATCTAATTTAATATTATGCCCGGTTTCGTTTATGTGTTGCGCTATACTCAATGATTCTGTTCTTCCATACCGGTAGTGCGCTACGTGTTCCTCAAACTTGGTACCTATAGCCCTTCTCGTTTGTCCAGTATGTGTTTCATCACAATTACCGTATGCAATTTTGTAAATTCTCTACCTTTCTTTCATATCCAGATTATGTTTCGGATTGCCTAAAAGTTTCTGAGTGTATTTGGCGAAATGATGCACGCGTTGTATCTTGCTCCTTAAAAACTTTACTAACACCTTTCGATATTCTGTAAAAGGGTAATAAGTTTCACAAATTTCTTATCGCGGCTGTTTACCAGAATTTGTCACATACTACCGATGTTGGATTTTCTTAAGGATGCAATCGACTTCTATAGAAAAGTAACCATTTTTATTTGATTTGAGTTCTTTATTGTACCTACTTTTATTCGAGGGGAACTTCGAACTTCACCAATTTAATAATTAAAAAGCTAATCGCGGCCGTTCTGTGTTGTCCACAATGGTTAGAATCTGTCATAATAAAGCCGAGGCGCGATGCACAATTGGATGATTCATAGTTTATTTATACCGTACACGATCAAACCTATGACTTTGCTTGTGATCCAGCGCCGCTGCCACCAGAAAAAGAGAGGGTATGCCACGATGCCCCTTTCCTTACAATATATCTATTAGTGTTGGTTTCCTTTCTATAGACGTCTATTTCCAATTTATTATTGTCTCCCATTACTAAACTATCTAGAAAGTTGTGGTTGTTCAGTTTGGTCTCTATCGTAAGTGAAAAAAAAAACTGTAATGGTGACGAATTCTGAATTAAGTATCGCAGGAGATTCTAGAATGGTACATTTCTTAGTATCAGAAACCGCGAAAGTGTAATCTATGTACCTGAGCCGCGACACTTAATTCACAATTCGAAACTCCCTTTTATACATAGTTCAGCAATTAGAAACAACAATAAATTGGAAGTAGATATCTACGATCTAGATAATTAATAGATTGGCAAAATTCCCTTTGAATAAAAGTATGTACAATAAAGAACTTAAACTTATAAAAAATGTAGCCATTTATAATGGTTACTCTTCTATACATGTCGATCGCATCCTTAAGGAAGACTAACATCGGCATTATGTGAGAAAAATTGAATGCGATGACTGTGATAAAGCTCATATTGGAGAAACGGGAAGGGGTATAGGCACCAGGTTCAAATAACATATAGTGCACTACCGCGATGGAAGAATCATCAAGTGTAGCACAACACATAGAAGAAACCGGGCGTAACATTAGGAAACCTTAATTAATTAAGAATGCAACTTTACCGAGAGAATTAGATCCTCGCGAAACCATTTACATGAAAGGACATGTAAATTTGTTAAACCGAGAAGGAGACCCTCTTAGTCACTGCATGTTGATGGATTTATCGGAGTAAAATGAACACATGTTTTTGTGCCACAGGCCATCACTTTTTCTAATTCCGAGTATTTCGCATGTTTTAGTTTTAAGGTAGATAGACGGTAAAACTAGGTAGTTGTAAATATCTTTTAAAGTAAGGATAGAACAAGGCATGATAGAATTAAAGATATTTTCTCACACCATTCTATCGTACAGTTGACAATGGGAAACCACGAATTCTTAAAACAATTGTTCCGGGTTGATTTAATTAATTTGTATGGTGCGAAGTGTGCCGATACGTTAGTGTTTTCATAACTCATGCTTCCACATCCTCCAACACCTTTCGCCAAAAGGAGCATCTGCCTGCCATGAAGCGTTTAAGATGTTCACCCCACATAAACTTTACAGCAATTATTATTTAAACGCGCCCAATATAGTTTGACCAGTGTTACAATAAACACCTATATAGTGTTTGACGGTATCCACTAAGTCTTTGCTCCCAAAGTTGAATCTTTAATAAACGTAATTAACTCATTGAACACTTAGTCTCTGTCTTGGCATCTCTTTAGTTTGTTTTGGATGACTTGCTATTAAAATGCTATTAGAATTTGCAAGAATTGTTTTTATTCAAAAATGAGCTTTAATGGTTGAGAGGATGATTAAAACAATAAATAAATAATACATACGCGAACTACATAGAAACAACATAAGATAGAATTCTGTTTTATTCTAATGTTTTTTGTAACTTTTTCTAAACTGAAAAAAATACATATAAGATTCCAGGAATGTACTCTTCCTGGAAACTTATATGTATTTTTAAACAACAATAAATTTGCTAATCCGCAGGAAATAGTTAACGCATTTGGAGATAACTCCATGGCAGTGTACTTGTATTTGTTACAACTGTCTCTCTTCCCGACACCAAGCGTTACCCTCCATTATCGCTCCGAGAGTGACTCTCGATGATGTAGCGTATCTACCAGGAAATTTAAGAATAAATTGACAGCTGGTGATGATGGCATCTCTTCCTTTCTGGTTAAGGGATGTGCAGGCATATTTATTTGGAACTAACGGCATTGATATTCAATACGTGTCTTAAGTACTCTAAATTTCCTAAACGCATATGTTTTTAAGAAGTGTGATCCGGCAGATGTCAGAAACTACAGATCTGTATGATACTTTACTAAAACATCGCACCGAAGATGAAATTGTATGTAACTCCTCTACAGCATGGTTTTGTGCCAGGGGATTCCACTGTAATTTGATAGAGGGAATCAAACGGATGATATATACCAATATTTCGAGAGCGTTTGATTTAATTGACTGCGAAACTTTACTTCGAAGACTGAGTTACTTTAGATCAACTATTCCATTTCTGGTCCTGTTTCAGAGCTGCTGAAAGATGAGATGAAGTTATGTACACTACAATGGTTTTCAATCCTACACTGATTTTGGAACTTCCAGCGTCGCACGAGGTTCGAATCTTGGACAACCTATTTTCAATATGCTTCTTAACGATTTGTTTCTCCTCTCCATCAATCTTTGACATATGATATTTAGGATCCGCCTATAACTATAAATTTTGCCGTTAGAAATTTAGGTGTCATGTTTGACCATCAACTGAATCTTAATCAACATTTCCGTAATATACCCTCAACTGCTTCTAAGTCACTGGGTTGCATTATGCCCAGTATCGTGGTATTTGCTCATAACATGCTGCCGTGTATTATTATCGTAAGTATGTCTCTGTCATCTCTGCAGGTTATTTTTTCAATACCTGTTGGGCAGATATATACCATCACTATTGTTATTATGCATATGCGCGGAAGCGAGTATGTCCAATTTGGAAATATAACGGATAAATTTACATCTGTTTTGTGAAATGTACCACAGAATCCAAAAAAAGTAAATACTTTTCAGTAAGCAGAGGTACATTTTATTCAAATTGAAAAAACGATCTCATCAACTACAGAGAGATGTGGTATAGTAGCGTGAAATTCCTTCGTCCAAAATATTACACGTCACCCCGAGAAATGTACTGCTCCTTGTATGCAGTGTATTCATGCATGAACACACTTCATACCAGCTAGGTGTAATTCTATTATATTGCCTCTGTATGAATCAGATATAAATACGTACCGCCAGAGAGAAGATGTGTTGTACCTCGACATTCTAAATATGCATATAATAAGTATTATATTCTAAAAAGAAACGCATATCTAACGACTATGCGCGAGCACAAAACACACGCAAGACATAACCAGCAACAACAACAGGAGCTTCGATATCTAACCGTATAACTTTGCATAAAACGCGACTACCCGCTACTAGTGCTTCGTTGTGTACATATTTTTGCTTCCTGGTCTTGTCTTCATTTTTCTTATTTCTGCGCACGCTTTTTTGTGTAAGCCATCGGTGCCGAGGCACACACAACTTTTAAAATCTGAACTCGTTCGCTTCGTTATCGTTACTCGAACAGGTGCAATCTCGTGGGAAGACTCCGAATGAATCTACAACGTGCATACCTGTATTATATCAAGGTATATCCATCCAAGACTAATTAATCGTCCGGGAACTGTAACACCATTTGTAAATTTGTATTATATTCTATAACAAATACAGCAGCCACACAATTACATTAATGGTGGGTACAGTGGTATACCATTGAATAATGGCTTTTGGAGCGATAACGTTATCAAAATTACGATATAAACTATATCTTTTTCGTTTCCTGGTAAAGTCGTTGGTTATCGTGGTGAGAAAATGTACATGAAGCAGTTAGATGCGAAAATAGGTAAGATCATACCTTAAATAAAAATAGCAATACATTACCTTTATGCGGCAAACAACCTATGGGAAACAAGCGAAAACGATTTCAAAAAAATAACACAATAATGAGAAACGGTAAAATTGAGCATTCAACCTATGTATCTGCACGTAATTGTCTACCCAGATAAGCAAACAAATACGCTTTCGAATAGAATAAAAGTATATGCGAATTGCACACTAAACATTGCTTTCAAATGACAAAAGTTTAGAATGCGAGAAAAAACAAAATCAGATAAGCTACTACCTATAATACCTATTTAAAAATAGAAAATAATTGTAAGAATAAAAAGAAAGGCCAGTATTTTATATAGTGAATATATGAATTTTTTTACGTGTGGCGGCTTGTTATAATCCTAGGAGGCTTTAGTCTATAAACAGAGCCCCTAATGCGTTCCACGACCTTGTTACCTGTGCTTCAACCCTGACTCGCCGTGAAGGTTGAAGCGCAGTTAACTATTCTCTCCAATAGGCGAATGGTAACTAGGGATTGTATTGCACCCACTAAAAAATCTGACCCTGATAGGACTCCAACGCATAGCGCCTAAGGGCGAGCACACACAATCGAGTTAGATGTAGGTGCATACACAGTACAACTGCAGATCAACTCGATTATTTAGTCAAAAGCAGTCGATGAGAACTTGAGTAGATGAGAAATTGATGATGTATGTCGATTTCAAACCAACTCAACTAAATTGTTGCGTGGATAAACAATCGACCGTGTGCTTCCAGCCTAAGGGTACGGTTATAGTGGATGCGTATTCTGACGAACTGGCTTTCTGACGAACACGTCAGAACTCGCATGAATAAAGACATAAATAGTTAGTGGTTACACTGCATGCGTATCGTTCATCAGATTGATTGCGGATTCGTCAAAACAAATAAATCGTTCAAACAAGTTTGATTTTTCATCCGAACTGCGCAGAATGGATATTGAAAAATTAATAAGTTTGATGTTTGAAAACAGATGCTTATGGAACATGAAACAGAAAAATTACCACAATAGTAGTAGTAGTAGTAATTTTATTTCGTAAACAGAGTATGAAACATGTCACAGAACGAATATACAAGAAAAACAGAGAGATATAAATACAAAAGAACATATACATCTAAATCTTTATGTTAATGATGCTGCTCAAAGTATTCGTTCATTGAGTAGAAGCACTTTGATTGAAGCTGCTTGAATGTGCTTGCTGCTTGCATCAGCACTTTGATTGAAGCTGCTTCATTCGTGATTTGAAATTTTCTGGAAGATTATTATAAATCTTAATACCTAAAAATTCACGCAATCTGCACTTAATCTCAATGAGTGTTTTTCGAGATGTATGGTTATATTTCTTATGTTGTAATTATGTTGTGTATTGTTTTGCATTATTAATTGATTTTTGTTGTTGTGTATGTAACAACTACCTTCTAAGATATATAACTCATACAAGGTCAAAATTTTTAAAGATTGAAAATATGATCTACACGAAGTCAGCTGGCTAACGTTAGCCAGGCATCTAGCGGCAGCTTTTTGTTTGAGAAATACTTCTTTAACTGCACGACTCGATCCCCAAATGAGTATCCCGTATAGAATTGTTGACTGAAATAGGAATATGTCTCGCGAGAAATGAAAAAATATTGCTAAAGGAATGGTAAGTAATCGTAAGTATTTATTTTCTATAGTAATACTGAACACTTTCAAGATAACATTTTTCTTATTAGAATAGCATAGATTACCTACGTTTATTAGGTAAAAATACTGTATTGAAATTGTATTTCACCTTCTGGGATGTAAAAGTAGTTTTCATAAATTTCTCTCGATCCTCGCTCGTACGTAGAATGTCGATGACACAGAAGTACAAAAAAATGCATGCACCACAATAACGCTACTGGCTGTATATATTAGTGCATTAGTTATTATTACCGAACGCTAAAAAACATATATATACATACATATATATACTTGACATTTGCTTGACATATAAACACGAACGAACTTGTGCGCCCAATGTTGAACTTGGTCGAACTTCTGCGCACGCGTTTATTTGCGCACTTATACAGCCAACTGCGTCACGAAGTTTAACGTGCGAACTAGTACTGACATATTTGTTTCTTTTAGTTGATCTTCTTACGTCAACGACATTCTACGTACGAGCGAGAATCCGCTTTTATTTGACTCAGTGTTGCTCCATAATGATTGTAGCGCCTCGAAACAGATATTTTGTTCAAGTTGTGATGGAACACCTTCTCTACCAATAATAGTATTATGTAGTAGGCACGCGCATTTTACTAAAATGTCAACATTTTCGGGATTCATTTGCAATTCAGTTTTTAAAAATCTCTACTAAGCAACTAGTATACTAGATAATCGGTATTTAAAAATTTGCTCTTCACTGGAAAGGTTATGACTAGAATATCGTTTTAATAGGTACAACTTTAGTGGATACGCCTCATCGCCCAATATGACAAATGGGAGCTTTGATATCTGCTGAATGTGTATATTGAATGCATTTGTCTTTAGATACTGATAGACATTTGAGAGAAAAAATATTCCTCCATCGCTTTGTTTACCGTAAGCTCCAAATAAATTTGTAATTTGCATCAGCTATGCCTTGCAACACAACTGAGAAATATTCTTTACAATTATAATATAACGAGTCCGAATTTGTAGGACATTCCATTCGAATATGTTTCCCATCTGTGCAGCCCACACAATTAGGAAAATTCAATTTTTTGAAGTACTCATTTACAATGCTTTCTAAATGATCACTGGTAGGTGCCGGCATATGTTTCTCTAGGAAAGTAATCCATATTGAAAGACACGTGTCATAAACTGTTTGTCGTAATGCAATATGTGATATTCTCTATGAAATGCTTAGTAAAGAAATTTGAAACAAAAATTGCATAATATTCAAAATGCAACACACACATGGAACAGAGTACACTGTGGAAATTTATGACAGGTCCCCACAATTTACGGTTCTGTCGACTCCATCTGGACCAAGCAGTGGCGAAAGTGCTATACAGGAACAACACGGAAACATAGCATCATTTTTTTCAACAAACAATTCTAGACAATAAGTTCTTTTCATATTTGTTTTGTTAATGGATCCTTCTGTATTTTAGAATGTAAGTAAAATAAATTAATGCCTTAAAATTTTTTTATTTGGTCCACTAGCTCTTGAAATAACGTGTGAAACTCTCCACTCATTTGTCTTGCGGAAAATAATTGATTAATGTACTCCTCTCTGCCCGTCATAAGCAGAATCTCTAGCAAAGGGCTCTCTAGAAAGTAATAATCATCCTCTAAATTATTAATGTCACTCATCTTGAATATTTACAACACAACTATGAAAATTGGAATTGTTCGTCAGAAAATGCATACACTGTAATGACCAGTGTCTGAACAACAATTCGGACGTGTTTTTGAAGATGAGCTTTCTGCATTGATCTCCCTGGAATACGAACTTCCCAGAAATTAGGATTTTTTTGTCGCGATAAATTTTCAGCCAAGTTTGAGAACCACAAGCAAGAGGTCTAGTTGACTGTTTTTGTTAAAATTTAGAGGTTTGAAACACTGATAACTACTAAGCAAGCGCAGCGATTTCTAGGCAAATATCTCTCTTACTTACAGAATAACAGCTTGACAAAAATGGCAAAATGTGTCCGTGAGCATCTGCGACATTTTACCAGTCATCGCTTAAGTGGCTCTTGTAGGTCATGTATTGCATATTAGGAGCTAAGAATTTGGGGAATTACCTCAAGTCGGCTGTGGAACCTACTCACAAACTTTGAAAAAAATCTGAGATGGTCGAGCGCAGGGACTTGATCACTTGACATGGAATAACCCTCTTATATTTGTGCTATTTCATTTCACTTTGCTTTGCTCTAGTTCTCTCAGTTTTGTCATCAATCGGAGTATATAATATATATCAGAATGCACTGTTGTATCAAGTCCTGTATAGGATATAAGGTAGCATAAATACATAAATTGCATATACACTGCCGAAATTAGAGATAGAAGTCGCAAGAGCCACTTGATCTCCCATTTTTAGTTTGTTAAATTGGAGCAGAAAACGAGTTGCACTTTTCCTTTCTTCAAATTTTGCTGTTTAGTTAAAAAATCAAATGAATCGGAATTAACTTATTTCAAACAACCCCAAAAGCCATACGTAAGAGATCAATTCCTCCAATTTCAATAATTAGTGCTTTTCAGTTAATAGGCCGCTATCTAAATTACAAAAATAGTTTATGATAGGTCTACTGATTTGTACATGGTATTTACCAAGTTAAAATAATCTTCCACTACTTGAACTTGCGCACCTTTGCCATTATCTACAACTGAAAAACAATTATGATAATTGTTGCTATGTTTCCTTAGGGCAACAAATCTACTCGTGGCTTGATTTTTTTATTGTAAATTATTGTAATGCGTCTGCAAATACTAAATCAAAGCTAAATTTACTAACACCTACTATACTAAAGCAATTGTTTAGAGGCAAATTGCTATCAAATACAATATTGAAACAAGTAAAATAGAAAACAAGTTCAATGTCTTCAAAAACATTAAAGAGAAAGGACACTGTTGTACGCAAGTTGGAAAATACGGCATTTACCGTTACCTACCAACGACAGCTAATTGCGTTGAAAGCATCAAATTAGAAAACAAACAACCAAAAACATTAAAATTAGCTAGAGGTCAAAGTTCTGAATGGATCAAGTATACTCAGGTTCCGCTAATTATATTTCATACGATTATAATTTGGAAGCCATTATATTAAAAGAAATGTATAAGGAAATGTAAATTCTCAAAACCCATGCCAATACGACATTGTGGTAATAATATACTGGCGTCTGTGGCACTGAAATCATCGATATTAATGCAAGGCGCCATCTCTGTGCGATGTAAATTCTCTAGAAGATAATCGCCGGTGTAGAAATTGACAACTTCGGCTCCCAAGGAGGGTAACATCAAAAGACAGACTCGCGAATATGGCCACCATTCCTATACATTCCCCGCCTCTTATTAACTACCTAAGACATTCCTCCGTCTATCTATCGCGAATATATTTGCAATGCAAAGTGCATTTTGCAGAAGCGCACTCGGCGACTAAGGTCTAATCCCTATTTCTGTACAGTAGCATTTAATGGCCGGAAAAGGCGTTAAAGTTTGATTTAAACCTTCGCGATGAACGGAAAATGGAAAAAAAGGTAAAGAGGGATTACACCACTACTGTGAAGAGGATAAAAGTAACGACAGCGCTTAGATGAGTGCTTTTATGAAACAAGGCTTGAATTATTACCATGCCTGTAATAAAACTAAAGATTTAAGGATAAGGCGTAATTTTTCTCGGTATAGTTTATTTCTAAACATAAAGTCTAAGAAAATTACACGAGACAGCTTGTCTGGTGTAATTTTCTTAGACTTTATTCACATCTGCTGTACACCACTATATTAAAGCCACCTTTAAGGTCTCTTTTCTAATTGCACAGTCTTGTTTGTACATCTGCATTTGATTTATTTAAGTAAAAATACTCATTGTTAACCACGATGCTCTAAGAAACAGCGACAACACACATATGTAAAAAAATTACAGGAATGCTTATAATAAATTAAAATTCTAATGATCACGTGTAATCTCTGAATATAATGATCATTGAAGTAACTGTTTCATGGTCACCTACAACATACATTAATGCCTGTTGCGCTACGTCGCACAGTAGTCGAAGATCCCCAATTAGCCGCTACTTACCTCAAAAATTATTTCTAAAGTCCGTACTTTACGAGTACACTGAATGTAATGTGATGTATTTGCAGTGTAATTATATTCTTTAAAATTACTCGATACCTTGTTGAAATTATACAGCATTAGATAAGCTTAGACTTGTTTGAAGTATGGCGAAATGAAACAGATAAAACAAAGAAAGCAGTGCTTTATACATTTTTACTGAATAGACTTAATTTTCAAGATCATAAAGCAAATAATACCAACAAATTAAATAAGAAACGATGATAGCATTGCCAAATATATATATATATCTTCCATAATTTGTTTGTAACTAGGGTTTCGAAGTTTGTAACCATAGTAACTGTAATTGAAAATGTCATTCGTCAAGTAAATGCCGCGTTCCTGTTAATTTTTGCACGTTCTGTTTGTTTACGGTTTTTGTAATAGGAATGCTACAGCTACTGTTGAAGAATATCGTCAACGGTTTCCACATCAGAGAAATCCTAGTAAAAACGTATTTATCAGAGTTTTCAATAAACTGTGCGTGACCGGAATGCTTCCCAGTGTTAACATAACATCTGAATGAGTTACTCGACAAGGTTTAGAAGTACAAAATATTCTGGATTCTGTAGAAGGAGATGCAACGACCAACTCACGAATTGGTACCCAATTGGGTATTCCATTAAAAAAGAGTAAATAAACACACTCCATGAATAAAGCTGATACCCATACCATATTTAGCGTATAAAGCACATACAAACCGGAAGATTACGTTAAGCATATGAAATTTTGTTGGTGGATAACTAATCGTCGTGCTGTATCGCGCATAATTTTTACGGATGAAGCAACATCCACCCGTGATGGCGTTAATAATACTTGGAACTCTCATGTATGGTTAAACGAAAATCCCCACGCAACAGTCGAAAGTAATTTGCAGCACAAGTTTTCAGTAAACGTGTAGTGTGATATGGTCCATAGTTATTTAATTGCCCCTTTCATTTTGGAGAATCGTCTCACATGAGAGCACTACTTACATGTTTTACAAAATGAATTACAAGGATTACTAGCGGATATTCTTCTAAATATCAGAATGCAAATGTATTAAAAATAAATAAGCAATAATATGGTAAGTTTTAAATGATGTGCTGCTTTCCTTTGGTTTGGCAAGCCTAGTCTCTGATGTTACTCGTGTTTTCACTAACTCTTGATATACCAGCTACAGTTCAACTGATTATATTATAACTAATGTCCCACAAAGTCTTCAGTTCGAGAATTTTGATCCGGGCTTGTTTGACCACTTTTGCCAAATTATAAAGTTTTCTACGTATTTTTTCAATGATACTTACTGTTAATGAAACTTTTAATTTTGCTTACAGAAGAATAAATGATGAGTCAATCGATGAGTTTAAAAACTTGTTAAAAGATTTTGATACCGATCAAACTGAAATACATGATGTGGATTTATTATTTGATAATTTTTATAATTATTTCATGTGGTGCTTTAATTATTCTTTCAGAACAGTTCATAAAGAAGTACCAACAACTCGTAAGTATGATGAGAAGATTAATTTCTCGTTAGAACTAAACCTAGAATTGCAAAATCTAAAGAAACTTACTTGGGGAAAATATAGTAAATGAGAAATATAAAAACCGTAAATACCAAAATAAGAGCTGAAAAAAGACAATATTACGATCGTTTGATCTCTCAAGCTGCTAATAGACCAAGAGCTCTGTGGGCTATTGTAAATCAAGTAAATAGTAAAAACAGAAAAGGTAATAAATAAATTAAATAAAATAAATTATAATGGATTTGTTCATTTCGTTTTCGTTTAGTTCCGTTCTTTGAAGCTTCCTTTTAAAAATCAGACATTTCAAAGCTGCCTGTACAAACAAATACTACAACTGCAGCAATAGGTACGTTTATTATTTATGGTATTTGTAAATTATGTTACTTAAAAATATGTTTATTTCCAGTACTATCATCATAGACTCCAATTTAATGGGCCAGTAAGTTTTTTAGCCTTTTACAGAAATTCGCTACAGAAATGACTTTTTTCTATTTTTCTCATTTATTCCTGTACTATCACCGCCACTGGACGTTCAGATATCATCGAAGAAACGCGTTGCTATCTCTTGCAGCTTTTCTCAGGCCGGTTAAATTTTATTATAATTTTAGTAAGTAAAATAATAAATGCATTATAACTTCACGAAAAATGTACTTAGTTTATATATTAACGAATGCATCGCCCCTAATTTGCAATTCCTTTCATTTGCACTGCTCGCGTTATAAAACCAAATCCCATTCAAATTTTTTCTATTGTTCAGATGAAATCACAAATCAAATTGAGTATTTTCGTCCGAACTGTGACAGCTTATCAAGATACTATGTGCTAGATTCATCATCTGCAGATCATTCTCTATTCAAATACCTTCCATCCAAAATTATGTCATTGTGTTTTGTAACGAATGGCAAATGCTTTGGCTTATCCGAATGGAAACAGTTCTACTTCACGCGCTGTCATTTATTCGTCTAAAAATTGTTCATTCACAGCAGATTACCAATCGAACAGATACGAGAACCTTTTTCTGCTTTAAAGGCCCCTTGTTATAAAAATAAGCCTAAATTAGATTCCGCTGAACTCAAGTGATTCAGAAGGAGTGACGGGCCTGCGGTTTTCATATCAGAAAGTTACAAAATAACGGAGAGCAATAAATGTCTACTAAAATGGACCGATTTCGTTTCTATTTATGGCATTTTAATCCGATTAAAATCAGTTACACATACCTTAATAAAAATGTTCATACAGGAAGTCGACTCGAACTCGAACATTTTATTTGCGTTAAATGGTTCAATAGCATTTTTGGTAATTTAATTTATTTTTGTATTGTCGGGCATGGTTATTAATCAACAGACCAAGCAAGTAACATTCGTGCCTGAAAGGTCATAATGAATTATGAATAGGCATGCCATGAACTTGTTTTTTTTTTGCAAACGTGCACGCCATGTACTTGTAGAAAAAATATGTGCGCATGAATAATATAAGTAGATAGATTCACGTTTCAATCAATACAATCATAAAAAAAAAATTAGTTAGGTATGTTAGTCATGTCGTCGGTTCCGTGTATGGAAGTAAATTCATTTCTTATTTTTAATATCTGCATTTTTAAATTACCTTATACAAATTTTTGTATACATATTTTTTTATAATATGTATTATCAACAAACACTAACTCTGAATGAGCCGCGATAATGTCGAGGTGGAATATAAAATGCTGAAGATGCACTATCCCATGTTCTAGATTCATCTATGTAAATGAGAACTGTATTCACATTTATGAATTGCACAAGGTATCTTTTGGATATATGTCTGCATAATTGCGAAATATTGTAGTAGTTGGAGAAAAATGGAAAAAGCTTGCGAATGCACTACCTATCAGTCCACTAAGTCAGAGAAAATAATTTCATGTACACCTAAAACTTTGCGCTTTCTACTGTTACTTTAACAACAAATCTGATTTTCTTGAGCGACTGATAAACAACTAGATCCTTGAGAAACAAGTTTTGGTTTCAAAGATGTTAAGAAGTGAGAACTACCTTGCCGAAATTACCAATGTACTATTTTTTTTGGCAGTTATGATTCTTGAGGTTCGGGGGTATCCCTAGATACCCTTACGGCAATTTTAGAACGAATTTTCCACTCAGTAAAATGAAATTAACGAATTTTAAGATTTGAAAAGTAACTAACCTTTAAACTTTTAAACGATGCCAATGTATATAAATCCTCTGTTTATATACCCACTTCAGGAAACTGCCTGCTCTGGATATTTAACCCTTTCTCTTCTAATAAAGACTTTGAATATACAATCGAACACTTATATTGGGATTGGATTTAAAACACACTTTGATTCAACAAAGGCCGAATAAAGATTGATGAAAATGTATGGCGTCGTTCATCTTTCTTTTATTTTAAATTGCGAAAGACCGGCGATTGTTTTATTTCACAGCCAATTTTGATAATTTAACCCAAATAGAAACTTTTCGATAACTTTCGATCAAATGATATTAGCATACGAGAACGAATGCAGTGACTTAACCAGGAGGTTGTATGTTGATGATTCTGTGGTCCGAACTGTCACCAACAAGCTTTAAACGAGAAAATCCACTGCTAATTTACAGAAACCTTTCAGATGAAGATTTAACTGATGAAATATTATTTGTTGTACTTTGCAATTTATGCTGTTGCTTATTCCAGACGATTTCTACATTAATTTGGACGAAATAAGCGAATAGAAAAATTAACAAACGAGTAGATTTGTCCATGCTACCCCACACTCGTCATTATCTGGACTTATATATTATATATAATGTCCTCGCTCCAAAGACGGTTGGCTGAGGGGGGATGGTAACGAAGAAATTTCCAATTATTCCCGCAAGAGGGATATTTAGTTACCAACGAATGACCAGACTAACATTTAGTCAGTACCGAAGTGACAACTGAGAGAAGTTGTTGTTGTCGTAGATACAACGTTGAGCATATATTCCAACAGGTTTTACACCCAATTACAGAAAAAATACAAAAACACATGACAGCATAGTAACATATACATAAATGCATAAAAATTAACAATTCA
The DNA here is from genome assembly GCA_029619315.2 of Dynastes maya. Taxonomy (NCBI): domain Eukaryota; kingdom Metazoa; phylum Arthropoda; class Insecta; order Coleoptera; family Scarabaeidae; genus Dynastes; species Dynastes maya. The sequence goes on from JAROYE020000004.1 coordinate 38,545,600, forward strand.
TTCAATATACAAATAAAAAATTATAAACAAAACATATGAATCTTGGAAAAATGAGAAATAAAGCAAATTAACTGTAATTTTCTACGAAGCGGAAGAGGGCCGCGTGCATAATACAGTTGAATGTGTCAGTGTTAATATCACATAGATCTGAAATCACATTGAAATTAGAGCACATTGAAGAAATTGGGGATCTCCTTAATACATTTGTCCTCATGGGGTCACAATAGAAAATAAATGATGATCTGGAAAAGCTCGGGGAACAAGAAAATTGCACTTGTTTAGTAGCCACGCGCAATCAATTGTATTATGTAACAAAGAAAATAGAAATTTGAGGAAAGATATGATCCTTCTTATACCGTACGAGCGAGCGTACTATGATCACTCGATTATACACCAACTTGGCGCATCTAAATGTGTGCTATGTTGAATGTCACTGTAGAATGTCATTTGCTTGACAAAATTGCGTAAACGCAAATTCATTTGTGCACCTTACTCATGTTATAAACGGCGTATTCGTTCACGTATATGTGCAAGCAACAACTTCGCTCTTGCATTTCCAAAGACACCTTGCTCACATTATAAACGGCATATTTGTTGACGTACACGTGAAAGACACGACTTTGCTATCGCATTTGCGAAAAATGCCGATTATGCTGGCTGAGCATAGTACGGTCGCTCTTACGGTATACAGAGATCTAAAATCATACTTATTCAAGAAGGTATTGTAATCATAACCCCTTTCAGGGTAAAGTCCCTCAAGCTGGAAATGTATGTATTTTAAGAATCTTCTTTGTACTGATTCTATTGAGTTGATACATGTCGCATAAATAGGAGACCAGATTAAGGTAAGCATACTCCAGGCGAGATTGGATAAATGAGATAAAGATGAAGGAATAGCAACAGTTTCCGATGTTAATTGACAATGGGAAAAAATGTTCTCGCAATGGTTGGAAAAAATGTGGTTTTTATATTTCTCTATTGTCAAATATTTTGACATATTCAGCAGAGGCTGAAAACAGCAAATAAAACTGTGGTTCTAGGAAATTTACATCGTAACGTCGAATATCGGGCAAGAAATATAATTCATTACTATAACAGATCTTGTGACCTATACATGACGGATGATACTAGAAATTAACTGAAGCCCCTTTAGGTCTAACCCGCTCGATTAACCAAGATTTAGAGTTTCGATAAAAGAAAGTTATCCTTGCTAAATAGCACCGGGCAAGAGCGAAACCTATCTATTTTCGTAATTTTCATTCTTCTTACGTAATCCGGTCACTAGCGAAAGGGTAATTTTTCAAAGGCACCCATGCTAATATGTATCATAATCTGATGATGTATTGTAATAACGTACCAGATGATAGACGATCAAGCGCACCGGTTCTGTGGCAAGAAAACAATTACTTCGCGAAATTATAGGGGAAGTGAAATTGAGATAATGATCGTGCGATTATTTACAGAATTAATTACGAAAAAGTTTCGCTGATAACGACGATGCCCCTATGTTACGAACTCACTGAATAAATACTTGCCTTTCTGTGTTGAAATCCACACGCGATTTATATGCGAGTAAGATCCCTTTTAGTCAATTGAAATAACGAAAGTAGTACATGATTTTGTAACTGTTATTGATCGCTAACAAGATACTGGAGAAATAAATTGCTTGCGGTTGTCGCAAATTAAAGAAAGCATTAACGTCTTAACGCCGAATGACTTCGTCGCGCCACACAGTGATCGAAATTCCCCAATTAGCCGCTATTTACCTCTAAAATTAATGTATAAGTCCGTACTTTACGAGTATACTAAATTTATATGATACATATATCCTTAATTATATTTTTTTGTTTTAGCAAGTAGTATTTTATTATTTCTTACCTTCAAAAATGTTTTCAACGAAAATAATATTTACTTTTTATCTAAAGCGTCAAGTTTCGTCCAAATACGCCATTTCGATCACAGTACGCCGCCAGGCTCGTTCTAAAAAGCCCGGCTCGCATCCGGAACATTTCAGCCTGGCCCACCACGATTCATTCGCGCCTCTAATTCCTTCATTAGCACATGTCTTCTGTTGATGTAATATCGTTTTCTAATCACATTGACAAATCAGCCAGAAGAAAATTGAAATTAATGCAGTTGTTTTAGTATATCAAAGAAATTTTCGATGGAATTTTTCAATATTATACGTTTAGCAATAGCAATATGCACCTACACGCTTATCGCTTAATACTTCGAAATTTTTTCAAATTCATCCTTTATTATTGTGCCTATTTGTTTTTAAAAGTGGACGCCAAAAATTTGGCTAGTTCTTGGCTATTTTCCATGCACAACTATAAAGTAAGAGATTAAGTCTGTCATGAACATTTGTGTTTAGCTGATTGTAAGACTTTTCTTGTTGTGAAACGTTACGAACGTTGTAAAACAGTACTCCTAAGTGTTGTATCCGCTTTTGGTTTTATCTACCTGCTATTGGAGTAAAAGTCCTGGCGATTATGGAATCTAGGTGGAAGACAAATATTACCACCACGCAAACGAAAATTCTTAATTTGGGACATATGTCTATGCTTGAAAAACAAAATACACACAACATGTGTGAAAAGATGCGAAGTTATACATCGAAGAATACAGGACGGCAATCTTGGCAGCTACCTTCGGTGAAACTGTAAAAAATTATGTGAGACAAGTTCACAGTTTTTTTTAAAGAAATGAGCTTCCTAGATTAAATAAGGTACTGAATGCAACAAAACAACATGAGTATTCAGCATAGATGGGCCGTTCTACGAAGATAGTTTGAAAAGTTTCCAGCCGACCCCGGAAACAAGTATTTTTTTGTCAAATTCAGTTTTATTTCTCAACATAGTCTCCTTGCAAGTCTATACACTTTTTCCAATGATGTTTTCATCTCTTTAATCCAAACAGTAGTTGGTATTTTGTTCTGCAAAATAGGCGTCTACGAATACGATGGCCTTCCCATCCGATGAAAATCTCTGTCCTCCGAGCAAAAGTTTGAAATAGGAAGTAGAAAAAAGTCGCTAGAGACCAGATTTGTTGAATAGCAATTGTCTATCAATTCAAACACTAGTTCGCGAATTTTTGCCATGGCTGCCACTGAAGTGTGAAACGGCCTTGGTGTCTTGGTGGAACAAATCTTCCGTTTGCTTCAAGTGCGGGCGTTTTCCCGCAATTTCTGCTTTCAGTGTGTCAAGTAATGATGCGTAGCATGCCCCCGTTATTGTTTTTCCTTTTTCAAGATAATCGACTAACTCTCTGACTATACCAAAAAATGGTCATCATTATTTTTCCGACCGAAAGAACAATCTTCGCCTTTTTTAACGGCGATTTGCCCTTTGCAGTCCACTGTTTCGACTGTGTTTTGGCTTCACAAGTGTACTGGTGCATCAAGGTTTCATCTCCAGTTATTAATCGACGTCAAAACTCCACTCGCTCGCAGGCATTTTTAGTCCTGAGCGAGCGATACCCAACGCGCGATTAGCTTTTTCATGCCCAAATCCTCAGTCAATATATAATAAACACGTTCTGTCGATATGCCCATAGCCTTTGCTATCTCTCTGACTAGATGATCGCCTAGCACCATTTGGTGAACTTTTCCGATGTTATCGGCAGTGGTTGCAGTATTTGGCCGTCTTGAATGTTCATCATCAACTAAACTGGTACGACTACCTTTAAACTCAGTCGCCCAAGATTTCACTGTGCCAAATGATGGTGCAGAGTTCCCATAAACAGCGTCAATCTCGGTTTTAATTTAATAATAAGAGTCCTTATATCTAACCTTCTCTATTCACCTCGGATGGTGATGACTCTGGAAATATGAAATATCATCGAGATCATTCTACTAATTGGCTTTCCATTACAACATTGATTCTCCAAGTGCTCATTTTGTACATCTTTGGTTGAAATTTTGTATAGTCAGTCTGAGAGTAGGATTAAGGGTTGCAGGTCACTGTTGGACAATGTTATGTTCGTAATGTAGCGTGTTTACTTTATCTACCAGAGCCCAGTCAGTACCCAACTTTCAATATCAACTATATACTTCACTGATATGTCGTACTGACTCCACGGTTTTCCGTTCATTACCTCCAGTAAGTAAGTAAGTAATCACTAGTACAATGACAGGGAGCTTTATCAGCGCAGTTACATTGTACTGCGAAAATGTCTCATAGAAAAAGTATATCTACTGAATTTGATATCTCGCAAGGTTGCATTGAACTAATTATTATATACAATCTTGAAGAGGTCAACTGTAATTGAGAAGAGACTGTTTTCATACAGAGGAACTTTACCTGCAGTAAATAGGGACCCACTCCTATTTCCTAATAATTTCCCGATCTACTCCTTACTATTCCCTTTTAACATTTTTCATATCCATTCGGTGCTGCTGGTAAAATATAGATCTACTCTGTGTTGTACTTATATACATCTGATTCCAGGTACTGAATGATGATTATGCAAATTTCATAGGGACATGAGCTGAAGTGTTGAGGAAATTATTTACGATCCATTTATAACGCGTGAGAACCATTTTAATGATACCACTTTGGATAATTCTTTCGCCATTTATTTCTGGCTTCGAGTTATAATTTTATGCAATACTACGTGATTTTTTAAAAGCTTCCAGTGAATTACAAACGTGTACTTCGCTTATGTGAATGTAAAAGTGGTAATAAATTCGCTGCTAGAATATATTTTACTTTGTAAATATTGGTAGGTAAATTGTTTGGAGTAACTTAAACGTTCCAATTTATTTAACGTTCTAAAAAGCTACAAAATATGAAAAGTAGGTACCGCGCAAAACCGTAAAATAGAAGAAACTCAGTTCAGTAACAGATTTAATGAGTTGTAACAGTCAATGTTAAACATAGTAGTTATAAAAATGAAATTAATTAACCAAGTGAGTTATTTCCATTCTGCCATCGCAAATCCCAAAAGGAAGGCAACCGTAAATATTAAAAAAGCGTTCTGATTACGATCAGATCCATATCTAGAAACTTAATGATGGTGATATAGTTCACTTGCCGCCCAATTTATGAATTGTATGTGACCATATTAAATAATTCCTCGTTATAAATTATTTTTTCGTATGGAGCAATTTGCCATTTACGGTTATAAAATGCATCACACAAGACTTACAGCAGTAATATAAACCGGTAAGTACTCGCTGCACATAATGCTTTCAACTAACCGGTGATTAGCGATTGAACTTAATGTGTCATAAAAGCGGCAGTATAATGACAAATTGAAAGCAAATGAACCAAATAGAAGCTTTCCTTCAAATATACAGACGATTGCACATTTGGAGGAATAGCGCAAGTTTTATACAACGTTCGAGGTCACAGATTCATCGACGCAATACATATCTGAAGATGAATGGAAAATTAAATGAAATATTAGAAATACACTAGTATTTATTGAAGAGAAAAAATCAATATTAATGAAAATTCTTTCGTTTCGTGTTGTCTACTGCTGCAGTGATTTATGTAATTATTAGACTACTTGATGGTATTCGAACTTGCAATACTTTATGTTCCACTATATCCTAGAAATTCGCTATGTGCCTAGTGCAGTTCAAGTCGGAAAGAGCCACTTCTGGTAGGAAAATTCTAGTTGGTCTTTACCATGCGTTAGTTTCTCTTGTTCTGTTGAAAAATAGACTACATGGCCACTTTCTAAAAGAAAACGGCAATCATATGTTGTAAGTTATGCTCATACTACATTAAGCAGATATATTGCCTCCAATTCCTCTCATCAATCCTTTACCTTGTTCTTCGTATTATTATCTTCATGCCACTACGCCCCTGAGCTAGTAGTTCCTTTCAAAACATATAATTTACTATTATCATAACGGCAGAATTTTTCTTGGGACTGAGGCAGTGTTAGTAATAGCAGCAGAAGGCGTTATCGTGTAGACAAGTCAAGAAATGCGCTATATATGGAATTGGCAGATAACTAGTGATGTGATCAATTCGCACTAAGTTCTGAAGACAGGGGGGGAGGGCTTGCATTCTCTTGCTTCACTGTTTTCTAAATCCGCACCTTTCTACAGGTACTGCATCCATAACCTCGTAATCGAATGATTGTGTTATAACCTGTTCGTTTTAGTGCTTCCCCTAGTGAGAGCAGTTTGTCGAAGGTCACAAGACACCTCTTAAAATCAGTTAATTGCCCATAAATAGCTTCTTATTAATGTTGTTTCATGGCGTACTAATGGTAAGCAAAAACCCTACTGATATATTGTAGAGCAACTTTCTGCAAATAAGTGCTTCAGATCCAAATAAAATAAAAAAGAATCACTCGAAAATTTTTGATTTGGTGGTTTCCAAAAACCGATTTCGAAAACCCATTTTTTAATACATAAAATTCTTGAACCGATTTTTGAATTTAAGAAACTAGTTGTATATACAAAAACCAATATTATTATTAATTTTGTTAAGAGCGTTAGCATTCAGTGTAATGGTTGTTTTTACCTGTTGTGAGAATTTTGTTGTATTGAGATTGTCAACATAAAGTGGAATTGATAGTAAACAGTGAAAGAAGTATTGAAAACCGCGTTTTGTTATTAATTTTGGTAAGTGTTAAATCTAAAAAATTATTATTGTTTTCTAATTCTAGGGTAAACTTTATATTTGATAGTTGATTTATTTGTTCGTGAAAAATGTGTATACTTTCCAAAGAACCTTGCCAAAGAACGCAAAATATTCATATTACTATTATTTTTTATACATAAATAATTTTCTAAATTGCATACGCATGTTCCCTTTATTAATATGAATCTTTGTAACAAACTCCATACATATACTATGTATCATTACTTAACTACTTAGATAGGTATTGTTACGTTCAACGTTGTATCTACGACAACAACAACGTCTCTCAGTTGTCACTTTGGTACTGACTAAATGTCAGGCTGGTCACTCGTTGGTAACTAAATATCCCTCTTGCGGGGAAAATTGGAAATTTCTTCTTTACCATCCCCGCTCAGCTAACCGTCTTTGGAGCGAGGACATTATATATAATATATAAGTCCAGATAATGACGAGCGTGGGGTAGCATGGACAAATCTACTCGTTTATTAATTTTTCTATGCACTTATTTCGTCCAAATTAATGTAGAAATCGTCTGGAATAAGCAACAGCATAAATTGCAAAGTACAACAGATAATATTTCATCAATTAAATCTTTATCTGAAAGGTTTCTGTAAATTAGCAGTGGATTTTCTATATAAGTTTCTATTTGGGTTAAATTATTAAAGTTGCTGTGACAAGAAACACATCAGCCGTCCTGGTTAAATCAAAGAGATTCGTATTTCATCATCTTATCATTTTGATCGAAAGTCAATCAAAATTCTATTTGGGTTAATTTTTATTAAAGTCTTTATTAGAAGAGAAAAGGGTTAAATATCCAGAGCAGACAGTTCCTGTAGTGGGTGTATAAACAGAGGGTTTATATACATTGGTATCGTTCAAAAGTTTCAAGGTTAGTTAATTTTCAAATCTTAAAATTCGTTAATTTCATTTTACTGAGTTGGAAATTCATTCAAAAATTGCCGTAAGGGTATCTAGGGATACCCCCGAACCTACAAGAATCGTTTATTCAAATTAAATTTGAAAATTTTACAAAAATTTGAGAAAAACCCCCGAGAAATATTTCAGTATATACTCATATATTCTTAAAAATGGAAATATCCTTTATTCATATCCATCGTCATCACCTTATGATACCTATTATTATAGTTATACTTATTTTTAATATACTGTGATGTTAAAATTTACAGGATCGCCAAAATTGTGATATGAAAAATTTTGAAATAGAATTTAAGAAAAATACAACTGAGGATCTTATATTGTAAAATGTGGTTAAAGAAATTTCGTACATAAATTTACAAACAATATTCTCTACCTTAAAGTTAGGATGAATATCTTCTTGAAAAATCCAATGATGTTTTTTCCTTTCATTTTAGTCCAAAAGTGATGTTTTGGTGTAGTCTCAGCTTCCAAAACCTTATGTCGTTTATGAACACGATAGAAACCAGTGTTTTCAGTAAATTTCTTATATCTTCCATTAAACAGCATGTCTTAAAGTAATACGGCATTTTTTTACATTTTATCTAGCTTGCAGAAAAGTATCTTTTAATCCTCTTAAAATGGAAATTGTAATTTCTAATTTTTGTTGTCAGCAATATTTATATATTCCCAGGTTAGCTTCATGTAAATACACTGCCAAGCACTCATTCCAAAAATATGTTATCATGACGTTGTGTCGCTATGCTGTCCTGGTCGATCGGTTAATAAACATCATTTTATTCACATGACAATCTCCACACGACAACATGGATTCACTTTCGCAGGCAATTTTGAGTAATGCATGTTTTCTATTTCTTTTTGATAAAAAAACGTGCGCAGAGATTAAAGAGAAGTTGGATGCTGTTGACAAGGATCATGCACCATTGATGACTACCATCAGATTTACTGGTTACTGGTATACTGGTTTAACGAATTTAAGTGTGGCCGAACATCTGTCTTTAATGAGGAGCGGCCCAGTCTTCCTATTAAGGTGACTACAGACGATATGATCAATAAACTTCATGATATTGTGTTAGCAGACAGCCGGGTGAAGATTAGAGAGATTGCTAAAATGGTAAACATCTGCATGCGCAAAACATCCTTCACGAAAAAACGAGTATGAGAAAGCTATCGGCGGGATGGGTGCCGCGTGATAACTTCAAAGCAATGTTTGGGTATGTTCAAACGTAATACAGTCGGCAAAATGGGTCTCTCCCGGCACCAACGAAGGCGAAGACGATTCCATCAGCCGAAAAAGTTATGGCGACGACTTTTTGGAATTCACAAGGCATAATGGGGATTATTTGGACAATCGCGGTATAGTACTGTGCTGATTTACTGAAGCGATTCGACGCTAAAGTAAAGAGAAAAAAAGCTAGCAAAGAAAAAAATTATCTACCATCAAGATAGCGCTTCGGCCCACTCATCGGCAATTGCGACAACAAAACTAGTTCAGTTACGGAATGAATTGGTGTCACTCTCCACCATATTCGCCAGATTCGGCCCCCTGTGACTTCTTTCTTTTTCCAAACTTCAAAAAATGGCTTGGCCGAAAGCGGTTCATGTCAAAGGAAGGGGTCATTGGCGAAAGAGAGGCGCAAAATTCGACAAATCCTATTATTTGGATTGCTCAAAAAAGTTGGAACATCGCTGGACTAAGTGTATAGAGCTATAAGGAGATTGTGTCGAGAAATAAAGTTACTAAATACAAAACAATTGCGCTGTCTTCCTTAACACAGGTATGTTTCATACCATCCTTGTATTTTTTAAGTGTGGTGTCAGCCCAACGGATTGTATAAGCTTTTTAAGCCTCAGGAGCCTTTAGTATGTAAATTGTATATGTAAAATGTTCCATGGCTTTGTTATTATCACTTCTTCGCCGTAAAGACTGAAGCGCAGTTAATTATTCCACAACTGCGAATAGCGACTCGGGAGTGTACCGGACCCATTAAGAAAATTTGATCCTAGCGGCACTCAAACACACAGCGCTTAACTCTGCCCAGTCAGACACAGGCCCTCTTACCATTGGACCACCGAGCCGTTATAACGCCAATAATAAAATATGCTACACAATATTACCGCCAATTAGTTTGTTCTGTCTGTTGAAATACTTGCAAATTATATGGCTCTTGTTATCATGTGAGAAAAAAAAGGATTATAATTCAAAAATTGCGTAAAAGAAATATAGAGAAAAGTACTGTTAGTTAAGTAATAAAAAAACGAAAGCATTTAATTATAAATGCAATAAAATTTTAAAATCATTACACGCTTATTAACGTTAAACAGCGGTACGTATTGAACTAAATTGTTTGTTGTATTTAAAAATGTTACGGCAATACAAAATAACCCGCAAGACGTTTTGAAAACCAATGCATACAGAAACATTTAACAACCTAAAGTCATTATTTACGACTGCGTGCATATAGATGCTCGTTTAATAACTGCCCCCTATATAAATTAATTTTTCCCGTGTAAGATAATTTACCACGTTCAAGGCGTACACTATCATGTATCACGCGAACTCGTATTATTATAATCACGTAATTATGTAGCACTTTGCAAGAAGCTGATTTTCGCGAGAAATCACTATAATCGATTAACGCAGGAAGATATCTAAAATAAAACTAAAGTGCGTGCATGAGGGCATATAAGCTAAAAATAAAACGGAAGAAAATTAATTGATTGGATGTATAGTTTCTCTACTATGTTCGACAAAAAAAAAGTTTTTGATTAAATTTTTTGCAGAATTTGCAAATCATTATTTGCATTAAAAATTTAAAATTGAACGTTGCTTGCCTTTGCGTCATAAAGGCTTCAGAAGCAAAATCTGATCTTAATATGTTTTTAATATGTTTAAAAGGATCAGCGAGACAACACTGCTTTTTTATACAAACGAATATGAAACATCACAGTGTCTCATGATAGAAATTATAATTACATAATACCATCTGATCACAACTCTACTACACAATGACTTTTTATTCACTCCCACTATCAAATTATGTCGTTACCTTAATCAATAGTTATTTATCAAAATGAAGAAAGTAGACAGCCTTTCCATCTAGGGCGGAAGGTAATTCCTTTCCTGAGCAATTTCGAGAAAAAGTTTTCAAATATGGATGCCTCTTTTCCATTCATGTCAACTTTCTTCAGTATTTCCTATACCAATCTGCCTCTGTGTTGAGATCAGTGAGATTTTGATGGGATTTCGCTGTTTCTTTAAACGCCGATACGTCTGTCAAGCAAGGGTGGTGATTTAAGTTTTATTTGATTTGGTATTTCTTGGAGTTCTCGGCAATACTTTGAGAACAGAATTATATTAACTATCATGCTGTTTCATTTTTTTTGGAAAACACTGTACATTTTTCTGGAATCTGCTAGAGAAACTGCTCTAAAATTTTTTTATGATCATTGCCCTAAACTAAAATACGTCGCTCTTCAATAAATTAAATATGAAACTACGCAGTATCAGCGCAATATTAGTAGTATAAGTAGTAGAAGATTATAAGGACCTACGACCAACCAGTGTATTACCTGTTTTAGCTGAAATATTCAAAAAATGTGTTTCACTACAATTTAATCAATTTATTGCAGAATCTAATATATTACCAACATATCAGTGTGGGTTTCGTTCTAATTACGGTTGTGTCACTGCACTTACAAGTATTGTTAATGACATTAATTGCCGAATTTGACATTGGAAATGTAAAAGTGTCAATATTGCTTGATTTAAATCGCACCTTCGATACGGTTCACCACTCCTCTTTGCTCTCGATATTGAGATGTACTGGCATATCTGATACCACGGTAAAATGTTTTGAGGCTTGACAGCAATACCTCGGCTCCTGTAGCAGCAGTACACGGAGTTCCCCAGGGAGCAATACTCAGTCCCACGCTTTCTAATATTTACAGTTCTAATTTGTCCCCAAACCACGATCTCCTGTAGATATCTTCCTTCGCGGAGAAGCACCAACTACAGATTAACCCTACAAAGACACAGATAATCTTATTTGGTCTAGAAATATACCGGCTATTTTGTACATCAAATCTGAATATAATTATTAAAAATCAGACTTTAATGACGATTAATTTTACTGTTTCTGGACAACAACATCCGCTTCTACAACAATACGTCGCTCTTGGTTAAAAAATCTATCAGCCCTCAAAACAATTTTCATGCATAAACACGCACTAGATTTATCGATCAAACTGCTTTGCGATGCACTTGTACTGAGTAACTTTACATTCTATGAAAATATTTACAATTTCTGCTTTACGTAACGGGATAAAAGGAGAATGCAACTTATTCAAACTAACAACCTGAATATGCACAACAGACGAACCCTGCACCGTACACTTTTTTACAAACATTATGAAGAAGGAATTTGTCTGGAAATATATTATACACATTGGGAAAATGTGAAATTAGCTATATCTATATATGTACGGCGAGAGAACGAGGAGAAGATTGAGTGGAATCTGATCAATTCGATACGAGTCGCGCCAGTACGCTTCTAACAATGTTGGAATGTAGACCTACTATGTGCAAGAGCGCACGTAATAATTTGAAGTCATGGCCGCCTGGAAATGAGAGTTTCGCATATTTATTTTGTTGTTGCTACGAAGCTTAGACGAAACTAATAAGAAATTCTAAATACGAAAATGAAGACAGATACTGATGAAGTAAAAGAAAAGAAAAAGAAATTCTTACTAAGATCGTCCGCAGATAATGCAGTATACCTCGTAACTAACTACATCGGTAGCCTTAAGCCATCGACTGCCGCTAACCCCTCCGCTTGTGGTGAATCACCCATTCGCGTTTACCGTTGTCGCATGTACGCTTTTTCGTATAGCTAGACATTTGCTTTCCTTAGGTATATCTACCAATGCAAGATTTGAAATCAGTTAACTTTACTAGCTTTTATTTTATTGTAAGTACATATGGTAAAGAAAGGGAGGAAAGGGGCGTCGTGCACTATGAGATTAAACTTGCAAGAAATCTCGATTCCATGTCTACGCTCTAACCAGGAATTTTTCTTATTCAACTCCCATCCTGCCCCGTGTCCGCCTTAGGAACATGAAGTTATTTTTTCATTTCAACAATGTACTTTTAACCTAACGAAATATGCACACACACTAATACTTTTCTTCTTTTGGATGCTGTAGTGACTATATTTTATTTTGAGAAGTTAAAGATGTTATTAAAAAGCATCAAAAACCATTTCTTAATATGAAGTTCTTAGTATAAATTCTTCTTATTTTAAAACTACAGGGGTTGCTGTCCCAAAATTTCTTTCTCTATCGGCTAAAGGAAGAACGCTAGCAGTACATGTATCATACATGTACTGCAGCGATTTAGATTCCTTTTTCTTCATTTTGAATTCCGTATCGTGAAGCCAATAAACTTATTACTATTATTATATTGCCCCTAATATGTTAGTAAATGTTCAACAAAATACAAGGAATCGCATTACAGTTTGTGTCAAGGAAAATGGTGCTCAGTCCGAATAAATGTTCAAATTGCATGGATAGATTAAATTTTACAGATTATTCTTAATGAATATCTTTAGAAAAACAAAAGATTACAGTAAATATTTCGTCGCATTTTAGTAAGAAACCTACTTGCGCAGCTTCATATTTAATTTACTAAAAAACGACTTATTTTAGGTATATATACATTGAAAAAATCTACAATAGTTTTTCTGTCATATTTTGAAAAACTACACAAGATTTCCAATTTAATAAAAATTGAAATAGCATTAATCAAACATGGTAACAATTTTGATGATCATTTTGTAGACACTAGTTGCTATGACAAATTTTTCAATATATTGCTTAATTCCAAGAAATATTTAATCGAATAAAATTTGAGTCACCGCTCTAGCGTGTACGGTGTTTGAGATATCAGACATTAAAGAAACGGGTATCTCGCAAAAATCTTAAATTAGGTCAATTATCTCAAGAACTAAGATGAATTAGGGATGGATAGAAAATATTGATAAAAGTTCACATTTAGTAGAGGCATCCGAATGTGCAATAATATACAGGATGTTTCGTTTTAAAAATCCATCATTTACTCTAGAAACTGAACACCCTGGATATAATTTTGCGTTATACCACACTTATCTTCGAATATATTTTGTTTGAAAAGTATTTTCTCTAAATTATAAATTATTATAAAAAAATAATAATATTCCAGAAAACCTGAAATTAAGTTCTGCTCGTATTCTCAAACATGGTTACCGTACTTGGATTGACTCGAGCGTATTATAGAGGTCATTTGCGCAACAGTCAGTGCGGCGCATAAAAGTTACACCAAGATAAATGTTAGAATAATATAATCGTGCTCAACACTTACCGTCTTAAGAGTTTCCGTGAATATCACAAGTGAAAATGTTGTTAAATATCGCAACATTAGATAGTTTCGCAGTGTTTCGGCAAACCGAGTGCGCGTGAGAAAAAAGTGTGTTTGTATGCAGAAAGCGAACGTTTTACTCAGTGATGTATTATTAACCACTAACTTTGAATTATTAACATCGGCAGTACACGATTGTACTTCGTCGAATAATATAATTAAGGACGATTGATTGTTCTCGTCACCATATACCACAGTGTTTTACGATAATTTCTCCACACATAACCTCAGTTTTTACTTTCAACTCCGATGTTAATTCTTTTAACATTTTCAGGAGTTGCAAATTTTTTAAGAAGGACATGCTCTTTTTATTAATGAGTACAGTGCAGTAGGAACACATAATTAAAACATTAAAGGATATTTACAAATTAACACATTGACATTTTAACCAACCATATCAATTACAAGTTAAGCCCTTTTGGCACTATAGACTCTGTAACTTTGTCCAACATTGGTCGTTTTTGCGACGTAGGCAACATTTTTAAAACAAACGTAGAATTACGAAATAGTATTTACGGCAGCGTACATGTATACGCAATAGATCTGGTTGAGACTCGCAGTTATACTGAGGGTTGTATCGAAGCTCCGCCACTGCCCGTTGGCGCTAGTAAGCAACTCTAGTAATTAGTGTGCGCTCACAAGCTCACGAGTTTACTCTCTCATTATGTCTTTCTTTTGTTTATTTGTTCGCTGCATACTTGAAGAAACGCTGCGCTGCATACTTGAAGAAACGCTGTAATAAGTTGTACACCTTCCTTTATAATTATAATGTATGTTATTGTAATGTTTATTCACTTTTCTTTTTCTCATTTTTATTTCTTAATTTGAGGGTTATGTTAAAGCAGTGCACATCAATTGCATGTAACGGGGATCCACCTTGAGGTTGTGTTTTCTTTTTTTCTTTTTGGTATTCCGAATATTTACACAATAAGGGGCACTTATATATTACATGAAACGCAGACCGTTAAATGAACGCCCTATTTTGGAAAGATTTTCTTCTTGCTGACTAGATTAGCTGGAGGATCAGTATCAATAACAAATAATGTGTTAATTCAGTATCTCAAGGTGTATATAGATATAAGAAGAACTTCATGTCTCACTATCTCTTGTTTTCCAGCTGCAGTATTTATATTTATTATCATTGTTGTAAGCAATAATTTAATTGAGTAACGTTTACCGAATGTCCCGTTTCTTGTAAGACAGTAAACAGACTTGTTTCAGAACATTTTTCATTATGTAAAATCATAACAGCAGAGCAGAGGCCAAGTAGGGTAGAGGGGAGCTAAGCAGAGCAGAAAGCGTTGTACTTATTGAGTAACACAAAAGTGTATATAAGTCAAGTATAAAACGAACCAAAAAAATCCAGAAAAACTGAATAAAATATACAGAAGGAAAAGCAAAACAAGTAATGTATAAATTAGTAAAGATAAAAGCAATTGAGGTATATAAACAAAATAACTAAACATTGTCTCTAATATAATAGAATTCTTGATGCAAAATGTATCTATACCACACAGAAAAATTCATTGACGTAGCAGCAGTTATTTATCAACATGCTCTCAATTTTGCCTCTAAATTACTTAGATAATTATAATTACAATTAAATGTAATTAGTTTAATAAAAAATTGATATACCTATGAAACTATCACAGATAGGTAACGCATAGGGTTAACGAAAGTTTTAGGTATTAACGCAACTATTACAATTCCGTAAAATATGCAGGTTGTTCTACTTCCAACAAATTATTATCGATCAAACTTCATCCGTATATAGTGACATACCATTCCATTATGGTTATCATTTGTTACATGCTGTATACTAGTCTACTAAACGATTTAGTTTCATCAACTCTGCTAAGAAATACAAGCTGTCTCAGAAAGTTTTGCACTTCTTCGTAAAATTCTTTCAACTACTTCGTTTCTAACCCCTTTAAGTCACTTTTTCTCGGTAGAATTTAATCCGTGAATGGTAGAAATTAATCCACCCACGGTAGAATTTAATCCACCCACACTTTTTAACAGAATTGAATCCGCTCGAACAGCTCGGCAGAATTTAATTCACTCCGTCAGATTATCCCATCGTTTTGTCGCCAATTTGTGCTACCCCAGAAAATCACAATAATTATATTTAAATATGTAAACACCGACGCTATGATAATAATGTATTTACTTTAATAATTTGTTTTACATTCATCATGACAACATAACATGTCAAAATCTTAACACGAACTCACTTCGATTCGGTAAGTAATTTATGGGAAAAATATAAAAACACTGGGACTAATCCTCCTCGCAGGGAAAATGGATCGGTCCCCATATTCATAAAAACTCGCAGAAAACATACGTTGTTGGATATCAAACCGTTCCATTGTGACATATGTCAATTTTGACATTAAATTTCCCATGCTTGCTTTACTCATTGCAACAAAATCAGGAAATTATATCTTAAAAGGCTCGAACTTGACATCTCCCGTTCACCGGACAAGCGTGCTTAACCGGTACACCACAGGGTCTATGCCTAATTACGTCGGAAAAAAATCAAGGAAATCATGGATTTTTAATAATAATAATAATCCATCTTCACATCCCCCAACAGCTTTCCGCAATTGCAGGGGGCACCAGCCGGCCACCAGTTATTACGCCCGCGCCTGCGGAGCATTTTAAGATATTTACTCTCGGCATTCGCCAAAATATAACATATGGAGAATAAATAGACTTAGCGAAATCATTAATTCGCCCCGTACGAATCGTGTATCCAATTTCGGATTTCATTGGGACGATTATGCTTATCCTAAACCGATAGTAGACAAAATAATTAATGGCAACGACAATATTCTCGGCACACTCCGCGCCACACAAATTATTAATTAACTCGGAAAGGCCGTTTCGAAGACACATGGGTCATCATCTTCAGCCGCGTACCGATTGATGTGAGAGAACGTATATTACATGTAACGAACCCGCTCTATCCCTACTCTTCCAGAAAAATAGATACAAGTACCTACTTTTGCCCCTTAGACTAAGAAGCAAGTTAAAATAAGGAGAAAAGGTGGAAAAAGCTCTGCCATCACGAAATGCAAAAACATGTGGCCGTTCCACCCTAATAAAAATCAAAATCGAGTGAGACAACGGTTATGAACTTTTCTATTCGTCAATTTTATGTTCTTTCGGCCTATATCCTTACCTAAAGACAACGTGCGTTATAGCACAACCATAAATCAGAGGCCTATTTACCGTAATAAATCAAAAAGACAAGAAAAGTGTAGAGGTCCCTTCTCTTTATTGATTAGGTTTGTATTCTTATTTATGTACATAGGCGTCCGATTCAAGGGATGATATCATGTTTTTAATCAATTTTAGGTTTTCTAATTTAATATTATGCCCTACATCGCTTATGTGTTGTGCTACACTTGACGCTTCTATCTTCCCGTACCTGTAACACCTTATGTGTTCATTGAATCTAGTACCTATCGCTCGTTTCGTTTGACCAATATAGGTTTTATCGCAATCACCATATCCAATTTTGTAAATTCCCGGCCTTTCTCTCATGTCCGATTTAACTTTTGGATTGCCAAAAAGGCTTTTCAGTGTGTTTCGCGAATTGAAACATACGTTCATCTCTTATCCCTTAAAAACCTTGCTAATACCTTTCGATACTCTATGGAAGGGAAGTTCCACAAATTTCTTATCGCGGGTTACTGTTGGGATTAAGGTCGTGGAATTTCTGACATAGAGCCTATTTTGGACTTTCCTAAGCATGCAGTCGACTTCTATAGAAGAGTAACCGTTGTGTACATATAACCCATGTGTCTTCGAAACGGCCTTTCCGAGTTAATTAATAATTTGTGTGGTGCGGAATGTGCCGAGAATACTGTTGTTACCATACTGCCCCACAGTCCTTGCTATCATTATTTTAAATGGTTTTTAATGATTCAATTACATTTATTATTAGCTAATTACACTTAACCTACGTTCTTGGTTCGTCGCATATCAACACAATAATTTATGGTATCAAACCATTGCTTATGGTGAGGATTATTTTTAAAATTGCGCTAATTTTGGTTAATTGCGTTTTTGACGTAATTTACATATTGCTACATATTACCCGAAGGGGAATAAGAAGAATACATTAAAAACAAAACACGCTAAAAATAATTGATTAGATATATGTAAAGCGTTTGTATATGCGTTACACCTTAAAAGGCGAAAACACGTTTGCTTATGTTCGGTCTTCTCCTTCTCTGTCCACTTATAAATACTTTTCTACAACGCTAGAGGTCTCTGTCGAGTTCATCGCAAGGACGTGCCAAGACCGTGAGTAATTATCATCGTTCACCGACCCAATACGCACTCCTCGCGCAACCAGTCACTGGATTGCCATCCGCACTCAGTACGCTTAACAAATAACAGCACACCGCGGACATCGATGCGACCTAGCATTACGTACGTACGGCAATAAACAAATGTAACCGGACAATACGAGTTGTGCGCAAGTTGTGCGTCTCTATCGCACTTTTAGGCGAGTCGCCCCGCTCCAACTACCCGCATCGCCTTAGCTTACTTCATCACCGGCTTTCCTCGAGTAACCAACGTTGGCGTTGGTATGAAATGCATGTCATAAAAACCCTCTTTTACAATCTGTATAGAATATGCCGCCGCGCCGCGCCGTACCGAATAATAGTCAGCGAATCGATGTTAGAGTTTAAGGAAGGATCATTATTTCTAAACCGACTAAATATGTATTATATGCGAGTGTTACAGCATCGGTCGCGGGAATTATTTCTTATGAAAGTTATTGTTATTTATAAGTATATTTATATATGTATTTGTTTTTTGCATTTCACTGCTTTAAAAATTGTTCTTTCTTTTTCGGAATTCTTTTTGTTGAATTAATCTCGGGGCAACTGTTTTATTGAACGATTTAACTTTTTTGCCGTATTTACACTACCGACGGAAAGTTTGGAGGCAAGTCGCAATTTCTTAGAAAAATGTAGAAATATATATTTCTTGGATGGATCATTAAAATCTATTTAAGTACTGTTTACTTTTATGTATGTAGCGAACTATTTGTAATATCGTTATGCAAATTTTCAAGCATATCCATTATTTATAAATGCATTTTACTAATAGACACTAATGGGCATTTCATAGAAACCAATAATTTTCAAATTATCACGTAATAATCAGGTGTTCGAGGATGAACATTAAGACAAGATGGTATTAAGTATTAAGTGCAGGCTTTCCCAGTTTTGTTTTGAAATTGGATTAGTGTCATTAATATTTAATAGTCCTAATTGCGTTTATCCTTTAGGAAAATAAATGCAGATGCTAGAATAATTAGGAGAAACCTGCATATTTTACCAACTATTGTTTTCTGTGTAAAAATGTATGTATTTCGAGAAAAATATTTACCCAAAAGGTTTAAGAGTATGGAAAATAGTGGTATAAAAATGAGAAAGCAAAAAACTTCTTTTCTGCTTGAAACCGAAGTCGCAACGAAAAATAAACGGTTATTTAGTTTTCTTGACAGTATAGTAACAATAACAATATAATAATGTATATGGCAGTAGAGCTACCAGGAGCTACATATAAGGCACGTCAAAAAATACAGTATGCTTTGAATTTCTTGTAACTATTATTCATAAACGAACGAAAGGTGGAAAGAACGGAATGGCGGAATTTAAACGGAAATTATACAAGGACCAGTGGAAAAGAACAGACGCGTTTTTCTTTTTTACCTTTTAGTAAAATATATAACTAAGGCGATATAATTACCATTTTCTGCAATGCGTGTGTATAGTAAATAATAGTGAGAAAAATTTCGGACAATGTGCTGTGCGAATAGTTTGGTAAATCTGCAGATTAAATACTTATTAATTACATCGGAAATTTCCAAGGAAAGTAGGTATAAGATCTTCCTAATCTACAAATGAAATTGTATATATTATTAATGATGCTTAAACCTTTTCTTCATATAGCGATTAAAGCAGGGGCTCCCAAAGTTTTTCTTAGGCGGGCCAATTTGATATTACCGACATTTTTGGCGGGCCAAAAAAAAACGGGATAACATCAAAACAATATCCACGATTTTTTTTTTTGTTTTAAATACTTATATTTAAATATTTCTTTTTACCAATTTTCCACATGTTTCAAAGTGAGAATAACGAGTTTTAAAATGTTTACTTTAGGATTAGAAATATGGTAATGTTTTTTCAATATATTAACATTCTTACTAATTCTGTTGGGTTCAGATAAAAAGAAAACAATGTATGTATGTGTAGCCCAGACAACACAGTTCCTTGTAATAGTACTAAGCCAATATTTATTTAAATTGTAACATACAACCTTGTAATATTGGACCAGCGTAATATCATTCAATAACGTCTATTTATCTGGGCACACTATGTCAACAACTTTCAACATAAAATTCTTTTAAAATTCTTCTAAAATTGATTTACTATGTTTGGCAATTTCTTGCGTCATATCATAGCTAACCGAAACGGAAGATTCATTTTGTTTGAAACACTAATTTCTAACCACTAAAGGACTTTTGTAGAGATTCATATTCTATTTGTCTTTCATTACCATTAATATCATTATAATTACTGTGATGCGTATCGTAGTGTCGTTTTATATTGTATTCTTTGAAAACAGACACATTTTGTTGGCATATAAGACAAGTAATTTGATTTTTTTGTTCAATTGCAAGATATAAAATACTCCATTTTTTCTTGAAATTTTCGTTTCTCTTGTGTTAAATGCGCCAGAAATGATTAACAGTTCTGTATCTATTTGAGATTACTATATTATATTTCTATACAGTGTGTAATAAATAGAATGTATATATACTACAATTTTTATATAAACTAAACAATATTTATGAATACAATAGCTTATGATTAAAGTTCTGTAAGAATTTATTTAAAATATTTTATGTTATTTTATTTGTTTATTTATTTATTTTACTATTTACTTATTTATTTTTAAATAAAAATATAATATATCGTATCGATATCGCGGGCCGCATTCACAAGGTTTGCGGGCCGTATTTGGCCCGCGGGCCGCACTTTGGGAACCGCTGGATTAAAGGAATAACCGTATGAATAATACCCAGATGCCAATAATTATTACCAATAATAGTAAATAATATTTAGGAGGGTAAAATACGCAGATATACTTCAGTACTCATTTTCCGTTTGTAATGTATTGTAATGTATTGTAATGTATTGTAATGTGTAATGTATCACAACGTACGTAATCAATCTATTGTATTTACCATCATCCATCGCCTGAGATTATATTAGTCATACCAAACATTGTCATTCATTCTTGTATCAAACATAATTAAGAATTGTTATTATCTACGTTAAATATTGTCCGAATTACTTATTTCCCAATTGTTCATTTTGATGAAGGAGTTATGTCAATATAAACTCGTATATCACAATATAAACAATTATGTTAATATAAACTCATATATCACAATATAAACTAGCGACGCACAGGGTGATTACATATAGACAAAACAAACAACCCTCTGCGTCACGCACTGCCATTATTATTGTAAATGTCATTTAGATATATCGTTCGTTTACTAATGATTAGAAATTATTATAAATATAAGAAGTAGAAATGTATAAGAGGGCATAGTATACCGAAGATCAGATCGCTTGTAACCAGTCTATCTTTAAGCATCGAGAAAGTTGTCTGTTGTATTCTATATTTTAATTAAACTAGTTAATTACAACTGAGGTGTTGTCTTCTTTCCGACGTGCACACTACACGTTCAACGAGTTTACATCAGACATTAAAATTACAATTAGTTGCGATTTTGTTAACTACACATATTCTAATTATCAAGAAAAATGCCACGCCAATCGAGCATAGAGACACGTTCGAAAGTTGTAACTTTATGGCAGCAAGGCTTAAGTTGTCGCCAGATTGCAGAGGAAGTAAATTTATCGGTAAGAATAAAAATTATTAATTTCAAAAATTATCAATCTCAATCCGTTCAATATATATTATCGTATTGTTTTTATACCTAGTTAACATCTAGCCACGTTAACAATATTTCAACTGTTGAGATAGGTAAGCAAGTGACATGTGTATCCAAATGAAAGTATGAAAAGTCGTGACTTTAAAAAAAGTCGTAATGTCCTGACTTATGTGATTTTTAAAAAAATTACTTGCTAGTTTGCTATTTTTTTATTGCGCATTTTAATTTGAAATCAGAACAATATATAGAGTAGAGTATAACACTGAAAAATGCAGTGGAACTTCTATTTAGCGAAATAGATAAATTGGCGAAAAAAGTTCGTTAAATGGAAATTTCGTAAATAGAACATACTAAACAGCTACTTGAACGGCGAAATCCCATTAAAAATTTCGCAACGTTCTGTATCGTAGAGATAATATAGCAAGTTAACTAAATAATTGAACAGTTATAATGATAGCACTCCGATTTTCGAGACAGACAAAGCGTAGAAAAAACTGCTAAGGAGGACCCGTACAATGAAAATGTTAATCAAACTGGTAAATAGTAATTGATTCTTTACTATCTTTCTTACTATTATGTTACATACAGATAAAAACTAAGTGATTGTTTATTTGGGAAGGAAAACCATATAGGTTTTTTTCCATACTTCATTTTGTATTCATTTTCTGATAATTACATATACATTCTATATGTCGTTATGTCGTCAAATTAAATGTGCAATAAGAAATAACAAAAAAACAACTTCCAGTCTGTTCTTTCTACCCGACTGCACAAAAGAATGCTAATGTTTTTCGAGACTATGTAGTTTTTACTTTTTTGCCATAAATCAGGACCCATTCACTTTTTAAAAAAGTCATGACTTTGAAAGAAGAAAATATTTAATTCTTGAATTAAATCACTTGAATTAATTAATCCCAACCCTTATCCAAATTATTAAGAATGTAATAGAATTTTTTTTTACTGCTATTTATTATATAATAATATATTTATCCACGATTGCTGTATAATGTGCGAAAAATGTCTCTATTCGAACCTTATAGTAATACCGTTTTATTAAATACGTGTGAGTTTCACTTTATTTCTAATATTCTAACATGGTTACGCGTATGGTTACTATCGGTACGATTATGTGACGTAGCCATTTGAATATTTTGAAGTATATGTATTAGCGAATATTTAAAGTTTATTTTCTAAACTCTAGCTATGAATCGGGATAATGTATAGTATTCTACTCGCATATAATCGGCTATTATGTATTAGCTCGTGTGAATTCTGTCACTCGCATACGGCTCGTGACATAAACGTCTCGCTCGTTAATAATAAGCCCTATTATATGCTCATTGAATAATATACTATTTTTTCTGGGTACTTTTATTATTTAAAATCTTTCCTGACGTTTTGATTTTATTTCATAATCTTTTTCGAAGGAACTACTAATATGTTACATTATACGTTTTAAATGTTTCTATAAATTTGAAATTATCATTTCATTATCATGACAATGTTAATCAAACAAATACAGTAGAACCTGTAAATGTGACCACCTGGATAAACTTGGCACCTTATCATGCGTTATCAATCGTGCATTGATTACTAGTCAAAAAAATTAAAAATTTCCACTTTTTATTGACTTTCACTTGTTTGGCTCCAAATAACGTATCCTAACCATGATTATATTTCCTTCAAAAAAATTTCCTTTATTTTGAAGATATGTATAATAAAATTAGCGTGTCTAGAATTAGCATAGCTATAGTATTGAAACACTCCCGTTTACTTCGAAATTATAACTACTGTTGGGATAAGAAATAACTTTTTGCACTCCTTTCTTAAAATTTATCGTATATCCCTGCATCTTTTTAGAAATCACAATGCCATATGTGGATTCGGCGATGGCAGACAGAAAATGAAGATGTCGCCTTAAAATCAAGGCCTAAGCCGGGACCGCCAAGGAAGTTAACCGACAACGACATCCATCGGCTACGACAACATCTAGCGCAGCATCCCTTCACGACTTCCACCAAAGTGAAGGAGACCCTTCAGCTGCAATGCTCAGGGATGACAATTCGTAGGAACATCCACAACATCGGTCTTCATTGCCGCAGCCCAGCGAAAAAGGTAGACATGACGGCGGATCATGCCCAATCACGTTTACGTTTTGCTCAGCAAAATTTAGAACGTGATTGGACTGGTGTTATTTTTACGGACGAGAAGGTATTCAGGTCATCCCAGGATGGCAGAAAATACCTTTGGCGTCCAAATAACACCAGATATGATCCACAACATGTACTGCCGAGGCGGCAAAGTGGTCGCATCAGTGTTGCCTTTTGGGGATGGATGTCGGCGGCGGGACCTGGCGAACTCGTAGAAGTGAGTCCGCGGATGGATGCAGAGGAATATGTCGATGTACTGGAGGATATTATGTTGCCGAGTGTTCGGGCATTATATCCCCCACCTACTCGCATAACTCTCGTTCAGGACAATTCCGCGGTACATACTTCGCGAGTTGTAAGGGATTGGTTTGAAAACCATCCCGATATAGAATTACTCCCATGGCCTGCCAAATCCCCCGATCTCAATCCAATTGAGAATCTATGGGGGATTATGACGACCAACTGGGAGGACAATTTAGATATAGTAATTCGTACGAAGCAAAATCTGCGCGACCATGTAACAAGTATTTGGAAGGATTACGTGGTAAACCGTCGTGCCCGAATCTTGTTGCTTCCATGCGTAGCAGAATGCAGGCTACGATAGAAAACAATGGTTTTTGGACCAGGTATTAATGTGTTCAATATTACCAGAATATTATTTCAGTTTTGTATATATTTTTGTTACGTTTGCTTTTTTAATTTTACTATGCCCTTGATAGTGTATTTGTATTACCAGAATATTATTTCAGTTTTTTATATATTTTTGTTACGTTTGTTTAGGTATTAATGTGTTCAGTATTACCAGAATATTATTTCAGTTTTTTATATATTTTTGTTACGTTCGTTTTTTAATTTTACTATGCCCTTGATATTGTATTTGTATTACCAGAATGTTATTTCAGTTTTTTATATATATTTGTTACGTTGGCTTTTTCATTTTACTATGCCGTTATTGCAAAAACATAAGTATCTTATATGTATCTACAAATATTAATATATTTTGTAATGTTAATGTTAGAATGAAATCTTATTTTTATTTATATATCATTTTTTTGTCTATTTATACGCTGCCATTGACATGCACACAAATGCTTATATAACTTCTCAGTTTAGAAATGTTTGCATTGTTTTATAATGTATACCTAGTATGTCTTGTCATCCACATGTTTGTTTTTATTATTTCCGATCTATAATACTTTTTTTATCTTTGTTGTAAGTAAGCCTTGCAGTTTTTCTTATCCTATGCTTTTCTCATTGAAAATGATAGTGACACGTTTGGCATATTATATCTTTTCAGTTCCTTTGCTATATGTATAGTATATGCATTGAGTGGGAAAATACTCAATGGTATCGCCTAGCCAACCTGTCTATGATTTGTCACCATTTTAATTTTACTCTGGTTTATTGTTGTATTACTGCGGGTTATAAATACCCGCTAACCATGTTTTGTTTATAATTCTGTATTATTGATATTTTGTTTTTTGTTTTCTGTAACTTCAATTGACGTTTTTTATTTTAATTTTGTGACTGTAGAATTCTAACGTGCAATAAAGTTATTAATGATACGCTTGCTTCTGTTATTATTTTTCCTCTTTCATGTCAGCGAAACGAAAATACCTACATATACACTCCACATACTTATCACTTCAGTTGTTTGCAGTTACTGTATTGCTTCGTATCGAAAAGCTTTTTGATGTCTACGATTATGTTTATTGAAATAACATGAACATTTTAATGTTATAGTAATTCCTTTTCAGATTATTTTTATTCTCTCTTTCACTCATATTTCAATGCATATAAAACAACAATTATCTACATATGCATATAAAAAAGAAAAAATATTCAGTTTTGAAAGAATGACAATGATGCCTTTTTAAATTCGTATATAAATGCACAACAATGATTATTTTGGCGATTAATACCTAATAAAATTGACTAATATTTTTTAAATGTAATGTCTAAAATAAGAAGAATGATAATAAAACCATTCGCTTCGTGATCACACGATATCATTAATTCTTCAAGATGGCATATTACATCTTGCAATTCTGGGGCTGGGTCTAAAAGGGCCAATGTCAATTTATTTCGTATTTAACATTGGCCCTTTTAGACCCAAGCCACAGAATTAGGGTCTAAATTCGTATGTAATAGCTTTACAAGTTTTTTACTTGGTTCGTCATTTGTCACTTGTTAGAACTACGTAAAATCATCTAACGGTAGACATTTATCGGCACAACTTTTCATATTTTAATAAAAAATCGTATATCGCGAACGTTTACTGTTTTGCTTCAATTCTAAAATAAAAGTAATCATGATACCCAATAAATATGCATAATAGATTATGGATTTTGTTTGTTTATATGGAGTAACTAATAATATAATCAATTTGCATATGTATTTTTACAATTTCACCTGTATAGATTTCTATTTCACGCTTTACATTTCAAAATGCGACAATCGCTTATTACAAATTACGTGTATGAATTTCTCATTATTAGCAGGTAGTAAAATGTATACAATTGTATATTTTCCGTTATACTCTACGACCCACTCAATGCAGGTAGCCGATTCGCATAGCGCGTTGAGACAGCTGTATCGTTCTTTGTCCTGAGAAGCATGCATCTTATATGCAACTTCCTTAAATGTTCCTTACCGGACGAGGCCCGGCAAGCGACTAAATACAAAATACAGCTAGGAAAGGCAGAGTCGGTGCGATAGAGAAGAGTTGATGCGCTATGACCTGTTGGGTGTCCGGTTACTTGTGAGTTTCGCCGTACATATTTTTCCAGCGTTCGTTTTAACTGTCCTGTCATACTCCGTCTATACATTTTACGCTGTGTTTATTGCGATTATTGTCAGTGAAGATGAGCGACATACTCCGTAACTATATTTATCTGACCCCTCGCTGACCCCCTTTACGATGTTCGACCGCGAAAATTTTTGCATGCATGATCCCAGTGGCATACAGAACACGTTTTACATATCAGAATATTGACATGTGTGCATAATCGTTGCGATACCTCTACCTCGCGTTTTGTTTTGTTAAATGTACCGTTGTAAAAGATTTTCTTAGCGAAACCTATGTAGGTGTTAACCTAAATGAATTTCAATTAGTACCCACCTATCACCTTCGCTTTGTATATGGAGTTTCAAATTAAGTTGATGGGTAACAGATCTCTGTATATGTTACATAAGGGAACGGTATATTTGTGATTCATTGGACTTGTAGGATTTCCAAAAATAAATAATATAAACGTTTCAACAACTTTTAGAAAGGTTTCTTTGATTGTTTGTTTTTAACTTAAACAGAACTCTCTTTAAATTTATTCATGCGAAATGTTGAGGCCTAGTCAAAGTCAACATGATAAAATGTAATATTGTTGCCAACTGGTGGTTAGTTTTGTTAGAAAATGCTCCTAGGAATTTCAAATTTAAAAATTTCTTAGATCGCATAATATTGGAAGCACAATGGAAATACTAGAAACATATGAGTATTTTAAAGAACTAGTCGACCTGTTTTTGCTTTTTTGTTTTGAAAAACAAACAGGCAGGAATATTAAATTGATTTTTGTTTAGCGAGAGTAGAAGAATAAATGCACATCCACAGTTAGTACTTCGATTTACCTTTATTTTCAATTCTAATTAACAACTTGGTGAACCAATGGGACCAGGAGAACCTGCTCCTTATTGCGTCGGAGACAAGCGCTGCCCATTCCAATTCGAGACGTTTCAGAGCCAAGTGAGAGATTTTTCTGATACGCCCGGCATAGTCTCCAGTCGTTATTCGCATGTTGAGGAATGATTCACTGCGCTTCACTTTTTTCGGCGACGGGTAATATCCGGTGAGACTCAATGCAAAAGAGGTACCCTGGTATGGTACACGGACGGCTCGAGAATAGAAGGTGTTGGAACAGGTACAGGCATTAGTGGTCCTAACTACCACCTAAAAATGCCTACATGACCCCACACCAACATATTTCAAGCAGAGATTTCTGCTTTAAACCTGTGCGCCAAAAAGAACCTCGAGAAAAGGATTCGAGGCGCAACTATAAATATATACAGCGACAGTCAGGCCTACACACACGAATCTGCTCTGATACACGAATGTGTACACAATCTAAAGCAACTGGGACGCAATAACCCCATTACTTTGCGGTGGGTCCCCAGCCGCCAAGGGATAGATAAGTTGGCCAAAGAAGCAGCAAACATGCCTTTCATTGATCCAAACTCTTTCTCGAGCAATTAAGGCATTGGAGAACAATCAAAAGGAAATATTCCAGGACAAAAACAGGCAAAAGCACTCATATTAGACTCGCCAAAGACAGCAAAGATAGTGCTATCGTTCAGCAAAAGGGGTTCTCAGATTACTGCCAGGATTTCTGACAGGCCATGTAGTCCTAAAATATCACTTATTTAAACTAGGGAAAGCTGAAGATCAAATCTGTCGTCTATGCAAGGAAGATCTGGGGATGGCAGAACACATCCTATGTAAATGTGTTACCATTAGTCGCACACGACACCAACATTTCAGTAGGTCATTTCTTGTACTTACTGAACTGAAGGAAGCAGACTCCTACTATTCTAACACACATAAGGACATTTTGTTACAATAGATCTATTAAGGTCGCAGTGATTAAAGGCATCTGTGCCATGGCCTGTCTATAATAATAAAAAAAAATAAATACATACTAAAAGACTCCTGAGGTTAGGGTCATTGCGACACGCAAAAAAAAATTGATTTTATAACAAATTCTGTTCCATCAATCTTCAACATTTCAACGAACTCAGAGATAGCTTTCCGGTACTGATCCAATTTAGTGAATAATAACTGTAATTGCATGTTGAGCAATTTTGAAATACGCAAAAAATTATTACTGTTAATACGTTAAAGTAAGCGCCATTTTTTGTGCCATACTTTTCCTTGCAAAAATAGTATTTTTTTTTATTTTTTTAGTTTAGGAAAAAATTAGCAGCACGATATTGTGGTACATGTGGTACGTATGAATTGGAACTTAGGAGAACAATCCTCTGTGACTTATATAAATCAGAAAGGAAGGTGTTCTAGCGATCTCGAAATTTTAAATTTTTTATATGCCCCAAAGAAGAATAGGATTATTTGTAAATATGTGACTTATAGAAGAAAAACAAGCATCAGTACAAAGAAAAATAAACTATAATAAATAGGTAGAATCAGATCCTTAGAATTTTCAAATATAGATAAAAAATGCAATAAAGTATGATAGACGAAAGGATGCACCTGTTTCATTTATATTCCAACAGAAAACGGTTTCTGTCAACAACATTCTCCGCAATAAGTTCAATAGGCTTATTGAATTGCCTTTTATCTTGTCTTCATTGGACGGTAAACTCACTCCATTAAAGAAAATATCCGGAGAAGGAAACGAGCAGATAAAATATTCACGTATATATAGAGACGCGGTGACATCGTATACACGAGTACGCGAATCCAAAAAGATAAGACAACAGGAACGTATTTACCCGTTAAGCGACCAGGTTGGATTCTCATTTTTCGGATTTTCAGACGCGCTCGGACATCTCGCCGTAACCGTTGAAGATCAAGGCGGTCAGCTCGGATCGTTTCACAGATGTTACGTCTCAGCAAGTGACCGGGGATTATAACAAGTTTTCATTTCACCATTACGCTTGCAATAAGTAAACTATCAGAGATAACTTTAACTGTTCATGTGCATCTCTCGGAGCATATTGACCGAGATTTTTGCTTAAATTGCAAGCGAACATAAATCCGTTCATACGGCAATCGTTTTTGGAATCCATTCAAACTTATATACCCGAATGTATATTATATATATATAAAAAAATTACGCCATAAATAACGAATGCGTTTAAATTCGAAAGCGGTATTACGCGATACCGTTAGGAACTTACTTATCTCGTCAGAATGCTCAGAAGTATAAATCATAATTAGGTAATTTCCTTTCCCAAAACTGAGAGGTGCAATGACTGACCTGTTTGAATGGGCTGTTGCGGTTAAGCTTCTCGATATTCTTCTTTCAGGTGATATTTATGCAACGGTTACGTCATAATTAAGATATTTATTTGCCATTATAAATTTATACAATTCTCACGTTTCGAATTAACAAAACAGTTCTCGCAGGACATCTCAGACGTACAGCTGGACGATAATTATGTGTGGTAATTGACAGGTTTAGTTTATGCGAAAGCTTCCTGAATGTATATTTACGTTTTAAATTGTGGTTATGGTACTATCCGTCGCCTAAAAGCTTATTATGTATAATTTTATACGTCTTAATGAGCAAATTTTGTGTTTACGGTGGTTTGTAATCGTTTCCATTGGAATTTAGACAGTTGTAGCGTATCAAATTCTATTTTATCAACATAATTGTACTTCTTACTGTCAAGGGTTGTTTTATGTTTACAATAGATGTCACTACGCTATTTTTTCTAATATGCTTCAAAAGGCCATAGCCGGGTAAGCATGTATTTTGTGCCCCCAAGCGGTTTGCAATGATATTTACGCAGTACATTTATATTAATATAGGAAGTGATTTTGTAAAATATTAAGCTTCTACATGGTCCCGCACTCAAGCTGGGGGGGAATTGCAAATAGCGAAATTATTTTTTTTTCTCCGAAACTAATCAACCGAATTTTCTGAAAATAATATATAGTTGAGATTCGATTATTAGTAATAAAATAAGAAAATATCGGTTCAATAGTTCAACAATAAGGGTAAGAAAAAAATACAAATAAAAAATAATGCCCCCATCTATGGTGACATCATACTGGCACAATCACTATATTATATGTATAGCATTCCCACACTATCTTCTATAATATATATTTCTTCCATAATTATTAAAATGGTACTTCATATAACAAATATAAAAAATATCTGCTACCTGCTTGTACCTATATACCGCGTTCGTAAGTTCCGTATTAAAGTCAACCGCTTAAATATATGGACTAAAATTGGCCACGCGCGCCAAGGGGCAGCGGCGTTGTTTCTATTAGGCCTCGGGTTCCGCTAGAGCTATTGTGTGTAGATGTTTGCTGTCGTAAATACTTTCGCGTAGTTGTTAAATAAAAATAAAATAATGCGTGCTCAAACACTTACCATTTTAAGAGTCTTCCGTGAAATCGCAAAGTGAATGTCTGTTAAATATCTGCAACATTAGATATATTTCAACAGTTGCTTCGACAGACCGAGTGCGGCGCGAGGAAAAAATGTGTTTATATGCAGAGAACGAACGTTCTACATCTAGTGACGTTATATTTGCGCAATTAAAATATTCCCTGAAACAACTTAACGGTTCTGTTGACGCACCTTCACAAAAGTGTCTTAATGTGCCAAAATCAGAATCTTTCTCTAAAACACTTTCATATTTTTCTAGAACACAAACATTTTTTGCGTCTTCTATCGCGCATAGCTCTGCGTGAACATGTTGCACTATTCGCACAGATTCCACTAACGACACTGAAAGATCTTGTAACTTTTCTATTGCCTCCGCTAGTCCGAAGTAATTATTGTGAATAATTTTTAAATCCGTTTTAACCCGACTATCTTGAAATTTCAACTGGCTTTTCTTGATAGCGGCAGCTTTCTTTGGATCGAATTGTAAAACCACCTTCTTAATATTCTCATAATATTTATGATAATAAAACGCAGCATTTAACCAAGTTCCCCAACGTGTAAGAATAGGTTCTGGTGGCTCAGGTATACGGGGGCGCAGTCGTATCTATACGGTTACATACAAGCCTCAGCGTAGCTTCGACCTTCTATTAGCGCGGTACGTGTTGTTTAGAAATATTGCGTACGTCGCGCAAACGACCCAAGGCGGACCAAGTTAGAGAATTTTTAGCCGAAATTCCTGACTTAACGTATGATAGCGCTAAAATTGAATGTGTAGTATGTAATGTCCCGTTGATGAGTTGGTCCAAAAGGGACTGTCTACGGCTCGTAAACAGTGAACGGCATGCTTCAAAAAAAACTTGCACACGAGACTATGGCAAATTTATATTTAATTTATGTGTTACTTTTATTGTATGTAATATACCGTTTAATTTATTAGACAAGGAAGCGTTTGTCTTGTTTTGGAATAACTATTCGGAGAACAAATTACCAAGCCAGACATCGTTACGAAGGATAGTGCCATCTGCTCGTGAATATGTTGCAAAAAGAATTAAATCGGAGTTGAAAGAAAAAAAAATGTGGTTATATGTGGACGAAGCAACAGATCGTAAAAAACATTCTGTGCTTAATGTAATTTAATAGCGCATACGAAAGCAGTGTTTGTCAAATCCCCGAAACGTATTCGCGAATTTCACAGACTGTGCCCCCGTATACCTGAGCCACCAGAACCTATTCTTACACGTTGGGGAACTTGGTTAAATGCTGCGTTTTATTATCATAAATATTATGAGAATATTAAGAACGTGGTTTTACAATTCGATCCAAAGGAAGCTGCCGCTATCAAGAAAAGCCAGTCGAAATTTCAAGATAGTCGGGTTAAAAGGGATTTAAAAATTATTCACAACAATTACTTCGGACTAGCGGAGGCAATAGAAAAGTTACAAGATCCTTCAGTGTCGTTAGTGGAATCTGTGCAAATAGTGCAACATGTTCACGCACAGCTATGCGCGATAGAAGACGCAAAAAATGTTTGTGTTCTTGAAAAATATGAAAGTGTTTTAGAGGAAGATTCTGATTTTGGCACACTAACACACATTTGTGAAGGTGCGTCAGCAGAACTGTTAAGTTGTTTCAAAGAATATTTTAATTACGCAAATATAACGTCACTAGATGTAGAACGTTCGTTCTCTGCATATAAACATATTTTTTCCTGGCGCCGCACTCTTTCTGTCAAAACAACTGTTGAAACATATCTAATGTTGCAGATATTTAACAGACATTATTCACTTTGCGATTTCACGGAGGACTCTTAAAATAGTAAGTGTTTCAGCACGCATTATTTTATTTTTATTTAACAACTACGCGAAAGTATTTACGACAGCAAACATCTACACACAATAGCTCTAGTGGAACCCGAGGCCTAATCGAAACAACGCCGCTGCCCTTTGGCGCCCATGGCCAACTCTAATATGGACAGAGTTACAACGTTTGCCCGCTATGTGGGGAGCGCGCGTAGCGAATCAAGGACAGTTCAACACAAGTGGCAACACTATTCGCGATATACATTGGAGTCGCGCTTATAAATGAATCCTTACGTATCCTAGTATATCACTTTCTAGTCTAAACGGGATGAGTGGCCTCGAAATAAAACGAACATTGATAACAAGAAAACTAGTAGGTAGAATTTATTATTGGTCGTGATGGCCGAAGCATACCGTACTCGACTATGAGCAGGAGGGGAAAAAGTACGGCAGAGAAAATCCCTCCTATTGCTGGGTATAGATTGAAAATGAAAAATAATAAATAAAACAAAATGAACGTACATGTATTCATGAGTATTCATGTGTTATTCTACTAAGCCTGATTAATCAATCTGTCAAAAAGTGTGTGTACAGAACTTAATTCGGAAACTCCGGGAATTTTTCCAGAATCGTCTCGTCTAGTAACAATACATATGTATATCCATCTAATAATGAGTACGCCATATAACATAATAAGAATTTATGTAAATGGGGAATTATTATATTCAATTGAATTGTATTATGTTAACAGGCAAAATCTCATTTGTATCTAGTGTTCGTCGCTGTCACTTTCGAGATTTTAACAACTGAAAAAGTTTACATAAACTCTCCCCAGGTTTAGGATCTTTAGAAAGATATCTTGCATGTGAAAGGTGATATATAACGGCTGCAAGGTGTGAGCAACATCCTACAGTTCTCTGTCCATTTGCACATTCACACATATGTCTTTTCATACCATCTGAAGATGTAGTATTGGGTATGTAGTGAATAAAACATTGATGATTTTCTGATAATATGACGGGCCTTAACTTGTAATTTTAAAATATTGGTTTCATCCTTATGAAATTGGATGTTAATAGACCCATTTCCGTTCATGATTACTGCCAAATATGATATGGCTTGAGAAAATTGATACGTTCCCGTGAACAGTATTTTCAATTGCTTTTCAGATAATTCGGGAAAGTGTAATAAATCGTCACTGCTGATGCTTTGAAATATTATGATTCTTCGAAGCCAACTCTTTTCTCCTACTTCAATGGCTACTGTATTTTCTGTTTTTCTGGGATATCATTCGCTCCAGTACTTCCTTTGAAATATCTTGATCGGAAAACGCTTTCCGTATCTATTATGCAAAAATGAAGCGATTTTAAAATATATTCCAATCTTTGGCTAACAACCTAATTAAAAAAATGTAAGATGTTTACTATTACTGTTCTGTGTAAAAGTATGTAAGATACAAAGTGTGTTGTTTGTTTTTTAATATTCTTAAGAAGTTTAAGTGAATTTAGAGCAAACACAGCCATAGCTGATGTATCCGGAAAGTGTTTCTTTTTCGACCGTTTCACCTTTATATACATACATACACGTAATATTTATTGGCACTAATATCAACTCCTCCTAGAACAACCTCAAGGTTATTTTAGGGATATGAATACGTGTATCTAAAAACATTCTGAAATCGAAGCCAAAATATACGCAGCTTACTAACATTGTGACGCACTTTAATATATTTTCGCGATTTATAGTCACTAGAAATAAATTGAAATGCAAAATTTTTCACAGTTTAATAGATCGTTCATGGTAGATGCCAAATGCACATAAATAGTAAACGGAAGACTAATCAAATAGGTATAATAACGGAATATATGTATGCACACGGTCGCGCTTTATAAAAAATATCTCCTCTATTATATGTAACCGAGGAAGAAAATGCAAAAAAGGTAACTTTTATTTTTAAATGTAGTTTGTGGAAAAAAATTATGACCTGTCTAGGGCGAAAATTGTAGCCAGGGTGGTGAAAAAGAGGTGAAATTTTTCTCCCTCTACCCCACTAATGGGGGGAGAACATTCATCTATGGTCCGTTTAAAAGCCCCTTTGAAGTAGCACATTTTGGTTTTTAATTCATCCCGATAGCTTGCGCGACTCCGAAGTTATGATGAAAAATGCGTTTTTGGGGGTAATTTCAGTCGCACCCTACACTCCCTTAAGGTGAATATGGACCGCTAAAAAAATACGTGTTCTTTACTTTTTGATGGTCTACAAATATACCAAGTTTCATCGAAATCGGAGAGTCACAGTTCTGTCAGTTTGCTTGTAAGTGTTACATTCCAGAATGCATGTGTTATCCTTAACTTCATACATAATTCATATGTGTATGAACTCCTTTTTATGTACTTCATTTCGTAAGTTGCTACTTGGGCTTAAAATTCTGGATCAACAGTTAAGAACATCAATGTCTGTATGTTCCGTTTCCTGCTGTGATAGTAACCTAACAATGCTAATACTGGACACCACCTGGATGCAACATACAAATGCAAGCCTCACGTTTAACTATAAATATCTCTTTTACTTTCAGTCTTAGATATACGTATCGTCATACAAAAACGTTAGAGATATACATTTCCTATACGGTGGATACAAAGAAAAACATATGGTACTATTTAAAAAATGACTTTCCCGGTGTTTGAGAGCCAAGTAGGAGACTTAATCTTGCAAAAAGGTTAACACTAAAATGTACTTGCATTTTGATTTTTGAAAGAAAGTAAATGTATCTAAACTTGGCGATTGAAGACAAATGTCTCGAAAAAATGTTCTTTGTAGTTCTAGTTGTTGTATTGTATTGTTGCGATTATGTTGTTGTTGTTTATTGTAAATTCTGCACCACTGGTAATGAATTAAAGTCCATCTATCTATTTAAATCTGTTAGAAGGAGACACGAAATCCATATTATATTGATTTATTTTTAAGTAGAGAAACCAAATACGTAATAATACAAGGTGTTCCATTTAAAATAACAAAGTATTTGGTTCGCTACATATTGATCAGCCTGTATATACGGAAATATTTTTTAAATGTATTCTCTGGTCTATTGTCATCAGAAAATTCTAGGTTTTCCAATTGCAAAAGATAAGGACCAGACATGACACTCGAAGTATATTAAGAAAATAGGAAGTACATGTTATATAAAAATGAGTAGGTACTTCAATTTCTAAATTGGACACCAAATTTGTTATGCTCTTTAGGTATGGATCTATTACGTTGCAGCAATAATTAACTGCCTTTCTCGAACGTAATATGTAGAATATAATACAGAGGACATGATACAATTGCAAAAGCGGTTTCTCTACATTTTCAAAAGATAAATGAGTACAAATACGTATCTCGGCATAAAACCATTTTACAATAATCGTACGTTTGTAGGACGCATTTGCAAGACAAATTGTTTACACTGGCGGAATTTTCCTAATCTTTTTTAAACCGTAAGTGCGTGATCGAACAATTACGCTAATGTAAAGCTAAAACATAAATATTCTTCCCAACATTATGCAAGTTAACGTAACACACATTCTACTTAAAAAAACCTCTACTTGTGCTTTTTTCTTCCAACCGACATTCCGCCACGCTATGATAAAAGAAGGTTGTTACGCCGTTGGTTATTATTATTCGTAAGTGTGCAAATATTAAGCGTAGTAGACTACCACTTAACGCCATCTACATATCGAACACTAAAGTAAACGCGTTAAGTGTTTGCTAGGTAGTTTCTAACAATATTACTTTCGCTGTCGAAGACGTTGGCGCGACGTTATCATCCTGTTATAATGACAGAAGTACTTTCAGAATATTCATTAAGGTTATTCTCTAATGTAGTCGTTTTTCTTTCAATGTCAACAGTGAATTTGTGCAGGTTAAATGAGTGGTTATTAAGTGGGTTGGAGGAGCCCGCCTGAGACGAATACGGTTATTTTTACAGATGTGTGTTACATGGAATTTATATCTATCTTGAGTACACACTCAAGACTATACACACGTATATACATTTGCCTATTTAGCTTGTCAGCTGCACAGAGGCAGATATACAAGAAAGTATGCACATCGCACATATGTGTACATTAAACTGTTTGGTTTGAGTAGTCGAAATTACTTTTATTTTTAACTGACTTGCTCATGAATTAGAGGAGTATTTGATAGATACTACACACATACAAATTTTAACAGAGCTAACATACTTCAATAATGATATCAAGGACTGTGGGGTAGTATGGTAAACAACACGAAGTATCGGCACACTCCTCACCACACAAAATATTAATTAAATTAATTCAGAACAGCTGTTTCGAGGACTCCTTGGCAACCTCATTATCAACCGAATAACCGAATAAATTTGAGCGAGGAACACAAAACAAGTCTAATGTAAATTTAATTCTACCATACTTGTTTATCCCTCTAAACAATGTAAAACGCATAATAGTTGCTTTAATTTTCCCATGTTCTCTTTTAAACGACCACTCCTCAATGGCGACCAGCTTTTGATTCCCCGAGGGTGGTCGCTATTGGAAAGTTTTACTGTATATGTATTTACAAGTACTTGCTATTTTGCCCTTTAACACTACACATGCGAAGTATATACGGAACGAAAAAGGTCTGACCCCGTGTCCGTTCCACTTTCATAAAAGAGTGCAAAACACGAATACGTTCCCTCTCGTCAAATGTGTTTTTCTTCCGTCTATCCATTTTTAATTCTAACCGTGGAAGGTGTATAGGGCGCGACAATGGTGTTGTCAATGTAGCACGTTATTTAAAAAACAAATGGTCGTTTTGCTCTAGTAAATCAAAAAGACAGGAGTAATGAAGGGGTGTTGTCTAGCTCACGAGGCGAGGTTACGTTCTTAATCAATTTTAGGTTTTCTAATTTAATATTATGCCCAATCTCGTTCATCTGTTGTGCTACACCTGACGTTTCTATGTTGCCATACCTGTAGCACCTGATGTGTTCTTTGAATCTAGTACCTATAGCTCGTTTTGTTTAACCAATATAGGCTTCATCACAGTCACTACATGCAATTTTATAAATTCCCGACCTTTCTTTCATGTCCGGTTTATCTTTCGGATTGCCTTCTTGGCAATCCGAAGATTTATATTAGAGTTGCTTTGTGTTTCTCGCTTAGATTTATTCCGTCATTCGGTTGATAATGAGATTGACCAGGAGCCCTCGAAACAGCTGTTCCGAATTAATTTAATTAATATTTTGTGTGGTGAGAAGTGTGCTGATACTTCGTGTTGTTTGCTAACATACTTCTTTAGGCAGTCATCTTTAGAATTTATTTTACATGCATATAACACAAAGTTTAAAAAATGAGGAACTACTTGTAATGTTGTAGCCACTTACATCATTTTTGTTTCGAGAAATTTTATTTGTGACTATTCTGAAGCTATTAGAATACTATACACTTGAAATAATTCGAATTTAAAAAAGCATGAGTTGAAACATTAAAAATTCTGTTAACCTTCTGATAATTTAAAGTACCACACTTTTACCATTACAATTATTAAAAATGGGAATAATTCGAACCTTGCAGGTGTAGTAACGCATTTGTAGTGGCTAAACTACTTTCATGACAGCTTTAAGGAATAACTAATTACACTTACAGAAAACTAATTCGTTTAAGGTTTACGAAAAAAGCATAATTTAAACACATTCTCCTGTCTCCTGTCTGTATAATAAGATAACACTCCAACAAAATAATTTGAAACAAATAAAAATCGTTCGCATGTTTAGGATAGCGGAATAAAAACAACACAGAAAAATATTACCACCGGATGATCGATCCATCCTCGCAAAATTTCATCCATAAAAGATATTTTACTGGCGGACATAAAAATGTCATTCTAAAGTATTCACTTTATTGGTAATATTCTTTTCATCTACTTTTTTCCAAGAGCTTACCTCAGTAAAACAGTGCAAAACGCCAATCTGAAATTTACCCGACACTCGCTCAACTCGCTCATGTAGTTCTATACGTCTTTCTCTATCTCCCATCATATAATTTTCATTTCTACTACGGGAATATATTTAATAAAATTTAATGCTTTAAGTTATCGCTGTCGTACCGTGAACAAAGTTGGATTAGAAATATCATTGTGGAATACAACGCCATTAGCATTTTTCATCCGTGACATCGACACACATCATCCCTGCTCGCCATTAAAGGTTTGTATATCGTAGCTTTCATCGGCCAGCGGATGCGTTTGCTTCTGCTTGTGCATTCACTAAGGCAATACCCATACATTTTGCGGATACAGTTTCTTTGTATTTCCGCGCTTGACACGTGGTGCCAAATAACGTTTATCAAAGAGACTTGTAAAGTAAGTGAAGAAATATAACTCAGATAATGCAGTCTTCTTAATTGTCCGTGAAGTTCTTGTGTTGACAGTAATAACGGAATCTATAGAATGCAATTACGAGAAACTTATATTAATAGATTTGCATATATTCAACGAAAGTAGGTTTGAAGAACAATGCCGCTAGTCGTCTGCTTCGGTGTATCTTTCTTGCGAAGAGGGAGGACCAATTGCTTTTGCTTAGATGCATAAAATACTTGCATATTTGTTATATAGCTCAGTACTTCTCGAAATGAAACACACATGTATAAAAAAAATATTCAAACAGTTCCCCTTATTATTATACAAAAAAAATTAAGAAGTGTGAGGTTCCCCTCTTGTTCTATATAAAAAATATGCATATACCTTAATACCGTACATACAGTGTGTCCCTGGGTTAACGCATTGATAATTAAGGCAGACAGGAAATTATTGAGTTGAATTTTCATCTTTTGGGGTTCGGCCATGCTTACACACTAAGTACTAGCATAATTTACTACCCTGAACATTGTTTTTTAATAACGCTTTTATCGCATCTCCTACAGAAAATACATTTTACTAATCGAAAAAATTGCTTTTTTGAAAATTTCTAAGATATACTTGATTTATCGGCAATAAAATTATGGCATAAGTTACTTACTATTCAAGCATGGCTGAACTCCAAAAGATGAAATTTCAACTCAGTAATTTTCTGTCTGCCTTACCTATCCATGCGTTAATCCGGGGACACGCTGTATATTATAATACTGTTTCCTTACTTGTTTGTGTACATATTTTGTGGTCGCATTTCTATGTACATTTGTATAAATGTGTCTTCACTATATATTAAATCGCGACGTTTGTATCTGTGTCTTAAATTCACAACGTATGTATAATTATAAACGCACCTAGTGTGAGTGTGAGTCATTTTGTTACTTTAAATGTGTTTTCAGTATCGCAACACTTATTTATATATTAATTCACAACGTTTAGATGCATTATGAATTATTAGGGCCACCACCAAACCTTTGACGGAGCTCAAACGTCTGGTCGCAGAGGCAGTAGCAGAATATAGCCGAAAACCACTACCCAGACGCTCTAGTTATAATAAGTATTTGCTACGGTATCTTTCTTGTATGTATACTCCGTCTCGCTACTACCTCCCTATAGTAGCGGAGATTCCAAAGACCAAACATCGTGCGTCGAGAGTTGCATTACACTGGGAACTGCTTTCGGGACTAGGGTCGAACTGAATTGCCTTGTACTTCTTAATCATCTTTTGATAAAGCTGGCTCGGTTCGCGCAGCTTGGAATTTGGTGTAGAAGAATTTTGGGCTCGGATGGGTTATGGCTTTATTGGGTAACAGATAGGGTTATCTCTTGAGGAGTCAAGGATGGTCGTCTGGGGCTGTGGGCGTTGCGCAGCCGGAATTGAAGAAATCCGCTGGGCGACGAATCTTCACTAGAGGAGGGGGACGGCGACCATCTGCACACAGGGATTCTCGCTGCCGCGGGCCCTTGCTCACGCCGAGCTGAGGATCTTCTCAAGATGCGCTCGAATCGACGGAATGCCCAGATCTCGACGAATCTGTTCATTCCTGACGAACCAAGGGGCGTCAACGATGATGCGTAGAGACCTGTTCTGAAGAGCTTCCAGGCTCTTGAGGAGCGTCGGAGCCGCTGTGGACCAGCCCATAGTGCCGTAGGTCGGCAGCGGCCCAAGAGTCATCTTGTAGAGAAGCAACTTGCTGCCTAAGTGAAGGGGACTCCTTCGACCCAGGAGGAGGAGTAGCATGTTGCGGGCAGTCGAAAAACGGGAGCGAAGATCTGTCAGGTGCGGACCAAAGGCGAGCTTTTTATCCATGAGAATACCGAGGTACTTCACGTCCGGGGTCCGCGGTAGCTGGACCGGTCCCACCCGGATGTTGCTCCAGGGTTCGCGCGTCGTCCTTGTGAATCTAACCGCGACGCACTTAGATTCGTTCACAACGAGCCTCCACCGGGCTGCCCAACCCAGAAAACCGTCAGTAGCGGTTTGTAGCGACTGACTGACGAGTCTTTCGCTACTGCTTTTCGCGTAGATGACTGTCATCCGCGTAGATAGCAGTGCTGGGAGTTGCACTACGCATAAGTGAAGGAGCGACGGATGGCAATCGTGACATTTCGTACACTCCGTTCTCCGACGAAGTTCCGGCACTCTGTGATAAGGACACGTATGCGTGCGTTATGCTTGCTCTCTTGGCAGTGATTGTCTGTTTCATGCTTGACCGCGGTGATTCTCTCTCTAGTGTGCGTCTTATGTGGAGGTTTGTAATATAATAGCGTACCGAAGTTGCGATTATTTGAATTAATACAATTTTACATTATGATGTGTGCGGGTGATGCTATTATATTTATGTATGTTAAATGAATTTAAATTAGTTTTTGTGTTAAATACGTACACATACAATATTTTAAATGTATACAAATGCAATATACACAAGACATAAAGTAAACGAAATGGTGAATATACAAGTAAGGCAATGAAGTATTAAATGTACAAAGTAAAACAATAAATCATGAATTTAAAAAATAGAATAAATGCAATAACGAATTTGTTAGCCAAAAAAAAAAACAATAAAATGTTAAGAAGCCTTAACACTAGGTGTGGTATTATTATTGAGGAATGCATGTGAATGAAAAACTGCTACATTGAACTCTTAACTTTTTCCTTCTTGCCCAATAATACACGGCGAGATGTTAGTTTAAAGTTAGTAAAAAATGTGGTAAAGATTTTTCATAATATTATACCTGAACAAGTGAAAAAATGGATTAAGAACATTCCAACGAGATAACTAAATACGGGCTAGAAAAATTTTACTTGCATGTAAGAAATATCTTGAATTGCTCCATCATGTACTACGTTCAACCTTTTTGCAGTTAATTACATTTATCGCAGATATTGGCCGTGCTCTGTGTCCGATGACTGGATGGCTAATCTTTATGTTTTGAGACAAAGTAAAGTTTCAGATTAATAATATAAATATAATAAAATCAGCTTAGGAAGCCAACCCATTTCTATTCATTTCAAAATGTTAAAATTAACGTTTAATTGTCCGTACTAACAGTCCCTTTTCTCTTGAAGATTGAATACCAGTTGATAATATAGAATTATTACACGAGTATCTAAATTAGTGAAATAGTGGATGATGAGAGGTAACTTACTTTTTTATTTACACGTTTATGTACCAATAGATGTATCCAATTGAAATATTCAAGGATAATGGTGCCCATGTATGATGTAGGAAATCTGAAATTTCTCATATATTCCACACATATTTGCAAACAAAGTGAATGAGAGGACTGCGCATTTTTCAAAATTAGAAATGAACATCACTGTACATTAAAATTTACGCAGGGAGGTCTTAAATAATAAACAAATGTATGAGAAGACAACAATCAAATTATTTAAACTAAACATTTATGTAACCCAGGTAACCATTGATATAGACTTACCTACAGATTGCTTGAAACAGTTGAAGAATAGTGTATAATGTTAACACGATGGTATATAATTTTAGCATTCTGATGATAAGAGCGTGCAAACCGACCAATAGAGTAAATTATAACATCTTGAATTACTCCCAACAAACAGAAGCACAGCAGCGAGTGTTTCACAATTCATTAAATCATTACTCATATTTAATTGCAGTAAGAAGCAGTAAAGTTTTACCGCATACCAAAAAAACCTCTCGACTGTTTTATTATCCTGCTAGTGTAAATTGTAGTAACGACATGTTTGTTTGCGATGGGTGTAATTGTTCACAAAAACTGGCACGCGTATACAGCTATGAAAAGTTTTCAAATAAAAAATATTCGGAGACAAATTCTGCATAACATAAAATACTGCCCAAGTATAAAGGATGTTAAGTCTACGTTACAATCGATACATGTCTGATTTTTAAAACCGGAACTCCTGTACTGGAATGTTTTATCTCGCGGATTTTGTTAAATGGAATTTTGTAAATTGATTAAATTTTTAGCTTTTTCGTGGGATTCGAGAGTATTCTTTGATACTCTTTCGGCAATTTTTAATGATTTTTGAGATCAATAAATGGAAATTAACAAATGTTAAAATTGAAAAATGAAACTAACCTTGATTTGTCGAAAATGTCATCTAACTCTATGTTCCTTATGACATTCACAGGAAATCTGCCCGTTCTAACCTCCAACCTTTTCTTCTATTTTGAATTTATTCTCTAATTTCTATATCAGATACTTTAAATTGGGACCGCAGCCAAAATACTAGTTAACACGAAGAAAGCTAACCAGGATTAATAAATTTATTGGCGTCCCTTTTCTCGTTTATTTTAATCGCGATAGCGATTGTGTCTCTCCACAGCAAATTTTGATGAAATTAAATTGAGACATCTTTCAACTTTGGCCAGAAGTTTGTTAGTTCAAGACCTGATTTGTACTTTGGATGTATTAAATACAGACTGAAAAAATTTTCTTGTTTTGTTCTATGACTTGAGCATTTAACAGACCCATATCAGCAGCGATATCCACTAATGTTTTTATCGTTACTTCGTTGATAATCACGTTTATGAATGGTAGGATATTTATAATTTATGGCACTTGAATCTGAGGAATTTTAGTGAATAAATTTTTTGGGTGTTGGTAACTTATTTGAACGTTGTTATAAGCTGAACAACTGCCTTCAAGTATTTATAAAAAAATTG
Organism: Dynastes maya; assembly: GCA_029619315.2. Taxonomy (NCBI): domain Eukaryota; kingdom Metazoa; phylum Arthropoda; class Insecta; order Coleoptera; family Scarabaeidae; genus Dynastes; species Dynastes maya. The sequence goes on from JAROYE020000004.1 coordinate 38,589,749, forward strand.
AGGGGACTGTGAGCTTTCGAGGTTATTTACCTTTTCTAATATTAAAATTCGTTTCATGGCGAGTGAACGATTGCTGGGGCCGAGAACTATTATGGTGAAGAGTCGATGGCCTATTTGGAGACGAAGAATTGCGATTATGGTTCCAACACTATTGAATATTATTACGAGATACGTTAGATGATGAACTTGTTTTAGATTTACTTTTGCCCTGTTTATACTTCTCAAGATCATCAAATTATACATGGAGAATTCCAAATAAGACCTTATATTTTGTGTGATGACTGATTTTACAATTACAAATTCATAGTGCCTGGATAGATATTTTATTAATTCAGCTTCTTCTATTTTTGGGGTAAGATGTTGAACAAGTGAATACTTTTTAGTGAAATATTTCTCTTTCGAGAACCCTTTTGATGAATCATATTTGCCGGTGAAGAGATCGGCTCTCACTTTACTTTGGGTATTTTTACACCAGTATTTGTTTAAGAAAAGCGATTCGAAATCAGAAAAATTTTGAAAAGAATTCTCAATTATGCCAAACCATATGAGTGCATCGTGAACCAAAGATGACCTTATTAATATCAATTGCTCTGGAAAATTAGTTTTAGATGAAGCAAAACCTTTACGAATTGTCTTGGATTATCGTCTCTGCCATTGAACTTAGGTAAAACCTCCTTTAATTTAAAGTTTATTAACGAACTGTCAGATAGACTCGGACTAGAATTATCGAGAGACTGCTCGATCTGACGATTATTTTTACTTAAATTTCGACTTAATTACTGACGATTGCACGCTTCTAATTCATCGATGCATTTTTGCATGTTCTCCGTCATGCTACGAAACTGATCAAATGCTTTGCGACTTGCCTTACTTTTCTATCTGCTTATAGTATATTATTACGTTTTCTGATACCTCCCCTACCTATTTTACAGTAAAATTTGTGACAATAACACTTTATCCTCAAATCAACTATAATTTGTGTTAGGGCAACTACATATTTTGTTAGATTAAATAAACGTGTTGTAATTCTTAGTGTAAATTGTTCTTATTTTAAAAATACAAGGGTTGCTGCCCCAAAATTTTTATCTGTGCACAGTTACGTTCGATCAAGAAATTGCCACTACAATCAAAACAACCAAATTAAACATAGTAACGACTTTAAAGACAAAGTTGTGTAAAACGTTTATAATGCTTTAAAACTATTTAACCTGCACAATTTACTTAGAGCAAGTACACAGCACAATTTGCATATTTTCGTACAGCATGACACACTACGTTGCTCAATAGTATTGTCGATTTAGCATGGCACTCTTCATTAGTCGCGCGATTATTCAGTATATACCTATCTCGATTTTTCGGAGATTTTTGAAACCGCTAATCCTCGGAACTGAAATTTGCCGTTCTAAGAAGCTATTCAAAATACTTAAACTCTAGATTTCTTCATAGAATCAGCGGTTTTTGAAGCTTCCACAAAAAAAAAGAAAACGAACCGAAGAAGGGAAGGTGAATATCTTCGCCATTGAAGTAAGGCTAATAAATTAATATGCTTCCTGCGGTTAGCCGAATAATGGTTAATACCTTTTTTTTGTCTAAAGAAAAAATAATAATTTCAAGGAATTTGCGTATAGCCTATACCCTGCCTTACTTTTTAGCAACTTCCATGAATTACTTTTAAATTAATGCATGAAATTACATTCAGTGCTGTCGCAATGGCAGTAGCACCATCTGGAATGCATGACATTCGAATTTCATATAACATTATCAAACGGTTTATTCAGCGAGATTCACAAGAAAAGTGGAATATTATGTAAAAAAAGGACGATAAGGTGAAATGAGGACGTGCAACGCTGAATACGTTTACACGATCACCTTCTTGTTCGAGAGAGGTGCACAACCTCTTCCGGTATGGTCACGTCATACACGTGAATGAAGAAAATTTGGTCCATGCAAGAGGTCATCACCGCAACAGGAAAGAAAAAGCGCGAAAGAAGCAGCAGAAAAAGAAGTGAAAAAAGTCAAGACACCGTTTAACAAAAGACGATCGCCGTCGCCGATCGCTGCGACAAAGGCCCACCGTGTCCATCGACCAATGATAGACTCTGCAAGTTATAAATATTTGATGTTCCACCTGCCATCATCGAGTAGTGGTACAGCCCCACCACAAGGTACTTCTGCAGACTTGTAGCAGGAAAAGAAGCAGTTCGTCGCTCGGCAAAGCATTTCTGTTGTGGTTGTGACCGTGAAAACAACGCCAAAAGACAAGGCCAAGGACAGATTGCACCAACAGTGTCAGTGTCTAAACGCAACACGTACGCTGAAGACCGCCAACTCCCGAGTCGCAGGTGAACTTCTTCCGTTCGCAGAGATACCCAGTCCTCTCGATTATCTTCACGATTTGGTAACGCGTGAATAAACTGGTAAGTGCTTCAATGATTGCGCGAATTCACCTTCTGTGTTTATTATGTTTATTATTACAGCGTTACGTAATCGAATTTAAAGAGACTTTTAAAAGAAAGTGAAACGTCTATCTTCCAGCAAATAGACGCGATCTAATAATGTTTCACTGGCGATTTTGACAAATTCCATTTTTAATACAAAGTCACGAAGCGTATGAATTTAGAATTCTAGATGATATATAACTTAGATAGGGGTTTGTTTCACAAAATCGTCTATATAGTTTCTGAAATCATACAGGAACTTCAGACGTTGCTTTTTCTTCATTATATCTAGCAACATCTTTTTAGGAGTTCCATATCAATTGAGTTTATAGGAAATGAGCATAATCATTACTGCGCCTGTCGAAAACACAAAGTTTTCAAGTAATGTATATAAATCTAGTAAATGAAAACGCCGAAGAAAATTTTCCAACTATTTGAGGACACCAGTCCATCAAGTACTAGTATTTTGTCAAGAATTTATTGCCGTGCGTTGGAAAATTAATGGTTTCACTAACGATTATAACAGAGTTATCTTGGTGAGAGGTATATAAAAAGTTTGCTTATAGGGACAAATTGTAGATAAACTTGAGAAAAAATTAATTACAAGATTATCGTAACAAATCTCTGAAACTACTAATTTTCATTTATGCAGCTAATTTGACTTGTTACAAAAACTAGGAGTGCAATATATGCTGTTCCACGTAACAAAATTAATTCAAAATGAATGAAATACAACAAGGATATCTTAGTTAACACACACATTATATTCCCTTTTCATTCCTAAATAATCCTTTTACCTTAAAATAAATGCGTCATTTCGAGAATTCATCATTTCGTATTCCCATTATTAACTTTTTCTCGTTTGAAGCAGGTACCCCTTCAATATAATTATTGTATATTTTCTGTGGTTTATTCAATGCCTTACATATCAGTTCGAAAATATTTTTGAAATCTCACCTTGATAAGTATAACATTCAACTTACCAAAAAAAATTTTCATAAACTTAATATTAGTAAATTAATGCTAAATACTTATTTATCTGGGATAACTGTAGTTTCTTTAAATTAGCAATTCTTGTGAATATTTGGAAGATCTTGATTGTAGCGGCTGTATCTTTTAAAACCCTAAAGAATTTCACACAAATAGCTGCTAGAATCAAAAAAAGTATCTTAAAATAATTAATTAGACATACAGCATAAAGAATTACGTAGTCTCGAGGATGATGCAAATTATTTTCGAAGAAATATACAACGGGGGATCGATTACCGTTAATTTCCTTTTTTTTTTATTTCTCAAAAATAAAATTGCTTTTATGTAAAAAAACAACGGTAGATAACACATTTAGACAGTCAAACACTGAAGATATTAAAAAATTATAATGCTTTACTAGTCATGCTGTGTAGATTTATAGTTCGGTATGTTATCTATAAAGCAGTATCAATCTAACTAACATGTTTATAACAATAATACATTTTCGGAGAAAAAAATTTCGTAAAGTAACAGGTTTCTTAAACACACTACAAAAGGGCGTAGACTTAGTACCTTTTGCAAAACAAAACTCTAACGGATGTTCAAAGGATCCCAGTCGTTCAACCACATATCCACTCTTATATCACGAGTACTTGGAGAAGTCGAAAAATCTTGGCAAAAGAAACTAAACGTGGGTTAACGATTGCAGCTTAATAAAACTGTTTTTCCGAAACATAGGAATCACTGTATTACAAAAAGTTCCAATAAAATTTTTCCAGAGTCTAAAACCAAACACATCCAGAGGCTTTCATTGCTGTTATTTATTTTTTTTTTTTCGTATATTTAAAATGTTTACAGTTTTATCTTTTGGCACAAATTTCTGAAGTTCGGCAACACAAGGCAGGTATTAAAGGAATCTATGAATACGTTTGAAGCGCCGGTTAGGCATTCATTGTTTAGACTCGCCAATGTGTATGTTTCTTCTTCGACGTCCGGAAAATTCACTTCACATCATTTCGAAACCTGACTAACAGATGTTTCCTTCCTTAATATCGGATCGGAGTGTTCTCTTGATTGATGGTTGGAGTGGGCAGTGTGTTGCAATATTTCAGACATTGGCGACATAAAACTGCAAACATTTTAAATACACCCAAAAAAAAGACAACACCAATGGTACAGCTCCTAGATGTGATCGGTTTTAGACTCTCGAAAAATTTCTAATACAGTGATTCTTATGAACTACGATATAAATTTACATCAGAGAAATAGTATTATTAAGCCGCGATCGTTAACGCGCAATCAATATTCTTCACCAAGGTCTTTCGACGTCTTTAAATATTTGTGGTAGAAGAGTGGATACGTGGATGAAAGACTGGGACCCTTTAAAAATCCAGTTGAATTGTGTTTTAAAACACGAAGTCTATGCTCTTCAGTAGTATCTGTAAAAAACCTGCTATCCTACGTTTTTCGTGGTGCCACCAAGATCTATGTATGTTTTCAAGACTTTTTTAGTGACTACTATTATTGCAGTACAAAATTACAAAACATCATTATTATATGTATGTATAAGTAATGTGAAGGTATACTTCGTTTTTTCTTAGCTGTTATTGTTTTAATTTCAATTATTTCTCTTGATTTCGGCGGCTCTTAATTACCCTATATTAATAATATATTTTAAGTTAATTAAAATGTACCATTCCGACAAAATTTTTATTGTCTTTTTCAGAAAATTCTTTTTTATTATTAAAGCAATGTATAAATATATCAAAAAAATAGACATCGTCACAATCACAACACTTTAAAATTACTTGGTTTAGAAATTACAATGTTAAAATGTTAAAATTTGTATATATTTTAAAAATATTACATTATTTAAAAAACCAAAAATAATGTAACATGATACAAATTTTAACATTATAAGATTGTAATTTCTAAAACAAGTAATTTTAAAGTGTTGCGATTGTGACGATGTCTATTTTTGGATATATTTATACATTACTTTAATAATTAAAGAGAATTTTCTGAAGAAGACAATAAAAATTTTGTCGTAACGTAATGGTGCATTTTAATTAACTTAATACATATTATTGATATATAGTAATCAAAAGCCGCTAAAATCAAGAGAAACAATTGAAATTATATAAGCAATAGTACTACCCACATTATTCTTACATGTTAGTTGTACACTACACGTAAAATATACAATAAATGAATAAAAATACATGTATTATTGTTTTATGATTCAAAACGACAATTATTTGTGCACATCACAACGAAATACTAATAAAGTTTTATTTTTATTTTTAACATTTGATTGTCTAAATTTGTTACACAGCACCGTTTTCTATGTAAAAGTGACCGGTATGGAGTACCCGGTCTCCGTTATACAGGGTCATTCAAAACGATGGCCTATCAAAAGTATCTCTGGGAATAATTAAAGTATCTTTTTGAAATTTTAGTGGGCGATATTATGGACAGTGATGCACTTCCTAAAAATATTCTCAACTGCATGACGCTCTAGATTAAGCCGGCAACGGATATCAATTTTCTTATTTCAAATGGCATATCCTGTATATCATGGATCAATTGGACATACGTTTTAAATACAAGTTCAACGATATACAATATCATAGATGTAGGACGTATCACCTTTGAGACATTCAATTTTCTCTGAAAAATTTGACAAACGCAGAATTTAACTTGAACATCAATATTTGCTGTTCTGTATTACCCAGCTAAACCTATTTTGAGATTTTTATTTGCAACATAAATTCTTCTTTATTGCTGTAAATGCATATCGAAAATGTTATACAGAGTGTTCCAAAAACCTAGTCCTAACATTATTTTCAACAACAACAAAAAATCATTTTTTTTAATGGCAACCCCTATTTTGGAGAATGTCTACGTATTCTACTCGAAGAAATGCGGGTAAAACATATTTTACTTCTCATAGCTAAATTCGCTTGTTTCCGAGTTATTAAAAAATTTCATGAAATCGATTGTTTATTACCAATAAAAAAACAGAATTGACAAGGTTAGCTTTGTTTTGCTTAAGCTAATGACAAATGAACACTAGTTAATCGTAAATGTTCTAGCATACTTCACTGCACATCCTGAAGCTTCAATTTCTAGTGCGGAGGGCTTTCAAATTCATCAATACAGCGAATATTATGAAGCCAAAAAATGCACGATTTCAAACTTGCTCGAACCCAGGTGTTAATAACAATTGATTTAGAGAAACGAAGAGAATGTTATGAATGGATTCTAGCCAAATACAAGAAGATCCTAAATAAAATCTTTATTGGGTATGCCATCTGCAAGCTAATCCTTTAACTTATACTTTGCTTCGTTAAATAAGTACCCAATAAACTCTGACATGTTAACGTAATGTTATAGTGTTCACTTGTCATTAGCTTAAGCAAAACAAAGCCTACCATGTCAATTCTGGTTGTTCATTGGTAATAAATAATAGATTTCATGATTTTTTTAAATAACTCGGAAACGAGCGAATTTAGCTATAGGAAGTAGAATATGTTTTACCCGCATTTTTTCGAGTAGAATACGTAGACATTCCCGATAATAGGGGTTACCATTTTTAAAAAATTGAATTTTTTTTAGTTGAATATGTTAGTTTGGATTAGGTTATTGGAACACTCTGTGTAACATTTTTGATATACATTTAGAGCCACAAAGAGAAATTTGTGTTGCAAATAAAAATCTCAAAACAGGTTTACCTGGATAATACAGAACAGAAGATATGGATGTTTAAGTTAAACTCTGCGTTTGTCAAATTTTTCAGAGAAAATGAAATGTCTCAAAAGTGGTACGTCCTATGCCTATGATATTGTATATCGTTGAACTTATCTTTGAAAGGTCTATCCAAAGGATCCACAATATACAGGGTATACTATTTGAAATATGAAAGTTGATATCCTTTTCCGGTTTAATCAAGGGTGCCATGAAATTGAAAATATTTTTAGGAAATAAATCACTATGCATAATATCGTCCACCGAAATTTCAAAAAGAGATTTAAATTATTTCCAGAAATACTTTTAATAGGTCATCGCCGTGAATGACCTTGTATATTTTTTTCGAAAATAACTTGCATCATCCTTGGTACTACGTAATGTACTTCAGATTATGTTCTAAAAAATACATGCGTTAAAGTTTCCGAGACATTTACAAAATCGTGTAAACTTTTGAAGGAGGCTGTTCAGGGCTAAAAAATTGTGTTGTTCTTATACCAAGGTACTCTTTCACTCTCTAGAGTTTTAACGAAATCTGAATTTTCGGGTTGCCGGGGTTCCCTTGTAACTAGATAAAATTAAATGTAAGTACATATGTAATCTCGAGTTAAGGCCGGATATTACAATTCGGATCATTTCGTTAAAACATATAAAACAAACTCTAGGAAAAAAGAAGCCCACACTGTAACAGAAAGAACATGCTTATTTCCTAGATTTAATTAAACTTATGTACAGATTCCTACGCATTAGATTCCATTTCTTTCCAAATTATGTATAAAATGAACAAACACATGTACATACTTATCATTTATATACAGTATAACATCTTATATAACATGTATGTATATAGGAAGCTAGTAGCATAATAGCTTTTTTGTTTAATTAAAGCGGTGAAAACCTTAATTAAAACTGAATTATTAGATAAAATTGAGGCTTCAGTACGCGTAGCAAAACATAAAAATGAAATGAATGAAACAAAAATACAAACACAAACGCAATGCAACGATAGTAGCAATTAGTCCAGTTAGTTGCCTTAAAATAGAATGCGAATAGAACGTAATATAAACATTATTTAAGCACAAATAAAATATGATTACCTTGCTGTGCGCTTGCTTTGGATCGTTCCGCACAAAAAAACAGAGAAATATTCATTTATGGATTACATCTATCATTCTAAGAAAAAAGTATGTTCCTGGCAAAATCGACTCCCGTACTTTTAACATCGAATGATAATGCCTTTCCGTAGTTCTACGTATGGAGAACATGTTAATGACCTACTCTAACAAAAACTTAGCACAATGGATGAAACAAACCAATATACTTTTCTTACTGATTATGATTTCAAACCGTAACACGTAAAAGGAAGTTTCAAACATCCGTCCACATAATGTATCTGTTTTGAAAAATACCTTTTTAGAGTTCAGAATGCACACGTACCAGCGTATTAGTATGTGTTACTCCGTACATAATAATAACGTGTTATGTTCCATTGAAGAATAATATTTTCGATTTGGTATCCACAATGATATAAAAACTCTATTTAGAAGCCTTCACATATGAAAGAAAATAAACTTATAACACCTAATGGACTTCTATTGAAATGAACACTCTTTATGTGATTGCTAGAAACATGAAACAGTTTCGAGAATTGCTAGGTTTGATTTTATAGGTGCGAAATATTTGCGGTATTCTTGTGAACGGGATCTGATGCATTGTGCTTCCATACTTTCACATAAATAGTTAAGATTTTAGTACATGCAAACTATGTATTATCACCTTGTTTAGTGGCCAGAATCTAGAATCTAAATGGTGGCAACAAAAGTCGGTGGTATTTGTGTCATAGAAAATTGTATAAGTATCACATATTCTTACAATTAGTAATGTTAGTTGGTCTCGTATTTATTCTTATCATGTAACTTTAAGTGAGCAAGGAACTAATGAACTTCTTCTATGGTTTAATTGACATCAGCAGGAAATTTTTAAATATTTGCACACATGTATTTACAATACTATTTAGTTATTTACTCAGGAAGTAGAACATTTTTTGCATACCTTTAATGGACGTTCAATATAGGAAGCCCTATTATTTCAATAAATAGCCGTAAGATAATTGTGATTTTTTCCTTTATAGCTATAAACATAAATAGGTTTTGATGAAACCGTTTCAGCTATTTCACCCAATAATATCTACCAACGTTCGGTAGTGTAATACATGTCGCAGGGATATGATAAAAAGAGGGATTTGATCAAATCCCTAAGAGAGTTGACCAATTCACGGGAGATGTTAAAATGACAACTCGATTTGGTCATTTCTCTAAACAAATTCAGTAATTTGATCAAATCCCTAAACAGATTTAGTGAAATGACAAAAAAATGTATTTAGTAAACCCAACATTTATATAAAAGTAAGTATATATTTTAAATGGAACTTAATTATAATGTTCATTTAGTTATTATTGAAACACGTTGTGGATTTGTGGCATCTTGAGTTACAAAGGACCTTACTTTTTTTACAAGCACATCTATTGATTTTGCATTGCAATTTTGATTTTTCACAGGAACATTTCTTGAACCCTTGACCTCCGAATAAAGATAATTCTCCTGCAATTTCATGCAAACTCATCGTAATCGGCGAGACTGAATCGGTATGTGGTTGTAGCTATTTGAAGAGCGTTCCTAGGAAGCCAACCTTTTATGATGCCAACTGAAGTACCAATTTGAAATAAGTTCCTTTTAATATTTAATACAATCCCCGTAATGTTGTTTGTATCTAATGGACCTCTATCTACCTTAGGTACATCAATCGAAACGGTGGAACCTACTAGCACGTCTTTAAATTTCTTCGAAGAAGTATCTTTAATTTTTTCAGCAATCTTTTTAGGTTTTGTGCAGCATGTTCCCTTTGTTCTTTTATATTCCCTTTGGTCAGGCATAAATAGCATAGAATTCTCCGACCGTATTTCCACATATTGCGTGCACTGGGTTTTTACAAATGTCGTATGAATGAATGGGCTCCAGTAGATTCCATTTCACAAACAACACAAAACGCTTTTTCTTCTCTGTCAACTGCTTCCCCTTCTGATGCAACTAACAATACAGGTGTTCTAGCTGTCGACGCAGGATGCTCTGAAGTTGAAGCGTTGTTATTAATTAATTCAGCTGCTGGTAGATTCTCTGAAGTTGAAAAATTGTTATTAATTAATTCAGCTTCTGGTAGGTTGTGTTGCTGTTCAACAAACTGATCCAGGTCCCCTTCAGTAAGTTTTTCAAGCAGTTCTGTTGGAATACGAGTATGTTGTCCTGTTTTTGGCTCTGTTCCAAATAAGGCTTTGTACGGTGAGTGTTTAATAGTACGGTGAAAAGAGTTCTTCTGAAATTGAACAAAGTAACAACCGATAGCCCAGTTTGTTGTGTCATTTGTCAATTAGCCAAGTACGTACTGCTTCGACATCTTGATTTGATCGCTCAACCGATCCTTGGCTTACTGGATGTCTAAGCCTACCATTAACAGTTTTACATGTTGGCCACATGGTAGTTAGTTCTTGTATTACAACAGCCGTAAATTCACGGCCTTTGTCACTTTGTAGTATATGAGGACAACCAACTTTCAGAAAGATTTTTAATAGTTCCATTGCTACTTCAGCTGCTCTTTTCGAAGTCAACGGCCGCAGAAAGCTGAATTTTGTCGCGTGATCTTGATAATGTCATAGCCATTTAAAATTTCTGTCTGGAGTCAACTAAATCGACTTGACCACGATAATTGAAGTTGCTGAACACAATTGGGCAAACGACGATTCCTTTCCTTGGAAATTTCTTTTTAGATTGACATACCGTGCACAGTTTCAAATACTCCAGTACAACCGAAGTTGGGATTAAGTATTTGGATTTCTAATTATACAGCATTTTATATCTGCCTCCATGGCCAGTTGATTGATGGGTTTCCCAAAGAATGTGATAAAATTCTTCTGTATGCACTATTTTCTCAACTGGGTTGGAGTCGGACTTTCTCTTCAAAATCTAAGACTTTTTAGTACCTACCTCCATCGGTTCGCATTTCTTTCCCGTAATAATACTGTTTGTTTGCGCGTTGGAGGTTTAGTACTGGTGCTAATTTAAATTGTCCAATGGCTGTGATAACTTCTTCTGTCCTTTCCCGAGTCCATAACGGTTTTTCTTTATCATGCCGCCCATCTAAAAACGTCCTTATAGTTTCATTAAACTGTTCTTTATCCGAAGCCATTTTTTTTATGTGCCGTAAACGGCGAACGTAGTAAATGCGAAAAAAATAATGAAAACGCGCGCGATCTTCCTCACGAAAGGTTAAGTGCAACTGTGTACGCCTGCGCCTGAGCTGGCCGGCACAGATGTCGGAGGGTAGCGGCGAGGTAGAGGGGCGCGGTAACAAGCGCCACTTGTTACCGCGCCCCTCTACCTGTGCTAGTACTGACATCATATTTCTGTTATTTCCTTAAATCTGTTTAGGGATTTGATCAAATTACTGGATTTGTTTACAGAAATGACCAAATAGAGTTGTCATTTCAACATCTCCCGTGAATTGATCAACTCTCTTAGGGATTTGATCAAATCCCTGTTTTCATCATATCCTTGCGACATATACATACTTTAGTTCAGATAACAGCTTGCGAAGTTAAAAAATTCGAAAAGCAGCACCAAATTGTAAAAGCAATAACACTAAATTATTCTTTCTGATATACAACGTGTCCAACCAGTGCGTGGGGACAAGACAATTCTTTTCCTGATCAAAGTGCAGAAAAAGTTTTCAAATAAAAAAAATTCGGAGACAAATTCTGCATACCATAAAATTGTATTCAAGTATACAGGGTGTTCAGTTTCCACATCGCACGACAAATTTGGTTTCTTAAACGGAACACCCTGTGCATTATTACGCTCTTGAATGCGTCTCTTCAATTCACGTCGACCTTTTCAATATTCCCTATACACATCTTGGTTTTTGGAATAATTTCCGATTTTTGGGAAATTCCACCGTTTCTTTAACGGCTAATATCTTAAACGTCTTACCCGCAACACCGGTGATTCAAACTTCGATTAAGTACTTCTTGGAGTTTTCGGCAATACAGTGAAAACTCCCATATGAGGACTTTGCTGGTTCGAGGATTTCTGCCCAGTTATCAGAGATGTCCGTTTAAAAGAAGGTACTATTAAATTGAAAGCATTTTATTCTATTAAATCTTTTTTGCTAATTTTTAAAATCGACACATTTCAAGAAACAGATACTGGTACAATAACAAAATAAACCCTATTCGTTAATTGAACAGTATTTAAAATCCTTAATTGATGTAATCTAGTTTTTCTCTGTAAGAATACGTCTCAAGATTTTTAACATGTACGCAGTAAAATCGTTCTCAGTAAATTCTTTCGATTTGGAAGTAACGTCCCAGGCTCCACTATAGGAAGTTATAGAATTATAATCCTGTTCTAATGTTTGAAGCTCATCTCCTAATTCATTCTGTTTTCATGTCAACTTTAAACCCTTCGATAATGCCATTGTCATCTTCTGTCTGGACGTTTCTGTCGTTAGCTAAAAACTCTTCCACTCTTTCTGAATTTCCTGCTCCTAATGTTTTGCCGCATATGGACTAGCGTTGACAATAGAAGTTTATCTTCCGAATCGTATTCAAATGAACTGATTTGACCTTTCTGTAGTCCTGCCTTCGCAAAGCAGTTCCTAATTGTATCAACATTTACTATGTTCCACGCAGCTTTAATGAAGTACAAACCATCTAACACATCAATAGATTTTGACAGTTTAGACACTGATTGAACGCAGTCCATTTTTGATAAAATTTGCTTTCAAGATTATGTAGCGATAATAAAATTTAAAATTACGTGTAACACCCTGGTCCAGCGGTTGGTATACTGAAGTTGCATGTGGAGGCAAAGAAGTAATTTCTGTATTCTTTAAGTTTAATTCACGAGGTTGTGATTCAGCCTTGTCAAAGAATAAAATATTTTGTTCTTTTTCTATTACCCATATACCACTCAGTCATAAACCCACGTGACACCCATGCCTTTATGTTTGGTTTCCACGTGGCTGGTAAATCTTTGAGTACAAAATTTTTTTCAAAGCTCGTAGACGAGCCACTTTCCCAATCACCGATAATTCTTCTTTTTGAACCACCATATTTATTTGGTCGGTAACCAGGCAATATGGTCGGAAGTTTTTTTATACATTGGCCAACGTCCTTTTGATAATATCAGCTACTTCAGCGGAGATGCACTTGCCTCAATATGCCTCACACGTAACTTTTGCAACCATCCATCACAAGTTTGAAATGTTCAACAAAATAGAAGAAATCGCATTACAGTTTGCGTGAAGGAAAATGATGCTCACTTCGAATAAATGTTGAAATTGTATGCATAAATTAAACTTTACCGATTCTTTTTAATGAGTATCTTCAGAAAAACAAAAATGGAACAACTTCACGAAAAATACGCAGGATGTTCTATAAAAAAAAAATAAATACTATGAATCAAACATGGCAACAATTTCGATGGCCATCTTGTAGACATTAGTTAATAGGTAGATATTGCGGAATAAAATTTGAAACGCCGCTCTAGCGTGTAAGGCGTTTAAGATATCGCCCGCTAAGGACAGAACATAGTAATATAAAGGGTGTTCTTCTGTATACTTGAATATAATTATATGTTGTCTTTTTGTTTTTTATTTAAAAACTTTTTCTCTAAATTACTCAGAAAACAAACAATCTTCCACCCACGCACTACGTGGACACGCTGCGCATAGACTAACCAATCCTATATATGGAATATTATGTTACATCATTATGCATTGAAGACACAGCTTTGCAGTCGGGAATTATTGCAAAACGAAAGGAAGACGCACCACGTATGCGTGGTGAACGTCCGTGCACCCTAGCGAGATCGTGAACTCGCTCGGACTACCGTTTACGATGGCTCCCATGCTGTTACGAGATGCCATTTTCCGACTGCAGTTATCCACCTTTGTAACCCCGTTGGTATTCGGCGAAGCACGTTAGATGGTTATGCAATTTTGCTTAGTGGGGAGCCGTTGTAAATATTATTATAGCATAGTTAATTGATCCTTAATTAATGACTAAACGGTACATCTTGCTTTTTCATCCTGTTAAAGGTTTAAAAAAATGTAAATTGCTGGCAAAGTCGTAAACTAAAAGTGATTTATTAGCAAGCTAAACATTTTATTGGTAAGAAGAAACGGATTGTATACATCCTTAAAGACACATAGGCATTTACTCTATTCTTGCTTGTACTAAACATATTTTGACCAAAGGCTGCTCAATGCAACCTCAAATCACGAATGAATATTGAGAAATTCATTTAATAACTACAACCGTGTTGCCTTTATGCATTTTTAAAATTACTAATACAGCTAATTCTTTCTCCGAGTGAATGAAATTGAATTGCTCATAATTTTCATTTTATAAATTGCTATAAATACAGCTCCCACACGAACAAAGGTTATCGATCTTTTTCTTTACTTATTATCCGAGAATTTTGATTTTTGGTTGGGCAATATTTTAAAATTTCAGTTTTTAGATGGAGGAAGTTATTAAAAATTCGGTCCAGTTTGCTGTCCATGCTTTTAATTTTAAAGCATATTTTTTTAGGGTGCGTTTGAAAATCTAAATTGTACCTCACATGAAAAATCGTTAATCTTTTCTGTATGGAGCGGTTTTTCAATATCAAGATAAACATCCAACCTTTGTTTTTAATTTTGGTCAAATAGCTAAAGAGGAGGTGCTCTCTACATGCATACATCAGTATTTGAAATGCCCTCTTAAAGTTAAGGGAATGTTGACGCAGGATACCAACATTGTTTCACCTCACAAATCCTGCAAGCTACATACTTACCAAAAGCAAATAAAAAAAGGGAAAGAAAAACTGGCAAAATGAATGATAATACATCCATTACAATATGTATATAAGTCTACGCGGTTCATAAAGCAAGGAAAATACGAACCTGTTTTATTTTTACCAACATCAGTAATCTTTTTAATCGAAATTTCAAGCATTCAAGCGTTATGCTGAATCTTTTATGTTTCCGAATTGGGAACATTCACACTCTTCACCCATTCCCTTGAGCACTTAGCTCATAAGACAATCTAACATCGACATAAGAGAGTTCATTCTCCAGAAATAACGAACGTGTTTGTGGCCTTCCTTGTTATTTCCCATTTGAGAAAGAAGCGCTCCGTTATTTTTATTCGTCCTTAAAACTTGACCCGTGCACCGAGTTTTGAATCCTTTATTTTGAGGTGAAAGGCAAATACGTCAATTATTCGATTACCTAAATGCTCCAGCTATTAAAAAAAATATTCCTCAATTTCAGCAATATGTCGACAGGATCATACACCAAGTACTTGCAAGATTATTTTCTTATATCTTGTACATATCTTCTTAACAACTTAGGTATAAAGTCTTTAGAAAAAGCACCTTAAACGTAATTGTTCCTGTTCCATAAGTATCCAATGAATATCGTCAATTTTAATCATTTTTGAATAATATTTACTTTCTGTCCATAATTTGCTAACGAAAATGTTCGAAACAATTGGAAACTGAAAATACAAAGTGTTTTTTAGAGAAATGAGAATGATATCAAAAATGCACATGTTAACTATTTACACGTTATAAAAAGATCGTTTCACTTCTGCTTTTAAAATTAGAGAATGAATCATTATACGCATATAAAGTCCAAAAGTTTCCAAATATTGTACTAAGAATTATTGAAAAAGAATTATTTTTATCCGTAGAACTTCAACTGCTAGATCTGTCAGTAGATTACAGAGCTATGCGGCATGACCGGCTACCTTAATGCCTTTGCTTCTTTATTCTAATGATGCAATTTTTCACTCATAATGGCAAACCGCACCAATCCATTCCTGTTATTTATGTGCATACGGATCCTGTCCACAGGCAACTCTAAAGCCATTGTTCCACGGGGCACGATTTCAAATAAGATTACACAATTTCGCTACGTAACGTTACCGCATAGACTCAATTGATCATATTAAGGCGGATTCACATTAAGGTCTTTCGCAGTAATGGAGCTGTGGAGAGGAACAGCAAGTCGGTAAGTATAAAGCGATCTGAGGAACATCTACTTGTATCTCCTCCTTGTTGTTAAATCCTAAAAATGTGCATGAAATATGAATTTGTTTCGGTAATAAAAACAAACATTAATAAGAAGCAAACGTAGCACACACTACCGCAAAACTCATGTACTTTAAAATTTAAAATGTTCTCAATGTAAATGGCTATAAAAATCGTACTTAAGACGTAGTTTTCTCTTTGGTGTATAATTTGCAGGAAATGAGAAGATTTAAGATTAAAATTTTCATGTGCGGCTGACTCCTCAAACAACCAAGTGTAAAGCTGTCTTAATTAAGAGTTAGGTAGACGTCAAGGTTGGGTAGATTTGTACAAATTCTTTCTTTTAATTTAGTTTTATGAATGCGTAAGTGTATACAATGCATGAAAGTAGGAGTGGATTAAAATTTTCAAAAATATGTCAATATAAAATGAAGTTTTGCTAATTTTGTTATTTCCATTTATTTAAGCAGAAAACAAAATTATTGTAAAACGATTGCATCTAAGATATGAAAAAATTGTTGGGTATTGTATATTTTTTCTTCACATCTACCGAGCATTAAATTCACTGATTCCTTACAGACTGATGTAGTTTCCACAATTCTTCAATATTTTAAGATTTAGCAACTTATACAGGTTTCTTTAAATCAAATTTCCGACATTCCTGGATTTGTCCAGCCTAGAAGGTGAATTCGATTTTCTTAAAATAATTTTTCTGCATGTAGTATACTAACGTAAATATCAGGATCCATTATGCCATCCATCGTATACAACGGTTTCGTATTGTACCACAAAAAATTGCCAAAGAACATTATACTTAGTCTTCAGAATTTTGCAATCGTCCGACCATAGAATACTGCGTCACTTTCTCCATTACACAATACATGCTAAGGACTATCTCATGCAGTTAAGGTTTTGAATTTATTAGTACCAGAAATCATCTTTATTGCATCAAAGCGTTTCTTGAGTAATTTTGTTGGTTAAACTTATTACAGAAATTGACTTTAATCGACCTTTTTTCGTTCTTCTAGATTTAACTACGATTACTGTCACACTTCTAATTTGTGATTCATCGCAAAGTAAAGGTATCTAACTAGTAAAATGAATAACTCTCTAAAATATTGGTTGCGAAGTTTACCACCAGCACCTTTAAGTAAATATTATACATATATTCATATTCTGAAAGCTATGGTAAACTCATATGCACTGTTGCTGCAATGCCCTTGACATACAGATATAAATATTAAACATAGTGGAGCTAAGCTTATGGATATATTGTTTTATTTAAAATCTGGTATCGAATATTGTGCATTTAAAAGTTCGAAGTATGCTCTTAGATTTTACTTAACGATAGATTGGGAACATCTCAAGAAATCCATTTACAAAATTTATGTTTCAACTTCACCAATTCGATTGCCAATTACTGAACTGCACCGCTATTCTTTACAAGCGGCTTTAAATTCTAAATCACGTAACCTGCAACTGCAACAAAGGCAATTTTTCGTCCTGCCCGAACGGTAGCGAAGCTAGAAGCGCCGGCCAATATATCAAAATTTTCGTCGTTAAGTTCGCAACTCTGGACGTTTACAGTCGAGACGGAGGCAGAAGAAGCCGGTAATTACCACAAGGAAGTGTCAAGTTTAAGGCACAATATATGCCCCGTTGCGCTCATGTGACCCGCAGCTTCATCGCCGGAAGATCGTGCGACCCAGTACACACTCCCACATACCAAGAGCTACCGACGCTCGGCTTATAACGGACACGCCATTTTGCTGGCAGACTTTTTGTAAAGCTATTCTAGCGTGATAAAAATCAAGCAGTTAATAGAAAACAAGTCTTTTATCGATTGCTTTGTTTGATGTGTTGTAACATACAATTTTCACATATATTATTTATGAAGGGTGAGCCATCTCAGCGGGCTCGGAAGGTTGTGCATTTGTGAATGGAGACTCTGCAGAAGGGTCTTTTTCTTGTTATGAGATTTGTAGAAATATTTTAAAATTATACGGAATTCCACAGGGCGTCTCAGAAGTTCGTAGCTACACAAGATTGTATTTTTTTTAATGGAACAAAAGGATTCCAAAAATGCAATAACATACATTGCATTTTTGGAATCCTTTTTAAATTCTGAGGCAAAATGTAAGAAGACACTATTGTCGTAAAACTAAGGATTTCAGAATTACTAGCGCTTTTTTGAAGAAGTCGACATTTACAGAAACCGTTGTTGTCTGCAAGTGCGCACTAGACCGATGTGATGTTTGGTACCTAGATGAAGCATAAAATCATCGAATACGCGCGCTTTACGTGGTTCCGAATGTAATGCCCGTAATATTACTTTAAGTTGGTATGACATATTTTTGTTAAAAAGTCATTTTTAATGGAACGTCCTGTATATTAGGCTAGTTCCGAAGTTTTAATAAAATTCTAGACAAAAAATTGCTGACATATTACTTGTCCAAAATAAACATTTTTTTTTGTTTTGGCTATCTTTGAAATTGTACTACCAATATTCATTTTATCAGTGTGCCATGACAGAAACAAGTAAGTCATCGGAACAATTGGCACATGGGTGGAAAAAGGGATATAAGTCCAAAAGTTCAAGTTTTGCGCAATGGCAGTTAAAAATAACACCCGCTTATTACTGAAGTTCTTTCCTTTGGGCACTAAAATATCCGACATTTAAGAGGATGGTATGACAAATACCCATGTTAAGGAAGTCAACGCAATTGTTACGCATTTAGTACATTTATTTCTGGACGTAATCTCACTACAGCTTGATACACTTAGTCCGGCGATGT
This sequence comes from Dynastes maya, assembly GCA_029619315.2. Lineage (NCBI taxonomy): Eukaryota > Metazoa > Arthropoda > Insecta > Coleoptera > Scarabaeidae > Dynastes > Dynastes maya. The sequence continues at coordinate 38,608,827 of JAROYE020000004.1, forward strand.
TCCAGTTCTCTCAAGCCATCCAAATAATGAACTCTGCAAAATAAGCCTCTGTTTCGGCAATGATCTCTTCATTTGATGTGAACCGCTTTCCCCCAAGCCATCTTTTCATTTTTGGAAAAACGAAGAAGTACCGGGGGGCCAAATCTGGCGAATATGGCGTATGGAACACCAATTCGTGCCGTAACTGGACTAGTTTTGTTGTCGCAATTGCCGATGCGTGGGCCAGAGCGTTATCACGACGAGAGACAATTTTTTTCTTCGCTTGGTGGAGCCCTTCTCTCATTAGTTCAACGTCGAATCGGTCCAATAAATCAGCAAGCAAATTACTACTTCATTTCACAAATTATGAGGCACTATCACGACGTACTACTGTAATCCTCATCAACGGCATTGCATGTCATCGCGATGAGTACCATATCTCCTTTTTACTTATCTATTGTTACTGGCGAGATTAATGCGTTCTTCTCTCGGCTCATCACGGATAAAATCAAGCTGCAAAACTAATAAACTAGGTTAATTTAGTTTGCGTGCATGGATCGTATACAGTACGTCTATATCAGTATAGACAATAACACGTCTACGGTAGTACATTTCTCAATTATGCCAGCAAGTGGTATCTTCTGTCTTAGTCTAGGCGGCAGAATGAGCGGATAGAACATCTAACATAACTCTGAAACCGACGCAAATCGGTTACCTCGAAACAGTTGAATTACTCAACGTCGAATATACCAGCGCTGCCGTTCTTATTTTATTTATGTGCGAAATGCGCACGCTGGAAACAATTGACATAAGAGAAGTTTGATTTGACGACGTTGAAATAAATCACGGCTGTCAGGATTCAGATGTGTTTCAGGAAGGCATCATAGCAGATACTGACAACCATCGGGCGCACTCGATATCTTGATATTTGAAGTACAAACTTTAGTTCTGCGGTCTAGTTCCTTACTTCGGTGTACCTTTGAATCCTTGAAACTTGGCAACTACAGCAAAAATTATACCCGAGTGCTGCATTTCCATCCATATGTTTATTGTAAAGTGAATATTGTATTTGTTTTATTTAAGGGTGTCCCTATGCTATAAGTGGTTTACATTATCTTCGAATTAAACAGTCTTTTAGATCATTCACGGAAAGATAATAAGCTTACTTTAACAAAACGTGACTTTAGTTAAATAATGCAGATGCATGCAAAATTATTGTATTTTTATATTTAAATAATATAGTGGCTTCGTTGAAATAACGAATAATGAATATGATTTAGAACAGGAGGTTACAATGTTATTCGCTGGAAAAGTTAAGTAAATCGTAATCATTCAAGGAAATGCAGTAAGTAAACAATATCTTCTAGAAATTTGGTTTTCATTACTTCAGTTAACTTTGAGTTACGATACCGCCTTATGGTACACTAGTTCTAAAATGGATAAGGCTTTTGTAGTAGTAGTAGCAGCATTTATTTTATCACAGATCATAACATGTCAAAGAAAAAGAAATGCGTTGTATGCATAATTGTCCTAAATAATAACAACAATAAGCAATTGTGTAATAGGTAAATAACTACAAATGTTATAAATTAGAAAAAGAAAGAAAATAGTTAATAACGAATATATAAATAAAGAATTATTCCACAAGCTCAAAAAAGTAGTGAACAATACATAAATATACGTATATTGGCACTGCGGATAGCAATTAATGATTAAAACGGATACTCGCTTACATTATAGAAAACATGACTCAACAAACATTTTTTTGTTTTGCTAAACCCTTTTATAAAATAGATTTATTCGGTCACTCGATTAATAATGAATAAACCATGACAAACGGTGGCACCCGCAGAGACGCCTATACGGGGGGGTGTATGTACGTATGTGCATGCAGAGTTCAGTAATGCGGTAGACATTGAGGAGTTCGCTCGTTCGGTTATTTATCGGATTCTCATGGTGTGTTTTCGAAAACATGGAATGTAATCCTGGTGTACCTCTTGGATCGCATGTGAAGAAATATATTTGGCGTTTCCCTGGTTTGGAATTTACAGGTTCGCACACTCGCTGCAAATTTTGCGGTATAGGGTTGCTAGGTCGAACGACATTTGAATGTAGAAGTCATATTAAAAGTAAACGTCATGTATTGAATTTAAGAAACAATATTCCGTACTGGCAACGTTTGTATGACTTTATTTTTATGTTGAGCACATGCAACATTCCACAACACTTAGTAGATAATGAAAACTTTCGTCTTTTTTGGGATAAATATGTTCCATCATGGAAGCTGCCAACAAAAAGACAATTGCGGTACAATTTACAACATGTGCAAAGTAGAGTAAAAGTATAACAGACGAGTTGAGAAATCAAAAACTCTGGCTCACTGTGGACGAAACTACTGATGCTCAGGAACACAGCGTGATTCATATTGTGGCGCGTCCTTTAAAACGTAAAGGTCCAGCAGCTTCCTTGTTGTTAGCCAGTAAAAGGATTGAAAGAGCTGATGCCGAAACCGTTGTAAACACAACAAAAAATATGTTAAGAGAATTTTGTATCGTAGGAGCCCAAATCACCATGTTAGTTTCTGACGAAGCCGCAACAATGCTGAAAGCTGGTAGGATGTTAAAAGTATGCTTTGCGACTCTTCTTCATACAGGCATGTCATCTCGTAGCAGAAACATTTTGAAGCAAGTATCCTAGGGTGAACGATTTAATATCATCTAGCAAAAGAGTGTTTGTGAAATCTCCCAAACATATCCGCGTATTCAAGCAATTGTATCCGCAAATTCCGCTACCACTTCAGCCTGTGTTGACGCGATGAGGAACATGGATCGAGGCAGTACCTTACTATCGCAAATATTATTCCCAAGTGAAAGATGTCATTTTCAAACTTAATTCTTCTAATTCTCAAGCGGCTCGCGAGAGTCAGCAACTTTTTTCCGATTCGGACGTTCAAAAAGAAATAGATGACATTTCCATAAACTATTCTGGAGTGACCCAAACTATTTCGCAGTTAGAAAATACTCACTTATCTATACAAGACTCGTTAAATAACATCAACAATTTAGCAGCCGCTCTAGAAAGCTTGACGGATCCTATAGGGCTAGATGCCTCGCAAAAATTTCGTGCAGTTTTAAATAAAAATCCGGATTTAGAAAAGGTTCGATCTATATCAATATTCAAGATTGCACGGAAGAGATACAGGAGTATTTGAATTTCGAAAATCTTCCTTCATTAGATGCTGAACAAGAATGGAAGCATTGCTTATGTTGCAGTACTACGCGGCGTACCATGGCAGTCGCACATTACCGCAGTGGTCATCGATATGTCAATAAAAGGTAACAATCTATTATTTTTTTATGTGTCTACTTTTGCGCGGTACGCCCCGGACGGTTCCACTAGTCTCTCGAACATTATAAATAGTACACGCACACCGATCAACCGATAACAACCGAACGTCCACTCGATTCCTTGTATGTACATAGTAAACACAGCTCCTTTCACGGCGCCTCTGCGGGTGCAACCGTTTGTCACGCTTTAATAATGAGGTGCTCAGGAATCCTCGAAACAGCTGTTCTGGATTAATTTAATTAATAGTTTGTGTGGTGAGGCATGTGCCGATACTTCGTGTTGTTTGCAAACCCTTTTATATTCAACTGCTTAATTCGATCAGATAATTTGTAATATAATTTTACACTACGATAATCTACCAATTGCAGAGTCCTTTTTAATCAATGGTATTAATGTAACTAAGTCATTCCTATTACAAGGACCGTAACTGTGATAGTCCGAGTTCTTAAAAAAATGCACCCTGTTTTGATGGATGTATTTAACACAGCACAAAATGTACACACTAACTATTGTCAATATTTTTTCGTTAGCAAAATATTCACGACAGCTGCCCCAAGACCGTGACCCATACAAAGCTCTTATTGCAGATTTTTGCAGTATAGAAACTCGTTGTAGTTCTCTAGATATGCCCCAAATTAAAATTCCATAATACGCTCTACTGTGAAAGTTTGCATAATATGCCAGCTTTGCTGTTTCGTGCGTTATTAGTTGTTTTATTCTTCGAATCTTGAATACTTTAGTGTTGAGACCTTTTGGGAAAGTACCCTTTTCTAAACATTTGTTGATTATTTTAGAAAAAGGTTTCGCAATTTCTGCACTTCTTTTAGCGAAGTAGTAGTAGTAAAGTAGTTGTATTACCGAAGATCAAATATTCTAACGAATCTTCACCAAGCCCAACTTCGTGATTTTGCCTGTTTCATATACATATTTTTTTGTTAGAACTGCCGTTAGTCAATAGAAAGAAATCAAATTACACACTATATTATTCACATTTCAATCACACGGTGAAAAAAACTTGAATGAACGTTCTTATTATTGCTGCTCTTGCATTCTCTAAGCGTTAAATGCTTCAATTACTAGTGTTCTTCAGCGAATATATTATCCGTGGGTGCAATACATGTTATTAGTTCATTTTTTAGAATACGTGATTGATCTAATTTTTATATGAACTCAATGCATACTCTCGTACTAGGAAGTGAGTGTTAATATCCAATTACAACATGAGCAGCATATCTCTCATCATACGAGGAGTTTTTCACACTTAGTGATGGATAGCACGACCTGATTTAAATATAGTGCGAACGCGAGTGGCTGGCTATTAATCAGCAATTTGTCGTTACGTCGCTATGCAATGAAATAACGAGACGGGATAGGTGATAACATTGGTGAGTGACAATATCTCCGTACATCCAAGTGGAATTACTTTATCAGAAAACGAAGACAGTGACGATAATGTTACGGAATTTAATATGCTATAATATCACGAGCGCATGACATGCAAATTAGTTAAATATATGAAGAACTTAGGACTGGCTATATTAAGTCATTATACATCTACATTACTATATTGGCGTTTATGTATGTTCGCTACTTATTCTTTGATTTTATCTTTTTCTGTGTCTTGCTAAAAGAAGCATCACAACAATAACGCCAGATAAAATAACAGTTGGTAAAGTGGGAATCTATAGTGCTGGTACTACGTAACACGTGATGTCTGTTAATATACGGCCATCAAGATGCCCACCTTTTACACTTCATCATTTCAATATTAGTTTCCGTACTGAAATTTCTATACCAGCAGAAAACTTCCCAGAATGCACATATCGAATGCATAACACTAGATTCACTGCTTCAAAGTAAAAACATCTAATAGCTAGTAATAAGGATGGAGACTTTTCATCAAAGTGCGTTGTATGAAACGCGCGTCATTTTATTGACAAATAAGCTTCTTAGCAAATTAAGACCATTTGCCCATAATTTAAATGCAATCTTCTCTAATCGTTTAATGGATCTTAATATCCAGCATTTAATGTAATACCACGTTTATTTAACTAAATATGTGTATATTATACAAACCCGGGAAGTTTAACGTTATATAATAACATCTCGTACTGCGGTGTAACTTTCAATAATTTCTTTCAATCACCTTCGTTATTATCATATACAGTAATACAAATTTCCTTTCTTTGACATAAGGGGTCAATGGCAACGTGTACCTTAATAGCAGATTAATATTCCACACAAAATTATTATTAGATATAGCTATGGTGAAAGGAGAACGTAGCAGCGTAGGCATACCGTATAGATGTATATAGCATCAACTCACGAAGTCCTGGGATCGTAATAAATTAAAGCTTTGGCACGTGATGTTTTCAGTTTTAGTCCCGCATAACATCAATCTGCAAAACTAAAAATAAAGTACATGGGTGTAGTCGCAACTTTCCTTCTGGAAAAATCAAAACCTGATTCCCGATTTGCAGAGGAAATTATTGAAGTTGATGAAGCTAGTGGCAGACCACCACATTAACACAAGCAAACTGCAATTAACTTGATTGAAACAAATTGCGATTTATTACCATTTGCGGGTTTACATTAAAGAGTAATGATTAGTTTAAAGCGAATAATAGCGAAAATTATAACCTGCCAATTTTTCGAAGTTAATGCAGTAAATACTACTAGTTATTCACTTCTGCTGGACACGGCGTTGCAAATTAACGTTATCGAGTCACTGCTGACTAGTCGTTCAGTAGGTTACTAGAACTATTTCAATGAGGTATACTATTGCGAGACTGTTTTATTGGAGTTTAAGATTGATGTTCATTGTCATACTGTAAGGCGTTGTATTCTATATACAATACCTCACACCTTAATCTTTAAAAGAAACAATGAACAGATAAAGTGAAAAGTCGGTATGCAAGTGGACCTTTTTCGTAAAATTGCTAGAACATAATAATATACAAGGATCATTTTCAATAATAAAAGGTTATGGTACCTAGAGATCTGTTTCATGAATTTATTTAAAATCATCTCATAGATTCCCAGGTACTCAATTACAATTTTACATAAAGGACAAGTAAATTAACCGCAACCACATTTCATTTTGATTATAGTAGAATAACCATACCTTTAACGCAATATCTTTTTTTTCAATGAAGGTCATTTCAAATAATACCATACCTTTGACAATAAAAATGTTAGAGTTTATGATTACTGTGACCATCAACTGTTATTACAAAAATTTCAAATCCAATCACTTGAAGCCACACTTCAAATGCCGCTTATAAAGTATGTTTGCAATTTAAAATTAATTGTTCAATTTATTATCCCTTTTCAATTTCATGTCCCACTCCGTTAAGGTATTCAGGTATTCAGCAATTATTGACATGGTTCTCGCTACATGGGCATCTTTCTTTTCGCAGAAAAGTTTATATTAGATTATTTGATGTTATATTTATCCTAATTGTTTATAACTTAGAAAGTTATAAAGTAACAAGTAAGAAATGAGATACACATGTACTGTCTAACTGCTATTCTTTATATACGCAATCTGTTGGAGAATAAATGTTTATTATTATCATTGTTGTTGCAACTGGAAAATATGTATGTAACTAGGTCTGTATTGACACTGGAATTTCCTTATTGACACTGGAAATTTGCCAAATCACTTAAACTTTGTTATTAAATCTAAATTTGTATTACTTTTGGCTACCGTTAGTGAGCTAAATCCTGTCAAAACAAACAGTAGTTGTTGCACTAATTTATATAAATACTCCGTACATTGTACTTGCAAACCGATAACATTTAAGATTTTTTTTCTGTGATCGTTTCTCCTTTCAATATTCAAAACGCGTAACCGAATCGCAGCTTACCTCTCCGGTTAAAGCTATGCCGCAGAAGGAGAACAACGAACGGAATACTATTCGATTTGTGGTAACCGATAACAGTTAACTTAGGAGAAGAAGAAGCAGCAACTTTGTAACTTACAAACATTCACGCGGATGCCGTGGATGCAATGGAGGCGCAAAAAAGAGGTACCATCATCACGAGAACCCGCATCATCAGCGGTATATTCACGTTTGAACTCCTCTTTCGTCCTCATCGCCGTCGTGCAGGTATATAGGAATTAGAGGTCACTTGGCCAAGGTTCCGCGGAAAGAATAGCGTACAAGTGGGTATATGGCGGTCGTCGAACGGTCGGCTAATGCGTGAGTAATACGAGAATCGAAAATATTCGCATTTGAAAGTCGTATAGATGCACCGACGTCAATTTAAGTGGGCGCTTAATTTATAATTTTATCCTTATTTCAGTAACGCCTCCGTTCATTAAAATGCGGACAATCGTCTGTATATCTATGCGACTTATTCGCATCGTGCGATGATAACTTACACACGTATACGTATACGGAGTTTATATTGGTCAAACCGGTCACATAAAGAAGTACAGTTAACTGTTTCGGTCTCCCCGTAAGGCGTTATTGTTAGTGTTGTTGGTTGGCATTCGAACGTCGTTGAACTTTTATTGCACAACGTTATATTAATAATCGAATGGCTAATGAGATTATCAATTTTACAAACGATTAGCAGTTCTATCTTAATTACCTCATCGTAATTAAATTACATCACTGTGCGATCGGTTCCTTTGAACTTGGACATTCAATATTGAATTGGTTAGAGTTTATAGCAAAAAAATCTTTTGTGGTATTACTGTTACATTTCTAGAACGATTACTTGCTGATATAAGCAGTATTGGAATAAGATAAAAGTGATTTTGACAAATGGCTTTAGGTACAAATTTCAGTAGGATAGAATGAAAGAACTTGTTAACAAAAGGCTAGAATCTTCGAGAGAATCTTCTTTAGCCAAAAAAGAAATTATATATTCTAGAATATTCTCCAAGTTTTCAAATGTTCCTTATTTTGTTCCTTAAATATTACATTAAATATTACATTTTCTTTAACCATTTCCATAAGGACCCTCAAATTGTATGTTTCAATTGTGCTTATTGCAGAACACTATAAAGCTATTATTTTCTTATCGTTTTTATGCAATTTGAAGATCGAGGATTCTTTTCGCTTTTTTCTCCTTCCATTTAAGACGGAAAAAACCAAAAGTTTTTGCCTCAAGAAGAATGTTTTCATTTAAATTTTTACGAACGCTTATAATTTACAATATCCACTTTTCGTCGCAAGTGAACAATTGATCATGAAAAGGTTCATTATAGTTGCGTGAAATGTTTGCCGAATAAATGGTAAGACGGCAAAATTTGTTAACATTTAAAAATTCATCTGGGACCCATTTGATTAACTTCCACGTCTTTCCTATCTGGTGAAGGTGCAATTTATAAGCACGTTATACTAGAATTTGCCTTCGAAACCTGTTCGATCACTTACAACTTGCATCTCCGAATGCGATATTTTTTGCACCGTCGCTGCAGCTTTGGTATCGAGTACTCATAGAGCAAACAACCTCGAATTAAAGCATTATTCTTTGTCATTTTAAATTATTTTAAAATATGAATAAAACAATTGTCACCAAAAATATATGTATCCAATGAAAGAAGGATTAATACTAAAGTATATGACAAGTAACAAACATGCTATCGATCAATAACTTACAAAATGTTCATGGCAATTTATCGTATACAAAAACCGCACGAACTTACAGTAGAACCTCGGTTATCCGAAATGATAATAACACATTCGTAATTGGTTAAAGAAATTTAATTAAACATTATTATTTTAGGAATATGTCGTATGATTTATATGTAATATACATAGGTAAATGTATATATGTACATAATGAATCATTGGCGAGTTAAAGATTACGTTATTTTTTGTTGTACCCGGTTGGCACTGACTCTAGTTTTTACAGCAATGTCTCTCCAACGTCTCATAAGTAAAACATCAGTTGCTGTTGCATTTTCCTGTTGTTCTACATACATTAAGGCTTTCTGTAAAGCTTCCAGTCCATCTGAGTGAGACATTTTCGTAGGGAGATCGTTAATTGCTTCTAGCTGATCGCCTTCAACATCCAAATCTATTTTATCATCATTACTACTAACAATTTTTATAAGGTCATCATCTGTTAATTATTCATTCAAATCATCACTATTAAACCATTCCTCGACATATTCAGGAGTAACATCCTGGCATCCTGATAATTGTGTTATAATTTCATGTAAACTTTCATCAATATTTCCAACGTGCTCTCTCTTGTTCAATTATTTATGATCAAGATTTTTGCAGAGTAGAACTTCTTACTTGAATCCATGCTTCTGCTACCCAATATATCATATCCTTCAGATTGAGTTTCTTTAAATAGTTAACTAGATTACTGCCATTACCAACTTGTTCCAAATGAAATTCCAATAATAAGCGTCTGTAATTTCGTTTTAAATTTTCCAACACACCTTGGTCCATCGGCTGAATTAAAGAGGTCACGTTAGAAACTTGACTATTATATCTCCACCTTTGAGCTGATCTTCACTTGGGTGGGAAGGTGCGTTGTGTAATAACAGAATAGCTTTTCTAGGGAATCCTTTTCTCAAAAATCGTTCTACTCTAGGAACGAAATCTTAAAAAAAAACACTTTTTATATATAATCCCGTCCATCCACGCACTTTTCTGGTTTTTATACACAACAGGGAAACCGTTGGGACGAATGTGTTTAAAGGTTCTAGGGTTTGCTGATTTACCAACACACAATAAGGGAAGTTTGTGTGTACCGGAGGAATTACTGCATGCAAGAATAGTCACACGTTTCTTGCTACGTTTGTATCCAGGAGCAGCAGATTCTTGTCTTGAAGCCAAAGTTTTCGATGGTAGCATTTTATAATTTAAGCCTGTTTCGACGCAGTTGTAAATTTGATGTTGTACATAACCGTTTTCTTCCATCATTTTGTTGACATTTCTTTTAAACATTGTTACAGAAGATTCGTCGGCGGATAACTTTTCACCGCAAACTTTTAGCTGACGTATACCGTGCCGTTTCTTCCATCTATGCAGCCAAGCTTCACTTGCTGTAAAAGTGTCAGGTGCTTCCGTAATCGGCAAATCTTCGCTTAAACTTATTGCCTTTTGTGGTATTCCACGTTCTCGCTGTTGTGTGAACCATAGGTATAAGGCCTCATCCACTTTTGGATATTCCGTCGTTTTTCGCGAAGGTGCAGGTGATGTCAGAACACTAAACCACTTTTCAATTTTATTACGATATCTTTTCCAGTCTGCAACAGTACTTATGCCTACACCCATATCACTTGCTACTTGCTTTAACATTTCACCTTTATCTAAACGTTTAATTGCTTTAAGTTTCTGTTCAATTGTAATAACAACGCGTTTATGCTTAATACGGGGAGATTCCATCTTGGGATACTTCCGTCAACTGCAATTCAACTGGTTGAATAACATCATGTGCATAGGCGATCTATATCAGGGAAAATACCTTATTGTACAATACATGTAAACGATCTAATGTCGGGGAAGCCCCGTATTAATTTAAAAAATATTTTGGTTTTCTAAGAGAATAATACGCCCTATTTCGGATAACGCGGAGATTTTTTTTATTGCTTCCGTTAAAACGGAGAATTTGTTATTTAGTATCTATTGTTACGGTTAAAACGAAGTTCGGTTAATCGCGATCCGGATAACCGAGGTTCTACTGCATTTGGTCACCTCACATTTGGAATTACATTAAAATATATATGTATAATGTGCGTCTTTATAAAATGCAATCAAAGTCTTTAAAAGAGAAACCAAAAATATAGCTTAAAGCACGCATAAATTTGCTAAATATATAACTAATTAGCATTCCATCTTTATTTCTTTTTTCAATATATTATGTAGATACATCGGAACGTTTAGTATTCAAGAGCATCACACTATAGTTAACATGTCCTCTTCGGGAGTTAACGACCTCAAACGCTATTTACTTGATCTTCCCACGCTACAATATTTCGATTAACGACATATTTACTACATTTTCCTCTTTAGTTAGTTTATTGAACGGGGCAGAGGAAATATTTTTTCCAATAGTCGCTAATCGGGGGGAATAAAAGTGTCGAGCCTAGGAATACATTAAGTGAATGCTATCGGGTATGAAATACGATTAATGAAGATATTTGTTTGGAACCGTTTTATGCGGAAGCAATTTGAAGTTAGTGTCGGACGTTTAAAACTGCTATACTATAAATAGTTTCAAAATTACATTACTACAGAGCATAACTTTCTATGATGCAATTGGACGAATATCTACTTAAATATTCCTTTTCTTTACATACATTAAACACGCAAAAAGGAAGGCATATGCTGCACAATTATGAAATAGTCCTATAGCTGTAATCGCGTTCGCTTGCAGTAATATAAGGATTTGTCGCATAAATTGCCTTCCTCGTTCAAATTAATAAGGCTATCCCATTTCAAATTACATTTAAACGTTCTTAAGTAACACCTCTCCAGGTAGTTAATCGTTAGGAACCGAACGGTGGGAAATAATTTATGGAAGGGTATAGTAATCCCAAACATAAATATTTTAATAGCAAAACCACTTCACGTCGTCCTCCTATTTTTGGAGTCGCCCTTCTCGCGTTGGATATTTCCCACACGTAGGATCATACTCTGTCAAATATTGACACTCAGAGTAATTCTTCACGAGAAAATTAAACCAAGCCGAACATTTCGGGAAACGTGCAAACAGTAGGAGAGTGAATTAGTTATGTAAAGTCTGGCCCTTTTCCGAGAATCGTCTCTTTATTAAGTAGTTTTACCTGTTTGGAGTGCACAAAAGGTACTTTTAAATAAGTAATACGTAAAAGAAGAGCAGCTATTGCATCATTAGCATCCAGCAGTATCTATCTTTATTTGAATGTTTAACAAGAAAAACTGTTTCCTTTATTGTTTTATTTTTTTTTATTTGACATGAACAAGAATCGATGATGTACGCCTGAAGATAGAATAGAAGAATATAAATTTGGGATACTTATATATACTTAGAGTTAAATTATAAGAATAAAGAGTTAAATTATAAGAACAAAAAATACTTATACATAGAAGTATTACCAGATATGTTTCGTGCAGAACGTGTCTAAGATTCATCAATCATCAATAACTTTGCTGATTACCTCTTTGCGCATATACTTTAATGGTGAACACTTTGGATACGAACTTACTGAACTCAACCTTTCATTCTTTTTTTAACGGACTCCATTTTTTAAATAATATCCACTTTAATTATAGTAATTTGTTTATTTCCTTTCCGAACCCTACAATAATTAATCGTTATTTAAGGATATTTTCTTTCATTTTAATAAATGCTTGCTTCGAGGGTTAAAATAATATTTGCATTCATTCTATATTCTCTTGCTACTTAATGCCACGTCCATGTAAAGTCCTGCCGGTAATTTTTTTCTATGCATCTGTAAACTCTCTGCATATTACACAAGTTCAATATTTCCATAAATATCCAGCAAAGCAATAATTCTATTGACTTAAAAGCAAGTAATACATCTTCTGTACACAGAACCGTAAAATTAAAAGCAAGTTTGCTGCTCGCAGAACGTGCATCTGAGAATTTGGGTGTGTTACATAGTGATCATGTAGAAAAGTCTCTTGACTGAGGTCACTACACGCATGAGTGCATATCCTACAAATGGGAATAAAAGCGAAAGGCGTGTGTATGTGTGTGTTAGTATAGGTTGTGCATGGTACACGTCTTCAGTGCAAGCTACGTGATAAAATAGAAGTTAATAGCAATAGCAGTGAGCAGTCATAAATGTATGTAGCTTAGGATTTTATGTTACGTGTGATTGGAAATTGTTCTTGGTTTTACAGTTTACTACACGGAAAACATTGTAATTGGAATTAAGAGCCTTTACGTAGCGTATTGGTTAATATCCTCTCTGAAAAGAAGCCATTTTTAAAACTTTATGAGGAGAACATGTCCGTATTTGCAAATTAACTGCTACTAGCTCAATGATTGATACCCATTGTTTAAATGTCTTCTTTAAGACATATAACCAAATGCAATTTGAGAGAGAGACAAACACCATCGGCATATTCTGTTATAATGAGAGTTGGCGTATCAAGTCCTAACACTTCTGCTTATGAATATGCGACATAAATAAATATATGTTATAAACTTATCTGTGAAATCTATATCTAGGTATATATAAGCAGAACAATCTAAGCCAGTTAAAGGAAATGGATTAGAGCTAACTAAAGAGTGCTCAAGAAAATAGAAAGAATTAAGTAGTTACATTCAGTATGGAAAGGAGCTAAAGAACTAATACAAAATAACAAACCGATATTTCTCTTAAGGAATATTGGAATGCTGTTTCTGTCTGCAACTTTAGAAAACTATTTGCGAAAAATTTGTTTGTTCTTATAAAAGTTAAATCAGGTGACTTCGAATCAGTCATACAAATCCACCATCCGGTGTGATCTCTATTCCACCTGTACCACCTGTAATTTACAGCTGGGCATTTTGGAAATTTTGTATGCCCGGCCCAGCCCGACACTTTTTTAACACCACCCGGCCCACCCGTCGGCTCAACAGCTTCGCTAATTGCCGACCTATCAAGTCCATTCGGTCCGACAAGGCCACTTTGTCCGACAAGCACTATTTAAGTATTAGCAAATTAATAATAATTTCAATGATGATTTTCTTATAACTTGTTAAATCTGAATAATTAACATGGATATACTAAAACACGAAGAGGCTTTTCCTTCTTTATGACAACACTGTTTCAGTTTTACGAATTACATTTTTTCATATAAAATTATCGACAATAAATTTATAATGCTTTTCAAAGCAGTGCTTTTATTACAACATTTGGAAACACAATATTATTTCGTGGCCTTTTACGGCGGGTATCAGTAATGATACAATCATCTTCTGTAGCGACTAGCACTAGCAAACATGTTGGCTTGATAATAAAAGATAATAAAACAGAGAACATTATAAATCTGTTGCTGTCGTAAATGTTTAAAATAAATTATTGAAGAAAACGAATATTTGGCAGAGTTTCCAAATTTTGATTCTACAATCTGTTAAGAAATTCCGGGAGAAAGAGGCGTAATTCAAACACCGAGCAGTGGCAAACCAACAAAACCAAAAAGTATCGCATATGTTGCGCGTTCAAAAAATTTTTTGAATGGACGGATCCAGATCACTGTGTCCCGGGGTTCTTACCCACTGATCATCAAATGAGATTTAATATCTGCTAGTGGTTTTTACTTACAGATAAATAATGAAGTCCTCCTTGGATGCAACATGGTGTCGAATAGCAGGACATATTTGGTAAATGAGTAATGAAACTGCTGAGTTCGCAAGAAATAAAGTTTCAAGAGAACGCTTTCATTGCTTTCTATAGCACTAGAAATTTCAATCAGTCAATATATACAATATTTTTTTTTGTAAAAAATAGGGTTTGGATTTCTTTAGCCTCATTATAGGTTAACGGATAAAGGGAAGTGTGTTCTAAAAATACCAGATCAATTACCATAGAATACATTTTCCCGCGTCATATTCAAACACACCTACACATTTAACAACGTCGGACATTCACATTAAATAAATTACACAAGGAAGCAGTGTCTCTAGACAAAGTCTTTCGTCATCTTTAACCGACGTACGCACCATAGTAGAAATGAACACTAAATGTATAGAGCAGATGAACATAAAATTTTACGAGATCTCGGCGCTGAATGACCCGCTCCCTCTTTGGAATTAGCGATAAGTCCGACCGGCCGACGAAAAGGAGAATACCGCCGGAACAGAACGGGAGATGAATCCGGAAGTTCCATCCCATGAGATTGTGCTGATGATTGCTCAGCTCAAGGACGTGAAGACCGCGTCTCGCACAATAGACCGCGACTATAAAGAGAAAATTACGCGTCGTCTAGATGACCCAGAATGTCCTAATACGGAGAGGGCATGTGCTTTATGACATGACAATTGTTAATTTTAAAGGCCCCTTGGACAATTACTCATGTATTATACGAGTTTATACAACCGCTCTAATAGTATGTACGTACAAGGATATTGTACCTGATACGTTATACAAGAACCTGGATATATGTACTTGTCGGTTATATACACTGTTAGATAAGATTACATCTATTATCACGAGGAACATGTTTTGTGCGAGTGCATATACTAATTTACTACATTTACTGTCTGGTAACAATGAGAAACGCGAATTAATTTAATAGAACTCGTTATCGAGCATTCCTTCTTTTCCGGAGTATTTTTGAATAGCGAAAGAAATAATTTAGAGACATTGTAACACACTTTCTATAGAGAAGAATGCCATTAACATCAAGAATGTGAATTATGCTCGATAGAGCCTATCTCAAATAACTGACCTCACAGCAACCTCAACAGTATCCCCCCTTACAACTAAATACTTGCAATAAACTTACGCATTTTGCTGCAACTGACTTCAAGCAAAAGTAATTAAAAACATCAACAGTTGTATGACCTCTAAAGCAACTTAAAAAAAAAAGTAATTAGCGTTAGATTCTATAAATCCTTAATTGAATTAACGGAACCGTATACGTTTAACTGCTAATCAACGTGATGGAGTTGACTGTATTTGGTGGACTTGCAGGAGTAGTATTTCAAATCGTACGAATGCTAAAAATAAATTGATGTAAGGCATGTATATTATTTCCGCAGTGAAAGCATAAAGACGCAACTAATGTAACAATAGTTGTTTCAATGGGTAATATTAAAATTGTATGTAGCCGTAATTATCATATTAATGTCAAGGAAGGAATTTGTAACCGATTCTCGCATAATGTCTGCACAAATGACATTGTTGATTAATTGTAGAACACGGTTATGATTTATAGAATCCCATTTAAATGTTCCAAACATTTAACACCATCTCGGATCTTCAAAACAAAATTTCGCAGCTCGTTCCAAGTTGTACACATACATACATAGTAGGGTCCCAAATTATCCTCCCCTTCCCCATACTAACTCTTGAACGACAGAAGCTAGCGTTTTTAGAAAAAAATAGGTCAATTTCTATTCTTTCTGAATTAACTTTTGATGTTATGGGCAATTCAGATACATTTCCGGTGTCACCGAAAGTGACAACTTTATTGTATATTTTTATGTTTTTGGAAAGACAAATGAAAGCTGAATCCAGCGATGCCACATAAGCTGTACTTTAGCGTAAGATATGGTACGATATGCAGCAATAAATGTTTTTGTTGTGCAAGCACAGAGGTCAAAATAGTGTTCTGGGATGCTATAACCTTATTGCTAGCCAACGCAATTACAACAATTGCCAAACTGTCACATCTCAAATTTGAAAGCGTAAGTTATCCTTGTTATTTATTGCTATATCCTGAATGTTTCACACTTTCGTTCTTTGTTTTCGTTAATATTTTCTCTTTTGACTTGTTTTGTTAATTGTTGTTATTTCATTACTTTGTTGAATATTATTGCAATTAATTAATTATGGTTTGTTTATATTTCTCAGTTTTTCGTAGACAATGTGCTTGTTCTTCATTTTTTTATGTTGTTGATTTTACAATGGCCTATGGATGGACCATATAAGATAAACTTGAAGTAATTTTGATATTTGATGAAATTGGCACAAATTACCACGAAGTGGAACATAATGAACGCTGCCCTTGTACAGCCAGAAACATTTAAAGTTTATGCTAATTAAGATAGCATAGATGACGAAAAGAAAGAAGGCACGAAAATATGCAAAATGCAGGATATAATAACAAACAACAAGAATAATTTACGTTTCAGAATTGAGATTTGACAGTTCGGCAATTATTATGATTAACTAGCCTATTAGATCAACCTCGCGTCGCAGTAGGCAATTTGGCGTTCCCTTCTAACCAAATTTGCATAGCTACGGAAATAGACTGTCAAAACCTTTGTTGTCGCATATCGTAATTTCATTGAAAAACGTAAAAATATACAAGTTTAGAATAAGAAAGTTGACGTAACTTTCAGTGACACTGAAGGTGTAATTGAATTGCCGATAGCGCTAAAAGTCAACTCGCAAAAAAAATGGAGTGTCTTACGAGGTATGCAATTAAGTGTGTACCTAGTAAAAGATGTAATTGAATAAGTTCTCTTCTTGTTGCTACATGTAACTCGTATGCAGTGATATTAAATTTTTTAGCAAAACATTTTGAACATCTAGAACCTTCTACTCACCTACTGCAGCAGTGACGGAACGTTCAGAATAAATTGCATAAACTTACCTGAAACAAAGAAGAAGAATATAAAATCATGAATGATGCAATGTAGTGCTAAAAGTTGTAATAATGCAGTCAGATCGCACTTGTTGTTACCGCACTTCTACCTTTATTAAAATTGTTTAGAATACTATAATAAAAAAACAAAAGCGAAATGCGGAATAGATTTGTAGCTAGCAAGTTCGCATTTTCAATTTATTTTATAAGAATAGCGTAGTAAGTTATAATAATAATGACTTTTTTAATAATAATAATTTATTTGCATGATGTAATTAACATCCAATTACAGGACAAAAATAATACACGATTCATGCAAAAGTAAACCATATTAATGTGTGAAATTTACAAAACTTAAATATAACTAACTAACAACAAAATTCTCGGCACACTCCACACCATACAAATTATTAATTAACTCGGAACAGCCGTTTTGAACACACGTGGGTCTTCATCTTCAGCATCGTACCGATTGATGTGAGAGAACATATATTAAATCTAACGAACTCGCTCTATTCCTACTCTTCCAGAAAAATATATACAAGTACCTACTTTTGCCGCTTAAGAATAAAAAGCATGTTAAAATAAGAAGAAAAAGGCGGAAAAGGTCTTGTCACCACGAAACGTAAGACATGTAGCCATCGCACCCTGATAAAAATAAAAATCGAGCGAGGCAACAGTTGTGTCCTTTCTATCCGTCAAATTTGTGTTCTTCCTGCCTATACCTCTAAACTAAAGACCAAACACATGCGGAATATACGAAAGGATCGACGTCTCTTGTTATAGCACATACCATAAATCAAATGATCTCTTTACCGTAAGAAATCGAAAAGACAGGAAAAGTGTAAAGGTCCCTTCTCTTTATTGATTAGGTTTGCATTCTTATTTATGTAAATAGTCTCATAGGCGTCCAGTTCAAGCGGCGAAATCACGTTTTTAATCAATTTTAGGTTTTCTACTTTAATATTATGACTGGTACCGCTTATGTGTTGTGCTACACTTGACGCTTCTATCTTCCCGTACCTGTAACACCTTATGTGTTCATTGAATCTAGTACCTATCGCTCGTTTTGTTTGACCAATATAGGCTTGATCATGCAATTTTGTAAATTCCCGACCTTTCTCTTATGTCCGGTTTATCTTTTGGATTGCCAAGAAGGTTTTTGAATGTATTTCGCGAAGTGAAACATACGTTTTTTCGATACTCTGTGGAAGGGAAGTTTCACAAATTTCTTATCGTGGGTTACTCTTAGGATTAAAGTCGTGGGATTTCTGACATGAAGCTTATGTTGAACTTTCTTAAGCATGCGATCGACCTCTATAGAAGAGTGACCGTTGTAAATAGCTACATCTTTTATGAATTTTAGCTCTTAATTGTACCTATTTTTACTCAAGGGGAACTCCACCAATCGATTAATTAAGGAGCTAATCGCGACCATTTTGTGTTGTCCACAGTGGTTGGAGTCGGACATGATGTACCTATTAGTGTTTGTTTCCTTTCTATAGATGTCAATTTCCAGTTTTTTATTATTTCTAATTACTAAACTATCTAGGAACGGAAGTTGATTGTTCAACTAAATTAAACAAACATGAAAACAGAAAAAATGTAGACTTATAAACCTAACTCCAATTTAAAAGTTTATTAAATAAAGTTCAATGGCGGGGTGTACTTATTTAGAAGTGTAGTTGGGGATGAGAAATGAACGTCAATGGAAGGATCTGATAACAAATTATTTGTGTTACATATTCTATGTATTGGCGACTTTAGCATTATATTTGTCTTGGACTTTAGCGTGTAAAACGTAAATCAAGACCGAGTAGATGAACGGGGTATAATATAATAATAATAATAAACCCGTTTATTTCAAATACAAATACAACAAAGTAAATGTTCGAAACAAGTCATAGAGAAAAAAAAGGACATAATACTTAAAACTAAAATTTTGAAATGAATTAATTAACTATTTGACAGAAAGTCGTTTAGATTATAACAATTTATCTCTCGCAAATAACATTTTAGATTTTTTTTAAATAGATGAAAATTGTTAACACTTTTTATTTTGGGTGGTAAACTATTATAAATCACAACCAATAAAATAAAGACTCTTTTGATAGATAGTCTTTTTGTGAGGGGGAGGTAAAAGGTAGTCATTCGTACGAGTATGGTATTCATGAGTGTAATTATATCTGGAGAATTCGTCCCTGTATTGAAAACAAATAGCAGTGTTTCATAAACAAACAGATCGTAAACCGTGAAGATGGAGTTACTTTTAAAAATGTTCCTACACGACTCTCTATAGCCCAAACCAAAGATTGTCCTAAGAGCCCGTTTTTGAATTTTAAAACTCTATCAATGTCAGATGACATGCCCCAATTGATTATACTTGTTAACGCATGCAAGCTTACAAAATTAGCATAATAAAATGGTTTTAACGTATCTACATTGCAACAGGTTACTTTCATTGTCTCAGATTTATCAACACAAGTTTTTCGAGAGCGTTTTACATAATGATCTTATATTAGGGCACCAATTTAAATTTTTTTCATGAATTATTAAGCCTAAGATTTTCTTGTCGATGATTCACACTCTCATGTATGCGCCGTTCATATTTATTTGCGAAATTAATTTATTTTTATTGTGAAAGTAAAGAAACTTGGTTTTGTCATTATTAATAAGAAATCTGTTGTTTGTCACCCACGCACAAACATTAGAAAATATTATTTGTACCTTACACAGCAACTCGGCAACATTCAAAGAATTTACAAGAATGCTTACGTCATCAACATAAAGGACTATTTCTTGTACCTGGGGTAAATTTAAAGGTAAATCATTTATATATATTAAGCAAAGTGTAGGGCCTAAAACAGACCCTTGAGGCACTCCAGTGCCAGTATCGAGAAAAGACGATTGGCCGTCATCTATTTTTGTACTTTGTTTTCTATTTGAGAGAAATGAGTTAAACCAAGCTAAGGAAACCCCATTAATACCGTAATACTGCAATTTATGTAGGAAAATTTTATGATTGACAAGATCAAATGCCTTTGACAAATCTATAAAGATACCCATACAATGCATATTACCGTCTAAATTACTATAAATATGTCTTAAGAAATTGAAAAGAGCTGTATTAGTAGATTTGTTTGGACACAACCCATGCTGATTAGGACATAGTAAATTGAAGGACATTAAATATTTAATAAGTTTTTGATTCATAATGGTTTCGTAAATTTTAGATAATGTAGATTAAAGACTTATAGGACGATAATTTCTAAAATCATTTGGGTTTCCTTTTTTAAACAGAGGTTTAATCGTTGACAATTTATGTTTAGAGGGGAAAATACCTTTTTAAAAAAAAAGTTTATCAAATAGGTCAAAACGGTAACTATAGATGACACTGAATATTTGACAATAAACGATGAGATATGATCATGACCAGTAGAAAACGAGCTACGCATATTATTAATAATAGAGAGTAATTCTTCCTCAATTATGGGAGACATATAAAAAGAATTACCTAGTAATGAAGGTCTTAAATATGCCACAATGGAATTCCATTGAATATCATGATTTTTAAACGAAACATTTTCTGATAATAATTGCTCCGGTAAAGTTAGAAAATGTTTATTGAACGAATCACAAAGTTCTGATTTAGATGAGGAATTGTTGGGTAAAGTTTTTATAGACTTGTTACTGCTATGATTACTATTCTTTTTAATTATAGACCATGCGGCTTTAGATTTGTTTGAAAATGACTTCATCAAGAGTTCATTGCTTCGCGTTTGACTCTTTTGTAAGAAATTTTTATATATCTTTTCGTATTTCTTTAAATCTACCCTAAATTCTGGATACTTGGAACTAATATCTTTCAAAAATAACATAGTATTTTTTATATGTAAGATTTCAGTCGTTAAAATTTTATTGTTATGTGAGTTATTTACCTGATGTTTAATTACAGGAAAACACACGTCATGGTAATAAGTAAAAACATTTAAAAACGTTGTATAATTAGTATAGCTGAATAACTCAGGGGCATCAATGTTGCCACTAACGAGATTATACAAAAACTTGCTCTGTTACGACGTAAATCAAAAGAATCAACATTGTAAGAGGTAAGTGATGTGCAAAATTCATCTCCAAATATGATCTAAGAATTCTCGAAAATATGCAAAACACCCAGTACAGCCGACTAATACTCGCCTATAATTACATATTCGCATATCCATGTGTTGCGTATCTCGCAATATAAATCATGAAGCTCTCGCATAGGGAAATTCCATGTCGTCGCGTGTAGATTGAGTTTGCCCACCTCTTCCATGTTGCTCGTAAGTTTCGTTACAAGCCAAAGAATCATCTGCTTATGTAATTGGGGACGTTGACTTCGATGTGTGCAATACATTCTCTCCGTGGATCGGGTACGGTCAGAGAAACTGTGCCTGTACGCCATACCAGGTGCAAGGCTGCATTTTTAACCTGCAGTAGTAATTTAGAGCAGGAACAACGATTGTCTAACAAATTCCAATGAAACAACCAAATACCAGTAATTTGTTCGGGTCGATCGATGGCTCTAATTTCACTTTCGCACCTTCTTTCTTCGTGTCTATTCTTCGGTTACGCGGTGATACTGATTGCAACCGTGCCAAGCCCATATTGAGCCGTAAGTTCAAGTCCAAGTTCAAATATGATGAAGCTATTGGATTATAAAATGATACGTGTAAGGCGATAACGGACTGTAATTATGTCATTAGAATGTTTTTTAAATGCTAATGTTTTGATTGGCACGTACGTTCAAAATGTTCGGATAAAAGTATCCGAACATTTTGAAAAGTTTAGCTGATGTAACTAGTAATTTACACTTAGTAGCATAATTATCTTGTAGATTTAAAGTTAAATGTATTTGATATTAAACACGTATGATTACCGCCCAATTTTTAATTTGGTAGAAATAAATTAAAACGAAGAACGCTAATCTAAAATAGGTGGCTGGATCATCATCCGCGGTCTTGGAATGGGATTTGACACGGACACTCAAGGTCAGCTTGTTGTTAAAAAAACAGTTGTTTCGGGGATAGTTACTTGAAAGGATTTTGGATAGATTTCAGCTCTATGATACTCTAAAAAATAAACTTTTGGGAATGGTACAGAATTATAAAATCCAGACCTTTTATTAGGAATGCTTTTCCTATAACGTTAATTGGGTTGTACCTATAAGTAAGCTTTTGAATTTGTAATGAATATAATAAAATTTGGTGAAACATTAAAATGAAATAGCACTAAAATATAGTTTTTGGTCAGTAGCATTTTACTGTAACCTTAAGCTATCACCTTAGTAAGAACTCCGTTATACAACTTACAAGGAAACTGTTCCAACTCGAAGACATCGATTTGAATGAAGCTTGGCTAAAGTGAAGACCCTATAGAACTATGTAAAACCCCGTTGTCAGTTCCTGCTAAAAAGGCCTTAAAGGGAGTAAAACGGGCCACTAGAAATAGGGATGATTTTGGGTTTTTTTCTAAATTATTCCACAACTGCTGAAGATAAAAAATATTGGTGTGCGCGGATGTATTGCGTGCGGGTGAGAAAAAGTTACCTCCTTCCCACTATGGAAAACCTCGTTGTCCATTTTTGCTAAAAAAGCCTCAAAGGAGATAAATCCAGCAATTGTGGAATAATTTAGAAAAAACCAAAATCATCCCCATTTTCAGTGCCCCGTTTTATCTGCTTTAAGGCTTTTTTAGCAGAAACGGACAACGGGGTTTCCCGTAGTCCTACAGATACGTCAAACCTGATAAGAAATAAACATTTTCTCCGTTACGGTGATGGGGTGGCGGGAAGGGGGTGACTTTTTCTCACCCCGAATGCTGATGTTTGCGGGTACTTCAATAGCGTTCTTATAACGTAATACATCCGAACACACAAATATTTTTTATCTTCAGCAATTGTCGAATAATTTAGAAAAAAAACAAAATCATCCCTATTTTCAGTATCCCGTTTTACCCCCTTTAAGGTTCTTTAGCAGAAACGGACAACGGGGCTTTCCATAGTTCTCTAGGGTCTTCAAACCTGACAAGAAAAAAAATTCTCCGTTACGGTGGTGGGATGGCGGGAAGGGAGTGACTTTTTCTCACCCCGAATGCTGATGTTTGCGGGTACTTCAATAGCGTTCTTATAACGCAATACATCCACGCACCCAATATTTTTTATCTTCAGCAATTGTGGAATAATTTAGAAAAAACCAAAATCATCCCTATTTTCAGTGTCCCGTTTTACCCCCTTTAAGGCCTTTTTACCAGAAACAGACAACGGGGTTTTCCATAGTTCTATAGGGAATTCATTTTAGCCAAGTTTCATTCAAATCGATGCCTCCAGGTTGGAACAGCTTCCTTGTTAGTTAGAATTTTTAGACAGCCCTACAAATAATGTAGTCCATTATTCACGTTGGCTTACCAACACAGAAAATGTCCTTTAACTGTCAGTATGTTGTAAATCCTTAACTCCACAACTCTCTTCTTAAGAAACTGTCATATCAACAAAATATCAAACCAAATAAGAATATTAAAATATAGACAGCAATAATGCTTTAATAAAATATTCTTAGAAAAGGAATGGGGAATTTTGAAAAACGCCAATGGAAATACCTTCTTGGTATTTTTCTATATATGTGAGTGTTCGCCAAATATCATGCCTTAGATGCAAAACATATGTATTTTTGAGTTGGAAATGTTATTTCTCTACGTTCTGCATAGTAACCCATCCTACAAAAGTTTCCTCAAATTAACATTCTTATTAAAAGAAATATACGTCCGACGTATATAAATTGAATATAGACTTTTAATTCAAATACGCTGTATTTGCCAATTTCTTTTGGTATATGGCTAGTTATGTACCGCTGCTTGATGCCATAATTTTGCGACATTTTAAAGAAAAGCTACGCCAATGAATCAAGTTGTCTGCGAGTTCCTATTGTCGGATTAATAATGCTTACGAAGCAATTAGGTATAGCAATGAACAGGTTAATAAATAAACAATGAACAATTTCGTTCTGCATAGCCTCATGTAATTGCGGCTGTGTGTAAAATGAAGTTAACAGTGTGAGGTCGATACCACACTACACGAGTAACGGTTTGCGCGTGCAGCCGTATAAGATCACCGGTAAACTTCATGATTTATAAGCACGTATCCATTCAACTTATAATACATATTATACAAATACATACCCTACGTACACGTACGATAACTGTAAAAAACATTTTTCTCGAAAAAAAGCAATTTCCTTACCTCTCGGTCTCACTTACATACGTCCGTATTATCAGTGATTTGTCAGTGGTTTGCTAATCCAAACGACATAAATACATACATAACTACATACATGCATGCTAAAGACGAAAGGAAGGGGAATTCTGTTACAACTCCGAGGCATTTTCGGTTAATTGGCCTCGAAACTGGTAAACTCTCGACTTGCATATGACCGGGATTTTATCGATACTATTGATCTTTTATGGTCCGGTAGGGCTTTCGTTGTTGAACAGTTAACCATGGAGAAAATTTATGGATTTTACAAGTACGAAGTACTTACCCCAGGATAACAACAACAAACACAAACAATAATTATTCTAATCGCTGGCTCTAAACTGCACTTTACTCATGGAGGTATTTGTTAGTCTTGGGTTATTACAGGTATCTAGTCCCACATTGCGGTTTCAGTATCGGGGCATACGATAAAATATAGGTTTTATCGAATTATGCTTTGCGAATGTGTGTTTAGATAATTTATTCTTATTTAAAGCTTTGGTTTTGATTTGTTGTGCGATAATGCAGGATATGAGTCGCTATTTTGCAGCACATTACATTCTCGCCATGGATTATTAAGCAACACCACCTATGTCAGATGGACGCTATATCATATAAATGAGTTGTAAGCTTGGAATACGGCATTACCTGACAGAATAACGAATTTCCAACGGTAAAATAGGAAGGGCAATAATCTAGTGAAATAAACTTTTTTTCAAAGAATGGAATTGCATAGATAATATAGACTCAATTTGTTAGTCAACTTGGTTGGCGGAATATGCCCATCTGTAACCTTCTCAATAAATATTCAATCCCAGCTTTGCACAAATATAAAACTGTTTGAGGTTCAACAGGCACACCATCTGTCTTCAACATCAATCAACATCAATACTCCTGGTTATTAAAATTTCATTTTGTAAGCGTTAAAATATTCAAGTTGTCCAAATTCTAAAATCCACATT
The DNA here is from genome assembly GCA_029619315.2 of Dynastes maya. Classification (NCBI taxonomy): domain Eukaryota; kingdom Metazoa; phylum Arthropoda; class Insecta; order Coleoptera; family Scarabaeidae; genus Dynastes; species Dynastes maya. The sequence goes on from JAROYE020000004.1 coordinate 38,634,626, forward strand.
AAAACTAATCCCTAGTTTGTTAATTTGTAATATTTTTTCTCTGGATTAACATAGTAAACAGCAGAAACATACTTGAGTGTTTCATTTCTAAAGAATTTATAAAAATTACTTTTTTTATTGAAATACACTATGTATTTTTTGAAAAAATAAACATATTTTAAAACAAAACTTAATTGTTAGCAAAAACCCCTTAACATGTTATTGTTATGATATTAAGCTTAAACAAAAAGCAGTTAGACTATTAGGCAAATAAAATTAAAGCAGGCGTTGGAACCAATTGGTACTAGTAGATTTAAATTTGCTTAGCGTAATAACTGTTTTAAAACATCTTGCTGAAAGTATGAGCGTAGTGTGAAATTATTAACACTTGAGCTAGAAGATTAGTTATTCTTACATTCTTGCCTAGAAAGTTTTGATGAAAAGCAAAGTGTACAAACAAGAGTGTCAAAATCTAGTAGAGTTAGAAATTAAGATTATTAAATTAACTGCCGGTAATAAAATTCTTAATTTGACGCTAAGTAAAGTACCAATATTATTTTATATATCACCGCTTGAAGTTTATTTTAAAGTGCAAATGTTTTCCGTATGTTTATTAATTACCGGAGTAACAATTTCAATATGCATCTCCTGTCTGATTTGGGCGGAGATAGAAATGTATGCACACTTTAACCTAATTATTTATTAACGTATTTTTAAAATTTTTGGTTGATATAAATGAAGGCAAATATAAAACTGTTACAGTTAACGTACATGTTCAAATTGATGTCCGTTATAATCTAAGCACTGCTGACAACGATGACTAACGGAGTTACACACTCACATAATTACTTCATTTGATATCTCGGCGCATTCTCTTTCAATAGCTGTTCTCATTTCAATTGTTGCTGGTTTTATGCGATAAACTTTATATGTAAGGTACCCCCACAAGAAAAAATCAAGCAGGGTCTGAGAAACGTTGAGGATATTCTACGTTCCACGTTCTTGTACTTCTAGTATCATTTGAGAATTTTCTTCCTTTTCTTTTTTCAAAGACTTACTTCGGCCATTATTTTTCAATCTATCTGACAAAAAAGAAAATTAATCAAACTATGGCCTGCACACTGAAATGTGTTTCTTAGGGTAAATTTGCGAAAAATTTGAATTTTCTAAATTAATTTAAATTCCTAAATTCGTTGTGGGATTGGTAGTATTCCTAGATGCTCTTTGGGCAATTTTCTTGTGAATTTTGAATTAAATAAATTGAAATTAACGAATTTTAGAATTAAAAACACAAATTAACCTTGAATTCGAATTATGCTGTCACATAAACACTCTGTTTACGTTGACCTTTACAGGAATCTGCCAGTTCTAACCTCGAACCTTTCCTTCTTTGAAATCATACTTTAATTTCACTATCGAACACTTTGAAATTGAGACCGTAGTCAAAACACCAGTTAACTTAACGAAAGTCTAGCCAGAATTGATGAAATTTCTGGCATCCCTATCCTGCTTTGTTTAATCGTGCTAGCGATTGTTTACTTCCATAGTTAATTTTGATAATTTAAACCCAAATATAAATTTTTATGATGCATTTCGACGAAAGGAAGTTATTTATGAAAATAGCATAAGAGAATGCATGCGGTAACACTTCCAACTGACAGAAGAACTACTTCAATATTTTCTGCAGCAAGCTTGTGTCAATGAATCGTAGTTCTTATAGTTTAAAACCTAATGAAAACGAATAACTAACCAACGAAGTGTCTGTGTGGCTATTTTTTATCATCTGAATGTAACAATATGTGGAGTACTTACTATAACAATCATTCCTCCAATTCACATCTTCCATAGCTGTGTATTGTTCAATTTTTGAAGGCTACTCTTCAACTTTCTCCTTCAGGTAATTGAGATAATTTGAAGTTTTTGCGAAATATCGAAACGGTCGATATCCTAAGCGCCTTATACATTAGAGCGGTGATTCAGTTTTTATCGGATTAAGTATTTCCTGGCCTTTTCGCTAACACATCCAAACATTTTTATATCGACTACATAGATTCCATAAAATAGTCATCGAAATCCTTGCCATGTTTAATTTATTTTTCCATTTTTTTAATGGAACAGCCTGTATTTGTATCTGTTTTCTGAAATCTGATAGAGATGGTTTTTTAGATATTTATTTATAAACATTTCCCTATACCTACAATACGTCCTTCTTTAGTAAATTAAATGTGAAACTATGTGGACAAGTTTTCGTTTAAGTACTATACACTTTTGCTTCTCTGAAGATATTCAATAAAAATAATTCAGCGTGTAAATGTGTAAAAGTCAGTTTAGATTTATTTAAAGCATCATGCAGCGGGTTTTGTTCAGTAGTAAAAAGAAAGGACTAACAGGAAGATGTTTAAATAATTCAGCAAGCTAGCTAAATGAAAATATTTACGAAAACACTTCCTGGATGAATTTCTTAACGCAACCCCTAACTTGGATGTTATGCAAAATATTACTTCGAAATGTTAGCAAATTTCAATAAGAAAATGTTGAAGTAAATGTTGAAATTCTAGACATAAAATGAATATTGCAGATTATTTTTAATGAATACCTTTAACCAAAATAATACTAAAATAGCTCCCAATGGTATTGAAGGAATTACTCACGGCCAAAGCAATGTTGTGAGAGAAAACACTAGCCAACGGGCATGTCTCTGCCTATCCGGTGTCATCACCGTTACGCCGAGAGCTTTCCTACCTCACACCGCAATTTGTTTCCGAACTTGACACAACAATCAAAATACCTTCTGGCGCCATCTAGTGCCAAGAGATACACACCTGGCATCTAGAAAGCAACAACGTAAACCAGGTACAGCTTCCAAACCAACTCTCGGGCAGTTCTTGAACTGCAGGTCCGTTAGGTAGCGTTTTCCCTACACACATTGCTTTTACTGTGAGTAATCAATACAATGAGAAGCTATATTAGCATTATTTTGATTATTGTTTCCAGGCATTTTTTGATGTGGTTGAATACTTTTACAAAAACAAAAGTTTATAGTATTTCGTCGCAGCACTCTATGCATGTTAACAAAAAGCTCATCGGCCTTTAATTTTTAATTATTTTTTTCTAAAAAGGGACGTATTTCTAATAAAATATACAGGATGTCCTATTAAAACAAATGAAACAACGTGGCAACAATTTCGAGAGCCAACTTGTGGAATCCAGACGATAGAAAAAATTTCATTGTAATGCCGAAAAGTCCAAGAAATATTCAATCCGAAAAAAATTGAGTCACGGTCTAACGCGTAAGGCGTTTAAGGTGTCGGCGGTTAAAGAAACAATAGCATTTCGCAAAAAGCTCAAATTATCTCGAAGACGAAGCTAAATAGGTAAAGAAAATGTTGATGAACGTCGACATAAATTGAAGAGGAGCATCCAGAAACGCAATGATATATAAGGTATTCCATTTAAAAACTAAACTTGAATCGTACACAGTAGAATCTGAACATGCTGTATAGTTGTCGATTGCCCGTCTTGTGGAAAACTTCGCGCATATGTCCAGTGCTTAAGAATGGTGATCGGAAGTGAGAAATTATAGACCATTTTCCATTCTATGCAACTTCTCTAAAGTATTTGATTCGATAATACAGGCAAACATCTACAATCTTTTCAAAAACTCACTGTCTCCAGCACAACATGGGTTTGTTCGCAAAAGATCCACTATGACCAACCACAGCTGTTTCAGGCAATATGTTTCAAAAGCTTTAGACAAACAGTGACAAGTTGATGTAATTTACACCGATTTCCAAAAAGCTTTTGATAAGGTGACCATAATGTTTTCATGAAAAGTTTATTCGACCCGCCTTTGCGAATTGATTGAGTCCTATATCTTTGAGCGCCGTCAGTATGTCGCCAGTATGACTGTTTGTTGCTTCAGGATGGTCTGTGTAGTGTAAGCTCATGGTGCTCCACCAACAAAATAGGCCTAAATATCTCCAAACGCAACATTATGACTTATACCCGGAAAATTAATACTATAACATTCGACTACACTATTCAAAACAGAAATATGGAATGTTGCTTTTTGCCAAAAAGAATCTTGGAGTAATATTTGATGTCAAATTAGCGCTTTCTGAGCAGATAAATGGCATCACTAGAAAAGCTTATCAAATGTATAGTTTCATTTATAGAAATTGTAAGGATTTTAAAAATTCTATAAATCGTCTGCAATTGCTATTAAAACATTTATAAGGTTCAAACTAGAATACGACACCATAATTTAGAATGCTATATACTATGCATACAGTGCGGACTTAAAGCGTACCCCCACCATGCTAACTTTTGAACGACAGAAGCTAGCGTTTTTAGAAAAAATAGGTCGACTTCTATTTTTTCTGAACCAACTTCCTCCGTTATCGCCAGTTCGATTGTATTTCCGGTGTCACCGAAAGTGACGTCAACTTTCTTGTTTTAAATAGAACAGCCTGTATATGTTTACACTTCAGGAAAGGTAATCGAAAGGCGAATCCAACGATACCACATATGTTAGACTTCAGCTTAAGAAATATGACAATATGCAGCAACAAAGATTTTGGTAATCTGTTTTTGTTGTGACGCAAAATTGGCTAGGAAAGAGCGCCAAATTGTTTCTTATGATGCCAGACTGATCTAAAGAGCTCGTTGCTAAGTAAAGTAATTTTAACAATTTGCCAAACTGTCAAATCTCAACTCCAAAACCGTTAATTATTTTTGTTATTTATTGTTATTACTACCTGCATTTGTCATACCTTCGTTCTTTGTGCTCGTTATTATTTTATGTCGTTTTAATTTGTTTTGTTAATTGTTGTTTCTTCTTTACTTTATCGAACTTTATTGTAATTAATTAATTGTGGTACGTATGCTTAAATTTGTTAGTTTTTGATAGGCAATGTGCTTAAGTTTAAGTTTTTTATGTTGTTGGTTTTATAACAGGTTCCGCATAGACCACGTAAGATAAACATCAAGCACCTAATTTTAATATTCCATGAATTTTGGCAACAAGTACCACGAAGTGGAACATAATGAACACTGCCCTTATACAGCCGGAAATATTCTAACTTTTCCCTAAGTAAGGATAGATAGTAGAAAATCTTTAGGTTCGCACTGTATAAGGCTTGCATTGAAACAGTCCAAAGACGATTTCTTAAGTATATGATTTTTCTTTCAATCCGCCCATGGGCTATGAGTATTCACTTAGGTTAAATCAATTTAATGTTTCATCCCTTGAGAATCGGCGCAAAGTTATAAGTGTTAGGTTTCTATTCAATCTTTTAAATTACATCTGTTCGTGCCTTCTATCTAAACTGTATTTTAATGTACGGACACTAAGTTCCCAATACGAATCAACATTTCATTTAGGTACCTATCGCAAATACCAATCTATTATTAAAATCTTCGGTGTACAATATGTGTAACAACTTTAATTTAATTTGTAATTCATCGGATCTGTATTTCGATAGTATAGGCAATATTATCAAAAATATGCAGTACTTTTGTACGTTTATTCTTTTTTCTCATATAGTTTTCTCTTTGTTTTGGTCTGCCACATGTAGTGCATTCATTTTAAGTTTGTTAATTATTTCTTCAACCATGTACTTACTTTTTATTTTTTGTATTTTCTTTGAAATTTGTTTCCTCTAAGTTATTCTGGGAAAGAATTATTTTCCACTGGCGCATTATGTGGATACCTGTATAGCAGTTATTATATTTTCAAAATTTTTTGAATGCAGAATTACAATAATATAAATTTTGAATATTCCGGACATCTCATCATCTTTATATGGCATAATGCTTTAATGGCGCTCATGTAATAAGCAATATGGCCTTTAATACTTGGCCATTTTACAATAACGGTAAATGCATATCGATTCTCATCTTATTATACTGGCAGTTAATTGTAGGCTATTAAACGTAACAAACTGTTCAAAATCACAGTAACACATTCGCGATGTTGAATTAACAAGGTAGATTGACGTAGCATCATTATTAGTAATTTTGTACGAAATAACATTGAAGCTGAAATATGGGAGACACTTATGAGACGCTTTCACATTCAATTAACGGTCGTAAAAAGCGATTTCCACATATTAAACGCATATAGATGTCCAGTACGGTGGATAATTGTTATCCTCCAAGTTTTGTTATGTAACGCAGCTATACAGCAGCATTCAACCATCACAAAGTGTGTAAAAGAAACGATGAAACAAAACGAGATGCTTCCCGGTAGACGCCTAATTAAAATAATTAATTAGTATCTCAACTACTAGTGTAGGGTTTCCTTTTTAGCGACAGTATTTAATTGGTATCGGTTATATTGCGAGGACTTCACCTGACACGGGGGCCGTTAACGAATAAATAAACGGATTGCATCTATTTTCAGGTCTGTTACACATAGAACATAGCCGTGATCTTTATTCGAACACCAGTTCTCCTTGCCCATGGTGATCGCGAACTGCTTGCATAAGAACCTATTCTCATTATTGCTGTTACAAGATTAATTTAGATCGACACACGTACATATTTCATTTGGATATAGTTATTAAGCGCCCCTTGTTCGAGCATGTATTTGAAATTGGGTGTATGTATGTCTATCGGGCATAAATGTAATTATGTTTACGTTGAACTTAATTGGTAAAATAAGCTTTATTACGATAGTTTTTGACGTGGAAATAAGAAATTAATAGTAATTGGTTTAAACTGGTATTAAGAATTGAACATATGTACGTGTTAACAGATAGGCAATTATAGCACACAACTACAATTATCCAAGTATCTTTACAGGAAAAAAATTCTAGCAAGGTACTTGAATTCTTTATGTATCTTTACTCTTTTTAGTTATATAAGTACACGTTTCTTTACGTAATTCTTGTGTAATCCCACTTCCAGTTGTTGCATGCATCTCAAACGCATAACCTCAAATACTCAACGCTTCCTATAATTTTTCATCGATTTCAAAAACTTAAGAAACTATTAATCAAAACACTAGCCATAATGCACGTACATATTATAAGTTTAGCACAAAGCTTCCAATAATTAAAGCTCCATGAATTATATACCAATATAGATAATGAAGGCGCTGGGAAGACGAAACAAAACTTTTCCTTTTTCACCGGCTGTGATATAGTCTGGCGCAACTAGTATAGCGATTTACTAAGTAGCGTCATTCATTATTAAACAACGACTAGTTAATTGCTACTGCTTCCTAGTCCTCACTTTTTGTAGATTAATAGTTTCTCTAATTAAAACACATGTTGTTCAACTATTTATAATTACGTAAATGTAAAACATTGTGATTACTGGTGCATCTGCTAGATAATAGTAGATTGAAATGAATTTATTTGAAACATGATGCCTAGTAATAAGCACAAATAAAAACGGTATAAATTATAACAGCAAATATCGTGTGAGACAAGACAGATAAATTAAATGGAAAACCACGGGTATAAAACTTGCTGTAATGGGTTAATTTAGAGTTATTATTCGTAATACCTAAAATGTAATTAACAGCTTGGAACTAGACAGACGTAGATTGTATTGCTTTATAGCGATAGATGGGCAGTTTCCATTGTATAGGATATGTGCTAAAGCTCCATATACCACGTAACTCCTTGAAAAGTTTTGAGACGGAATCTTTAGCACCAAATGTTCGTTAGGCTTTAGCTATACGAAATCGTGTATAACGAATTAATACACGATTGAAATTTTCAACAATGTATTGTAGCTTCTTGTAACGGATCTTACATTTCAAACAAAAAATTAAATATCTAAAGAACTGTGAGAGATAGTTATAGGCAAGCTTGGAAAATATACGCCTATTTTTTCATGTAGAATTCAAAAATGAATCATTATACAAGCTGTTCAAAAGTTTTATTTCCCACGCCTCTTTGGAACACCTTGTATATTGCAAAATATTTTTAAAATATATGTAGATCCAAACGGCCTAGATGTGCCCACGAGATTGGTGAGATCAGGTTTTTTCAAACTACAAACACCCTGATTTTCCAGCGATTGGTAGTTTTGTACTAGATTTCGAATACGCTTTTTAAACTGCTTAACGGGAAGCAATGTTTCATAACCTGCAAGAATAACCGATAAACTACTTATTTAACATCATACAACTTTATAAAAGGATTCTAGGGGCGAGTGCTTATTTCCTATCGTATAAACTCGTCATCCAGATCTTCCTTTGCTGTCTTCTTAGCCTTTTTTATTACTATGAAAGACAATTTGGCGAGCATATGTATGGTACATAATTAAGAGCTAGTGTTTCAATTCTTGTCATAATAAAATTAAAACTGTGCTAATTTTCTACTATCCTAAATTTTTAAATAAGAACTACTAGAAAATATAAATGTTCCTTATTATAGTTGAAATAATATTCTTTATAAATTTCCCTAGCTGTTAGACATCGAGTTGATGCGTATATCTAGTGCACATGATAAATTAGCTTGTTGGTTTCCCTTCATACACTCCAAAAAAATTGGGGGGATTTTACCCCGTTAAAACGGCTCGGTGGTTCAGTGGTAAGAGGGCCTGCGCCTAACTGGGCGGAGTTAGGCGCTGAGTTCGAGTCGCGCTAGAATCAAATTTTCTTAGTGGGTCCAATACAATCCCGAGATACCATTCGCATGTTGGGGGAAGAATTAACTGCGCTTCACACTTCACGGCGAGGGGTGATTGTAATAAAGCCATGGAAAGCTTTGCACACACAATTCACGCAAGGCTCTTGAGGTTATGAGAAGCTTTAAAAAGCTTATACACCTCGTTGGGCCGTCACCACAGGTTAACAAAATTAAAGGAGCAAAATTCACGCAAATTAGGGATAAACTTCACCCCTTGTGAAGGAAAACAGAAACTGAGGTAATTTTACCCTAATGCATCAATATGTAGGATAAAATTCAGAGAAATGAACAGACCAACTTGTGGAAAACACAGAATAGTCCCTGTATACGTTCAACACATGCGCATGGTGCTGTGTATAGAGTTCAGATCGATTAGGTATGTTGTATTTTCATTTTCTGGTATTTCGTTTAGTCAAATTTGTGTTCGATATGAAAACTATCAAATCTCTCACTCCAACGACCATCTTTCACAAAAGATAAGAATGTTTAAAATACTATTCTCTTTCTGTTGGACAATCCTTTTAGATGAAGCCAAGGTGCATGCATCCACGTTGAAAATGAAGAATGACAACAATTTTCTTCTATAACATCAATTATCGATTAAATGTTTGCAATCTGAACTCGGAATACTCAAAGTCATACTCAAAGAAATTTTGTAGAGATTTTGAAAAGAGTTCGAGAAACCAAAAATAAGCTAATTTAAAAATGAAAGATTTGAAATATCTGTAGCGTGTCTTTAAGTATTATACAGGGTGTTTCGGGAGGAAATTTGGTGGGTGGTAGTGTAGATTAATTCTAATAAAAAATTCCATATAACATGTGTCTAATTTTTATTGGTTACTGAGATACAGCAGTTTGAATGTAACCGAAACTACTACACACACATAAAAAAGCCAAAGGCAAAAACAAAAGGTATTAAGCAAAGGCAAATGATTAAGTTAAAGTTTATTTTCAAAAATTCCACCTCCGACTTCAATGCACTTTAGAATTCTGTTGACAACACTACGTGTAGCTTTCCTTAGGTTGTCTTGGCGTTCCTTTATGAGGGCAGCACTATTCATGATCCGAACGATCAATTCGTCTCTTGTGTTTACTTTTTCTTCCGGAGAATGTTAGGTTTAGATGCTGTGTCACCAGATGACTAAAATGAGCAGGGGCCCCGTCGTGCTGGAAGAACATACTCATCCTTGTAGCCAAAGGAACATCTTCCAATAATGCTAGTAGCTCGTTTTCGAGAAAGTCTAGATAGCGGGGCCCTGTAAGAGTATGCGGTAAGATAACAGGCCCAAAGAACTGATTATCTATCATACCACACCACACATTTACAGACTTGAAAATGTGTCTCCACAAAGGTATGTGGGTTTTCGTTGGACCACCGATGTGAGTTACGAGTGTTATTGATACCGTCACGAGTGAAAGTGGTTTCATCAGTAAACAGTATTAATGGGATTACTAGGCGATTTGCAATTAGCCAACGGCAAAATTCAAATCGTCTACCTTCATCTCCTTCTACGTGTAGAAATTCTTCGTGTGCTTGTTGAAGGACTACGTTCTACCCACTGAATAATGTCTTCTACTTCATTCACATTCTGTTCATTTGCACGTTCAGATGAGATGTGACTGCTGGGCACTGCACCAGTCTCACGTAGTTTACTGAAAACACGACTAAACACTCTTGAATTGGGTACTCTGCAGTTAGGAAATCGTCTACGCGGCATGCTTAAACAGTACAGTAGTTTGTTACTTAAACGATACAGGTTTATCACAGTTAAAAAATTCAACGTAAACTCAAGCACAACCTCATAACTTGAACGTCAAAACAAAACTGACAATCGATACCCATAGCAACTAGGAGAATACCAATCACGTGAAATGAAAACTTTTCTCTATAAACAGCTGTATCTCAGTAACCAATAAAAATTGGACACATGTTATATGGAATTTTTTATTCGAATTAATCTACATTATCACCCACTAAAATATTTACCTTTCCTCCTGAAATACCCTGTATACATATACATATGTATTTGGATGAAAGTAAAAACAACACCTTAATTACCAATATTTTTATTTTATCCCTGGGGGTGAAATAAAAATTACCCCTATCATAGGAGATAGAAAAATTGCCTCCTATTTTTGGAGCAATTTTCACCTACTTTTTTTCTTAGGGTATATGGACCTAAAATAGCGAATATAAGCACGGGGAAGGCAAAAACATATCTACTCTTCCTTCTTAAGAGTTACACATGGGAAGATGAAAATTTAACAGATGCTATTGTGAAAGTCAATTACATTTTGCAGTAAGAGGAATCCTGGCGCGTTGGAAAGATCCGACGAAGAATTTTACGACACGAAAATTGGCTCGTTCCAAATTCATCTAAGCAGCAATTCGCGTCACGTCGGTATTCGCGTTAATTGGAAAAGCAATTCGCTGTCGGCTTAATCGACGTGTCGTACGTCCTTTAAAATAATAAAGAATGTTAATTAATTCGGGTAGAAGAGGCGTGCGAATGCTGCAGAGACCCCCAGCGTGTGGTTACGCAGGTCGAAGGGACGATTTTAAATTCAGACTAATGAGATTGTGTGCCGGTGTGGTCGATGTGTTAAACAAAGTTACATGGTAGAGATCCTTTACTGAAATTCCTGCAGCTTGGAATCAACGCTTTCGAATGTTCTGAACCCAATTTCTTCACCCAACTTTGATAAGCGAAAAAAACAGTGCATTGCTTGAAACCGTTTTGTTTAGTTTTAGCTCAGTTCAATTTAGCTTTTAGTTTTAAGTGAACATCACTCGAAAACAAGGAGTACGAAGTATTATTGACGACCGCGGAAACCTACGGACCAAATTTAAGAAGGATTATTGTATATCATATAAAAAAAAATGACAATTTGTGGCATCTAGCTTTATTATAACAGATCAGTTTTTAACTTGCTGTGTACGTGTCCTTTTTACAATTTTATTTATATTTTTATACTTCGATTTAAATGAATTTTACACAGTCAAAATTTTATTGTCTAATGAAACTCATGGGACCTAGTTAGGAACCTTTATAACGTTTTATTTGCTATAAATACTGTCAAATTCCATATACAAATTTATGCCTATAAGCTAATATACATAGATAGAATAATTAAATGTTAATTCCGGATCTAATTAGTAATAATATGTGCTCATCAATCACTACACAAAATCAATTAATTAATCTTGTATCTCCTTAATTAACCGTCTCGTAAATTTAATACAAGTATAATTCTATCGCGATACCAGATATCGTTAGCTTATATTATAAACACAATTAATTTATATTATTTTAAAGATTAATCTTAATTCCCTTATTAATTTAAATTTCCCACCAGATATAGATCCAGCAAAAAATAATGGCGTCTGGCCTAATTACAAAATAGCGAAATTATTCAAACAAGAGCGATAATCAACGCAGAAGGCGTATTAAACAGCGTCTGCAGTCGCTTAACGACTGCTTCAACACTATTGCAGGACTCCTCTCTTCCTATCAGATGTGCATCAACTGGTTAATTACCTAGACACGTGCTTGTATGAACTGAACACATTCAATCATTCGCCTTCTGCTTGAACCAGGAGACGCTAATGAGACACAAGCAGCTTTGAATCTAAGAGGACAATATCTAAATATGATCACACCTGAGTATGTCAAATAACTGGTAAGTACAATAGCGATTCTCTGTTAAACAGACGTGTTGATCATAGTTATTAAAATAAAATAATGTTTTGTAAGAGACCCGAACAATACGATGACAATATGTTAAATTGGTAACCCATAAATGTTCAAGTTCTTTTGTGTAGTAACGGAAGTAGCTACACCATTTGCATTGCCTAATAGGTGTAATGAAGATAATAATAATAATACCTTATTAATTATGTGACACTTACAGTGTATGTAATAGGTCAAAACAAAATCAGCAATTAAATACTAATAAACAAAAACAAAAAAGAAACATAATACAAAGTATAATTACAAATCATAAAATTGTTGTAAAAAGTTGTGCGCCGCACAGAGAGCTCGCCTGGGAACTGCAATCGAAACTAGGGTCGGCCTGAAGAACCTTAAACCCTTTTGTCCTTCTATGCTAAAGCTGGCTCATTTCGCACAGCTTGGAATTGGTTGTGGTGAAAAAAAAGGGTGCACATATAGCGGGTCATCTCTTCATTTTTGGTAGGGAAACAAGTACATATCCCGGGGTCATGTGCGATCGTCTGGAGCCGCTGCGCGGCCAGGGTTGAAGAAGTCCTTTGGGCGACGCACTTTCACTAGAGGAGGGGGCCTATCCTGGGGTTCGACGACAAACTGGACGCATGGGTTTTCGTTTTCGCGGGCCCTTGCCCACGCCGAGTTGAGGGTCTTCTCTAGGAGGTCGTGAATCGTGGGAATGCCCAAATCTCGAAGAATCTGTTCACTCCTGACGAAACAGAGAGTTTAGTGCTACGCAAAACTGAAATACTCCTCAATCGAGTAAAACATATGTTCGACCAAAAATAGTAATAATAATCATAATAATATATTCCGTTCCATGCTTACTTACAAAGTGTAGAACAAGTAAAAAAACAATAGCGTAGTGTATATATATATATATATATATATATATATATATATAAATAAAATCTATATACAGTCGTTACCACCGATACTAGAAAGCCTCACAGCTCCTCAATGACGACATGCTGTTTAGGGGATGTATCGCCATGCACGATATTAGCCTAAGCGGTAAAGGAATCGTTTTTTGCATTCCTTTTTTAAGTTTTGAAGGGCTTTCTGTTTAAAGAAGATGCCAATCGACAGCTGGGCCCTTCTTCGCATCTCATTCGATTTTATTTTGAAAAAACGAACTTTCAAAGCAAAAACCAAACACGTAACAAAGGACGAAAGTATGACAAATGCAGGTTATAACAATAATAAATAACAGGAATAATTCATGTTTTTGGAATTGAGATTTGACAGTTTGGAAATTGTTATGATGACTTTTCTTAGCAACGAGCTCTTTAAATCAGTATGGCGTCAAGAAAAAACAATTTGACGTTCTTTCTTAGCCAACTTTGCGTAACAACAAAAACAGATTACCGAAACATTTATTACTGCATATCGTCATATTTCTTAAGTAAAAGTATAACATATGTGGTATCGTTGAATTCGCCTTTCGATTACCTTTCCAAAACATACAAATATGTAGAGCATTCTGTTCAAAATAAGAAAGTTGACGTCACGTCCGGTGATACTGGGAATACAATTGAACTGCCAGTAACGGCAAAAGTTAGCTCGCAAAAAATAGAAATCGACCTATTTTTTCTAGAAACGCTAGCTTCTGTCGTTCAAAGGTTAGCATGGGGGGGGGGTACTTTAGGACTGCACTGTATAATGGAGGTTCACAATGTTCACAAACATGCTAAAATATATTTTATCGTTACGTACTAATTTTAAAACTTGATTTCAAAGAATCCTCAAAAATGTTTTCAGTTGGCGTCTAAAATTGTAATATGCACTTCCTTTAGTGACCGAGGTAGATGACTGAATAGCTTTATTCCAAGGTTAAGTATTCAACGGTTAACCAATTCCATGCTACCGGCTGCCGTATGCATATTGTTTCGAATACGTGTTTCATAATTGTGATACATCGCATTCGTAGGTATACTTGCCTTGCCTTTGAGTGTATAGCATACAGTTTCAAATATATAAATAGATGGTAAGGGCAGTATTTTAAGCTTTTTAAAAATAGGTCTGCACGAGACAGTAAAGTAAATTCCCTCAATGCATCTCAAAACCGATCCCTATGTCACCAGAACTTGCTGCGCTCCGACAGGAACATCCCACAACAAAATGCCACATTGGAGTCCGGAGTATCTGAGTAGTATAGTGATGTCAGACAGGCACTTCAGCTCTTTCGTCCGAAAACATCAATTTCGCTATGTCCTTTCCTAACAAGCAGTTCGCAGTGTTCTTTCCAGCGTAGAATCTATTGTCACCCCCAGGAACTTCGTATCGTTACAAGTAGCTAGTCGTACTTCATTTACATATATGCATCAGGGATTCTTATAGATATTACCAATATGTTGGAGTACTCTCCTGATAATCATTTGCAAACATTTGAAAATCACATAACTATTATTCTGTTAATCAAAATGATGACAAGTTAAATCGATATATTACTATATATAACTTGTTGCACACAAACAATACTTTAAATCCGATTAAGTAGATGTTTCGCTGATTATAATCAGGACCGATTTCATTTCAAATTTGCCACATTCTAAACTAGAATCCAATTACTTACACAAAAAGCCAAATTCAAAACGATATACAGAAAGAAACGACCTTGCCCCAATGATGAATTATTCTTTATAGTATCATAAGCATGTTTTCATGTACAAGAAATTCTTGAAAAACGAATCCTTATTTGGCTTAGTTTGAGCACTAAATCACGATAGCTTGCATGTATAGACGTCAACCTCGAGGCAGATTAGAAATAATGTAAATAAATTATCTTGATACCGCTACATAACCGTACAATTGATTGAAAACCGAGAGATCTCTAAATAATTTCGTTCTCTGAGGTATGTACACAATGCAAGACCACATTAGAATATCAAGAAAAAATACGACTTTTCATATCCACATGTATACACCGCAGATGTTCAATAAAGATTCTATAATAACAAGATTTTTTGTGTACTCATATACCCAACGGAATACCGAAGAAAATCAAGAATTTGTCAGATAGTTACGTGGTAGCGAGGGCAGCCCAAAAATCTAGCATGGTGCCTTTTTTTGCCCCGTCTTTGTGCATAACTGCGACAAACTAGACACAGCAGAAACGCTTGGATAAGCAACATGCCTTCCCCTCGTGAGCGCGTTTTGTCCTTTGTAGTACATGAAATTCCTTTGCGACTAAGGCCGAGATGCAATTCAACAAATTGCTCACATTTTCGAATAATTTCATACCGTTTCGTTTTGGTCGAGCTTCTTTACTACTTTTAAATGATATTATCGTCGTCTATTCCGCAATTTTCCAAACATTCCGAGATATAAAATTGATCTATTACAGATTTTATATCGTTCTGTGCCGACATATGCTTAAACTACCACAATACCTAAAACGTAAGCCCGGCTATATTGATATTATTTGAAATTATGCAAAAGGGATAAGAGGGAATAACAAAATAACGCATTTTCTCAATAAAAAATTGAAATATCACGCCACGTCATTATTTAACATGTTACAATAGAGCTAGTATCACTAATGCTTCAGTACACAACAGAATTCCGATCACATGTATCTGGGTTATTAGTTCATCTCAAAGCATCGCAATTAAATTCTCATGAGCTATAACACAGAAACGTAAATATTTATGTTACACACCATTGATTATTGAAAACGTTACAATTGCGTATTTAATCGGTTAAATGATCGTGTTGGAAATAAACAATAAAGGAGCGAGTGTAATGTCCTGAAGGAACATTCTTCTACGAATCAAACAAGGAAATACTATGCAATTTGCATACATAAGATAATCTTTGGTATTTTAAAAATTGGATAGATTATATTGATGAAATTGTACGTTAATTACACAAAATTATTAAGCCTGTAGAAATAAACGGTTAGCATTGAAGAGTTCGCGTTGTAAACCAGAAGAAAGGTCTGTTTCTTTCTATAATGTCCTAATACGAGTAAAAACCAGAAGCAAGCAGCAGTTTGCAATAATGGCTAGCATTCGCTACACATCGATTGTACCTACTAATACATCTGGAATATCTGGTGGTTTTTTGACATGCGAAATATGTATGTATACCCCACAAAACAGGGCGTATCAGTGAAAGTTGTTTGCAATAGTATCGACCTTCTTCCACTATTTTCTTACAAAACTGACACTTGTCAAAACTTGTTTGTGAGATTATTATTTGATGAGATTTCGCAGTAGATTTTAAAAAGTATATTTTGAAGACTTTTGATCGGACTTGAACAAATGGATAATTTTGTTTACACTTTTTCCATTTGAAAGATTAATCTTAATTGTCGAACACGCTGTATAATGTTTTCGAAAAATTCTAACCCAGCCCTATATGGTCAGCTGTTCTGTAAGATTTCAATTTTCCAAGTCTGCTAAAATTTTCAAAAATTGCAAATGGATAGCAGCATAGTTGCTCTACCATACAAACCTTGAAATTGAATTAGGAACTCAAAAATGTAAGAATATATAGATTGTTCCATTTAAAATAACAAAGTTGACAACTACTTCCGGTATAACCAGAAGTGCCAGATTATTAAAAATATTTTAGTTCAATAGTATATGTGGGCTTTAGCGTACAGCCGAGTTTTTAGAATTTTCGTATGCCAATCGATGCAGTTCCCCGCGAGACGTTTTCTAAATGTGTAGTACAAATTAGTGACGCATATTGGGTCTCTAAGAACGTGATTTTTGGGAAATTTGTACCTCAAAAATCATGCTGGAAGTTAATACTTTGCTTAATATTTGTTAAAGGGAGGCATTGCATTTTTACATGTTCAGCTTAGCCACAAGCGATATCGTATATCCGTCGTTCCAGTTCTAGTTCTACGTTTTTCGCCTTTAGTCTAGATTGCGGTTTTTCATCCAATCGGATCACAGTAGGCAAAAACGATTCACTACACGACGACGGCAACTGTAGAAGGAACTCCGAAAAGCGCCCATCAATAAGTGTCACTTATGCCGACACGCCGACACATGCGGAGTAATTTGTAGCTGACAGTCGTAAATCTGCTTGGCAGACCTAATGAATACTACTACTGTTAGTACTGATATTGGGGATTCTTTCTATTCGATTCAACGATCGTGGTCGTCGACTTGTGCGATAGCTTATACATACTTCAAACCGAACGTTCTAATAAACTACATGAAAAGGGAATGAAGTAGCTTCATATGTACTTGTCTGGTCTATAAGTTAGCGTGACAGTTTTGGAGGCGAGTCTTCGGAAGGTTCGCAAAATTACATGCGTAGTAATCATTCTATTCAAATATGTTGATACAGGGTGAATTGTTTAATTTACAAAGACAGGTTCTCGGGTGTCAAATTCAGATTTTAATGAAACTTGGTGAAAATATCTTTTATCTGCTGAAACTCACCTTGAGGGAAAGAAGCACCCCTTCGAAAGTTGGTGCATTTTCGGCTAATTCAGTATAACTGCAGAACGAAGAGAGATAGAAGGAAGGAATACACGTAAATGTTTTCCCATATGTAAGGGTCTTTTAAAATATATGATTAACGGATATACAGGATGTTACGTTTCAGCATAATTCTTAAGCGTCCAATCTATTTTTAACAATACGAAAATATACTTTAAGTAAAAATTATTTGTCTTTTAATTCTATTTAAAACCATAGAGTTTTTCAATATATAGGGTGCTCTTAAAGAAAATATTACTGTACAATCAGTTCTGTGGGGCTCAAGCGGGTTTTTTTTTTATAACGAGGGGTTAACTTCATATAAATTAGAAACAAAGTATATTTAATTTTTAAAGTTTCTCAATTTATGTCCTACACTATTTTAGGTCTTCGATATCTTAATATTTTTATTAATAATAAATGGTATAAATATTAATACATATATATCTTAATGCAATATATTACTTAAAGTAGTATTGATGAAAAGTCAGACAAACGGAATCAAACGGTTAGATACACCTATTATTGTATATGGTTACTTATGTAGTTTTGATTCTGAAAACTATTTGTAAAATTAAAAATAATAATAATACAAAAAATAATAAAACATAAATGTAATAATCTATTTTCTTCTAAATTTTCGTTCATATTCTTAGTCTAATTGTTGTCTTTAAGTTGTTATGTGGAATTATTTGTATTATCATCAGTGGCGGCTGGTGGTGACGTAAATGATAGGTCCAATACAAAGCTTCGATTTCCTCGTGTATTTCCGTTGCATATCGTGTACATTGCACTTGACAAAAAAATACACGAGGAAATCGAAGCATTGTCCTTATGTGTTCTGCAGCTTCGAAGTCGTCACAGTACACCAGCCGCCGCTGATTATATTTATATTGTATGCTATATATTATGAAGAAAATGACCGATGAAGAAAACCATTCTTGTAAAAGGGGTAGATGCAAGAAGAAGGTTGGTAACCCCTGGTGTAACCTATCACAAATATGTAATGTATGCATAGGTTTCTATGAGGGGTCCCATTTATATCCGGTCATAGATTCAAACAGATGTACACCATTCAACAAACCATAACTTATACAACTGGTCTTTTTAAAATTTCAACAAAATAACAAAACATTTAATATATTTAAGGTAAAGAAACAACCGTTCGAAAGTAGTTTCAATTGTTACTTCGATAAAAGGCCTAGATGAAATTTTCTACAGTGGCCTTTTCTAAATTGAGCTACAAATATTGTATGCTATAAAAATATTTATTTCGAATTGAGCTTCTCCTAATGGTACAACCACTTATCAATTCCTATCAACGTATATTGCTATTTTCACTAGTTACTCTAATCTTCTAATCTCTAATCAAGTTATTGATTTATAAATATAAACAGAAACAGAAAAAGGAAAGTTACATTGAAAATGCTAGCCACATAAACAAGTAGGTACAAAATGCAAATGATACTTGCAAAAGTACTATTTTCTCGATTACAAACGCAGATATAGCAAAACTTAAGCAATTAATACCATTGAATAGTTAGATTTGCGATTGTCCATTAAATCTAGTATTACGAAACCTACCTTAATACGAATACTTGAAAAATGTTTAAACCTGTAATTGGATCTCGCCGTCTATTAAAGCAATAGAACAAGTAACAGAAACTAAATTGTTTTCCTTTTATACCAAATTAACCAGGATTTCAGTTGATTCAAATCCACCGCATCGGCAATAACCGATTAATGCTATAAACTGTTTACATTTTTGCCTATCCGCATCCATCTACTACTTTGCTCAGTATTTACAAAACATTTCCTACAGTTAAGCAGCCATTAGAGTTAATAATTGAACGTTTCCATTGCATATTCGTATAGAATTTTTTTGCTGCTTTCTTCTCCAATTATGAAATCGATTTAGCGTTTCCTTTATACACATATATTGTTATAAGAAGAAGTCGATAACACACGTAAGTCCAATAATTCACAAAACAAATTTCCTGAATTTTGCGGCATATAAGGTGGTGACATGGCATCGATATCAATATTCTAGTATTGCTATAATTTTCTGGCAAACGGTTTCACGTTTAATGCTCCATTACCTATTCTAAGCTCCTTTCCTTTTTAACAATATTGGTCATATCAATTAGGTTTAATACAATTACTCTATCCTGGATATAAAGTGATCGGTTGAATCTGTCTACATTGCATGATAATAATTATGTTCCGGTGATTTTACCAGCAAAATTGTTTTATATCGAACACGTTAACGTTAACCTATAAGTACGAATATCCAATGCGTACTCGCATAACTAACGGTTAAAATAATTGTACGGAACAAAAAGGTATAAATATCATAAGAAAGAAAGGCATTATTTAATTATATCAAATTACATTAACAGACAAAAGGAAATAATTTAAATACATACCTATCATTAACACAACTATAATATGTCTAGCGATTTTATAAAAAAAACGTTTAATTAAAATTGTAAAATTCAATTTACTATTAACCGTAAAGTATAGGAACCATTTCATGGGTCGGGGAAAAGTTTTGATTAAAACACAACTTTGTATCCGTACATATGCAAGAATATGATAATACGAGGGACGTTCAGTAATTAACGAGACAAATGACTGTGGAAAAAAACAATGTATCCAACGACAATGACATTTAAACTACTTTTCAATGTAATCTCCACCAACATTTAGGCACTTCTCCAATCGCTTTGTGAGCTTTTTAATTCCAATGCTGAAGAATTCTTGACCTTGGTGTCCAAGCCACTTGTGTACAGCTTCTTTGACCGTTTCGTTGTCTTGGAACTTGGTACCGCGTAAAAACTCTTTAAGCGGGCCGAACAAATCAAAATCGGACGGTGCGAGGTCGGGGCTGTAAGGAGGATGTAGCAACACCTCCCAACCCAAATTTTCGATCATCTCTCGCATTTTCTGGGTAGTATAGGGCGGGCGTTAATATGCAGCAGAATCACACCTTTTGAGAGAGTACCCTGGCGTTTTCTTCTTATCGCAGGTTTCACTTTATGTTGAAGCAAGTTACAATAGACTCACTGTTCGCAGTACGTTGTTCTTCTAAATAGTCACAAAAAATTGGGCGTTGAGAGTCCCAGAAGACCGTTAACATCACTTTACCGGCAGACGCGAGAGTTTTCAATTTTTTCATAGCGGGCGAATTCGGCTGTTTCCATTCAAGACTTTGCCGTTTGGATTCAGGTTCATAGAGGTGAATCCACGTTTCATCGCAGATTATAACACGGTCTAGAAGGTCACTACCTTCCGTTAAAAACCGTCGTTTGAGTTCAGAACAAATGCGAACACTTTATGGACTTGCGTCACCTGTCTTGGAACCCATCTCGAACACGTTTTGCGATAATTCAGCTTGTCGTGAATGATTGAATACAGAGTTCCAACACTAATATTACACAAATCAGCTATTGTTACGATTTTGACGCACCTGTCATCGAGACTAAAGGTCATTTATGCGATTTTGTAGCGCGTCGGTTGTTCAATCCACTTATACACGTTTCCGCCGCTTAAACACTTTTCACCATACTGTTTCAACATTTTCGAGTAAATTTCGGCCGGCTTCATACCTTCGGATAACAAAAATCTTATCACTTAACGTTGCTCTTCCACCGTACACCTTTCGAGAGCAGCTGACATTTTGAAATGAACAAAGTTATGTTTGCTTATATTTCTTTTAAGCAGCCGACTTAATTTGTCCCCAAAGTTGCCAACTTCACCTATAGAAAGCTTCATCTAATAATATTTAGTAGTTTTCCCGCTAATGCAGTTTGCCTCGTTAATTACTGAACGTCCCTCGCATAGTTATTCGTAGCCTTTCTCTACAAACATTTTAACATTTTAATGTCCAAAATTGGATCTGCATTTTACAGATGCTTTAGTGAAATTGTTCTATACATCCTGTAATATGTATGTATCTAGCCTGTCGAGTTTCGGAAAAGTATCCAATAATAACATCATTCGTGCATAACCTATTACGTATGCATGTATTCATTAAAATGCAAAACTAATTTAAATAAAACTACTGAAATTTGCAGCACGCATACGGACAAATCCATCATTTTGCGTGGATTAGCAATTTACGACTAGGCTGACAAGTACACAACATATTCTCCATACATGGCATGTAACGTATCTTCGTGATGTCAAGTTTTGAATGCATTAAAGTCAGCGCGCCTACATAACAATTCTTGTAAAATTAGTTATGAATATGTAAATAAATAATGAAACAAAAAAAAAACGTGATCTATGTATATACATTCTATAATGCGAATATACAGGTGAATATTAGCTTTTGGAATAAATTGAAAAGTAAGCGAACAGAAAGAAATTACTATGATTAAAAAATATTCCATAAATAGATCCAAAATCATTTCCATAAAAATGGATTTCTAGTTGACATTTGGTTCATAACTAGAGCAACGCAAACTGCGCTGAAAGCCAGTGGCTGACGCATAAAAGTTTACACAAAATAAACACGGCCGGGACAATTCGGTATAAGCGTCAGTATAACTGCGACTCGAAAGCCGATCTGTTGTGTATGCATCTACGCTGTCGTATACTATATGGTAGT
Organism: Dynastes maya; assembly: GCA_029619315.2. Taxonomy (NCBI): domain Eukaryota; kingdom Metazoa; phylum Arthropoda; class Insecta; order Coleoptera; family Scarabaeidae; genus Dynastes; species Dynastes maya. The sequence goes on from JAROYE020000004.1 coordinate 38,657,031, forward strand.
TCTACGTTTGTTTTGAAAATGTTTCCTACGTCGCGAAAACGACCAAAGTTGGACACAATAAGAGAATTTATTGCAGAAATGCCTGATTTAAAGTGTGATAGCGCTAAAATTCAATGTATAGTGTGTAAAATAGACTTAGTGTGTTGGTCGAAAAGTAATTGTCTACGGCACGTAAATAGTGCAGGGCATGTTTCAAAAAAAAATTCCACACGAGATTATGACAAATTTAAATTTAATTTATGTGTTTATTGCATGTAATTTACTATTTCATTTACTAAGGAAGCAAGCATACGTCTCGTTTTGGAACGAATATTCGGACTTTAAGTTACCAAGTGAGAGAACATTACAGAGTTGTGCCGTCTGCTCATGAGCATGTCGAGAAAAGAATTAAATCAGAGTTGCAAGATAAAAAACTGTGGTTATGTGTGGACGAAACAACAGATCGTAAAAAGCATTCTGTGGTTAATGTAATGGTACGCACAATGGAATCACATCGACCGTCACCCTCAATTTTACTAGCTTCTAGACGAATACAACAAAGCACTGCCGAAGTAATTTCAATGTTGGTGTTAAATACATTGGAAAAGTTTGAACTTTCAACAAATCAACTGTTGATGTTTATGAGTGATGGTGCCGAAAACATGCTTGCTGTAGGTCGATCTCTTAAAAAACATTGTGCTAACTTGTTGCATATTACATGTAAAATTCATACTCTCAGTCTCGTAGCAGATAGTATCAGAAAATGTTATCCCGAGATAGACGCTCTAATAGCACATACAAAAGCTGTGTTTGTAAAATCCCCAAAACGTATTCGAGAATTTCATAGACTATGCCCCGGTATTCCTGAGCCACCACAACCTATTCTTACTCGTTGGGGAACATGGTTAGAGGCTGCATTTTATTATCTTAAATATTTTGAGAATATAAAGAACGTGATTTTAGAATTCAACCCAAAGGAAGCTACGGCTGTCAAGGTAAGCCGCTTGAAATTTCAGGACAGTCAAGTTAAAACAGATTTGGAAATCATTCAGAACAATTACGTGGGACTAGCGGATGCGATAGAAAAACTACAAAATTCTTCGGTGTCGTTAGTGGAATCTTTGCAAATAGTGCAACATGTTCACGCACAGCTACGCGCAATAGAAGACGCAAGAAATGTTTGTGTTTTAGAAAGGTTTGAAAGTGTTTTAGATAAACACTCTGATTTTGGCACATTAAGACAAATTTGTGAAGGTGCATCAACAGAACCGTTAAGTTATTTGAAAGATTATTTTACTTACGCAAATATAACGTCACTAGATGTAGAACGTTCGTTTTCGGCATACAAAAACACTTTTTCTTCACGCCGCACTCAGTTTGCCGAAACAACTTTGGAAACATATCTAATGTTACAAATATTAAATAGACATTATCCACTTTGTGATTTCACGGAGGACTCTTAAAACGGTAAGTGTTTGAGCACGTATCACATTTAATTTATTTTGTGTAAACTTTTATGCGAAAGGTATTTAGTTGTTTTTTTTTTAATTTTTAACATTAATGCTCCCTATTTTCTGACACGGTATAAATTCGTACTTTGCATTGAAAAAAAACCTTCTGTCTATTTGTTAGTGCTAAAATGTCAACATTATCGGTATGGACTGCTTATTATAAAAAATTAACTGCTAGTTATACCCTAACATGCATAAATACAAACAAACACAAAAAAGGAAAAAAAATACTATATACACTTAGTGATATAAAAAAGGAACAACTTCCTTTAAATATGTCAGTATATTAAGAGTTCAAAACGAATTAGTAAATATGTTAATATCAATAGGTTACATGTTGATATCTGATACATAGAAGGAAGGTGTGAAAAAAATATGATTAACAAAAGGTTAGACAACGTAGAAAGTTTCCAATGTTTAATTTGGAAATTTCATCTATGATACAAGGGGAGATTTTTATATTATCTACCTGGCCATGAAAAAATAAGTGACGCTAGCAATTTTTTGCTATCAAATAGCTGTGACATTTTGATACAATCTGACCAAGTTTCGTTCATATTCAAATGGCTGGATTGTTTTTATAAAGGTTTAATCAACAAAAAATGAGTGAAATTCAGCTAAAACACAGAAATGTTATCAAGTTTTTAACGAAGGAGGAAAGTGGACCCCAAAATATTTATGACGAGATGATTAATATCTACGGGAAAGGTGTGCATATTTTACAGTAAAGTTTTGGTGCAAGAGATTTCGATGGGGCAGGGAATCAATTCAAAAACAAAAACGAAAACATCAAGAAAGTTGAGGAACTGATCTTACCAGATCGAAGAATAAGGGTTTCAATGATTGCTGCTGAAGTAGGGATATCAGAAGCTACAGTTTTAAAAATCTTGAATGAAAATTTAGGAATTAATAATATGTCAGCACATTGGATATCCAGAAATTGCTTACTCCTGAGCACAAATTGTGCCGGCAATAAATTTGTGAGGAAAACTTAGCGACATTGGCTGATGACAAAGATCTTTTTTTAAAAATTGTAACAGGTGACAAGACGTGAGTGCATCGCTAGCACCCACCAACAAAACAAGAATCCATGCAGTGAGTTCATAACGAATTTCTGCCACCAAAAAAACAAGAACGCAGTCCTTATCAGGAAAACTGATAACTACGGTGTTTTGGGATGCAAAAAGGATATCGTCAGTTGAATATATGGAAAAGGGCACTTCAATTACAGGGAAAGTTTATAAGGAAACAACTAAAAAGTTGAAAACTGCCATTCAACAAAAAAGCCCTAAAAATTGTGAGCGAAAGGTTATGCTGCTTTATGACAATGCCAGAGTCCACAAAGCTCACCAAGTCCAAGAAGTAATCAACGACTGCGGTTTTATAGAAATAAAACGTTCACCTTATAGTCCGGACTCGGCACCGAGCGACTATTACCTCTTCCCTAAATGAAAAGAGAAACACTCTCAAATGTGTTTCTGCGTTTTTGAACGAATGCTTGAAAGCGGTTTTTTGAAAACCTACCCAAAGATTTTTTTGGAGGGTATAGGGTTATTACAAAAACGTTGGAATAAGTATGTGACCGTTAGTGGAACGTATGTTGGAGAAAATTTTTATTTGTTTCCTAAATATTTTTCTTCATTGCTAGGTAGATAATACGAAAATCTCCCCACGTACAACTCTATGAAGAGCCACTAATAAACAGTAAGAATATGAAAAACAATACAATATTCTTTGAGCTCTGTAATCTTGCTGCATGTCTCAAACAATTCAACAATATTTGAGTTTAAATTATAAATTACTTCGGTTGCCTACATTTGCATTTTAACGTTGCACTTACTGCTATATTATAAACAATCGCAAGTAAAAAAATAATCAACTCTGAACTGTTTTCTAAAAGTTTTCAGGTTGGATTTAGTGTATAGTTGCTTGTATATCTACATACTTGACATTTTTACACACTAATATTTGTTAATCATTTACTCTGGAAGTAAATTTCTTATATAATCACATATTTCTAAAAGAAATTCAAATATTGCATTGAGTTGGCTGCAGTTCAACTTCATTACATATATTAACAGAACCTGCATCTGGTTCTACCTATGTATCTACATGTATGTATGTATACACAAAGAAGTTGTTATTCTTGAGGAAAAAGGGCTATCGATTGCTCTCAATTCCCTTATAGTTATATACATACATACGAACTTTATGGCAGCAATATTGCATATTTGCCGTCCAATATGTGAGAATTTTCTGCAATATGTACGCTTTCATCATTAGCGGCACTCTGCGATATTCCATGTTATGTGTATGATAAACAAGTTCCTCTACATGGGCAACCCAGTTCCACATATTTGTACGTATCTATATACTGACATTGGTATGTGAAAATCTTACCCTTACGGTAATTCGAATTTCGAGTTCATTTCTCTTCGTACATACAGTCGTTATCCTCTCCATTTTTTAACCGTTCGTCTCTTTTGTTTTCTTTTCTTTATTGAGTACCGGCTGCAAAGTTTATCGAACTTTCACGATTTTCGGAGATGCTTCTTAAAATCGTTTTTCTTAATTGAACCTCTTGCACTGCAACGGAATCTTTATATATGTCTGGAGATTGTTGGGCGGAGGAATCCGGTTCCTTGTAACCGAAATTATCCGCAATAACTTTGGTTCGGTGGCCTTTCTGTGCTCTCGCGTCGAAACCCTTTTTTTCGTGGCAATCACTAAAATGAGCTGGCTTCCTTAACGTCTGGTTTCGAAAGTAAATATACCGTAAGGGTATAGTGAATGGACGTATTTAAAGACCTGCATTGCCGATGGAAGCAGATGTAATTCTTGCCTTGCGATTTTAGGAATGTCAACGTTACAAAATTGATTTATTATGCGAAGTGGCGAAAAACTTATACCGAGGACTTTCGCATCTTCCGTAATTGACTGATGTTCTTGTAGTGGTCTTTTATAGACGAACACATAAAATTACACATATTTGGGGGTACCAAGTAAAAATTCACTCAAAACATAAGGATTAATTATATTTTCTTTAATAATATACTGCAAACAGGATCTTTCGACAGTTGTGCAGTGTAAATCAAATATATTATGATGATAAAATTTTTGGCACAAATATTTGACTTAGTTTTAGCTTCTAATTATTAATGTCTATTACTTTTATTTCCATTTTAATTTTGGTTGTACTGAGTGTCTGAACGCTGTACTTCCAAAGGTTTATTGTGGTGGAGTTTAGCTACATTTTTTCAACTTCTTGTCTAGAGGCAATCTTTCTTCAAATTACTCCACTCTCAATCAATATTCTTTTAATTTCAATTATAAAAGATAATGTGTAACTACCTAAAAATTTTATGCACTTGCATCAATGCATGACATCGAAATCAAGACGTATGTAAACAGGAAGGAAGTGAAACGTCCTTCTCCCGACGTAAGATAAAATTAGGGATTGTTGAAAGAAGAGGTTCTAGCCTTATTTAACAAATCATAACTAACTATTAAAGAAAGTTTCTATAAGGAAAGATTTCCATATTCGGAGGTCAATAGATACAGCTATTAATTTTGATGAAAGAAATGGTTCCAAATTCGAAAATCTCAAACATTAATACCAGCAAAAATAACGGACGTATTATAACAAATTAAATAAACCAACTAACATACCTTATATATTACACGTGTTCTATTTATGTCCGTTACAGCATATGCGTATTTCCTGTTTAATTCACTAAACCGTTCTTTTTTTGTTGCAGGTGAGTTGCACTGTAATACTGCATTCAGCGTTAACACAAGGTGCCTCCATAATTCCGTAAGTGCATTCAAGACTGTAATTTTTTACTACACATTACATGCGAATCTCGGAAATATCTAATGTACGTAAATATTTTTAAAATAAACATCTTTAATGATTATATCAATCCAGTGACTTTATATAAGTTAATTAAATTAAGATAATAAACCAAATTAGCAAAAACATTTTTTTATAATTTGCTTCAACCTTGTGTAACATCTGTAACGTCACAAGATGCCATCGAGCTTAAAAAGTAATACCAATTCATAGAAAAAATTCAATCAATCCTTTTTGTCTGTATATGTTATGCTAGAAAGACAACCGCAAATCCAGCCATCGTATACAACTGTTTCCGCAAACTTTTTCTCTAATCCTCCGAGCGAGCAGCGTGTCGCTTTTAGACAATTCCAAGTCAATGTTTGATGAATTACTCGCTCGATTCTCTGACACGGCCAACAGAAAAATAGGAATAAACACAAGACGAGATTATTTTCTATAAAGCCTGGAGCGGTACGTCAATCTTTGACAAAATATTGGCGAATACAACTGCGCTTGGATATTAACGCTGCGCTACCACCCTTATCCCTTTATGACAAACCCAGGCGTAAACCTACATCCGCTGTCGGACAAAATAACTCTTCGACGAAGTTTCGGACTTCGGGGCATGTCGCGCTCTGAATTTAGGAAGAAAAGCGTTCGCGATAGAAATTTTGCGGATGTCAAATTTACTATTTCGAAATGACATTCGGAAAAGATAGAAGAGAGAATAATTACTGTGGAATTTTCTGAATTTTAGATTTTAATTTTGATAACTTAGGTACTTAGATTCTTAACTTATTATTTATGGTTTAAGAAGTGGATAAAAATTATGCTGATGACATCTTGAATATAGGGTAGATACGCTCGCTTACGGAAATTATTTGAATATCTTTCGGTGATGTGGTTCACTTATTGAGGAAGTGAATTGAGTCCTTTGGATAAGAGAATTGATAACATCGCGCTTCTGGACTGAATTATGGTGTGAGAGGCCGTGAGATATCTATCCATGTGCGTGGATTAGTGTGCAGTAACAGCCCTGAAGATGTCCCATAAGAGTGCGGACGAAACGTCTGCGGAAGCTACGACAACGACGCGGTTCCAACCCGGAAACTAAGAGTGTAACATGTCTGAATTTGTCCGTACTAAATTTAAATATAACTCTTGCACTTGTTAGCTTCAAACTATCAATATCTCCTAAGTTGTTTGGAAAATTGTCGTAGGCTTACGAAACAAAATTAATGTACCCCAACTTCGTTTCACTTTGCCCACTTTTCAAGTGTTTTGATTCTGTCTTCGTCGGAAAATTTTCGTCCTAGAAAAAAAATTGCGCTGCTTTTGCAAATAAAAACTTACTAAAATTGATGAAAGTGTATTAAAACTTGGACGGGCGAAGTTAGCCATAATGTTTAACCGCGTATTGGCTAAATTAGTCCAATGGAAGAGTGTTTTTGAATTAATGGAATATTCGAGACATATTTTTAAATAGGTAATAACTAAAACCATGGTAGTTCCTAATGAATTCTGGTTTTACATATCCGATAGCTTTTTTCCAAATTTGCAAAATATTTTATTTTTAATATTCCATCGGCGAAATGTGAAAAACCGTCTTTCCGACATAGTCAAATTTTGAAAAATATCAACCCCGGTAAGGACTCGAACCTGACATTTCTGTTTGTCGTACACGCGTGCTAATCGAACGAATCACTTTTTAATTAAAAAGATACTCTATTATTTCCTCGTTAGTTTTTCTCGCCCTTTTCCTCTGGTTCTTCTGACAATGGCGTCTGGCCAGTAAACTTCTGTGTCTGTTTATGAAGTCTTCCACTCACTGCTTTCCTGGAGGATTGTACTTGAAATTGGAATGTTTGACTCCATCGTGATCTAAATAAGATTTTATGACCACTTTAAATTTCTATTTGAGTCATCGGATAGCCATATTCTGCACTTGCAATAAGTACGTCGACAAAATGCCTTTCTTCAATTTCATAGAGAGCAGTTGGCCAGTTTCCGTTTTAGTTTCGCGTAGAATGCGCAAAATCGCCTTTACCCTTCTGCTGCTGAGTCCTCTCTTCATGACAGGCATTGTCTCGTAAACTTTATAGCACCTGATCGTTACCTCTGATATATCAAGCCTAAGCGCTTTGACGTCAACAGGCTGTGACGTATTTTGCAGTAGGTCGCCGATGAGCCATATTTCTAGATTGGACATTCACACGTTCAGATCGTTTCTTGCGTTTTGAATTGGTTTATCCAAATTATATTGGTTTTACTTTAAAAAATACTGTGTAGTGATATTTCCGTACTTTGTTAGTGATACCTGTAATGTTTTTCTAGTGTAGTATAAACGATAAAACCTTTTCTGAAACGATAAAAACTGGCTAACCTAAAAACTGAGGCGTCGGTTGTTTTGTTTGCAGGCGTTCGCCGATCTTTTACAGGTGTTCAGTGCCGTCGGCTGGTCTAAAGGTGTTTAGTGTATTACGTGTTTATAACAATGCTGTTGTTAGTCAAATTTCTTCCTTGAACAATTACAAGAACTTTTTCGAATATCCATTGAAATTATGAGTTATGTTTCGTGTTCGCATTCATCTCTTTTGGCATAATGTCATGGAGCCTTGTAATGACTACGGTGCATTAACTTTGCAAGAAAGCTTAAAACAAAATCTCAGAACCCTACATTATAATATTGTATGAGACATTCCTACAATTACGAATGCCTTTTTGTACGCAGACTCAAAATTGTCGAAATTTGGACAATATTGTTCCATATTACTCCATTTATAGCTCCACTAAGCCTGACGAACATATCTGAGCAATTAATTGCTGTAAGAATTGTGTATGAGCACTTTTAGGAATATTGGTCTTTGATCCTCGATCTGTGAGAAAGAAGAGTTAGTTACATTTATCTGGGTCAAAGCTCATTGTATAAGAACACGAATGAGAAGATAAGTTACAAGCATATGTTAACCAATCCACTAATCAGTATGTACTCTTTAGCATAAAGATTCTTGTCCTAAGAAGTGTATGATGGATATGTTTTTCTCTAGAATATCAGATCAAAAACACTGAAAGTATTTTAGTTAATACTACTAATCGTACTAAAAGTGAATAATATTTTAATTTCATGTCTGCTTTATAGGCATTGTGGAAACATATTTTTTGTTGTCTTGAACCTTAAAGTTCGTAAACAATAATGTTAAATTGTGTTTTTTTATTCTATGGTTCTACAGCTTTTTAAATTGTATTATACATTTATAAGGAACATAAACCATTAATTGATGATTGATACCTGGGGTCGAATTCAAACGGGGAAGAGTTGCAAGACTTTTATTAATTTCTTTCAAGAATTGAATAATACCTATATTCATATATATAATTTGCTCCAACTTCTACTTAAAAAAAAAAAAACAGGTTTTCATGGGAACAGCCGCAAGGCCTTTTTCTTGAAACTATAAATTTTGCCATTTATGTAGCACTATAGCAAAGTTACCAATGACGACGGCGTATAAAGCTATTTGTTTAATGGTATTGCTATCGGAAAAATAAAGATCTCGTGCATGCTAAAAAATGTTGTAAATTTGCGATAATTATATTTTGTACCGAGAAAGCACATTGCTATAACTAGATCCAAAAACATTAAGACTGCATAATAGCATTCAATACATCGGCTAATAAGTGTAATAAAAATTGCGTATCTGGTATTCGAATACAGATTTGCTTCATTTTACTTTTGTTTTACAACATTTAAATTATTAACTTGAACTATTAAGGAATATTCTGCTAGGCCAATTTATCTGTAGATAATTTAAGTTTCGCTTCGGTTTTACCACTGCATATTTATAATACAAGCTCTCGTAATGCATACTACTTACTTAAGTAAGAAAATGTTATGCTTAATTCATAAGCGGTAATGCAGGAAGTAGTGGAACTCAAACGTTCGTATCTCTTCCCAAGCATCTATGATGTCCATAAAACGAGCGGCACTTAGATTACTATGATGTGATGTCTGATATCGATCGACGGACCTCATAAAACGATAGACTCCTCGAATCCGAGCGTTCAATCCGGCCCCGCCGGAGCATCGGCTATATAGCGGAACGCCCGGATCAGTAGCAAAAGTGACGTTATAGCTATCCTGGCGCGCACAGTTTTGAAACATTCGACGCGAGCTCTCGGCTCTTACATCTACCGACGATCGACAACTATGAAGAAACACTCTGCTAAATTGAAAATGGTAATGAGATAGCGTCGATGCTAATAAATCTTAAAGGAATCGATCTGAAAAAAGCACCAACACCGTCCAATATCAGTAACAGTTTCGATCCGTAGCTCCAACGTTTTGTTTCATATAGAACTTGAGAAGGGTATGCAGGGGGAAATACGTAGATGCTGAAATGCACAATTAATTTGTCGAATAATCAAAAAAGAATATCATACAGGTATATCTCTTTCGTCAATAATGCAGAAAAAATATTGTTAAAATCATCCAACCTTAATCGATGCTGTAAAATTGACTTTGTATTTGGAAGCACTTTTATCAAATAGGTACAGACTCAAACAAATTAAGCTCACACCAGTGCTATTTCTGTTATTATGGATGCCAATGTAAATTAGCGAACCACCCTCGTACGTATATAGCTGAATCATGGAGATAAAGAACCCTCTAAACCACTGAAATCAAATTATTAATAAAGAAATGAAAAAACTTTCTGAAATTCGCAATTCACTAATTTTGAAGATCTGAAGTTCAGTCGTTGCAGGTTTAGGGCTTACTTGTTTTTAAATTTAGAACAAAACATACTTTCCAATTCAGTTTTTTATTTAAGCCGTTGTTTGGGCTATTTCCACCATTCGTGGGATTGGTATAATCCCAGTGTGTCTACTGCCGTCTTCAGCGTAGTCCTGGGCTGTTTCTTGCCAAAATCATAGCATGAGCAAGTATGTATCAACTTAACTTTTATTAACAGTCAATGATATCTGACTGATCAACTAAACAAACGTCAACTACCGGTTTTGTGCAATAGCACATTCCATTTGGCGCGGTGAGATTGTTATTCCGTCTCTGTTATTGTAGTTGTGGGTCTTCTGTTTCTCCCTTTGTACTACATTTGCCACTGGTTTCGGGAAAATCACCTTCTTCACACCTAGAATTACAGATGAAAAGTTCGCATTTTAAAATTCATGCTAAAAAATATTTGCTTACAATATAATAGTCTAACATCAAAATGAAACATATTAAAAAGAACTTCAGTTCTTTACGCTAAACCCAATGACACAAGATAACACCAACAACCCAAAAATTCAGTTTTCGATGAAGCATCAGAAACTGAGAGAGTACCTTGGTATAAGAACAATTTTTTAGCGGCAGAATCCTCTGATTTTGAGGGACAGCCGCTTCCAAAGATTTGAAGGATTTTTTAATTTTTGTAAATATCTCGGAAATTGTAAAAGATATAAATTTTTTAACATAATTTGAAGTATATTATGCATAGTCTCAAGGATGATACAAATTATTTTCGGAAAAAATATATAACGAGGGAATGAAGGCGCTTTTACCCAGAAAATTTAAAGGTTTAAGCAATAATTGCACAACTTGAGGTCCGAAAGTATTCCTTTAATACCAAAAATAATAGCGAAAGTGTATTGCAGAGTGCACAGATTGTACGACACCTTCAAGGTTTTCTGGCCCTTTACTGCTGAAGTACGGCCGGAGTGTATTGCTAGACTAAATCCATTTTCATCAGTGTTGTATACGTTGCTTCTGCCGATACTAGTAATATGAAGTTTGAATGCTTAACAATTGTGGGTATTCTATAGCAGTGCGTGTAGAACCGGTAATAGATTTTGTTATTTTGCGTGGCTCAATATCATGCACTTTCTTCCATATCCACCAATGGTCCGCTTTAGACGTTTTGTGTACAATTTCCTGCATAGCTTCTAAAGCCCATCGTCAATGGTCCGTGTCATGAATAATTTTTCCATCGTCAATGCTATTTTGAAATTTTGTAAGATAAATTTTGTAATTAACCGTAATTTATCCGTACGGGTGCCAACTCTGATAAAACCTTCTTCTCATCTATATAACTAGTGTAGCGATTTTATTTTCTTGAAATTATTTTTCCCACTTTCGACAGAATGTCGTTTGGTTTTACCACTTTTCCAATATTCTACAACTCTAATTTTGCAATCTAGGCCAACAACACTGCCTTCTTCGGGACCACACGCAATATTTTCAATGTTGTCCTCTCCATCCTCTACTACATCTTCCACAAATTGCGTTGCGTGGTTCTTCAAATCGTTCAAACTCCAATTCAAAAGAGAATATGCTTTCTTGTTGAACATATGCAATCATATTCCTCAAGGTATCGTGCAACAAAATTTCTTGAGACGTCAAAGGAATTACTGGAATGTTAGCTAATTGAAACGTTGGAAGCAACATGTTCAATATATATTAATCGCCGCCATTGTGCCAAACTACAAATTTACCCTGCTTCCGATATATCATTTGAAACTGACACCTTATATATGCGTTACGATAACGGTATATTTTTAGCTTTGTTGTACAGCACCGTTTTCTACTTAAAAGAGACTTTATTTTTGATAGATAAAATTATTTATGTATATAGTTATATTAAATATTTACGTCGCTGTCAATCTAAAATATGTAGGATATTCAGTATAGCCATTCCATAGATATGAAATTTCCTCTGGCGGATAAAAGCTATTTTTCGGAAGCCACAATTTCTCCCCAGGCTGACTGGCCTTGGAGTGTGGGTACTAAATAATTTATATACATAAATTCAGATAACGACGAACTTGGTGAATCGGAGATGAAACAACTCTTCTTTTCATCCTCCTGTCCTACAACAAACAACAGGGTAAATTCAGAGTAAATTGAATATCTATCGTAAAGTTATTAAGTAGGACGTCAATGAATTTTGTCATAATTACGATTATGTCAGTTGTGTTTTAGAGCATAGATTCGTATAGTTTGAGTCATCTAATAGCGTCACTACTTTCATTCTCTCTTGCTACGTCTAAAAATAACCTTATTCATCGAAATTCATCATAATATTACGTTTCGACAGAAATCATCAAAATTTGCTGTGGAGAGAAACAATCGCCATCGCGATTAAAATAAAGTAAAAAAAGAGAGGCCAATAAATTCAACAATTCTGGTTAAGCTTTATTCGAGTTAACTCGTATTTTGGCTGCGCTCCCAGATTAAAGTATCCGATATCGAAATTAGACAATAAATTCAAGGTAGAAGAGAAGGTTCGAGGTAGAGTAGGCAGATTTCCTGTGATTGTCATAAAAAATATAGAGTTTATATGACATCTTCGTAAAATCAAGGTTAGTTTTTTTAATTTCAACATTCGTTAATTTAGAATATTGATATCAAAATTCATTAAAAATTGCCCAAAGAGTATGAAAGAATACTTCCGAATCGCATAAAAGAGTTAAAAGTTTAATTAATCTACAAAATTCCAATCTTTTTAACAAATTCCCTGAGATAAAACATTTCAATATATGTATATCAAACATGGGAGTACGAACTACCCGGTCCCCCATCATATATTTTTTCATAATTTGCATGATCCTCGAGGCTATGTAATATACTTAAACTTATGTTCTAAAAAAATTATGTCTATTATAGCTTGCCAGATCTTTACAAAAATTTAAAAGTCATGCACATTTTGGGGGGAGTGTACCCCAAAATTGGGGAACTCAGCCACTAAAAAAAAATTTTGTTCTTATCCCAAGGCAGTCTTTGCGTTTCGACAGTTTGAACAAAATCTGAATTTTTGGGTTACCGGTGATCACTTCTTAGTAGCCCCTATTCAGCCGATACCAACTACAAGATGGATGTATTTAAAATACTTTTTCGTCGAGTCATTAACATAAGTACAAAAAAGTGTCAAAGGTATAGCCAAGCTTTATTGTTACACGTACATATATATATATGAATAGAAATCTCCAAGTTTGTTTAAAAGAAAATACATATGAGAATACACTAATTATACATGTGTATTAAGTTATATTTGGCTACAGATGGTTTAATTTAAAGAAAAGAATGGCTCTGTTGACTATGTGAGGATAAATGAACTTTTCAGATCGTTGACTCGTTTAGAACACATACATATATCTGCGTGCGCGTAACCACAATAATACGTTTAGAATTGATTCGAGCGGTCGTTAACATCTAACGACTTGTTGACAAAACGGCATTTTCACCATTTCGCCACTAAATCAACTTACAAAAACGCAACAGAAACAATTACTCACTGTCTTCTCGCTGTTTCGTGATCTCAAGTGTGTGAAAACAACGGCGCCTTCGACGTATCTAAATTACCTCCCACCTGGTCCGCATAGCATCAATTCCGCGCGACTCATGTTGTGTCATCCTTCTCTTCGGTGTGAGATATAGTGCCGGTCCACAACACGTACAGTTATATAAAATTGGTGTCCTGCACGATTTAGCCGGGAGTTCATTTTTTGCGCCTACCATCGTTGCTCTTGCACCGTAATTCAGAGATAGGGGTCTCTGTCGTTGTGACAACAGATCCTCCTTTTTTCCTGGCCCATCGTCCTCGGTAGCGGCGTGAATAGCATGACGATGTGTCGATAAGATACGTCGGACGAAGAATAGCAAAGAAGAGCGAAGGAGAGAGATAAACGAACGCGGAATGGCTAACACGCGTTTCGTGCTGCTATTCAACTAACGGAATCCTGTCACATCATCATCATGACCGCCAGAAAGAGCAAGAAAACGCTAGACCTTTTCATTTCACCGCTACATATGAAACTTTGCGAATAATATATACTTAGGCAATCGTCAATCTTAGATTTGTTTGATTTACGAAACGTCTGAAGCTAGTGTCAAGTTTTAAACCCGCATCTATTACTTCGACATAATATTCCTCTGATGTTTGTAACCTTCACCTTTTCCACCAAGAGGTGACTTCGACGCGAAGTCGTAAAATTATAAAATAAAGGATTTCAATCAGTACCGCATAATATAGCATAATCAACACTACTAACTCTAATAATAGAAGTTCTTAACTGAAACAGAAAAAGAACGATGTATGGTAGAAGATATTGAAAAGTTGTTAATGTAAAGAAAAAGCGCACTTTAAGAAATGATTTTTGATTTATTTTGTACAGATAAGAAAAGTATTAGTGTGTGTGCATATTTCGTTAGGTTAAAAGTACATTGTTGAAATGAAAAAATAACTTCATGTTCCTAAGGCGGACACGGGACAGGATCGAAGTTGAATAAGAAAAATTCCTAGTTACAGCGTAGACATGGAATCAAGATGTTTTGCAAGTTTAATCTCATAGTGTACGACGCTCCTTCCCTCCATTTCTTTACCATATGTATTTACAATAAAATAAAAGCTTAAGTACTAGGAAAGCCAACTAATTTCAAATCTTGCATTGGTAGATACACATAAGGAAAGAAAATGTCTAGCTATACGAAAACGCGTAGATGCGACAATAGTAAACGCGAATGGGTGATTCACCACAAGCGGAGGGGTTAGCGGCAGTCGACGGCTCACGGTTAGTTACGAAGTAGACTGCATTATGTGCGGACGATCTTAGTAAGAATTTTTAAAGCATTTATTTTTCTTTTATTTCATTAGAATCTCTTTTTACTTTCGTCATTAGAATTTCTTGTTAGTTTCGACTAAGCTTCATAGCAACAACAAAATAAATATGCGAAACTCTCATTTCCAGGCGACTATGACTTCAAATTATTACCTGCGTTCTTGCGCACAGTAAGTCTACATGCCAACGTTGTTACAAGCCTACTAACGCGACCCGAATCGAATCGATGGGATTCCACTCAATCCCCTCTTCGCTCTCTCGCCGTACATATATAGATATAGCTAATTTCACATTTTCCCGATGTGTATAATATATTTCCAGACAAATAACATCTATGTATTAAAAAATGATTTCGTTCCTGACATAGACCCCGTAGCGTAGTGGTTAGTATGCCTGTCCAACAAACGGGAGATGTCAGGTTTGATTCCTTACCGGGGTTGAGATTTCTTTCATATATTTAACTTTAAATATAATAATTCATTTGTATAATGTAGTAAACTAACAGACATTAACAACATATACAGATTCTAGTTTCGATATGCTCTCCGAATATAATCTGGGTGAAATTGTAGTTGTATCGACCATCGTATCTACATGTAAAAGTTTATAGTACCCTCATATTTTCGCCCAAATCATACAGGATATGTATATCGAGTCTGGAACCATGAATACATCAACCTGTGAAATGTACAGTGTCCACCTAGTACGCAGATGAAAGATAATTCCTTCCTCGAGTAATTTAGAGAAAAGGTTTCAATGCAGAATTGAGAGAATATATGAAGTGTTCTATTAAAAAACAAACAAACTTGCGTTTATAGCGCCCTGTGTACTTGAGTTTAATCAATCTTCCCTTAGTTCTTTTCTTGGTCAATAATGTTAGTCCCAATAAATAAACTCTTAAGTTTCGCGGCGTTATTCGTTTACTTAAACTTTGTTTAAATAGTCGATACATTTAATTTTTCTTCTTGACGTTTCGATGGAACATGCCATCTTTATCAAAAGATTTAAAAAAGTGTAATTTTACTTACTTTTTTTCGTCATTCATCTTTATTAATATTGTGGTTTTTGTAATTAAACTAATTTACGTATTTTTATATTATTTATTTTAATTTGTGAACAATACCAGCGTTAACGAAACATAAAGAAGAAATTTAATGTAGTAACTATTTAAACAATGTCTAAGTAAAAGAATAATGACACAAAACTCAGGAGTTTTATTTATTCGAACGTGAGTTTAATTTTATGTTGTGTAGAACGTGTTTGTAGATATTTTTATTTAAAAACTTTTTCTCTAAATGACTAAGGAAATTAATTATCTTCCGCACACGCACTTGGCAGACACGCTGTGTAAGGAATTAATTTAACTCGTTAAGTTATTTCAATTTAATAAATCGATGTATTGAGCAATTTTGGTGACATGAAAATATGCATCGAATAACGTATTCTACTTGTAATTAAAAAAACTACTGTGTCCATAAACAAAAGCACACAAACTAAATTAGATATAATAGCTGCATTGTGAAACAAGATCGTGGAAACGTGGGGCAAGTTCAAGGGCATGCGACAGATTAATTTTAAAGCCTCCATTCGTACACCAAGCTAATGGATAAAACAAGCGTACACATATGCAGGTTTTCTTGCAAGTAATGCACATTATTTTCCTTGGTTTATGTACCCGTCACTTATTTCCTGCCTTTTTCATTAATCCACAGTACCATAATTTTGTTTACAACAGCCTGAAAATGTTCAACATTCTCTCGTCAAAGATAAAATATTGTCATTAATGCGATGCAGGGTTTCCGTTCTTCTTGTAATAGTATTCTTATCAGAGCTTATTAATTAAATGTAAAATATGTATGTTGATATACACATTAATTCATAGACGAATTACTCAAAATACATCTAGTGCTATTAGAAACATCTTTAGATGTTTCAACGTCAGTACTATTCAGATAAAGGTTTACTAGACATTTACGTTTTTACCCCATGGCATATCTCCAATATACTGGCATCCTGCACACCTTCGAGAAATCATAAAACAACCTGAGGGTCGATATTTCAATCTGTTATGATGTGTAATTAGAAACGTAACACCTATAAATTACGCCAATGTTATAGCTGCATAAATACGTCACTTTCGAGGTGTATCGAAACCAGAAATCTCTTAATGTATAAAAAATAAAAGCCGGGTACTTGTCGAGCTTATTTTATCAAATACAAATTTACGTTTATAAATTGTCTTTCTGACAAACACAATTGTCAATTTTATAGATCATATGTATATTCCAAAAGATAAAATAGGTGAACTGAGCACTAATGATATAGCAATTGACTTTATCGTCGTACATCACTGAAGATTTAATAACTACATTTGTCTTATCTTCTTAGTCGAGCTAATTTTTCATTATATGTATTTCTGGAATAGCAACAATAAATATTCATGAGCTAATTAATTTATACAGTTAATGGCGGCATTTAACTTCCAAAAAACTGTTTAAAGCCTCCAAAAAACATATTTACTTTTTGCAGTATTTAAATTAATGGAACCTTTAGCTTAGAATTCGTGGCGAATTTGTAACAAATGAAATTTTACATTATTCGGGTAATACCCCGACAGATGTCGGCTTCATATGCGGAGATATCCAACAACTAATCATACATCTTAGTACTGTACAAGACTTTACATTTCGCGTAATTATACAGAATTCGCAAAGAGTATTTTTCGGAGCTATAATTAACGAACTTGGAGATAGCATCTAGAAGTTTTATTCTTTTTCTTTCGGTTTACCCGGCAAGTGGTTTACGATTAATTTTAAAGACACGGAGACGTTTCATATTTTATGATAATGGCATAATAACAGGGATTGGAGGAAAATAAGTACTTACAGCCAAAATTCCTTTTTTGCTGTTCAAAAATCCATGAAGAATAATCTTTGTGAAATCTTCAGCACATTATGTATAATATTGAATACAGTAATATAGTACTGTATTCTGATGTACTTTTTAACTTTTAGTGCACCCAGTTAACTAACACATTATCACATAGTACTGTATAACTATGGAGAGGTTATAATATTATTGCTTTAATTTATAGCTTCAGTATAGAGAGATCTTTCAGCTCTACATCGTAAATTACTCTTATTATTCGTTGTTAATTTTATATACCTTTTAATCTTTACTTGCATAATATGGAAGATTGTTCCATAAACTTCTTTTCTTGTAATACGTCAGTGATCTTAAGAATTTCAAGTCTATTAATGGGACAGTATTGATTAGATCCAATTGCACCAAACCATAATTAAGTTACGTATATAATTGTTGTGCCCTAAACAAGCATTTAGTAAAGCTCAACATAATGATATACAGGGTGTCAAAATGATAATAGACCAAATTCACTGCAGAGGTACCTTACATAATTCTGTACAAAGTACGTTTATGTCCGCAAATTCGATACTTTCAAGTTACAAATAGAGCAATAGAATTCTTTCCGTATTTTTTTTTAAACTAGCATATAATTTTCATTCTAACTAAATAGGCAAGAGAATTAAACAAAGTAAAAGTTTACAGAAAATTTTCAACGCGTCCAACATTTTTAGAAACGCCTCGTTATAATGTTTTCCCCACCTTCACGAATTCGCTCAATGAGCTGCACACGACTGTTGGCTCTTGTAGCGTAAACATGGCTCTTCACAAATCCCCACACATAAAAATCCATGGGCGTCATGCTTAACGCTAATAATTATTTACTACCATTAGATGACTAGATTAGATTAGATTCATTTTCGAGGTGGTTCTTGACCCATCCCACTGCGACCTTTTCCGATCTATTGTAGTTCACTTATAAGAGTATTCCTGCTAGTGCTGTACAATCGGCGGTCTCTTCTTCCACTTGGCAGAAGCAACACGCTGTTTCCTCTGTCAGGCCTAAGTTGCTCATATGTTTCTTCAGCATACAGTGTCCTGTTAGCAGTCCTACTATTATTCTAACATACTTTCTGTTCCTGCTTAGTAAGTCTGCTGTAAATTTAGGCCTGTGTCCAATCAGAAATTGCTTGGCCTGTCTCTGAACTAGGATACTCTTCCACCAGTCTTGAGATTTCTAATTTTTCCATTGTTTGGTAGTTGCTCTAACTACCGTATGTGCTATGCCCGCCGAATGTTTCGGGTTTCTGTCAGCATTTGACGAGCCTGCTCGGGCTAATTCGTCTGCCTTAACATTCCTTCGATGATCTTCGTGTCCTGGCACCCAGACCGGGGTCACCGTAGATCGGCTGCCCAGCCTGTTGAGGGCATTCATGCATTCCCACACTAGTTTCGACTTTACCTGTGCGCAGTCCGGTGCGGTTTGAATGTCTCAATAGATAGCAATAGGTCGATAGTTACTTTCTTGCTTGTCTAGTTCTTCAGCACACCCCAGCACTACTGTAATTTCGGCTTGAAATACTGTGGCGCTTTGAATGAAGCTTGGTGACTTAATTGTTTTTGGTCTAATCCCGCAAATTCCGGCTCCGACTCCAGTTTCCGTCTTTGAACCGTCAGTACCAGATAGATTCGGCTTTGATAGGTGGCCCCTTTTTCCATTCTTCTCTGTCTGGTATTATCGCTTTATAATTCTTATCGAAGCTGTATTTGGGAGTAGTGGCGTCACTGGGCCCGCTTGTTATCGGCCCCACTTCGGCCCCCTTTAACAGTTTCTGATGATTTGAACCGTGCGATCTAACTATGGGAAGTTGACCAATCATTAGCCTGTTGCTTGTTAGCCTGGCCTCTCCTTGAATATGTACATGTAGTGGTTCTAGGTTAAGGAGAACCTCCAGAGCAGCTGTTGGAGTGGTTCTCATGACCCCGTAGCACACAGGCATGCTAGTCTTCGTATGCCACTTAGCCGCCTTATTGCCTCCACCTGCAATGTCTTTGTCCACCACACCACCGAGACATATGATATCGTATCAACATTAGATGAACAAATAATGCCAGTCTTACCTGATGAAATACCAATACGTTTGCGTAACCGTATAGGCTACCAACATGATGATTCACCTGGTCATATTGCACATGAAGTACGAAACTGGTTGGACGAAAACTTTCCTGGAAGATGGATTGGTGGCAATGGACCTACCTCATGACCACCAAGATCACAAAACTTGATGCCCATGGATAATAAGACGTCTTCAATTATGTCTTTTTTTTCAACTTTTATTTAATTATAAAAGAAGTTATATGCTGTTTTTTTAAGAAACACGGAAAGAATTCTTTTGCTTTATTTGTAATTCCAGTACATTATTTGCGGACATAGGTTTATTAAGTTATTTTGTTCAGAATTATGTAAGGTATCACACAATGAACTTCGCCTATTGACACTGGGATACCCGGCGTTGTTGGATAGAATTAACTAGAAACGAAGTGAGGATTTACGGTTAGAGATCTAAGTGTAATGTCCCAATTCACTCGGCATAAATTTATTCAATGTCTACATTTTATTTCAGACCATTCTATTGATGATTATTATGATTTATGGAAATGCTTCTTAAACAAATGTTGTGTACTGATTGATTTAAGGTTCTTATAGAAATTGATTAGTGTCAGCGACATTGACTGTCCAGACCTTACACCTTTGATGTTTTACTTCTTCTAGCAATGTCACACCAATTCTTCTAGAACTCTCCTATAATGGGATTTATGCATATTTACAATGAAGAAGTGGATTTTGGTAAATCATTTAATACATTTTATTGTATTTTACAACACTAATTACTAGCAACCCCGAACAAAATTGTATTTCTTTATACTAGATACTATCTTATTATGGACATGGTTATCTACTGGAGTATATCTTTGAGTTCGTCCCCTTACTACAGGAATGCAACAAACAAATAAATAAGCATCCACTTTTTCAATGTTCAAAGGTTATTATCAAGGAAAATTCAAAGATAATGGAATGTAAACCTCTCTCTAAGAGACTTTGTGTAATTTTGCATTCCTAAATTGTTTCTTCCTCATACATTATATTCTATAGATGCATACCTGTTTCCTATAACTTGCTTACGTATTGCTCCATGATTGACCAGTTATAAAAATGTTCTCAAATCAGT
This sequence comes from Dynastes maya, assembly GCA_029619315.2. Classification (NCBI taxonomy): domain Eukaryota; kingdom Metazoa; phylum Arthropoda; class Insecta; order Coleoptera; family Scarabaeidae; genus Dynastes; species Dynastes maya. The sequence goes on from JAROYE020000004.1 coordinate 38,678,057, forward strand.
AGCTTCCTTAAAATTCCATTGCCTACTTGATTTATCTGGAAGTGCATGCTTCAGGATTATAATTTCAAGCATTAACTTGTAATAGTATTAATACGTGCCATTGCAAATATTTTCATTGGGTTCCACATGCTATCCGATACTGCCAATTTTCTGAATGCTTTTCAATCTACTATTGAATGCAATCTTCGTAAAAGGTATATTATGTACATAAAATTTCCGACGAACTTCCACGTTCTAACATTACGCTTGAACTTAAAGGCGATCGCTTTGTACGCTGGTAAAGACGATCGTTTCAGTTAACCGCATGGGATACCTGCTCATAATGAACCCATTACTATTGAGAAGTGATCGCAGTGAATCACATATGGAACAGCAAGCACGCTGCTGCCTCCTCGAACCGCGAAAGGACTATTTTGTGCTTAGGAAATGACTTGGCAGATACAGAAGTATTCGTCCATTGAAATCGTGCTGTGCGCCGGTCGTCAGCGCGGCTGAAAAAGCGTTTATAATTCTACACGTACGGGGTATTCATGCGATGCAATTAAGAAAAAAATACTTCCTCGTGTACACGAAAGAGCAACGATCGTTGGAAAAAAATGTCGAGTTGTTATCTGCCGTACATTTGCCATATTTAGACCGTGGATCGCCGGATTAGATTATGTGTATAAGGACGATACAAATTGTGCAGCAAATCGACTACCATCGTCGTTGACGAAGAGAATACAACGAATGCCACTCTTATGAAAGCCATAAGCGAAATGAAGAATTTTTAGAGGCCATTCTCAATATCGTCACCGTGTTTAATTAGAGAATGAAGAAAATGTCACTATTACATTAACGGTAAACCTGTAAAAGGTCAAACAGTAGCTCGATTTCCTTATTACTGCATGAGAGTTCATAATAGCTAATGAAATTTGATGGCAAAAAATCCAATTAAAATTTTAAGCTTTAAAGCTCTGGAATAGATCGATAGCATTCCCCAATCTTAACGGAGTTATTACTTGCATTAAACATCCCGATTCCACGAGTCACTTTTTCGAAAGATATTTAATATTTAAATAATCAGAGGAAAAATTGCAAGATAAAAATATAATATATGTAATAGACGAACACTGGATCAGGCAAGTACGACTTCATTAAATTGATTTGTCGAAGCTTATTGACTTTATAAAAGGAAAGGAACAAAGTATGATCTTTTTGAGTAAAGTTTGGAGTAAGTAATATATCTACAGTATATGCGACTCCATATCATGCTATAAATAATACGAAACAAACTAATAATTTTTATAACAAGCATATTCATTAAGTCTTTGAGCTTTGGCTATACTAATATACATCAATTAAGTTGTTAAACTTATGAAAGTGACGAAATTAAGTTGAATTGTCGAACAACGTGATACCCTTTTGCAATGTTGCCCCACATAACAACTCTTGTAATGGATCATGGCCGCTCATGAAGACGAATCTGAGACGTTTACATTCATGTGTCCAAATCAAACTTTTCCAAAAGACTAAGCAGCGTAAAGTTTTAAGAAAAATGTTTACACGTCTCATATAATACGAGGGGCGTTCAGTAATTAACGAGACAAATGGCTGTGGAAAAAAACAATTTATTCAATAACAATGAAATTTACACTACTTTTCAATGTAGTCTCCACCAGCATTTAGGCATTTCTCCCATCGCTTTGTGAGCTTTCTAAATCCAGTGCTAAAGAATTCTTGACTTTGGTGTCCAAGCCACTTATGTACAGCTTGTTTGACCGCTTCATTGTCTTCGAACTTGGTGCCGCGTGAAAACTCTTTGAACGAGTCGAACAGATGATAACACGGTCTAGAAAGTAATTACCTTCCGTTAAAAACCGTCGTTTGAGTTCAGAATAAATGTGAACACAGGTGTCTTTATGGACTTGAGTCAACTGTCTTGAAACCCATCTCGAACACGTTTTGGGATAATTCAACTTGTCATGAATGATTGAATACACAATTCCAGCACTAACATTACGCAAACCAGCTATTGTCACGATTTTTATACGCCTCTCGTCGAGAATAAGGTCATTTGTGTGGTTTTGTAGCGTGTCGGTCGACACTTCAACCGGTCGTCCGGAGCGATGAATATCGGTGATACTTGTTCTGTCCGATTTAAACTGTTCAATCCACTTATACACGTTTCAGCGGCTTAAACACCTTTCACCATACTGTTTCAACATTCTGGAGTGAATTTCGACCGGCTTCACACCTTCGGATAACAAAAATCTTATCACTGAACGTTGCTCTTCCACCGTACACGTTTCGAGAGGAGCTGACATTTAGAAATGAACAAAATAGGTTATGTGTGCTTTTATTTCTTTCAAACAGCTGACTTAATTTGTTCCCAAGGTTGCCAGCTTGACCCACAGAAAGTTTTATTTAATAATATGCAGTTGCCTCGTTAATTACTGAACGTCCCTCGTAAACGCACAAGCTAGTCAGTGTGCTGCCATATATATAAAGGTATAAATTAGGTTTTAACTGAAAATATGATTTCCTCTGTTTAGAAATCTTATGTTTGAAGGATCAAAGAATATACAGGGTGAGTTGAGAGGAACGGACCAAACTCCAGGAGTGTATTGTACACGTGAAAATAATGTAAAAAAACTGTATGGTTTTACCCGATTTTCATTTGTTTTCAAGTTATAACGTAATTAAGAAATTTTAACTAGCATTCCTATAAATGGTCCGAATTATCGCTTGTTTTCGAGTTAATACGTCTTAAATAAAATAAAAATATCCTTGCATTGACTATTCGTATAACACAAAAAGTCAGGTACGTTCCAGAACTTTGGATTAGTCACGGTGGTTCTATTAGTTGGCCTCCAAGATCTCCAGACCTCACACCACTGAACTATTGCTTATAGGGCTGGTTCATAAATGAAGTTTACAAGGTAAAAGTTCACAGTTACACTTCTGGAGTTTGGTCCGTTCCCCCCGCCCCACCCTGTAAATGAATACCATATGTCTCAACTGTTGTAATATTAGCTTCAATAGGGAGTACTAAACACTGAAATTATATTAAAAAATTGCTTGGTAGATTCAACGCCAATAAAACCAAGAAGCTCTTAAAAGTAAACACTTCTTTAAAGTAAGTATGAATATCCACCCATATTTCACCCACGGAAGGGAATACATATACATATATTCATAAAAATTAATCTTTATTACTTGAATGGAATAATCCTACTGCTCGCAAAATTTTGCTGAATGAATTTCAGACTGTACTGGAACAATAACCTTGTTTACCATCACGAAGGAAATCCGGGCAATCTATAGTAGATCGTAGTCGCTTAATTATACACGATTAAGAACATTCAACTTTAGAACTTGCAAATTAGCCGTAAGTACTTTCGTTTATTCGTTCGTATAGCCGTGTACAAGCAAAATATACAAGTCGGCTTGTCGATATTAATACGCTTAATTACCTGATTTAAATCAATTAGTTGGAAGAGTCGCATGCCTGGCAATAAATTTGTCGAGAGGCGCCAACGCCGCCTAGACGAATTACGTACCACCGCGATTAGCTTGACGATTTGCCGCTCTTGTGGTTCTCCTTCCGATCCAATATGCAGCGTTCGCAAAGCATAAATTAGCCGATACTATGGGTAGCGATACGCCTATGAAGCGGTATCTCTGTTCAAAGGCGAAATCAGTCCGATTCTAGTAGGATTGAATAGGTACTAGTATAGAAACGATAAAGCGTTAAAAGGAAAAGAATTTACAATTTAGATAGATCGTTTAAATTATATTTACTACTGTATTATTCGACCATGAAAACAAATATTTTCCATATATGACAACAGTCAAGAATAAATAGTATTGTTATACAATACTATTAGTGCCTATCAGAAAGCTTTCTTTATAATGTGTATAAAAACAATATATGTCGAAAATACATCCAGAGTAATAGAAATGTTACATTTATGAATACAACAAATGAATACAGTAAAACGAATATCGCAGTTATATCGAAACTGGAAACCAACAACCCTTTTCAGCTTGTTTGGCGTCATTTGTTCAAAGATGTCTTTTAAAAGCGTGAACTGTACAAATCCAATGATTTCAGGAAGAAAATTGACCTTATCAAATGAAAATTTGAAAATATTGTGTTCATAATAGTTTTTCAATCAATTCGGCGTATTTAAATTTACTACAGACTTTTATTTAATTACTCAAGTTCATATTTGTTGATTACTTTTAAGGCAAATTGTTTTTTACACAAAAAATAGTTCAACGAAAATGTGGACGTCGCTCCAATGCAGATTAATAGCTGTTCTGATGAATGCAAAAAGTTTAAAACTTTTAAGTTTTCTATGGCAATCCCTAATTCTCTCGCTGCGTAAGTTCTAAACTTTGTAAATGGCTAGTATAAACTTCCCCATATAAACGGAGAAGCAAAGAATCGGTATAGAGAAATGAGAATGGATGGAAACTCACCTCAAGAATACTGATGGTTGTAATCAACTGTGAATATGTAATAATGTCGAATCATCTGCGCAAATATCAAGCCACTGCATATCTGTGCAACCATATACATACGTAAAGCCATCAATGTGCAAATAAACAATTTTGTTGTTAGCATTACTTTTACTAGTACAGGCTATAACACAGAATACAGTAGTCTTCGCATCCGAGACGCTGGCGAGCGGACTTCGCAAGCACACAGCGGTAGGTCAACACCCATATTAGAGCCCGGTAACAAGCTCATGTAATTGTAATATTTATCTATACTGTTATTATCTTGAAGAGGAAACGCAATTCCTTGGTCTCTCTTTATTCCTTTCGCTTTCCTTCTGGGTTTCTCTTTCCTTGCAGCGACAAGGAAGGTAGCCGGTCGGTCGTCCAGTTATCCCTCTTTCGCACAATAAGTGACCACCTCCTCGAGCGGCGGCCGGCGCTTGTATCATCCGGTTGTATCTCCTCGTTCTCCGGCAGTGTATCGGGTAGCTAAAGTTTTTCAACTTATTACAGCGATATAAGACACTCAATTGTAATTTATAATGTTCTACTAGTGTTGATTTATACTTATCGCAGATTTAGATGCGATAAATTGACGTTCGGTTAGCTACAAGTGCAAATTTCTAACTTTATAGAGCTCTGAAGCAATTATATTTATCACAACTCCGTCGCCATTCCAAGAAATATTTACTGCAGGTTTATTGTGAACTGATTACTTCGCTGATTAGTTTCAAGAGAAGAACGATATGTATAAAATTTCTCATCCCATAGATTAATAAACCTTTTCCTAATTACACTTCCATTCGTTACAATCAACTTTTGAATAAATAATGTAACAGTTCACTTGTACTGATCAACAATTGGCAAATAAATAACATAAAGGTAAATAATGTGGTAATAAGGTAAATTTCATTCAATACTATTATAATAGTTAATATGTAAATACTCGTATAGTCTGTGAACAGCTGACACATTCTACAGTAGAAGCTTTCTCTAGGATTAACCGTATAGTGAAACTGGCACATATTTCCAGTAAATAGACCCAAAGACTTACTTAGATGTAAGTAAAGGGTAAAGTATAAAAGGGGACAAGAGAGTGCAGCTGAACGCTGCAGCATGTAGGGCCATTACGCTACCCTCTCTGCCGGACACCGAGCCGCAGTGCTTAACTGGTTGCATATACGTTCAAACGGACGGTCATCCATTTAAGTACCTGAATGGCTGAGGCGTGCTTGGTTACAGGATCTGAGTAGCGTCCATCTTACCAACACTCCCTTACTGACTTAGATGTAGCTTTTATACGTAATTTGTTATTTAGCAGTCATCTATTAGAATTATCTCGATCATGTCATAAAACACTAGGATTTATACTTTGAAATACGAGGGATTTGTTCGATCTAAGTTAGAATATTATGTGCTTTATTAAAGGGACATGATAGAAGCTCTGCAAAGCATATTAATCCAGTACTTCTTGCACAAAACCCATTGATTTTTACCAAACATTGATTACTCCTTAAGTTTACAGCAATATAAGACAAACCTTCGGGAAGATCTCCCATGACAAACCATTCAAAGTTTTCTTGAATTGGGAAGAATGGAGAGGAGAGAAAACTGAAAACCCAAATCTGGTACACAGATGGCTCAAAAACGGGCACTAATTCTGGCATTGGTGTTTATGAGGTAAACCAGGGATACAAAGTATGTGCATCACTTGGGCGATACACCACGGTACAGAAATATATACTATACGAACCTGCGTGTGGGAGAGTGTGCGTCGGCGATCGCAGGGTGGGACGGTTTGCATTCTCTCTGACAGTCAGACAGCCTTAGAGGCACTATCATCTTATCATACAGCCTCCAAACTGCTATGGGAGTGCCTGCAAAACCTAATGGTTTTGTCTAAACACAACAAGGTCCCACTAGTGGGTGCCAGGACACAGAGGTATAGCGGGCAACGAAATTGCAGACCAGCTAATAAGAGAAGGCTCAAAAATGAATTATACAGGTCCTGAGCCGGGTCTAGACACTGCCAAGAGTGTAGTGCGTCGTGCAATCAATGAGTGGATCGTAACACAACACCAATTAAATTGGAACCATGTGGCTGGACAAAAGCACAGCAAACGGATAATGAGAAGACCGTCGCAACATCTGACTGCTGACCTGCTTGAATTAAGCAAGGTACAGCTTAGGGCAGCAACATATCTACTGACAAGGCATGGCTGCCTGAGAGACCACTTGCATAAGATGGGGATCTACAAAAATGGACCTTTAAGTAGACTTTGCAATGAGGAGGAGGAAACAGCCTCTGATATTATTTTAGAATGTATAGTGCTAGCTCAACGCAGATTCGCTTTGCAAAGCGCAATTGATCTACCAATGGAGAAAGATTTACTACATAGATTCTTAAACCTAATCGAAGGAACTAACCTGTTCAAGTAAAACGAAACCGAGGCAGGAATAATACAATAGGCTGCTAAGCCTCGGTGTTAATGATGCAAAGACTAACTCTGCTTGGGTAAAAATCAATCAATCCTTCGGGAAAAATTTAGAACTATGTAATGTGGACTATTTATATGTAAAACATCTAAGTTTGGTATATATCTATAATTGACGTGAACGTGAACACTACAAAAATGTCATCCAATGTAATTCAATCATATTTGCCTCTTGGAGGAGGAGTAAATAAATAATAAAGATGGAGCAACCTCAAATCAATTCCAAATGTGCGTTATGGTAAAGAAGAAACTAAATTATCTGCAAGACAATTGACGTTTACATTTGCGTCAATTATCTAGTGTGTGAAGCAAAAAGTTGAAACCGCATGGAAAACTTTTTTATTGTTACCTTTTCAGAAAATTGTTACCAAGATATCTCTGAAATTAAACTTTAGCCAGTCGTACGTAAAATTATAGCTTCAATATAGTAGAAATAATTAAAATTTTAAAAACTTCGTAAGAGTATAGTACACAATCGCGCACGCTTTCTGGCATTTTGAGCTGGCTTTTGTATGCGTCTTCCAGGAATTCCCTCGAAGGCATTCTGGAGTCCAGATCGAAGTTCTTCAATGTCTTGTGGGACATCAACTTTATAAATATTATTTTTAACAACAATCGAGAGCACTTGTGCCAGGAGATCTCGCCGGCTATTCAATCACTCCAGTAGTTATTTCCAATCCAACTCTTAACTTAAGTAATTCCCCACAATTGCCGCATTGCGAGCCGGTGAGCTGTCTTGTTGCCATCATAAATGCTGCAGTTGATTCAATGAAATATTGTTACCTAAGAGGTCAGACACGTATGTACGAAGAAGGTTTCACTATCTCTCCCCATTTGATATTTCTTCATACATGATTGGTCCTATGGAACAATTTCCCAAAATGCCCATTCAAACGTTTAATCCAAAACGATATTGTGGTCCCCTTGCTCTATTTTGTCTGAGATCTTGTACCGTCCAATAGTATTTCTGTATCCAGAATTGATATATTTTGATACATCAGACCATATATTTTTGTTTAAGAAATCTTCGTTGTTTTCTAGCCTTTCTAGACCAAGTTTCTATCAAGATCCAGTAAAACGGCACAATGTGGTTGTTGTCGTTCTGGATACAATAGCAAGTATCTTGTACTCACTATTGTTGTATTTCGGCTCGATGAATAAAAAATACTTGGCCTATCTCGTTTTTTTCATTGGTGTACATTTTTCTATTACCAATGAACGATAATTGAAATATTTAACAGTTCGAAATTTAATGGCTACCTTATTTCATCTCAAAATGTATTCTCCGTCAATTAAAGTATAGTACCAAAAACTTGTGTCAACATGTTATACATGGTTGAAATCATAAAACAAACTTTCTAATGGTGTCAAAATGTACTGTGCCGCTGACAATAAATAAGAAAATTGATGATGGCCAGAAAGAACTGAAACGTCATATAAAAATTTCGAGTACACCATTAGATCGAAAGTGGCTTTGAGAATTTGTTTTAAGTTTTCCTCCGCAAGGCTAAGCAAAGGCGCTAGAGGTAAAGGAAGAAAATGAGCTTTTTGTTTTTTTTTTAATCTCGAACGTCATTTGTCATAGGTCCATTTTATTTTCGGGTTCATAACAAACAGAAAATGTAGCAACTTTTCCAAATTTTAACCTACCCTCTATCTTCAATAATAAGCGAGATCCCCATGGTGAAAGTCCAAAATGAATCAGCCTGTATACAAATATAGACCTAAGTTAAATGTTGCTGAATGATTTTGCAGATGATAAAAGGATTTTATTTTTTATTACTTTCATCTCGTATTAATTTTCATTTAAAAACCTGCTCGGCGGTTCAGCGGCAGGCCAGCTGCTTCTGACTGTGGCATGTCAGGAGTCGACAGAGTTCGACTCCGTCCACGGCCCTTCAGTTACTATTTATATGGCTGGAAATAATTAACTGCGTTTCACAATTTACTGCGAGAGGCTGAAGTAATAAGGTGTTTTTGATACTACTGCTTTTCCGTTTGGAGTAATTTCTAGCTTTAATTTAACTTTTTTTGTAGTGCCGTTGTAATATAGAATTGAGATCTTAAGGAATCTAAGGAATTTATCTTTGTAGTAAATAGTAGAAATAAAAGAAACCGCACGAAGCACTTAGAGAAATCAAAAATGGATCACAACTGAAAAATGATATACCGCTACTTTTAATTTCACTTTATTAACACTAGAACCGCCGAGAATTCCTCATACCTCGAACCGGCGCCATGGTCAAATTAACCGGTGATTGAAACTCAATTTTGTTTCGACAGTTTTTATTAATTAACAACATTTGTTTGCAATAAGTTACTTTAAATCCACATTTTCCACATATGTTCTTGTTACAGTTCTTACATCTATCGTAAGTCTTATTTTCACATTTCTTTTTTTGACATGTACGTCTTTTGCGAGATTGCTTATCTGTCTCTGATCCAGCCTGTAAGTACTTGTTGCATTTTTGATTCGATGTTCCCTCCTGAGGGTCTTCTTCGTTGTTATTGGATTGTTGCGAGAGTTCGGCCAATTGCACAATGAAGTCGCGGCGTTTTATTTTCTTGTCAGTGATGACTTTGTATACAGCAAACGCATTGATTGCAGCAAGATCCAATATATTATAAAAAAACATGGACTGGCCATCTTCTTGAGGGTGCCTTCACGCTGTATTTTCGGGCGATTTGATCTACTACGTCAACGCCATATTTTGTTATTATTATTATAGTATAGAACTGTTTCTAGTTTTTTCTTTGTACCAACATCAATCGAAACTGTTTTATGTTGCATACTTAGAAAGAGAACATTTTTGTTTATTTTGGCTTGATACACTGTCAAAGTGCAAACATTTTCTTTACATGTGAATAAAACAGTTTCATATAAAGAACCTTTGCTTTTTTTGATTACTTCGGGAATATCTTTTCTCGACCTGTTCACAGTTCCAACAATTGTGGTGTTTAGTTTTGCTAATTTCTTTGCAAGTTCCAAACTGGTAAAAAAATTATCCGTTGTCACATTTCTTCCTTTCTTGGTGTAAGGCTCTAATAATTTTAGAACGACGTATTCACCAAGTGGTTGTCCTATTGGTCTCGAATCATCTTTTGGGAAGGCATTCAACACTTATTTTTTCAGTATCAACAGCAAACCAAAATTTAATGCCAAACCTATCCGGTTTATTGGACATGTATTGCGTAAATCGACATCTTGGTTTGTAGGAAGAAGTTGTTCGTCTATTGTTATGTAAACAAATTTTTGCCATATTTCGGAAACTAACGAAGACTTGTCACGTTCCAGTCTTTCTTTCCGTGTAGACTTGAGATCGAATCTGAGATATCACATGATTTCTCTAAATTTGTGTCTACACATCGTTTGACTAAAAAACGATATTCCCCACTTTTTAGCTCTTCTAGCTTCAGCCTCGGTGCATTGTTTTATGTGTCTCACCATCGAGTCATCGATAAATAATCTCCAGAAATCACTCACATTTTTTGCAGTTACTTTTTGTTTCGCGTAGCTTGTTGAGCCTGGATTGTCCCTGAATATATTGGGTTGGGATTTTTTGCCCGCAGTAGGCTGACTCGCGGAAATTACTTGCCATTAGAAATTGCCTTTTGATTTGTAAACTGCACTAAGATTGAAAGAAAATCCTTTTTCTGTTGGTTTCTTTTGCTGGCGATTAGAACGAACAGACGTTTTCACTTCCTGTTTATCACTGGAATTAGTCACTGCAACTGATGTGAATAATGACAACAATTAACTTGCTGTTTTTTCTGCAATATATTTTTTACTACTTCACATGTCTTGCATCAATTAAATCCGCTTAAAAGATTGTTTTATTGGACCTTTTCATCTTGATACTACTTTCTAAAAATAGACTTTCGCTACTGATGCATTCCATCCAACATGATTTTTCCGCCAATTATACAGTTCGATGTAAGCTTACTTAATATTTGACCTTAAGTTGCATTAAGAGGTACCATATCATTAATATGTCTAATTATAGAAAGAAGCGCATACTTATGTTTAATATTCCATCATTAATCAGCTAAGTTGAAAAGAATTACCGATTCTTAAGAAGCTATCGCATAATTCTACTTCTATCATTTTTTCAACGGACTAATCAGGTAATACACCGCTTTGCCTAACTCAATCAACTCATCAGCAATCGCTGCAAGTTATAGACTATAGAGCAATTACATTGAGGGCATCACTGATGCTGTTCCAGTTTTTTTCAGTGCCTTACGATCGCTTCACAAATAGAGAAAAAAGGAATTAATAGCATATTGCGATAAAGAAGTCGTCCTACCCGTACTATAAATGTCAATTTATATCAGCCGGCCCGTCATTTGTTCTCATTAATCTGATGCGGTATTAATAAATTGCTATTGATTAACTAATACCATCGTTTATTCAATAAAGGTGTTTTTTTTTTGGTGGCACGAAGCGGATGTTTAAGTGCAAAACAAAAACTAAGGATAGGATTCTTCTGGCGGTATATTGTTTTCGCTCTCGTCTGCGGATAAATTAAGTAATTAAAAGTAATGTCGGGCATACAAGCGAACTAATTTTGCCCTACTGTAATGAGTATTTTTTGTTCTGATTATTAAAGCTTAGTTGCCTAGTAATGGCTTAAAATAAATCTATATCTAGTTCAATGTACATTTAAATGCCGATGATGGCAACGCCAATGTAATAAATGACGTCACTTATCCAATCTAGAAAACACTATCGCTTAAAAGCTACTTTGTTATACATAATTGCGTTTATATCTCCGATCATAAATCATTCAGTCGGCTTGCGTAAAGTAAATTGCTACTGAAATAAAATAACCAGGTATTTCCTGCACGTTAATAACGCAGCGCAAACGTAGCTATGTATATCTATAGCTTGAGCATGTAAAGATTAGAAGCTATAAACGAATTTTTCCTTAGCAGGTGTTTAAAAAATAATAACCAAGTTAAAGACCTTCCGCGAAGTGAATTTGATGTAACGCGATTAAACACATTATTGTAATTTTACTAATTACCAGTCAATTTTATGAGATAATCACCAATAAAGAGAATACACATATAGCAACGCAATTCAAACTGGAAATGTATGAATTAATCACGTACGATAGCAGATTTGAATTATTTGATTGGAAACAACCATGATTTAATTAGGTGCTAATGTGAGGCATTTTTTATTGAAAAGAATATCACTGGTAACGGGTGCAATGACACCTTTTGTTTGATTCTTAAAAAAATACCACAAACGTATTTCGGTGGCCTTGCTTCAAGGACGATAACTAAATTAATAGAACATTAGTCGGTTTTGGAGCTTACTATATTTTCGTATACTTCCATTATTATTTTTTCTTGCCAGAAGCAAACGCTCTTCTAAGTCTGTAGTCTAAAAGTTTCTCGAGTGTAGAAGTTGTAGATACGAGGGGCACACCGTATGGTTTCCAAATACAGAATAAGAACAAAAAGTATAAGAACAAACAATATTTATTCTTTTTCAAAGTACTCTCCTTTACATTTAACGCACTTGGACATCCTCTCAAACCATTCTGTAAAACAGGTAGCCCAGGGTCTTCGGACACTGCACTAACATGCTCTTCAAATGCATTAACAGCTTCCTGTGGTGTTAAAAAATGGATTCCACGTAATTTCTTCTTAATAGTTGGAAAGAGGAAGAAATCACACGGAGCTAGATCCGGGCTATAAGGTGGATGTGACATTAATTTTATCCCAGCAGAGTGTGCAGGAGCGTTGTCATGGTGTAACACAATTTGTTTTTTCTGAACTTTTGACAACAATGTTGGCAAGCAAATGGTGGTATACCATTCTGCATTAACTGTTTTCCTATTCTCTAGATCTAGAAGAACAGAGCAAACGTAACCAGTATGGCTGAAGAAAGAGGCAATCATTTGTTTAGCACAACTTCGTGATTGTTCCATCCATTGGGTAGATTGCTGCCTTGTTAATGGATCATAGCAGTAGATCCATGTTTCATCACCTGTAACGATATTACAAACGGCCTTAGACGTACCTTCATGATAACGTTCAAGGTTGTTCAGCTGTTAAACAATGTGGTATCCAACGACAATACACTTTTTTCATATTTAAATGTGTGTGAAGAATTGTCTGAATTGCAATCATTCCAATGCCAAGAGTTGCCCGCATTTCACTGTAGGTCACCTGACGATCTTATTCAATCATGAGACGAACGGCATCAATGTGACTTGAAGTTGTTGCTGAAACAGGACGACCTTCACGATTTTCATCCTCGAGAGATGATCTCCCGCGTTGGAATTCATTGAACCAGTTAAACACGGTCGTCCGACTTAGGGCTTCTCCAGGAAACGCATTTTGCAAACGAGCAAAAATCATACAAAATCGTTGCACGAAAATGTTCTCTTCCATTTCACACTGACTGTTTAACTTTTCAAAAAATTCTGTAAGCTTTTTGAAAAAGATCGAATTCAAATAAACTGCGACTTATTCACAAACACTCGCTACATTAAACTAACTTCAAATTTTTTGACAGTTACTGTTAATGTTGCCATATTCACAAATATACAGTGCGCTCCTCGTACAAATAGATATACCTAAGCGGCCATTAAAATGTAAGTCTTGCTAACTTTCAATAATCACTAGTCAACAAATTTTATCAACTTTTGCAAAACCATGAAGTGATTTATATCACTTTTGAAAGAAACTACTGCGCCGCTTAGCTCATCTTGGTGTATATTGGAATAAAAAACTTACGTAACTAGAGAATTTAATTACTTTATTGTGTTTTGCTGCATGCACAGCAAAACACTTTCACTCCATCCACAATAATTTCGGGATAAGGTTTGATCCACTCTTCCACTTTGGCCATTTTTTTATTATATTTTTAGCAACTGCCCGACTCAAAAAGCTCCACTTCTTCAAAATTTGATTTTAACAATGTTACTTGAATGACTCACGGAAAAGGAAACTCCAGGCAGTCATACGACGTAAATGCCGTTCGTAAAAGTTTTGAATTTCTAATAAAGATTAAGATTTACTCGAATACATTTTAAAATCTCCAAACTTAATTGGAAAGGTACCGAACAATATGCCGCTGCAATTCGCAGAACCGACAACGCGGTAAACAGAGCGCCCATAATGCACCGACAATTTCTACGAATACTTCGGCAAACGCAAAGTTAATAGTCCAGATCTCTTGAATTGTATATATATATAGTAACCACATTATGCAAAAAAGGGATTAAATATTTTCTCCTGATGTCTAAATAAATAAAAATTTATTTATTGGAACTACTTGAAGACCCCCTTTTCTACTAAATCAACATAATTACTTATCTGTTATATCATCTGCATTATAGTCAGCAATAATTCCTTTAAAAACAGATTAGACAGATTATTTACACGAAGTTGAGCTGCGCAGGTAAACCTGAATGATTCTGAACCAGGAAAAAGGTGTGGATAATCTGTTAATTGTATTATAGGTAAACAATTAAATATCAAGGAACCTAATGTGATGGTTTTTCTAAATTACCTGACATCAATGCCGTTCTTTACAATAAATATGGTAGGATATGAAAGTAAACGCAATTTTTTTTTAAATTGAAATATTTTCCTAAAAATGAAAATCTAAGAATGAATATGCAATTTTTAACAAAATACGAAACAAGTACGAGAAATATGCAACTTATGCAAAAAAAATTCTTTTTTTACCCATATTTTAATAGTAAATATGATGAAATGAGAAAGGATAGGCATATATGCAAAAGATACAATATATGCATTTTTCATAAAATACAAAGCCTAATAATTATATAGTACAACATAGTTTTCACTGTCCAGTAGTAAATTTCTGACATTATAGGGCCCTACTTTGCTTAACACGTTCGGTCCATACCTATTATGTCCTCATGGAAGTCATGCCTGTGCTTGTTGCTGATATCTTCCATGTCTTTCAATTGATCGGAATCCTATTGTAGCCAATAGAAGAGATATCCAAAATAAAGGGTCTTAGAACTCAAAATGCTGGCAAAATTACTGACAGAATACACAGCTCCATCACCCGTAGAAGATGAACTCTACCGTCTATGTTTAAATGATTTAGAGATGGCGAACACACACTTGCAAATATAAGCGGTATGGTCGAAAATTTTAAGACTCAATGGGTTGGTTGTTAGAGTCCCAGGTACTCCGCTACGGCGGCTAGGGGCTAGAAACCTATCCTGATACGTATTAAGGACACAACTGCAATAAATCTTGTTACACTGCAATAACAAGGGCGGGCTGGTGCCAAGACCCACAACAATAATAATTCCTTTCAAGTCCTTTACAACTACTATCTCAAACGCGCAACCTTTCAAGATGTGTTGGTAAGCAAATAATACAATCAATAAATTCTTTATTAAAAAAAATACAGGTAATCAATGCCTTAACATCAATTACTTGTGATTTAACTATGTACTTATTTTTCGGCATTTTTGTAATATTTTGCAACTACATAAATTAAAAGTTGAGTACTTAATTTCCAGATGAGTGAGCAACTAACCGCTTTTGCTATAAACGTAAAATAAGAATTCCTTTCAGTGTTCCTGATGCATTCTTGTAACAAAACATATCATTAACTCCATACAATAATTAATTAATTAAACGCAAGAGTAGTCACTAATCTGACATTTACATACATTTACATAAATGATTACCATGTGGTATTTAACGTTTTTCTAATATACGAACTTAATACATACGTCGAGCATCGTCTATTAATGCACGCCTTATTTTAACTCGAACGAACCCGGTAATGTTCATACATACATACACATATGGTCCGTGATTCACCTCTACGCATCCGTAAGCTAAAGTCACTCGATTGTAAAAGAAGAACTAACGGTTCTGCCGAGTAGGTACAAACAGACATAGCTATATAACCATCTGTTTTTATCTACCGGCTTAAATTCTTTAACGAATAATTTAGAGTTGCATGTTGCGATTCAAGTGTTCGTATCAGCACGAGAGCGGTTTGCTTGAGGCTGGCATCCGGCTGAGATTCAGTTTCGTGTGTAGGTTGCTATAACGTACTACTGCGAATCTGAATTAAATTTTGACCATATAATGACAATGAAGACCTATTATCGGCCTTTATGGTCGTCCGATTTACGGTACAAGAAATAAAACGGTGGCCCAGAAGACTTATATGGCGCTTAGCTGCTTATATATACAGCTAATGTCACCATTTCGTCGCCAGGAAGAATCCGAAATGGATGGAACAGTTGAAATGCAACTAGAATAGATCGTTCATTTAATGGTACCAAATGCCAGTACGCAAAGGATGACAGAATAGGAATGTAGAATGGAAGGTATCTGAGAACTGTACTCAGCTTAATTACGACGACTGAATTAGAGGTACGCACAGTGTGAGTAATAAAAAACCAAACTATACCTGCCGTTGAACCTATTAGGAAATTTAAATCTCTAGCTCAGATAAACCTAGAGATAACTGTCAGAGGAATAAGTATATAGCAGTGTCATATACTTATTCTTCCAATAGTTATCTTCGGGTTTATCTGAGGTTGGAAGCACCAGCCCCAAACTCCTGTAGTCTTAGTAAACGGTTACCACAAAATTATGTCGAATAATGAACAATAGTCTTGCGCAATAGTATACCAATAGTATTTTAACTAATTTTTTATATGTGTGGTAAACAATCCATCAGAGTTATATAGAAGCTATTAAGCTTTGTATGTGTACAGTGTTCCAAGTAGAGGTAGGCATTTTGAGATTTTTGTAGGCCTGGTGTGACACTTTATTACCTCTGCCTGGCCTGACACGTTTGCCAGCTCGGCCCAGCCTGGCCCGTCACCTGTGGCAGTCTGGCCCGACCGTCGACCCGACTGGTTGTCGGCCCATCAAGACTATTCGAATCGAGTCGAAGTCCGTTTTGTCCGACAAGAAAATAATCAAATCCACTCGATTTTGCTCCAAAGAATGCAAAAATATTTATACTGCACTATTTTCAGTATTAAAAGATGAATAATAATTTTAATGACAATTTACTTATTGCTTATTTAATCTGAATAAGTAACATGGATATACCAAAACAGGGGTTTCTTCCTTCTTTATGACAACACTATTTTAGTTTTATAATAAATTTATGATCCTTTGCAAAGCAATGATTTTATTGCAAAATTTGAAAACATTGCAATATTATTCGGTAGACTTTTACGACAGACGGAGCCTATGGACCGTATAAAAAGTGCGATTTTTGCTTGGTGCCTTCAATAAGTAAAGGTCGCTTGCAGAAGGAAAATGGATAATAAATGAATTATCCCGATATTAACATACAGAAGAAGAACATGCAATACTGTCATGATGGTGTAGAGCCAACATCAATATCAACAGATCCAGATTTCATTCCGGCAAAATGAACGAAACCCTCACATAATAACTCTGAATTAACTTAATGACCTGGTACGTGACTTCGGATAGCCAAACAGTGAATCTGGACCGCTGGGATCCGCGTTACAACAATGGAATCTCCTGAAAAACAACGTTTCAGTGAGTGTGTTCCGTTTTCGTTATCACCGTTTTCATTCATTCTTCAAAATGGATAACAATCTTGTCTTCTGCAACGATGTAAATGAGCTATTACTATCAGCTACAAACCAAATAAATGGAGATTCCTTATAAACGCTTCCAAGACGAATCTAAGAGCTGTTCTATAACATAATGACAATATATTACCTTCTGTTTCTATAGGCAAAACAGATGAAAGAATGCTATGAAAACATAAGGCATCTTATAAAAATCAACTAGAACACAAACAACAGTTCTGCGGCGATTTGAAAATTATAGTTGTACTGCTTCGACTTCAGCCATGTTATACGAAGTACTGCTGTTTCATCAATGTAAATGCTGTGAATTGTACAGCAGAGATACAGAAGCACATTTCAATAGAAGAGAATGGCCACGAAGGACGTTACTGGAATCTGGATCAAAGTAAGTATAGCTCTCGTTGACAACAACTTGATCACACTACCAGCTTTGCAAATAAAATTAGGTCTCATGAAGAATTTCGTCAATGCCATGGACCGTAATGGCATAGCATTTCATAACTTCACTCAAAGAAAAGTTTCCGCATGTAAGGGAAGCGAAAGTTAAAAAGGAGACATTTGTGAGTCCACAGACCCCAGGCTTTTCAAGGATACACACTTCCATGGCGTAGTATGTGGCGATGAAAAAAAAACTTGGAATTCTTCCAGGATTGTAGTAAATAATTTTCTTGGAAACCACAAAATTGAGAATTACAAAGAACTGATAGACAATATGCTGTCACGTAATGAAAAAATGGGCCGCAACATGTCTTTGAAAAACATTCCTTACATTCTCACATTAATTTTCCCCTGACACCTGTGATTCTGTAAGCGGTGAGCCTGGCGCACGCTTCCATTAGGACATCTCTGGTATAGAGAGACTACCAAGGGAAGTGGAGCCTGTCAATATTAGCAAACCACTTTTGGAATGCCACGCGTGACCTGTAGATTCATACCAAAGGGCAGTAAAGAAACATCGTATATACAACTAATTTCCAGTTTACATTATGCTATTGTGTTTTTGACATGTGCATAGTATTTCTCATAATGTCATAATGCTTTTATTGTTTATGTTATGTTTAATATTTGTCATAATGTCAATAACTTGACAGTTTCTGTGCTACAAGTAGTCTGTATTACATATCCATCATATCCATGGTTGTCATACTTCCTTTTCGAAGGAAAGAAAACTTTGAAATTTGTTGACCAGTATTATATACCAACATACGAATAATTATTTGATTACCGGCCACAAGCCTTCGAATCCTAACACGCCACTACCAGCAGCAAATCCTATTACAAGTGGACCACGCAATCGCTAATTAATAGCTATAATGAAGAATTTGCCGATCACAGGAGAAAATAATCCAATAACAATCCATAGGTTGAAAAGGTATGTAATGTAGACCCTCACAAATAAAAACCTGATTTTAAAAAATCATTGCTTATACGTTCACAGTATGCGGAAACAAATATCAAATCAGAAAAAATTATGAAACATTGTCCTATACACCACTCAAGCACTACTGGATTAATAATGCTATAATACTACACAGCGTAGTTTTGTTATTATTAAGTATTAGGGATTATTACCCATTTTAGCACGTTATCTCCAACAAGAAATTAAAGCTTTGCATTGGGCAGCGTTTAACAAATTTTGTGTCATCAAGAGGATCTTGAAAGTATCACAGTTCGCTAAGTATATAGATTTTCAATTGGTCATCAGAAACGCAAAAAACAAATCACCACTAAAGCAAATAAGGCGACAATTAACACAAACCAGAAAAAGGATGTAGAAAGACATTATGGTGGCTGGTTATAGAATTCTTGAAGAGCCCCCTATATCTTCAGATTCCACTTCCAGTACTTACAATTAGTATTATCTTTTTAGGCTGGGGGAAGTTGCTCTTTGATGACGAAAATGAAATCTCTGCTGTGAGTGAGTGGCAAAACAGGACAAAGATTTTTTCTTACAACAAAAATCGTATTGGAAAATTGTTGCCACTTGTACTTCGTGAACACGTCTCGTAACTCACTCTGCTTTTACTTAATAAATGCTTTACAAATTCTGTGTCTCAAACAGAAAAATTATTCTCATGTTAAAGTAAAAAGTGTGGATTAAACCTTCCCCAAACGAATAAAGTGACAATTTTACCGTGCATGATATGTTTAATGAACATACCAACGAACGAAATATCAAATCTCGTTAGAATAATGTCTTTATCCCATTTTTATTCGTCTTCCTTTTAAAGCTTTTGTATCGTTCCTTTGCTACGTGATATCATACGGCGATAACAACAATACTCGCATTTATATTCAAAACACTTCCTGCACTCGCGTATACGACGAAATCACCACAGTATGTGTTATTTTTCGATGTGCTCAAAGTTCACCTACAATTATTACTCTAGAGAGCTCGACCGCACGTTCAGTAATACCAACACAATACCAGCTAGAACCGTAATAATCCGAGGTTGGTGCAGCACTTTCTGTCTCCGACACCTGCATATTGTCTACGATATTCGATATAATGCATATATATCGTACTGGAGGATTACGACATGACCAGAAGTGCGAAAACTAACTTTCAATAAATAAATTGACGGTTTTGTTGGAACTCAGCGTTAGTGTTTACATGTTTAGACGTGAATTACAAAGTTCCTACAAAGTGTGGTACACCAAGGAATGAAATATATCCAAGTAACTCAAACCGTTCTCAAGCAGATAACTTCCCGTTTTGGCTCCTTTATGCTTGTTAGAATGGTTAAGATGTTCACAGTTATAGTCAAAATGTATTCCGAGCGATTTACGCAAACACTTAAAACTATACAAAGCTTTCATTTGAAAACTTCCCACCTTGAATAACTCTTTAATTTATAAAATTATCAAAAATCACTAAGACACGTCCATTTTGTTTTGGGTGGGGGGGGGGGCATTTAAAATAACCTATTCTAATCAGTTGGGAAACTTGCACCCTACACCCAGCCGCCCCCACCCCAAAATTTTAAATGGCACTACCGCATGTGTGATATATCATTTTAAAGGGTATACAATTCTCAATCCTTTAGATCAAAGAAGATTAAAATCGGTCAAGCGGTTAATGAATTAGAGAGGAAAGTGTATTAAACCGGATAGTTAATCGCAAAACATTGACAACACTATCGATATTCACAAGAATCAAAATTTTATGAACACGATACTTGCAAATAATTAACTAGAACAATATCAAGTGCAAAATAAAATTTTGGAGTGGGAGTGGTTGGGTGGGAGGGTGAAAGTTCCCCAACTGATTAGAATAGGTTATTAATGTCCCCACGTAACAAATCTGTACTATACAGTTATAGAAGTGATTCGATTACTTAAACTCCTAATATATAGTAAAACATTTACAATCATCAACACGATTTCCTGTATAGTCGTTTACCATAATATTAAGATCACTTACTGCGAAAAGGATTTTAGTGAAATACTGGAGCAAATTCAAAATTTGTTTATAGAAACTCCTTAAGAATAATCTTCTATACATAATAATGTGAAAATACTCATGTTTTTGTCAACAGAAATATCTTTCGCTTTGCCCGTTTCAAACAACCATAAGGCACCTGAAATGTCCAGATTGAGCAAATAATGCAATACTTAAGAACGCTGTATAAGAAATTGATTGAAGACTTTATGAATCATAAAT
Source organism: Dynastes maya (assembly GCA_029619315.2). Classification (NCBI taxonomy): domain Eukaryota; kingdom Metazoa; phylum Arthropoda; class Insecta; order Coleoptera; family Scarabaeidae; genus Dynastes; species Dynastes maya. The sequence goes on from JAROYE020000004.1 coordinate 38,699,308, forward strand.
ATAGATATAAATGTATATTTTCTAGGGGTTTCACTCCTCGATTAGATATTTCTTGTTATATTGCTAAAAACATTCAATTATGAGACCTAGGAAGTGGTCATAATATTATGGCTAACGCCTGTATTAAAGTTACAAACCTTGGATGAGATGTTAAACATACTAGTGGGTCTTTTTCTTAGGCTTTTTTGTTTCATGGACTCACCTGAAACAAAAGAAAACTAAATAAGTTGCTTGAAATATTTCATACGTATGTGAAATATGTACTACTCAAAAAAATTAAGGAGTCGACGTTTCCAAACCCATATCGGTAGTTAATAAAAATGGATTTTAAGATCAAAGCCTTATTATTCTTATGTATTTTGTGACATTTTGCCGTGTATTCGATCTTGTTTGATGTTGATTATATCTAAAAATAAGATGAGGTGTCATTTACCGGAGGCTAAAGCAACTGGAGCAGTTACGTTACTTGAAGACGGCAAAGCTCAGCGTTACGTTGCTGAACGCCTTAATGTTGTAGAAATTGTAATTTGGAGACTGTCGAAACGATATCATGAGACTGGGCTCGTTACAAGAATACGTGGACAGGGCCGCCCAAGATCAACGTCGGCTTTGGATAACCGATTTTTAACAATTCAGACTCTTCGCAACCGAACGGCAACAGCACGGGCTCTGCAAAATTACCTTTTTGCAGCGAGGGCTGTGCACGTTTCAGACCAAACTGTGAGAAATTGGTTACGAGAAGCCAATCTACGCAGGAGGATGCCAGTTAAAAAAGTAAAGTTCGCAAGAAATCCATGGGTATCCAAGAATGGTGTTTGTTTGGGAATATAAACATTGGCAATTAAGGCACTGGAGTCGAATAGCGTTGCATTACTCCCAGTTTAAGCCATGGGTAAATGATGGACGAGTTAGAGTATGGAGAAGGCCCCATGAATGATATATACCACCCACCATTCAAGAAACCGTTGCTTTTGGTGGTGGATCAGTAATGGTGTGGGAAGGCACCTCTATAGACAATCTTACTGAACTTATCACCGTCAGAGCTGGATTTCTGACGGCACAGAGATACAATGATGACATATTAGAGCCTCATGTCTGACCTCTGGCAGATGTTGATAGAGAGAATTTTTTATTTATGCAGGATAATGTTCGACATATGGCAAAAGTGGTAAGGAATTAATTTGCACTTCACAAAATTACCAAGATAGAACATCTATGGAATCAACTGGGACGAGCTATTAGAAACCACCTTAATTCTCCTAATACCCTCCGAGAGCTAGAACATGCTTTTGTCGAAGAATGGAACCAAATACCACAAAACTACATCCGCAGACTTATAAGTATGCCAAAGAGATGCAATGCAGTTATTCAAGCTCATGGAGGTTTTACACGGTAGAGCACTGAACAGGCTAGGAAAAGCCCGACTCGCTCGGCCCGCCCAGGCGGACCTCGTCTCTTTTCATTGCGGGTCGGGCTAGACCGAAAATTTTACGGGCCTAACGGGCCGAGAATGCTTTATTAAATACATCGAATGGATATAACGTATGCAGTAAATGCTGTTTAGTTTTTACGCTATCATTTGTATTAACAATTTTAATGTATGCAATGTTATTTCCAGATAATGTTTACTATATAACAAATATATACTCTACATAATGCAGTAATTAAAAAATGGTTAGAAATCGACGGTGCAGATATAATTACTAGAGCGGGCCAAATTGCGCCATCCAACAGAATCGGAATCAGGCGCAACGGCCGCTTATTGTAAATAGCGTATATGTGAGTCACAGCAGATATGTGATATTTCGAAATTAATACACAAGAGTAAAAAAATAAAAGCTGACGCAATAATAATGTTTAGTAATTAGAGCGGATATATATATATATATGTACACGCTGAGGTGTTTTTATTTTCATTATGATTTTTTATTTGATTGAAAACGGTATGCGTTGTAAATGGGATGTAATAAGGAAATAACTGAGAAACTGAACGCTTTTTTTATTCTGTTGTACTTAATAATGTAACTGTAAATAAAGATATAATAAATAAATTCTATCCTTCTTAATAATGCGGATAGGCTTGTTTAAAAAGTTGCACCATCAGATAAGTTTCCACATTGCCTCGGTGAGGATGTTCGCCGAGACGAAAAAATGTTCTTATATTTCGAAAACGACCGTTCCACGTCTACCGAAGTAAGACAGGCGTAATTAAAATAATCTTTAGACTTAGTCAAGGAATCTGCAGATGCCCCATCGCACATTTGTCTTAATCTCGTGTAGTCCGGATTCTTTTTAAAACACTATCGAACTTAGCTAAAACTCGTCCACTTGTTGCATCGTTTATACTGTGTAACAATGTACTAACTTCGTCCACGACTTGCACTGATTCTACCAACGACAATCCAGAATTTTGCAAATTATCTATCGCGTCTACTAACCCTTTGTAATTGTTGCTAATATTCTTTAGATGTGTTTCAACAGAAATATCGAGAAATCCCTTCTGGCTCATCCTAATAGCTCTAGCTTCGGCAGGGACGAATTGCAAAATAACGGATTTGACTTCTTGAAAATGTTCATTATAATAAAAAGTGGCTTTTAACCACGTTCCCCAACGCGTAAGAATGGGCTGTGGTGGTTCTCGAATACCAGGGCATAACCTGTGGAATGCCCTAGTCCTCTTAGGACTTTTGAGAAACACTTTTTTTGTGTTTGCTATTAATGCATCCACCTCCGGGTAACACTCTCGAATAGTTTGTGCCACAAGATGTAAAGCATGGACTTTACACGTAACATGTAAAAGTCCTTCACACTTTTCTTTAAGGGAACGGCCTACACTACACATTGTTGCTGCACCATCGCTCATGAACAACAACAGTTGACTGGTTGACACTTGAAACTTTTGTAACGTTTCGAGAACTACGGCCGTAATTGCTTTACTAGTACACTGTTTTAATCTTCTGCTGGCTAATAGAATTGCAAAATTTGGTTTAATAGGATCTAATACGCGCACTATTATATTCAAAATAGATTTTTTTTTGCAATCTGTCGTCTCATCAAAACATAGCCGCAGCTGTTTATCTTTTAATTCGGCTTTAATTCGATTTTCAATGTCCTCACGTATTCGTGGAATATCTCTCCGTAACGCTGTCCGAGATGGTAGTATCCACTCGGTATTGTATGTACCCCAGAATTTTCGAAATGCTTTTTTATCAAGTATACGACGTGGTAGACCACATACCATAAACGTTAAAAGCAATTCTAATTGAAATTGACGTTGTTGTGACACACCATTTCTTTTATTTCTGTGGTGTGCGCTATTTATATGTCTTTCACAATCACGTTTGCTCCAGCACAGTAGTTTCTTTTTACAAACTTTACAGAAAATTGTACTCCCATTGTAGTGTAAATCCACAAATTCACTAAGAAATTTATTAACTTTCGTAGGTAATGGCCGTTTATTTTTAATAGTTACGTTAGACATAATCACTAAAGCGAGCACACCGACGCTTGTTTCTAGTATGCCACGAAGTGGTGCAAACGTAACATCTGCAGACTCGTCATTTGTTGATGAATAGAGCGCGTCATCCGTAAATGAATAAGCGCGCTGTTAGTTCGTAGCCGTCGATGAATGAACTTTTTTTTTTGTAGTGGCCCACTGTGAACAACGCCCTATTTATCAACGAACACCCAAACTGCAGGTGTATATTTGCGCGTCTTCACGACGTAATAGACAGTGGTTTTGGTCCTCGTCCTAATAATTACATATTTAAATTACCTATGTTTACATACATATATGCGCCCGGCAGCCTGATTGCGAACCTGGCGCGTGGCGCTCTTGGCCCGCTCTAATAATTACTTAAACAGGCTAACATAATTTAGATGGGCCAAACGGGCCTAAATTTCCTAACGGGCGGGCCTTGTGTCGAAGTAATAAACGCAACGGGTGGGCCGGGCCATGCTCTATTACACGGTACTAGTGCAGTGAATTGTTTCAAATGCAGCTTTTATTTCTGTAACAGAAATTTCAATTTCAGACAACTTCTTGATAGTTACTTTAGGTTAAGTTGACAAATTCTTGTGTTCAATTATTTTAAAATTGCTGTGTGTGTTGGAACAAGTAAATTGAGTTAATATATTACGTCATTAGAATGTCTCTTAAGAAAATCGAAGTCTGCTAACTTTTGATTCCTTAATTACTTTGAGTAGTTTATTTGGTTATTAATTTTATTTCTTTTACTGCATCTTGAACACATGATTTCTCTCAGTAAATATTTGAAACACTAATTATTTAACGTCTTATGAAGTAAACCATATTTTCATTTAATTGTTTTATTGCTGTTTGTTTTAATGTTCATCATTAGAGTTTGTTAAAAATGTGGTACCGGATGACAGTAGCGTAGCGGTAGCGGCGTAGGTAGGAGTAATTTTCAACTCGTAGTCGATCTCGACAGTACCGCGAGAGAGTTCAAAGCGTTCAAGTACGTTGCATGCGGCACGCCAAATAAGTACGCGGAGATGGGACGCCCAAAGGGTGTAACGTTCCCTTCGAATGTGAATAAATATCTCAGGCATTTCCCTGGATTAGAATATAGAAATCCGCATATTTATTGCATAATATGCAAAAGCAGATTGCTAAGTCGCGATAGGTTTGAATGTAGAAAACATTGTAAAAGTAAACGTCATGTATTGAATTTAAGAAACAGTATTCCATACTGGCAATTTTTATATGATTTTATTTTTATGTTAAGTGTGTGCAACATCCCACAACATCTAGTATCTAATGAACACTTTCGTCTTTTTTGGGCTAAGTACGTTCCCTCATGGAAGCTGTCAACATCTATGCAATTACAATACAATTTGCCACGCGTGCAAGGTACAGTAAAGGAATGTATAAAAGACGAGTTCAGAAATAAGAAAATCTGCCTATGTGTGGATGAAACAACTGATGCTCAGAGACATAGCGTCACTCACGTTGTAGCGCGTCATTTAAAACGTGATGGTCCACCAGCTTCATTGCTGTTATCCAGCAAAAGGATTCAGAAAACTAATGCAGAAACCGTTGTCAAGATAATAAAAGATTCGTTGAGAGAATTTCGTATCGGACGAACCCAAGTCACAATGTTCGTTACTGACGGAGTCGCAACAATGCTGAGAGTTGGTAGGATGTAGAAAATATGCTTTCCGACTCTTCTCCACATAACATGCCCCATACGCGCATGTCACCTCGTAGCAGAAACCATTCGAAAGAAGTAACCGATGGTGGATAAGTTAATAGCATCTACCAAAAAAGTATTCATCAAATCTCCCAAACACATCCGTCTATTCAAACACTTGTGTCCGAAATTACCACCACCTCAGCCTGGCTCCAGGCAGTATCTTACTATCAGAAATATTTTTCGCAAGTGAAAAATGTCATCTTGAAACTCGATTCAAATGATTCTACAGTAGTTTGAGATAGTCAGCAACTTTTTTCCAATTCGGACGTTCAACAACAAATAGATGAAATTTCCATGAACTATTCTGAAGTTGCACAAGCTATTGAGCAATTAGAAAACAGTCACTTATCTGCATGAGACGCATTAAATTGCATAAACAATTTACAAGCAGCTCTGGAAAACTTGACGAACACTGTAGGAGTCGATGTTGCTCAAAAGTTTAGTGCAATTTCAACAAAAAATCCCGATTTACAAAAGGTTCGGTCTATAACTGAAAATCAAGGGTGCCCAGATGAGGAAGAGGAATATCTGACATTTGCAAATCTTACTTCACTGGATGTCGAACGATCATTTTCGAAGTACACGACAACGTATTCACAACACCGTCGACAGCTGACGGAAGCGTTGCAGATGTTGCAATTCTACGCAGCTTACCAGGGCGGTTGCCAATTGCCGCAGTAGACATCAAGACGACAGGAAAAGGTAACAATATTATTTTTCACTAATATTGTATACTACGTACCTACTTTTATGCGGTGCGCCACTGCCGGTACCACTTTTTTAACAAACTCTATTCATCATTAAACAGATTGGACCATGTGTGCCTATTTCCAAAAGCTAGTCAAGACGATACGTGAAGTTGTTTCTTTATTGCGTTGATACTACGAGTGTAATACTTTTATGTAATCATAAATATTTCGTGAGAACACATTTATGTACATTTCTGTGCATGAATCATAAATATAATAAAACATAATTTATGTAAAATATGCCAAAGAAGTTTTAACTAACGGAATCGAATGATGTACACGACACAGTATTTATTCAAATATTTCATTTTGAAATATAATTATAAATGTACATTCCTTAGGTGTCCCACATTCACCTTGAAATGTAAATGAGGCGCAGTTTTTAAAATTCAAATTAGTTAATCGAAATGGGACACTATAAAAACATTGTTTAAATCCAGAACTATCAATTAGGGACGCGACCGACGAGTTGTTCGATTTCTAAACTATAGAGACATCGTTTTCAAGGGGCGAGCGCAATTAGGATTACCGATCAAAGCAGAAAGATAAGCAAACTAACTTGATGGGACATCCTAATCTCGGAACTATAATAAACTTCCCCAACTTAATGCATTATATCGAAATTCGAAAAGATAACAAGGTCTGCCGTGACGTAACTCTATTTCATACGTACATACATACGGTAACAATTTCCTTAATAAACAATATAACAGTATTCCTGCCTTGGTTGGCACTTAAACGTTAAGAATAAGATCGAAGACCTTTCAAACGAAAACCGTTCATGTAGTACAAGTTGTAAGTAACTTATTTGAGTAGCAAATTCTCACTTCGCATTAGTTGTCTAATCAAGAAACAACTGCTTTCAACAGTTATGCACTGTAATGAAACGGATAAGTCCAAGGAGCGAAGGTCATGAATGCCGTTGGTGGCGAACGGCGTACTACGGCGATGACAAATCATCAATATTAAATTTAACATATCACACTGACAGCAATCTTTTGAATCCTTCCGTGTTCTAACGATGTCAGAATGAAACGCCAATATTACAACGTTGGGAGCTAATACGTGCCTCGCTTGTTGTAAAATCTAATAACAGCGTGTAAGGAGAAAAAGGCATAGCAGTTAGGGAGTGTCTGCGTCTTTATTACAGAATAAATGAAGACTTCCTATTATCTTACAGTGTTTAATAATAATAAATCAAGGTGCAAAATGCAGACAGTTTATTAACAAGGAGACGGGAAAAAGAAGCAAATGATCGTCAACACCTACGTTGTTGAGTTATCATTTTTCTGATGTCTGTGTAGACATGATTCATAACAGGTTGTCACATCAAGTGCACACGTAGGTGTGCCAAGTACTTTGCGAAGAAGACGCTGTTGGTCAGAAGCGTGAATAATCAACTTTGATCTTAGGTGATAGTTCCACTAACGAAGCTTTTTCGAAAAAAAGTAATAAGTAAATAATGAAGTCTTCCTTGTTTGCACTAGGGTGTAAGTAATAAGTTATTGGAAAAGGTTTGATTCAAGTAATTTATCGTACACAATCAACGTTTACATGAAAATACAATGTAGTAGAAGATATAAATGGTATTGAATTGGATTGCTTCAACTATTTACCAATGGTATGGTAAGTAGTTGAATATTGTAGTGACTTCCATTACCACAAGAAAATTTTAGTTCCCTGATTTATTTATAACGTTAATTGGTGCAAATTCTATGCAAAAGTAGACAGGTTTGATGCATTTCAAAATCAATCCAGATAAAACAGTTTAAGTTGCCCGACAAAGCGTTCCATGACTTATGAGACTAATTGCAGTAAGTAGTGTTGCAAATTTAGAAGAGGATGCAATTCTAACGAATTACTCACGTGACGCACCATTCGCGTAACGCTATTGATTTACCATTAACGGAAATTGCACAACTTAAATGTGATTCTTAATCATAGAAACAGCCGTTAAGGCAAAAGTAGCCACCTTTCACATAAGACAGTAAAAGTACTAATGTCCGATGCAAATATCTACCATTCGATCAAAATAAAACAATACAAAATACTATTCTTCTTCAAACCTAAGGTTAAGGATTCTACAAATATTAAATCTAATCTATTAAAACTAACAGTAACCAATATTACACGTGCCATAAATGTTAGCTGTATAATGCGGAATTGTTTCCTTTTTAATTGCCATTAAAGAATAAACGACAACTCAAAAACAATAGAAGTGTAATAACAATAAGTAAGAAGTAAGTGCCGTTAGAAGAAATTCATCACCGGCAGGTTTCACATGCAGTAAAATTACTAAGTATTAATTTGGTATTAGCTACATGGTATGGTCATTTGACCATACCATGTGGCTAATACTTTTTACTACAAACTATTTAATTTTAAATCGATTGTTTTTAAAACATTAGCACTTAAATCGCCATTTGAATGATGAATTCAAATGTTTTGATTTTAGCAGCAAACGCTTCACAATATTTTATTCTAAGGCAAAAGGTATGCTAATAAAATTCAGAGCTCCCTGCAACTTGCACCTAACCTTCGGCTTCGAGCCGACAGATAGTAGAGCTTTTCCAGGTAATTTCAAAACAGTAACTAAAGGATTGTTCCTCTGCCACCATTCATGCACGCATATATACGATTAACGGAATTTTGCTTTCCAACATCGTCAAATATGGGTATAAAAACATCAAAAACTAATATGACTTAAAACTGTGAGAACTGGACCAAATGGAAATCCAAGCACTAACTGAAAAGTAGTAGGATATTGCAGGTAAAATCTTAAAGACAACTTTATGTATTTTCATTCTCTTAAAGTACTTTTCAATGATAAACGATTCCTTTTGTTAGGCGGTTATTCAATGCAAACGCATAAATATGTATTTGAATGCAAAATCTAATTCTATCCTTAATGGTTGAGTCGAAAAGTCAAACAGTAGATTAAGCTGTGCAACAATGCAAAAATAATGATTCGTATTCTGCTAAAAACTCTCGCATAGTTATTGGAAGAATTAATGTTTGCGATTTCCTAGAACTATCTTAATGTCATGTGCACGTAGCAACAATAAAGAAACCTATACTTACATGAAATTGATTCCGTTCTTTTGCAAAAAAGCGAAATAACTACTGCCGTAACGTTGCCAACTAATTAAATGAAATAGAAGGAGTCAAAGTGTAATTTAATTCTGCATCCTGTCAAGATTTCTAGCACCCCGTAACAATTTTCCGCAAGCTTAGTGTCAATTGACGCGAATGGATAGCCGATCAAGAAGATTAAATTACAAAAATATTGAAGGAAAATTGTACGGTAGACGCGCACACACGAATACAAGGCATTAATCTCTTTAATTGTGCGGTGGTTGAATACCGCATTTCTCAGACTCGCCGGGCCCTTCTTCCTTTCTGTCTACGCAACAGACACCGTCTGTACTTTGTCGGACAACAAGCAGTAGTAGAAAAGGTTAAATACTGAAAGAACAGAATGATAGACGCGAGCCGAGGCACAAACAAAACTTACCGTCGACATCGTCTAAAAGAAGCGGAATTGTGCAGATTCCCGGGTGCGTGCAGTCTGGAACGAGATAAACGACCGGTAACTACACTTCTTCTTTAACTTTGATTACAGCTTGCCATCGACGCTTTCAAAGAACGAAGTTTATGTGTGTGTGAATGTATTTGTGTGTACTGGGAAAACAGCAGAGTTCGTTCTAAAAGCTGCAGGGTAAGTAAATGATAAATATAGCTGCAATATAGGCTATATATATTGCAGATTTGCATCCGCAACCAAATTTAGTAGCATGGGCAATATACCCTTCTCTTGTAGCTTTGACGATAGACCGACTGCGTCCAACAGCATACGTCATATTCCTCTTCAATGCAGAGATTGCATAAAGATTCCCAGATTGACGGTATATCACCATTTAACGGTTAGAGTGGTTCTTTCATTTATTTGCTACGTATTTCCCCATATGCCCTTTTGAAATCCATTCGTTGATTACACTACAATCTACAGTTTTGCAATATCTAAACCCGATTAGAGTCCAGTAAAAAGTCATTTCTAGATATTTTCTCACAAGCTGGTCGGAAACTTCATCACCCCCTACATCTTTGTGGTCCAGTACTCAGTGTAATCTTGTCGTGTTTAGATAGACCCATCAAATTTTGCTAGGCATGCTAGTTCGGAAAATGTGCACTAAGATATTAGTGTCGTTAAGGCTGTCTGGCCCTCGGAAAGAATACAAATCGACCCATCTTTAGATCTCCACAACACATGCAGGCTTTTTAGCACCACGCAGACTAATCTAATGAATTAATTATGCAATTAATGCAACTACCTCGAGGAATCAACATTCCCAAAAGTCCTGTCAAGTTAGGTTTTCTTCTGACTACAAACATTCCCATATTGATATTAATATTGTTTTGACTAATCAACCACGTGAAAAATGTTTGTGGATAGCATACACACTTATGGGTAGCGGAGCTAACATTTTTAACGGAGCAATAGCATATATCTTCAACTAGATTGAGTTACACAGCATTTGTAACATTACATAGTTAAAATAAGTCATTTCCGTACCCATCCATGCATTAAATTTTATGAGCACATGAATAGATACACCATCTAAATACATTTTGTAGGTAAATGGACAATTAACTATTAACTTCGCGCTAGTAATACTTTAAATTTAGTCAAGCCACGAAAATAATCTAGAACATATAAATCTACCAAATCAACCACATCCTCAATTATACGGTTTATGCGCAATGCGATCAATAGTTTAACTGTTAACTAGCAGATAGCATTTTATCCTTTTTACTCCGGGATTAAATCCTCCTATATGTCATTCCCTTAGAAGATACCGAATGTTGTAATTTATAACTATCTATAACTTGTTAGAAAGCTTTGCTGGTAAATTTCAAAGAATATATCGTGGAAAATTTACGCGGCATTTGCTATTTCATGGGCACTCAAAGCGAAATGGCGTATCGCAAATATATTGGCGCGTTTATTAGTTACGATCGTCTAGCATAAACCTACGTAGCAACCATGTGGGATCCTATACGAGATTAAAAAGAATTCGTAGGTAAGATACTCGGTGCTACATAAAGTCTACTCGCTTGCAACTCAACCAGTACATAACTTCTCGTTTGTTTATGGTTTCGACAAGAGGAGAGCGTGGTTCTCCGAAATCACGAATCCACTATACAGTGAAGTACTTAATACGTGCGGAAATATACGAGATCAGTTTTAGCTGAAACGTTTAAGCCAGATGAGCAGGTAACGTAACATACAGTACCGTTCATGGAAGTTCGGACAAGCGGACAAATTATATTAACTGTTTAGGAAAAAATGTTAAAATTATATAATATACATTTCTGTGAGGAATTATTAGAACTAACCTTTTCTGGAAGCCTTTTACCAATTTCCAGGTAGTATTTGTCTATTATAAGACCGTTATCATAAAATATACAATTATGTTGGAAATCCTCAATAATTACAGTCACAATAAAGCTTTATGATAATCCCTAGGAGGGTTAGTTGATTCACTCGTGTTACCTGGAAATATTCGTATACCCCTTTATAAAGTATTATAACATTTGTAAACGCAGTAGTTCTGAAGAGATTGTTATTGTGAAAGTATCTGTGGTTATGCAAGTGAAAAATAAAATAATTTCGGTTTGACTGCTTAAAATGCCCCGTGGAAAGCCTCTAGCTGTTTTAAAACGATCTGCTATTATTTACCTTGCATCAGGAAGGGTACGCAGAAAGACGGATTGCGGATAAATTAAAAATAAAAAAATCTACAGTATGTGATACTATAGTTCGATTTAAGACAACCGGTGACGTGCAAGATCGTAATCGGCCAGGACCGTCAAGAAAAACGACTCCTCGTAATAGAAGACTAACAGCATCAGGAATTGCTGCAGAATTCAATAATGAGCGAGATTCCATAGTTTCTGTGAGTACTATGAAACGTCGGCTGAAAGAGGCTAGGTTGCATGGGCGACTGGCTTGTCGAAAAGCGTTACTCCGAAGAAGAAATAGGCTGAAACGACTGAAATGGGCACAAGCTCATAGAGATTGGACAGTGGACGATTTTAAAAACGTTTTGTGGACTGACGAATCCAAGTTTGAGGTTTTTGGAAATAGAGAGTTTTCGTACGCAGATCAAGAGGGAAAAGAATGTTACGGGAGTATATAGTCCCTACGGTGAAGCATGGAGGCGGATCTGTAATGGTTTGGGGTTGTTTTTCCTTAATCGGAACAGGGGATTTGCTCAAAATTGAGGGCATAATGAAAAAGGAAGAATATCGGAAAATCCTGGAGGAAAATGCCATACCGTCAGGAGTCCGATTAATTCGTCGTGGATTTGAATTTATGGAGGACAATGACCCCAAACATAAATCTAAATTGTGCACAGATTACCTGCAGCAAGAAGAAAATTAAAAAACCCTAAAAATTAGAATGGCCGCCACAGTCCCCAGTTGTTATGGGAAGAATTAGACCGATGTGTTAAGAAGAAGTGTCCAACATCCAAGGGAGATTTGTGGACCATTCTCCAGGAGGTATGGACAAGCTTGCCCAATGAAACATTAGCAGAATTAGTGAATCGGATGCCGAGAATAGTGGCAGCAGTCCTAAAGGCAAAAGGTGGATTTTTCGATGAAAATCGGATTTAAATTATTTGTATTACATTAACTTTTTCTTTTTAATAAATTTGCGTTTGAAAATATGTAAAATGATGTAAGTAAGTATTAAATACATGGCCATTTAATATATCTCTTATTTTCTTTGACTTCCGTAGATTTTTTTGCTTGCCCGAACTTCCATGAACGGTAGTGCACTTTGAAGTTGCAGCAATCATTGTTCGCTTTAAATAATTCCATTCATAATACACTTGCATCAGCACAAAGCGATAGTAATTATTATACTTTGTCCAGATGTAATGCGCATATTATAGACGTACGATTAGAAGCTAACGGTACAATACGCGTAATAGTTTTCTTATTCTCAAGCCGCATAGTTGCTTGAGAATAAGAAAACTATTACTATCTATGTAACCTTGAGACGTTGAATGCATTTCCAGCACACCCTAAGAGAACAAGTTGATTACGAATTAATTAGCAATGAGCACACTAATAATGATAACCGCGTCTAAATAATTGCGTGATGTGACCGAAGATTATAAGCAATTAGTATACAGATGACAGAAATTTACGTTGTGAGATAAATGAGACGTGTGACCATTAAAATGTTCTGGCATCATTAGGATTCGACTTCGTTAAAAATAAGTGATCACCGTTAAATCCCTATCAACGTTGTAATAAGCAAATTATGTTGAATATTAATATAGAGGAAACCTATATTTATTATCGAATAATATAATCATGCACATATAGATTATATACAATATATAGGTTGATTTATTTTTGCTACTCCACAGTTTCTGGCTCAGGTCTACATTCTTTAACCTTCACAAACCCGGGCGGGGCACAACTGTACCCCAGGTATTAATTTTTTAAGATATATTCTAAAGTATTTCTTTTTATTCAATTTCTCCTGAGCTATCCTCCTAATGTAGTATTCCTATAGTAGCACAACAATACAATTTTTAGCATCAAAAAGATGTTTTTTTGTCTTATCATTTGTAAGTTTGTGAATAAAGATTATTTATGCGATAAATTGCTACTTACCGTAACGAGTTATCGTGAGTTTTATTCCTTGGGCTACATTTGTACCCTACCTGGTATTTAAAGTATGTTTTTGATCCCAGGTCTATGAAGATTAAAAGGGTTAAATTGTTTGTAAACACCTCTCACATAAAAAAAAATAGAAACCAGTCATTCTAGACTGGTGATGGTTAATATCCCCATACTTCTCGCTATAATACGTTTGTTTCTGCTTATACCTAAATAGACCAGATTGTCATATATTCTCATTTAAATTAAAACGCAACAATTAGATTACGATATGAGATTGAAAGATCCAATAAGTTCCGCAATCTTATTGGCAAAATCCCAACATTAATTTAACAAACAGTTTTGGAAACATTTCTTGAAGTAAGTTTTCTCATTCTTCTTGAAAAGGATTTGGAACCTAAACATGGTCTATCAAAGTCAAGTCATTATTTTTGGTACATCACAGAGGTCTTCAAATATCGATCCCCTTCAAGTAGTGTTCAAGTTGTCAAGTACTGTTCGTGTACGAGTGTGCTTGTTTCGCCAAAGAAAACTATGAATTTTTAAAAGACCAACAAATTAATCATGGATATACTACACGCGGTGATACAAATTCCAATATACTGTTGCCGCAAACGACTAAAGCTTTAGTTTCAAAAAGTGTCACACATCAAATTGTGAAAGCGTATAACCACTTACCAGTATCCATAAAAACACTAAACATCCACAAGTTTAAAACAGATCTTCGCCGTCTACTAACAGAAAATTCCATATATACCATTAATGACTTTTTTACCATAAAATTTTAAACTGTTTATGTGACAAGTTAATTTTTATATGTAAACTTTTACTAATTATTTGACGTGTTCTATACATTGCAATGTAATGAAGGAACAAATATATTATTATTAGTAGTCGCCTACAGTGTGGGCACACTGTGGAGGTGCATTAGCATAAACTAGCAAGTGTAACTAATTATATAATTCAAAACATTTGGAACTACCAGGTTTCTAGGCTGTTCTAATGAAATGTATGCACATAGCATCGTTGAACCACCAACAATGGCGAACATTTCAACGCAACATGCCAATATTCCCCGGGTCTTCTCCAGACCCTTCGCTTTCTATTTTTATCGTTTAGATCCTGCCCTGGTATTGTCGAAAGTTTAGTTCATTAGTACTCTTGCAACGTTCGCTGAACCAATAGCATGGCAACTTTGATTTTGCCCATTATCGATTAGCACGCTCCAAATTTTGGTAGCAATTTGGTATCTACTAATGATATAGGCACTTATACCGCGTTAGTAAGTTCCGTAGTAAAGTGAACCGCTAAAATATACGGACAGTGTTACAACGTTTGCCCGCTATGAAAGTATAAGATGAGGAGCCGCGCGAAGCGAATCGGATGCGCTCCTTGCATAAGCGACAACATTATTCGCTATATGTATGAGATTCGCGCCTATAAATGAATGCTTACGTACCCTAGTATAACCTTCAATGTAACCACTAGAAACCAAAATTTATATCCAATTTAAAGCATACCAAGGTCAGTCTCATCATAATTATTAATCACAAACATGTTAGGAGCGTTGATTGAACAACTGCAACCTGGGGTTATTTTCAACAATAAGACGATGAATTAAATAAAGCTGGTGAGTCAAGTAGTGCTGCAACCTGCCTGATGATTTTATTGCATCGCAGTGCAGAGACTCTGTATTTAGTTCTCTAGTTAGAAATCTTAACCAAACACTTCACTCGAATATATTGCAGGTTTGTCAATCTCCAACAGCCATCCTTAAATGGCTGTGAACCGGAAATACCTACGATCGTCTTGAGCTTTCATTGTGAATTGCCATTTTCCAGTAGCTTGAAATTAACAACCGTACCAAATGGTATGATAGAGGTATAATTAGATTCTCAATATGATATTAACATAATAATTGTGTATTTGCAAGATTACAGCGTTATATCTTCTTATTAGCAGAAGACTTGATATAAAATTGCAACGTTAAGGACCAATCACACAGCCATTACACTAATTTTAACTTACAGGCAATCAAAACGAAAAACGGTCATGTTTAGCGATATTTGTTATTTATATTCGCGCTGGATAAATTCATAGTGTTCGTTGTTGTAACCACATCTTACGTATGGAGATGTAAATATAATAACACTGTAAAAACAGGGAGAGTGCATCAGTGGTTGGGCCATTATGTCATATCTTTCTCACGACCAATGTAACGTCCAATAACGGGCTCCTTGAGAAACCATGTAATTCTTATCTGCATACCTATACATCAATATATGTATATACATTGGATAAATTAGTATACGTTGCATTAATTCAGTAATTATTGTTCCGGTATATGACATAAACACGACTAAAAGAGGACTCGATGCGCGCACCGAGACGGTATAAGAAATGAAGCATACCTCGAGCGTAAGGAACGTTCCCACAATTAATTATTTGCTAATATCACTACTGTACTATTTTCATGCATGTTTATTGGAAGTATAATGAGACAGAAACTCGCTCAGGTGCAGTCTATGAATCTGCATAATCGGTGCAAGGTCGCATTATAGACCGCGGTAGATATATGCATAAAAGGTGAAGGAAGACTGACGAACGGGAAAACAGGCTGGCTTGCTTAATAACTGTTACAAATTCAATTTGCTAGATTGAATTTATTGTGGATATCAGTAGATCTAAATCAGGTAATGTGAAATCATAAATTGCTTTTAGCTCTAATATGTTGAACATAGTATAACAAAGAGGAGCGGCTTGCTATTCGCCCGTAACCATAAAAATAAATAAATGCAGTTAATTAGTATGTTATGCCATTTGCAGTATTTGAATAATTCATCCGAAACCAACCCCTTATTAGACAGCCGTGTTACTACAAAACACCTAAACCACCTGCATAATAACATTTAGCTTACGTATTTTAGTGAACAAAGAAGAATTAATAGGTTACTAAAACTAATACGTTAATGTTCCAAATATTATATCTACAGTAGTACAATAATTATGCACAATAAAGCACGAAACCCCGAAGCGCGTCTGTATTAGATACGGCTGCTATATGTATATTCCTTTGTTCCAAATCTCCAATCTGAATGTGGGACAAATAACCAGATTTTAATTCATTTTGATTGTTATCTTCCTTTGGCCTTCGAGCGTGGACGTAAAATCATTAATTTAAGTCCAGATAACGACAAACGTGGAGAAACGTTGAAGTTATTCCTCTTTAGTTCATCTTCCTATTTTCGTACGTCTTCAAAATTAACGTAAGATTCTCCTAAAACAAACAACAGGGAATATTCAAAGGTATTTCAAACATTAATTCGTAAATTAAATATCTACCGTAAAGTTACTAAGTGAATCGTCAATAAAATTTGTCATATTTATGTTGTCAGGTGTATTTCTAGCACGCAGTTGCATAATTCCAGTCATCTAGTAGCGTCACCACATTCATTATCTCATGCTGTTTCTATAAATAACTTCAATCATCGAAATTCATCATAAAATTTATATTTGGGTAGAAATCATCAAAATTTGCTGTGGAAAGAAACAATAGCTATCGCGATTAAATAAAGGAGAAAAGGGACGCCAGTAAATTCATGAATTCTGTTTAAGCTTTAGTCGAGTCAACTAGTGTTTTGGCTGCGGTCTACATTTAAAGTGTTCGATGTAGCAATTAGAAAGTAAATTTTAAAATAAAGAACGGTTCGAGGTTAGAACAAGCAAATTTCCTGTAAATGTCATAGAAAACATTGTGTTTATATGACATCTTCTTAAAAATCAAGGTTAGTTTACGTTTTAAATTTTAATATTTGTTAAGTTCCAATTATTAATTTCAATATTCATAAATAGTTGCCAAAAGAGTATCAAAGAATACTCTCGATCCCACAAAGAGTTTAGAATTTCAATTGAATTGCAAAAAAATGCAAATTTTTAACAATTTTCCCTGAGAAAAACATTCCAATTAATTACATAATTCGGTTTCCTTAATTCTATTCATATTTCGTGTACGCGGATTGAAACATTCATTTGTGCAATCACTACAATGTGTAACATGTGCAATCACTACAGCAATAATGCCATACAACTCACAGCTACCTAGACGCTCTCGTTATTTCATGTACTTAATTGATACCCCTCCTCAAGTATCCATTGCTACTGTCCCCTACAGATGCGACAAAGATGGAAACCAAAAATTGTGCGAGGTCTAAATGTTGTACTACGCATAAGCAAAGGAGCGACGGATAGCAATCGTGGTATTGTGCTTTCTCCCTCGCCGGCAACTCTTTATCTAGCGCTCGTCCGCATCTACATCATGGTATTTGTTATACAAGCTCTAGCAGTAGCCCCTTCCTACAGATATTTAAATGACTATTAAACAGTTTTTAATTTGTGCGTTGACGATTTTGAAATACGTTGCGTCATAGTTGCACATGTGCGAGGCCTACACCATATATATTACGGCTCGAAGAGTAGTAGCTTTTAGTAGCCAGCCAGACAACGTAACTAGTGCATGAAAATGTCTCAGGTAACGCGCGGTCATTCAAATTCTAACAAAAGAAGGACATACGCCTAGTCGCATAAAAAAACGTTTTAACGGCGTTTATGGTAATTTACCCCTTCAGATTCCACTGTAAAAAAGTGGGCAAAACGTTTCCGTTTGGGGCAGGAATCCTTTGAAGATGATGAACGCGCCGGTCAGCCAATTGAACACGCCAATTGATAATGCTTCAAAATATTTCAATTATTGAAGAAATGCTATCAGCAGATCGCCGTTTGAAAGTGAAGGAATTACCACTGATGTCTAACATTTACGAAATAGGTATTCGTCGAATTCTCCATAAGCATTTGGGTACGAATAAGATTAGTCCAAGATGGATACCGCCTCCTATTTCTGCTCTCCAAAGTGAACGTCCGGTCAACTGTGCGCGCTCGTTTTTAAACATGTGTGGAGACGATCCGAAACCGATTTTGGAATCCATTATCACAGGAGATGAAACAATGGCTCCTCTATCCAAAAAAGAATCGATGGAATGGCGACGACCCTATGAATCTCGGGGAAAATCCTTCAATCAACGAAAAAGGTGATGGCCACAATATTCTGGGATCGTCCGGATATTTTATTCATCGGCTTTTAAGAGCGCAACACAACTGTCAACAGTTATTATTATATTATGCGTCTCTGTTGCATAAAAAAAAGATGTTCGATTATTGCACGACAATGCACCCGTTCATATTGCCGCCATTTCACAAGCTGCCATCCACGAATGCGGCTTTCAAGAATTGGAACATCCACCATATAGTCCGAACTAGACACCGCACGGCCCGCTCGGGCTCGCGGGCGGGCCTCGTCTCTTTTCATGACGGGCTGGGCCGGGTTGGGCCTAAAATTGTACGGGCCTGACGGGCTAAGAATTTCTTATTAAATACATGGAAATAGACATAACGTATGCAGTAAATGCTGTTAGTATTTACGCATCATTTGTATTAACAATTTTAATGTATGCATTGTTATGTTACGTTTTCTTTTGGTTTCATACAATGTAGTATACAAATACAAACAAAATAAATGTTTCATTCTACTCATTATAATGTAGTAATTAAAGAATGTTTGGAAATAGAGGGTGCAGATATAATTATTTAAATAGGTTAAAATAATTTACTCGGGCCAAACGGGCTTAAATTTCCTAACGGGCCGGGCCGGGCAGGCCTTGTGCCGAGGTAATGAACGCAACGGGCGGGCCGGGCGGGCCTACTCCATGCTGTAACGGGCCATGGGCGAGCCAGGCCGTGAAAAATAGGCCCGTGCGGTGCTCTAGGCCGGACATGGATGCAAGTTTAATTTTTACATTAAATGCATACACGTTAAAGTTTCAATGAACATACATATATGAATTTGTACAAAATACGACAAATTGAATTTATAAGAAAACAAAAAAAGGACAAAACGAAATATTGGATTACAAAGAAACACAAAATAAAATAGAAACGTGTCTAAAAACATAAAAGTACGTAAATCAATATTAATAATAATCAACGTGTATAATATTAATTGTTATTATTCTGTTTTAAGTTAGTTATAAATTACTTCGAGATATAAAATAAAATAAATATGTGGAAAATTTCATTTTCCCTTATTTCTCGATTGTAAATGTTTGCTTTTTTATTAATGTTATTTAAAATTCTTTTTTAGTTTTTAGATTGTTCATTTTACTCTTATTTTATTTATTAACTTATATTTACGTATGTTTGTTCCCCTCTTTCATTTTCAAACTTATTAGTTTATTTTTTGTTCGCCAATTTTAAATAACAGATAAAAAAATGTTTTTAATTTAATTTAATATTTTATCCAAGAAAGAAAAAGTATACATATAGTGAACTCGTAATCTATAATATTTAAACGATTTATTACTCATCACTGTAGCATGTGATGTAGGTGGTATTTATTTCAAGATCGAGGAATCAGTAAATGGTGTGCAGTCGCAGTATCCGCATCGAGCCTTCTCCTCAAATGATTCTACAGATATTTACTATATCTATTCTTTATTTCGTTATCAGGTTTTTAAGGTATTTATTTTCCATATTAAACACTTAATTTAAAGTTGAGAGACGCGTCCAATACATTAAACGACACATTCAATAAATTCCGGGTGATATTAGAAATAAACTGATTAAGTTGATGTGGTGTTCAGTAGAAACCCCAATTTAAATACACTAAACCAGTTGCCTGCACGAGAAAAACAAAATTCAAATACAACAGTAGGGAATTAATTTTTCCAAAAACATTTCGTACTCAGAAATTCCGTAACTGGAATCAAATGTTCTTTTAAGAAATAAAGGAAATAGAGATAATTCATTCCCATAACCAAAAAAATAATCAGAAATCCATTTTATGTATTTCAAATACAATTGAACATATAGAAAATAAAGTTAGGCAGAAAAATCAATCAAAACTCGTTCAGTTTAAAATTAAAAAGAAATAACTTCACTTACATATGCTATTTTTAATAAGGACTCTTTCCGGCGTGTGGAAGCCAGTCAGTGTGAGGCGGCTTTTTCATATATATCACAAAATTAGTGACGCAACAGATAAGGAATTGTTTTACCATAGAACTTTCGTCTTTGTTCCTTGAAAAAGATTTTAAACAAAGATAAAAGGAATTTTGAATAAAGTAAGAAGAATATTAATTATGAATTCAATTCAGATGCGAAGCGGTGGAATAGTGGGAAGTTAACCATACAAACCATCGCATTATATTGTATATAACTAACTTTTTCTAGCATGTATGCGAGTCGCGCGGAAATTCTACCGAATCTGTAGAAGTTCTAACCCGCGTTGCGTTACGGGAGTACCTTTCTCTTTTGGAAATAAAATTCATCCAAATTTTCTTTCATAATCCAAAAATTCCGTAATACGATACTATCGTAAACCGAAATACTACTGTATATTTATAAAATACAACTCTCTTATATCACATTTTAATTACGTTTCGCTTAGAAGTTCCGAAGTTGAACGAACATTTTCGAAACTGAAAGACGTACTAACTTCAAAAAGAAGGAGTTTTATTGCTGAAAATATAAAAAGTCTCTTGTGGTAATGGCTAATTCATTTCTCTTATTTTCTACTTGAAACAAATTTATTGCATATGTACATATCTTCTATTTCAATTTACAATTAATATATGAATTTCGTTTAAGTACATTTGTAAAAACTTAGCGTCTGAAATATGCAACATACACTTAGTGTGTCTGTATCATGTTTGCGATTCGCGGCTCTGAGTCATACCCCTTACGATTTTGCCGTTCACTGGTAATAAGCAAATGAAATAAAAACAAAGTTAATTGAATCAGTTATTTTATTATATACTCTCTATATATTTTCATTTAGCTACATATCTGTTAAAAAGTCACATATTATCATTTATAATTTACTAGGAATCTCACTTGAAATTTGTTATTCAAAGAAATTATATTTTTAAACATTTATATGTTGAATTTTGTGATTTTATAAGAAAATTAGAAACCTTTATATAATAAATCAAAAAAAAAAACTAACTATAAGTCTAATTCTGCATGGATTGACTCATCATATAGCTCGTAAATCTTGGAAATCTTTGGAGACTGTTCCAAAAGTTTACGAAAACTATTTCGCAAATAGTTAAATAGTTCATTGAAACTATTTAATTATTTATCAATCATGTGAGACTCTAAAATTCGATTGTCGTGGTCATATCTGAAGGTAGAGCAACACCTAGTCAATCATAATCATAAAAATCACGTACAATCCACAGTGACTTACATATTACAGAAATACTTCACAAAGGATCGTAAGTCTAAAATTCTCAACCAGTTCCAACAAATCCCTGCCTCGGCCAATAAATGAATCCCCTTCCTGAGCCCACAACGCCATTGTAACTTTTATTAAACAAGACGCGCTACAGAGAAAACCTCAACATTATGATTACATCGCAAGTATTTACCTCTTAGCAGATAATTAGATCAGAAATTATGAGACGGCAAACTGGAACACAGAGACCAATAAAAAACGTAGTCCCATCTATACGACGTACGCTGGTAAAGCTAGACGACATGAGACCGAGTCGCTGTTCTCATTGAAAGAGGACTCCCAACACTGAAACTAAATTCTTTGCGAGATTACGTTAATGATATCGTATTAGAACCGTAACCTAGCCGATCAGTCGTACTCTCAATAAGAGAGACAACACTGGTAAAGTTTCTTATCTTGTAGATTCTCAAGTAATTCCATATTAATAGGTGTACCTTCGCTCGGACGTGACAGTAACAGTGGACTGAACTGTCTTATGCAATTACAGTCACATACGTCACGTATTGGATCTGGCGCCTTTTAATTTATTCCTTTCCTCCTGTAAGTGTTTAATATCTGCCATTACCGTAATAACTCGTTTCATTTGTATACGATGAAGCAGATTTATCGTATCAGTTTATGGAATGTTATGGACTAATTTAGTATATTGCCTACTTTATAGCAATTAAACTATTATAATAATTGCAATTAATGTAGGATAACAAACTACACTACTGTCAATGATAATGTTGTGATTCCAGGAAGTCATTTAATGAAATACAAGGCTTTCTCATAATTTTCCTTTACTTAATAAAATCGGGATTAAAAACCAAAAATTAATGCTAATATACCTCATGGTATTGGTGGAATCATTCCCGGGAAAAACAATGTAGCAGAGAAAAGAAAGCACTAACACACAGATATGTTTCTGCCTACCCGGCGTCATCGGCGTGGTTCTGAGCACAATTTCCTTCTGTATACAATTGCGTATGCCTCTCAGTTTATGTTGCTAATCTCCAGAAACAGCACTGAATATGTCTCTCGGCAACACCTATCGCCAAGGGACACAGTCATGCCATCATTTGCACATATAGATGTCACTGCGCTTAGGCACAACGCCACCTTGCGTTTGGCAGCTCAGGAGCTGCCCGATAGGTGGTGGACGTCTATACTCCGGTTTGTCTTGCTACCCTCTGGGACGGCGTAACTGTGTTCCTTGGCGATAGGTGTCAGAACCACGCTGATGACGCCGGGTAAGCAGAAACATGTCGGTGTGCTAGTGTTTTCTTCTCTCTGCTCGCATTGTGTTTGCCGGGAATGATTCCACCAATAGCATGAACTATATTAGCATTAATTTTTGTTGTTATCACTAGGCATTTTTCCACGTGAAAAACGGGATCGTCAATTATGCAATTTCGCATTTAAAAATATACTAGGTGTCTCAAAAGTAACTCCAGTACGTGAATGAAGCAATTTGGATGTAGTTAGCAAAAAATACTTTCAACATAAACCTATGGCAATTTTTGGGATTTTTACATCAAGTAACATTTTCAAGAAAAGTGAATGCTGTAAATAAAGGTAATAAGAAAGAGATATATCAATGTAACGAAAAATGTGTTCATACCAATAAAGATAGATATCCAAACCAAGTTAAGTGTTTCTGTATTATAGTGTATAGTCAGTTTAGAACATTACATATGTACATAATCCTTCTCTCCTCATACCCGAAGGTGTCGAGGGTGTGAATACTAATTCTATGTTTCCTCTTCTTTTATGAAGAAATTGTGCCACTTCTTTCGATTCTTCGCCATTTCTCTATATTCCCTCCAAGACTTTCCCTTCTCTTGTAGTTGTTGACTTATGCTTTTATTCCAAGATGCTCTTGGTCTACCTCTTCTACCTTTTCCTTCTGTTCTAGCCTTCCAAACTTTTTTAACTTGTCTGTCGTTTTCCATTCTACAGATGTCCAAACCATCTTAACTTTTGCCGTTTTATTTTCTCACTCAGTGGTACTGTTTCTGGTTGTCTTCTGATATCTATATTTCTTATTTTCTCTATTTTTCTCACTCCCAGTGTTCTTCTTAGATATTTAATTTCTGCTGTTTGAATATGACTATTTTGCTTTTGGTTTAGTACCCAATTTTCACATTCGTATATTAATGTTGGAGTATAAATTGTTCTGTAAACCCTAATTTTTGTCTCTTTGGATATTTCCCTGTGGTTTAAGAATTTATTAGAGAGTGTATAGTATAATCTTCCTGCTGTTTTCAATCTGTTGTTCAATTTTTCATTCAATGTTCCATCCTGCCTTATTATATTTCCCAGGTATTTGTACTTGTCAACTTGTTCCAGCTTTTCACTATTTTTTTTTTGCAAATTATGTCTTCTTCCGTGTTTGAGATCACCATTATCTTACTTTTCTTTGTATTTATTTGTAACCCATATCTTGTAACAACCTTATTCCATGCTCTAAGATTATTTTCCAAATTTTTCCTATTGTCAGCAATTAATACAATATAATCTGCAAATACGCACATTTCAATTTCCACCATTTTCATGTTAAACCATCCTACCTTATATTTTTTCATTTCCTTAGAGCTTTCTTTTATTATGTCATCTAATGCTAGAACCTTACATAAGAAAGTAATTTCCTTATAAATAAAATTTTTATGCAACGACAATAATTTCAATTATAGCGACGATAATGTCTTAAAGTATTTTTTCTTCTTACCTTCACCAAATAAGGCTCAACAGGAATATAGTTTACTTATTCACTACGTTAAACGCAAAGAAAATAGAAATATACTTTCTTTAAACGGATAGCAATTCTTCACAGTATCGTTTTCAGCAACAGTTACTTATATCGTTGAAACTGAGTCGCTAAAAGAATACAAAAAACACGAACAGTTAAGCAAAATGGTTCCAGAGCCACATTAATTGGTGTTCATTGCTTATTAAATGGAAGCTACAACTTTACTAGGCACATGTATAGAATTATGGTATCCATTAAGCAGCGTATTCCGAATAATTATATTTAGTGCCATGTTCCCACCGCGTTTTCCACAAAACAATAAAACCATTCTCGTGTTTACCGACGTCTATCTCGTCTCGAACGGATAAAATGCCATTCGCGGGTGATTTTTCCATGTAAGGGAGGCACGGTTTAAGCGTCTGATGTAAAGAGCGCGTATGCAATGGGTTAAGTACGTATAATTCTATAGGAATGCAAGCGGCAACACTTGAAATTATTGTTTCGTAGTAGGCAGTACATCGTATTAAGGTATAATGCCATATTAACTTGAATTTGCAAGATTAATGGAATTCAACACGCTTAATAAATACTTACGAATAGTAGGTACATCATTGCATGCCATCTATATGTTGTACTTACTCAGAGTACATCTTCCATACGCACAACATTCACGTTCTACAAATTAGTATAGCGTATATAATTACGTAGTAATTTATTTGCTCCTATTGTTTCAATTGCGACCATACCATTAATTTTACCTTTGTAAAAATCTCCTAATTCATATATTAAAATATATGTATATAAATACGTCGTTTATTGTCTAAACTTGTCCACTTTATTTCAGTGTTAACATTTAACAGCACCGTAATATTACCAGCATTTCTTCATTAAAATCTCTTTTTACAACGTTGAAACCAACTTAACTTCTTTTCTATAATTTACAGCGGTGACATCATGATTTTCATCGATTTCGAGCATCTCTTAGCTTTTTGTATGTACTTTTCTTTTCTAGTAGTTTCCTTCGACACTGCATTACCCAAGCTTCCTACTGGTATTTCTCTTCTTCTTCATGTTAGTTCTTTTGGATCTTTTCTGGCAACCTTCTTTCTTATTTTCTTTACTTCTTGTAGTTTCTATTACTCCATGAAAGTCGTTGACTACTTTTGCTTGTATTTTACACTTCTACGACCTATTAACTGCCCAAATTATGTACCTACAGGTTATATATTGTCCTAAATGCTTTTGTTCTTGTTTCTGTTTTAGTAGTTCTTACACATTTCACAGTTTTCCATCTACGGTAGCGTTTGTGCCTTTGAACGCTATCATGTTTTGGTATTTATTCTCATGCCACACCTTGTTATCGTTTCGTTTCACGTATCTACGAAACATTCTAGTGTTCCATAATAAACGCCACACTCAAAGAAATAGATAATGAAACCTAGGTAATAAACATTTATCACCATGTTAATAAGCTTTATTATAATGTTAATAAGCTTTACTGCAATTGTGTTACCTTTCCATATCTGGTATGTACTTATCAATATATATTGTTACACCTCTTATTAAAAAAAATTATAATAGATTATATTATACTTCTGATATTTTTCATACCTAATATTATCAATTTTTTTATTGCACCCTTCGCAATCTTCTGAATCCTGATTAATTGTTTTAATTTTTCCGTTGGAAACGAATTTGCAACTTATCTTTGTCTCAAACTTTTACTCGTTCTGAATGAATCCAAATTTATGTAATCAAATTAATGTTAATGTAATACATGGTATTGGTGGAATAATTCCCCGCAAAAGCAATGCGAGCAGAGAAAAAAGCACTAACACACGGACATGTTTCCGCCTACCCGGCGTCATCAGTGTGGTTTCGAGCATTATTTTCTGCTGCCTGCATTGTGCTCACCTCTTAGTTTATGCCACTGATCTCCAAACACAGCACTGAATATATTTCCCGGCGCCGCCTAGCGCCAAGAGACACAGTCATGCCATTCTGAAACGTCGCGACACAAATCAAAGCACAGATGCCCGCCACCTATCGAGCAGCTCATGGGTGATGAACACAAGGTGGTGTTGCGCTGAAGCGCAACGGCAAATGCACATACAAATGACTCCTCAGACTCGCCATGAGATTAGGCGCAACGCCACCTTGTGTTCAGCAGCCCATGAGCTGCTCCATAGGCGGCGGGTATCTGCACTCCGGTGTGTTTCGCGACTGTGTTTATTGGCGCTAGAGGGTACTGGGAGATATTTTCAGTGCTGTTTTTGGAGATTGGTGGCATAAACTAAGAGGTGAACACAATGCAGGCAGCAGAAAATAGTGCTCGAAACCACGCTGATGACGCTGGGTAAGTACAAACATGTCCGTATGTAAGTGTTTTTTTCTCTGCTCCCATTGTTTTTACCGGGAATGATTCCACCAATACCATGAGCTATATTAGCATTAATGCTGGTTATTGTCTTTCATTTGCTACTTTCTTAAGCTCTGCATCTATTAAAGGGCGTCTATATTCAAGGTAGATCTTCCCTTTTGTTTCTGAGTCGCACTAAAAATAAAAATTATATAACCTCAAAAAGAACTGTATGTTTACCTTACGAGAACAACATTTACCTTGTACTAGGCGTAAAATTCATAATTAGTCAATTTATTATCCGTAAATGCAGTACACAGCTTCAAAGTGTGTTTACGTTTCACAGTACATGCAAACTTATTTGATAAATACCGTATGCCACGAAGCACTAAAGTGGCATTACTTAACACTATTCATGAACCAAAGAACTATTAGACAGCTCCACTCGTGAACCATACCAGATTTCATTACTGATAATTATGGTTTTTGAACAAGTTATAGTAGCAGTGTTGTCTGCATAGTATTAGAATGAAGTCTTTTGACCATACACACTTCACCATAGATTATTTCAATATCTTAGTTCATATCCTCTTTCCTTTCCTTTGTGCAACAACTCAATACCTTTTTAAGTATTGAGTTGTTGCAAGTATCACATTCAAAAGAAAATGAAACGAATATATGTGATACTTGCCAAGAACAGATGTTTGTTTTATCTAACTCACTCTGGTCATATGGCAGTAACAATTTGGACTCATTAGATTGAAAAGGAATGCAAAATAGAAATGATAATGGTGTTGGTTTATTTACCTCCTCAACATCCATGGTTCCCCGGTTATCACATTTGTCCCTTTTGCTCTGACTGTTCCGATCTCAGATGAAAGGATGCAATGCGGTCCTGTTGAGGCAGCGACATTACACTTATCGCACATTGTAAATCTTAAGTGTGTAAAACGAGTAATGTTTAGATAGGTGGAAATATCGAAAAAGCTTTGCCTTTATAATAACGTGCACCTTCAGCATGTACTTAAATTCTATCTAATAATATGCGTATTCGAATGAATTCTTAAAAGCACAGGTATCATAGATATGCTAATTAATCTGAGAGCCTCGGCACATACATACTGCTTGTTGGATTAATTAGTATAATGGCTAGTATCATCAAGCGGCGGCTTCTGTATTGATAACCGGTGCAAGGTATTATCCATTAAGTACATTTGCGTTCTCAAAACACTTGCTAGAAGATATTAACAATCATTATCGTACCAGTCCGAAAAGGAGAACTACTCCTTTTGAGAAAAACCTACGAATCGAAGTTCTAGATAGATGACCCCTAATCAGAAATTACTTATTTTGAATAGATGTGAAACTATATACCGGATCCAATGTAGTAATAACTTTTTAATCTATTAGTTTTAGTAATTTAATCAATATTTTAAGATAATAAGCTACGTATCTACTGCGAAACAGCGTCATCTATCTTTCAAATTATTTTTTCGATTTTCGTTGAACCTAACCTACTCCTTTACTTTTTATACAATTCGCTAAGCGTAGAATACAGATCTCCAACATCTGGTGGATATAAGCGGCGACCAGCGAAGTATTTCTATATTCGCGATTTCCAGATAATTCCGAATTTAACCTCAAGGAGAGGTCGCGGCGCAATACCTCTCAGCGTGCTGCTCGATATATATGGTAATGACAACAGAAACCAGTCCGGTTGAAATAAATTTTACTACTATAAATAGACTGCGGGCGATTCACTTTTGTTATAATTTATAGAAACCATCCGGCTAAGAATGCTATTTCGCGTCCGGAGGGCAGGACCAAGCGCCGCTTTGACCAGAAAAGAAAGCGAAAGTCTTTTAAGGAACCCAGAGAGGATTATCGATCGTAAAATAGTAAACCGTTCTGAGCTTGGAGTATGAACGGACGGACGGAAGTTTAGATCGAGCTCACCTTTGTAGGAGATAAGAAATGCAATAAAAGCGAGACAATAACAGAAAAAGCGAGTTGCAATTTCAAAGCACGGTTTCTATCTAATTGTTTCTGGTTACATTGTTTCTGACATTACTTCTCATAATTGCGTTGAGATGTTATAAGTATTTAGTTGCGAAAGAAAGGTTGTCACGGATTAATCAAATAATCAATGGCCATTGAAAATAAAAATGTTAATCCATAACATTTTTAGATATTTAATCAATTTCATGATTAGCATTAAGTTACCACAGATTTCCGAAAAAAGAAATACAATCAACATACTTCAATATTAGTTTAGAGGTTGTAATATTTTACATAAGTTAGAGATGTAGAAGTTTCATGTCATTTTGTTATTAAACGCTATTTAACTTTGGCGTTCGTTCGAAGGCTATGGTATCGATACCATTTATACGTGTAACCAAGAGCTCTTTGCATAAGTTACGGCATATGTTTTCCACGGATCATGATAACCAAGTCGACAGTGTGCCTCTGCATCTCATATTAGTTACTACTTAATTTCTTTAAAGTTTGTATAAGCACATGTATAATAAATTGACTTGTTATTTTGGTTTTGTTTTTGTCCTGAAAGGTATGAAACAAACCACCACATGACAAGTCTCTTTCCGTAGGAAATTGTATATTGTATACATCGATGTTAATGTTCTATATTACACTCCTAAATGCCTGTAGTTCCAATATATTATTCGACATCTATTTCACGCATAATGCAAATAATGGGTGTTTTTTTTAAGCCCAACAGAACCTAAACTTAAAAAAAGACAATACGAAAAAGTAATTTCTAATAAAATTTTTGGTATAATTCGAAAGATTTATTCATGGCATTGAAAATTATTAAAGGGCATATGGCTACCACGGCTATTCTTGACGAAGCCTATTCTGGACGTCCAATTTTGAGTGCTCTGCTGGCCGTATGTCACGAATAACACGAACAATGTTGGCTTCGAAAGCGTTAATTGTTACAGGCTTATTGACATAAACCTCACTGGGTTATGTAACCCCACAGGAAATAATCGATAGGTGTAAAATTTTAATTTCAATAAGTCCATGGTCGCCGTTGCTGTATGGCACGTAGCGCCATCCTGTTGAAACCACATCTCGTCCGTATCAATATCCTCCATATTTTCAAACAAAAAAATAATAATGCCACCGGCATGTAAACCGCACCAAACAGTGCATTTTTCTGGTTGTAATGGAGTTTGTAGGGTTGCTTGTGGATTGGTCCCACTCCATATGGGGCAATTTTGTTTATTCACAATTTTGCGATAAAACAACGGGTCAGTTTCCAAATGATCTTGAGCCCAATCGGCGATAGCACGCCGCAGGTGATGGTCTCGTGGCTTTAATTCATACGGATTTAGGCCAAGATCTTTGGGTAAAATATTCCATGCAGTGGACGGACAGAGTTCCAATAACTGTGACCGACGACGAATGGATAAATGTGGATCTTCTACCACACTTTCGTTTACAGAAACGATATTCTCTTCAGTACGCACATTCCTTCGACGTGTTGGTCTGATTGCATCATGTAGAGAGTATGTGGTATTAAATCTATCCACAGTTCAGCGGATGGCTTGCTCAGAATGACGATTATATGAGCCATAAGAATCACAAAGTCGTCGATGATTGATTTTCAAAATAAATTGGAATAATTTGGTAGCGTTGTTCAAGCGTGAGTCTATTCACGATGACTTGCCAGAGTATACTTATCATAAATGTCAAAAAGTGAACGCAGTATGACACCTCGTTTGACAGTTAACTTCTTTGTAAGTTCTATCTAACCAAAAAAAAAACACCTTTTATAAATTTTAATTCTTCTTTCCTAATTGCGGCTTAAAAGAAGTTATAATGTTAGTTCTTTTTTTATAGTTGGAGGAAATGCATACTGTCTGCAACACACCACCATTCGATCTTCCACAAACAATACAGATCTTTTACAAGAAGTATTTTTACCATTTTTTAAACCTAGGCAGAGTATATGGGAATAGTAATTGAAATCGCTTCTAATCTCCGAATCTTAACAAACAATTACTTGGAGTGTAACTTAATGCGCAGAGCTTGATATTATTGGAACAAACCAAGGTACTAACTTAATTCCTTGGGAACACACCGCAATGTAAAAGAGGAATGCAACGTTGTGAATTATATGTCCGTAAAGACTATTTCGTTTCTTCTTTGTAAAATAATTTCAACAGATCATTATAGGTGTTAATTATGCTTAATAGATATTGAAATTGTAATAGGTAATGATAGAAATGTAAACAATGCTGCTGTTTACAATATTTCAGCTTTTTATTCTTAAGATTACCCTATGGGTCAGCAAATCTTTCTGAAATGTATATATCAATAAAATTTAGTTCACTCCTCTACAAGCTATTTAGAAACTTTCGCAGAAATGGGGTGGCTATATTTAAAAACTTTTAGGCTACATCTATCATATTTGGCTTTCTAAGAATAGCACAACTGCATTCTTGTAGAAATCAAGTTACCTAATATCATCATCATTGACACAGTATTGCACTATTTCAATTTTTTCCTAGCACAATATCGAAGCGAATACCAAATCAAGGCAACGATCTGATATTAAATTACCTCGATCTATCGGTTAGTAAACTTTCACTGTTACTACTGCTAGTCATGGATACTGCTGCTGCTGTTGCTCCTACTTACTGGCGAGATAAAGACCGTAATAGATGAATATTTTACGTAGGATTTTTCAATAACACCATGATTAAAGTTCGGCGTCCTCTTTGTATATAATTTTATCGCGTGTCTCTTTTTATCTCGGCGCATAATGGAATTCCTTCTATTTTTGCCACGATTATGGCCGTTTTATAATAATAAAGACTATTAAAATGCGAAGTAATGTTGCGGAATTACCATGCTGCGAAGGTATGAAAATTGCGATTTCACTCGTACACTGCAGACTTTTCTATCCACTTGGCGCAGAATTCCAGTTCCGTAGATAAGGGGACCGGGTAAACGCGCCTTAACTGTCGCTAAACACCGCAAAGGATTTTCAATTTCGCAAGCTTTATTTACACTTAGCGCGTCTACCTACTGGTTTTCCCAATATAAACCTCAAATTACCAGACAACTTTGAAACCAATCCGTTTGAAGTGTTAGGAATGTTATTTGGATACGAATCCCACACGTTCTCTTGTTTTATAATGAATAGTATTTAAATCTATCTGAAAGCGCGAATACATTAAATATAATCCAGCCGCCAAACCTTTATTTCAACTAAAAGAAGCCCAAAAATATGTTGGAATTACTTCTACAATTGTAGCAAATCTCGCTGCAAATAGTTATAGAGCCCGCGATGCGGAAAATCTGTAGCAATTAGTGAATATTGTAGGAAATAAAAGTGCCACAAAACTTACAATATTTTACTTGCAAGGTTTGCTACAATACATTTGCATATTTTTCGGCAATTGTACAAGTGTATGTATCGTTCTTATTCAAATCCTAATGTACAGAAAATCTAACACATTCTACAGCTGAGTCATAGTAATTAATATAGTAATATATACAGCTTACTATTCACTCAAGTAATTGTAAAAAAAATTGCAACATTTCTTTGAATAATTAAAACATTATGTTAGTTATCACTTTATGTAGTGTTCTTGTGGTCACACATATTGTAATGATATTTGTATGTAAATAAAGTTATACATATGTGAATTAAATGAACCAAATGAATCAAAGGATTGCCGTTTTGAAAATGCGTTCGTTAATCGTGGGAAATCTCACTTAGTGTTTTTTGCAAATCAACAAATGATAAGAGAAATGAAACGATTTTATCTTTTTAAAAGAGACAGTGAGTTTATTTGCAATTTTAAATAAATAAATTTGGATAGATTATATTTCTAATAAACAAGGAGTGGACAAAAACCTAAATCAATCGCTATCCGACGGCTAATTTAGTTTTAAATTATTAAATTGGTTTAATTTAAAAATTTGAATATTTAAATTAAAAATGATCGGATTTTTTTTCTGAATTTATTTGGCCAAATATTTAATTTCCAATATCTGTACACTATTGCAGAATCTCAGCGAAACAGCTCTTCGGTGTCCCTTTTTTGAAATCGTAACAGCCTTCGTTGGAAACCAGGTAGCTTGTTCTTTGGGCCTTGCTCCTTGGATTGTAATTTTTAAATTATATGTCGAAAAGGGTTTGTTGGATTAATTTTAGAAAAGTTTCATGTTTATTCAAGATTTAAATAAAAATATAGAAGAATACTGAAATTTTCTGTTTGTCGAAAACTTGTTTATTGTGTTTCTGATTGTTTTTGTTATTCAAATCCCTAATTAACTATTTTGAATAAATAAAACTTTTCTATCCCACATTCGAAATACCATCCGCTCCCTTGGTTACGAAGCTCAATTTTGTAGGTACGGTATTGCCAGGTACGGTGTAATAAAATGTAGTTACCATGTGAATATTGTTTTAAGTATATGAATAGCAATTTGCCTATCCAAATACGATACATTTACATAATTTATTTTAATATATATATTATATATAATCGATAATTCCCTTATACCCAAATTGGGTGTCAGGATTACATTTGCATTGCACATTATTATAAACAAACGTAGACCATTTCTTCTTATCTTGAGCCAGCTGTTTTGCTTCTATCCATGTTCTTCCCTTTTTCTGAATAATCTTTCTTACTACATTATCCCACGTTTCCTTCGGCCTTCCTCTGCTTCTCTTCCCTTGAGTTCTTGCCCCCATATTTTCCTATGACCCCACCAACTCAATTGTCGTTGTACAATGAAATCTTGCAGTGATTGCGTTTGTAGATTTTCTCTGATTATGTCATTTCTTAGTCTATCTCTTCTTATCACTGCTCTCACTCTTCTTAGGTGCCTCATTTCAATCGCTTGTAGTTTGTTCTTTTGACGTTGACTGAGTACCCAGAATTCGCAGCCATATGTTACTATCGGTCTATAAATTGTCTTAAATACTGTCATTTACTTTTTTTTACACTTCCTTTTTATTTATAAGCCCTTTACTCATCGCATAGTATACATTATTTGCTTTTTGGATTCTGTTATTTATTTCCACATCATTATTACCATTTTCCTCAATCATAATACCCAGATACTACAGAAATGTGTCTACTTGTTCAAGTTCTATTCCTTCTATATGGATGTGTATTTCCTCTTTTTCTTTTGCTACCATCATTACTTTTGTTTTAGATTTATTTAGTTTCATGCCTTTCTCTTTTATTACATTATTCCATATTATAAGGTTGTCCTGTAAGTTCTTCTCAATATTTGTAGCAATCACCATATCGCCTGCAAAGACACAATCTAAAAATTCGATTGGTTGCAGATTTCTGTATCCTATGTATATTGGTTTGGTACTTTTATTACTTTCTTTAATAATCTCATCCATCTATGTAATGAATAACAGTGAGCTAAGGCGAAGGTCCTGGAGTTTAGTGGATAAAGACAGTGAACTTTAGGTCCGTAATTAAACTCAATTTACTTGGGAAATCACGGGCGATAAATTTCGCAAAGTATAAGTAGTGAATAGTGAATTTTGAGAGGAATAATTTATTTTAAAAGAAATATAATTTAAATTTTCCGTTAGTAAAATTAGTGCTTCACTTTGTCCGTTATTGACTGGACTCTTTTTTTAACGAAATAACTTTATGTCTTCACGTGTAAGACAGAGAAAAGTAAAACTAGGGGAATATAGAGGGAAGAGGTCCCCAACACTGCTTCGGCTCGTTAAAATATGGAACTAAAATAGTTCAAACTGTCAATTCAAAGCACCTTAATGGCTGAAAGAACGAGCAAACTAAATAATCGATCGACTTATTAAACAAAGGTTTGAAATACAACCTGAAATTTAATAAGCCTCCGGTTGATGAAATTATAGTTGGCATAGAAAACGCGATCAGTAATTTTGATGATAACATAAAAAATTTTATTCGTACCGCCTGTAAAAGTCAAATTTTGGAAAATATGCAAAGGAATGCACCTGACATTGCACGAAAAGATCAAATCATTGCTAGAAGACTAAAAAACAAAAATTGTTTTTATTTAAAATCCGACAAGGGTAACACTCTAGTCATCTTAGACAAAGAAGATTATTTTAGTCGAGTCAACACCACTTTGTCACAAAGTTCTTATTCAAAATTATCAAAAAATCCTTTGTCTAAAATGATTACAGAAACCAAAAAGACCATGTTAGAATGTAAGGCTGTCATTAGCGACAATTTAAGATTTAGACTAACGGTATTAAACCCAGTACTATCTAGGATGTATTGTTTACCTATACACAAGCCCGGAAAAAGCATGAGACCCATCGTTTCGAATATCAACAGTCCAACTTACTTACTTTCCAGGTGGTTATCTGACAAATTGAACCAGTTACCTGTACAATTTCCAGATTTGGCTATTAAAAATTGTTACGAGTTCATTGAAAAAACTAAGGACATTGAGCTTACTGACAAAGAAATTTTAGTATCGTTTGACGTAAGTTCATTGTTCCCTAGTGTTCCGGTTGATTTAACTTTGGAATATTTAGAAACACTTTTGTTAGATAACCAGATGGATAGAGAGGAAGTTACTAGCTTCATTTCTTTGACCAAACTTTGCATGAAACAAAACTTTTTCCAAATTAACAACACTTTTTATCAACAAACGGAAGGAACAGCAATGGGTAACAGCTTATCTCCGTTTATGGCTAACCTCTTTATGGGTAAATTTGAAACTGACCTGAAGAATACTTTGGCTTATTTCCCTCGGCTTTGGATCAGATACGTCGATGACATTTTTTGCATTTGACATCAGCAAATGTTCAATAACGGATTTCATAGAACAACTTAACTCAAAATTTCCCTCTATCAAATTTACCCACGAAGAAGAAAAAGACAACAGGATTCCTTTCCTCGACATGTTAGTAATAAGAAATAAAAATAAGTTAGAAATAGACGTACATAGGAAACCTACTAGTAATAATAGATTCATCTTACAGGATTCTAATCACTCATATGGACACAAACTTTCGGCTATTAACTTTTTGGTGCACCGGTTACTCAATTTTCCTTTAACTAAAGATAGATATCAAAATGAACTAAAAGAAATCATCAATATTTCTAACTTTAACGGATTCTCTGAAGATGTCGTCTATAATACTATTTGGAAACATAAGAATAGATTAAGAATTAGAAATGTAAGCACATTACAACGCATTGACGGCCGTAATAATAAGAAATATGTTAAATTACCCTTTTATCCATGTTACACCAAGGGTCTTCAAAAAATCTTTTCTAGGATTGACCGCAAGATTGTTTTCTCTTCGAGCAATAACCTTAAAAACCTTTTAGGAAATTCCAAAGACCCAGTGGATAACATGGATAAATCAGGAATTTACAAAATTTCATGTAAAGATTGTGATCAAGTGTATATTGGGCAGACAAAAAGATCAATCAAAATTAGGTACAAAGAACATTTGGCTCATCTCAAATTCAGAAGGTTTGATAAATCTAGCGTTGCCCTACATATGCTTGAAAATAACCATAATGTTGATAATATAAAGTTAATTAAAAACGTAAAGAGTACTGCTCAAATAAATTGTTATGAAGGCATGGAAATTTACAAAAACAAAAGTCACTTAATGAATTCAGATTTAGGACCACTAAATTCCAGCCTTTATCCTTTGTTACATCATGTTTAATCATTTATACTTGTAATTTTAACCATGTGCAATGAACCGCTTCATTGTAATAGTAGGATTTAATAACTCACGTCGTTCTGCTCATTTACCTTTAGGCTATTTGTAGTCCTGTGCAATGAAGCGGCTCATTAAATTTTACGATTTTAAATTTACATATTGCATAATTTATTTTCCCTATAAGGTTAGTTTTTCGCTTAGCTTGTTAGTTCAGTCTTGCTGCTGATGATGATAGCTTGGCTATCGAAACGTGCGTCCAGTACGAATTAAGTGTTGTGGTAAGGGTTTTAGTGAACTGTTTCAGTGTTCCAGTGCCACAGTTTTAGAGTACCCGTTTAGTATTTAAAACAAGTTTAAAATTTCTTTGAAATAAAAATTAAAAGCCAACCATCTAAAGTTAGCAGAAAAATTGACTATTATGTAAATAGAATTTTGAATTTGAGTAAACCGAATAGGAAGGAAAATACGTATTGCATGTTAATTAATATTATTGTTAGTCCTTATAACCCACTGGGTTAAGATAAACCGCCAACTTAGCTGTTCTACTCTGAAGAATTAAAAATTTTATTGATCCTTCAGCTAATAGTTCTGTGCAACCGAGATGTTAAAATATCAGTAAAATATGCAATCATTTATTAAGATTATAGGTGCGACAACTTAGGATAACTACAAGTAATGACGTTTTTAAATTATACCTTGTCATACCTTGAATCATACTAATTACGGCAAAGCTTACGTCTCCGGTCTTACTCCCTCTTATTTCGCTGCAAAACAGCAGTAACGATAATCGCAGCAACAAAACGTCAAGATGATGTACTCGCGAACGTCCTTTTCATCGCGTTCATTATTACTGTCAATTCTTTTTCTTCATATTTTCGCCCCATTCATATCTTTCCTCTATATGCTCGAGCATTGTATCATACTCATATATAGTATAACCTGGAAATCTTGCAGAATGACTTGTGAGCCGACTGGTCCGCAGTATGACCGCTCTTTTATTGCCAACTAAGATTGAAGATAATCCCTCACTGCAAAGGATCTTTTCCGCAATTTATTCTATTAGGCGTGGACGTTCCGTACTACAGCCGCTTGGGTCGTTTATCACCCTACCGTATACACTCTGGTTACGTATGATGAATGCCGTTTGTGTGAGTTGCCTTATTGTCCCTTATGTAGTCGCCTACACCCAGTTATTTATTTTCACCTATCTTAATGCATACATACTTTAAGATCTAGAAATAGGATACTAAAAAGAAAAGCGGAAATTGTTTTATATATGACAAATAACAATCGTTGTGGATCTGCATATATTTAAGGAAGAAAATATAATCAGCACGGAGCAATAGGTTCTAGAAAATTGCCATTTGCTAAGAGCCTGTTTTTCCAACGTTGATTCAGGAGCCGATTAGCATAAACATTGATTAAAATACTGGTAAATAACTAGTGGCATTTCTTCAACCTCGATTAAAATTAAATAGTGATTAAAATTTTCTCTTAATCAGAGAAATTTTAACCAAGCATTTGAGGATACACATGAAAAAATTCCTAATAACCAAAAAATAATGCTAATAAGCTCATGGTATGATTAGCAGATTAACTGAGAGGCAAAAGACGATGTATGCAGGGAGGATCTCGCTCGTAGCCACGCTGATGACGCCGGCTAGGCAGAAACAAGTCCGTGTGCTAGCGACATTCTCTCTGCTTTGCCGGGAATGATTCCACCAATACCATGAGTTTATTGATTAATTGCTTGTGTTATTGTTAAGTCACAAAAGGCATTTGTTCAATAAGTGTCGCTCTTACATCCTGGTGCGTGGGGATCCATTAGTAACGTCAGTATGTGGCTCAGGGATAACACAATTCGTTAGTCAGCCATAAGTCTAAGACATTGTTTGTGGACATCCTGTACTTGGCTGAGTGATATTTAGGTGCAGTCGTGACTTCCCTCGCAAAGGTTTTGCGCGGGTTTAAATGAGAAACTGTGAAACTATGTATGGGTGAAGGAGCTCGCTCGTACTGCCATGCCTGATGAGGCGCCGGGTGAGCAGTAACATGTTCGTATCGTGCTAGGACTGATTCCTGTGCTACATTGTTTTATGGACGGGAATATTCGCATCAATACCATGACTATAGTTAGCATACTATTTTAGATTAGCATTTGAGTGTTGATATTACAATAGTAAACTTTATCGTTTAAATTACACATTGTAATTTCTTCTTGATGCATCCAAAATTTTATTTTGTAGATTCAGTATTGGTCATTAGTATATCACAAAACGTCAGCCAGCTATCAGTGTCTCTTATACTGATACTTACTATGATTGATGGGTCTTAATGACATGTAGTGTTGTTGTACTCTCATACAGCAAATTCTTCCTTCGTGAGTAGTACAAGGCTCCTGACATATTTTTGTGCCAACAGACTTGCTTTCCCTTTTATACATCGAAAATTGTTCTGCATGGTTCCCATACGTTCACTTTTTGAACAATAAACACAGATTGATCTCTCAGTATGCTTTTTCACTTATTGTAAAATATTGGTTTTACAGGTATAACAACCTGACCTAAAGAAGTCCTAAACAACCAATAGTTGTTTCCTCTTTACGATCTGTAGCGCTATTATTGGCCTTTGGCGTCTACATTAAGACAGCTTTCGCTGTTTTTTCTAGAATTCTTTCAGTTATTGAAGTTTTCCAATGGGAGCACAATGTTTAATTGCTAGGTGTTATGTGACTCTTTTAAGTAACAAAAGCATTTGGACAATAAATCTGCTGCTGTTTTTCCCTTGGTGCGTAGTACACCATAAATGTACGTAGTCATTTTATTGTGTCTCAGTTCCTTTAGTTATACTACAATTCGTAAAACAGTATTTTATCTATAGACAATTAAAAACCCTATTCGTTGACTGCCTCTCATTTCCTGAGTATTTGTATTGTTTGCTGTTATCCCATTTTCCCAAAGTTTTTTACATGGCGCAGAGGTTTTAAAGCAGAAAACTCTGCTTGAAATTGGTTTTGTATGAAGTCCTGTAGGTCATCGTTTACCTTGCTAGAGTGCCTCTTTGCATGAGGCTCATGGGTATTCTGGCACTCAGTGTAATTCAAATAATCATCCTAGACTGATCAGTGTTGCATTGCATAGGGATCGTATACTTCGCAATGCTACAGGTTAACATCACTTCATAGGTTACCATCACCTAAAATTTAGAATTGTTTAGAATGTCGTTGACTATTGCAAAGAAAGTTTCTTTTTGAATTCGGTTAATATTACACAATCTGCGTAGGTAATATTCTTTTGATGCGAACCAAAACCAGTTGTTTTTTTGTAAAGATTAACGAAAAAAAGTAGTTGGTAGCATTAGTATAATCACAAAACGTCTTACACCTTTTTTTATGCAGGTCATCTTGATAGCTGAGGATCTAATCTTGATTGATGCTCTATTGCAGCATGTGAGTGGCTCTGTTGCCCTCTTCAATTAACAGCAGCAATATTTCCTTCGATGAGGACCATACAAGGACGTCCTGCTCCATTTTTATGCCCAACAGACCTTCTTTCCCGTTTTATACTATCGAAAAATTGTTGCCAAAAGTGCAACTTGGTCTCATAAGCGGTTAAACCTTTTTTGAAATCATAATAAATCACGATTCGAAAATGCTCTCTAGTTAATTCGATTTTTTCACTTATGCTAGCACTTAAAAAATTAAAAACTTCGGTTTTAACCAACGCAAATATAACCAAACCTGACCTGACTCATAGAGAGTCCTAAACAACAGTATATGTTTTGTTTTTCCTGGCCTACTGAATTTCTTTATTCTCAATCATATCAACTTGGCCTTCGTATAAATGCCTCAACATTAAGAACAGCTTATTGATGTTAAGGAATTTTTTAAGTTAGCTTTAAGTTTATTTGAAAGGTTGTTCTCCAAATTAAGGGGAAGACACATATTTTATTGTAAGGTGGTTTTGGAAAATGTACAATTTTCTTTTCTACATTATACATACATTTCGACAATATTCCATTATTGTTTTCATTATTTCGAATATACAATACACATGTACGTATGATCGAATTCTTTACTTTTTCTCTTCATTTTATTTCGTTTACTACAATTCCGCAAAATATTTTCTTATTTCTATATTTTGTATCAATAAAAGATATTCCCTCCGTAAGAGCTTACAGTTGTTATGGTTTTATCCTTCTCATTTTCCGTGAAAGTATTTCGGTATTTTTTGCTCGTTATTCCCATGTTTCCCACGAATTATTTTGACATCGGCCGTCGTTTGTGTGTTTACATTTGCGTTGCAATCTATCATTAAGGCATTGGTTTTTGTAATACGAAAATGCGTTATGGTAAACAATAGTTTCATCACATTAAACGCTTTGCAACTCCTTATAACAAGTCTCATAGGCAATGTAATTTCTGTGATTACAGTTGAACGTTCAACTGAAATGCTATAATTATAAAACTTCTTATGTGCCACGAAAGCAACAAAAAATCAATTTACTCAAAAATGCGAGAATTATAATTGCTTCCGTAATTGTAATAAATTAATTCTTCGTCGTCTTCCATATGTAAATAGAGCGTGATCGGACCTGGTAAACTACCACA
This sequence comes from Dynastes maya, assembly GCA_029619315.2. Lineage (NCBI taxonomy): Eukaryota > Metazoa > Arthropoda > Insecta > Coleoptera > Scarabaeidae > Dynastes > Dynastes maya. The sequence goes on from JAROYE020000004.1 coordinate 38,740,708, forward strand.
GGAGGATAATAAAACCAAAAAGAGTATATAATCCGCAGAGATGGTGCACGTCCATGTGTGTACGTCAACACGATGATTTTAAAGGAAAAACTGATGGTGATTACATAGGTGGATTTTTATATGGCAACACAATTTGCACGTTTGTGCCACGTCATAGGTTGTGAATATGCGGAGGAATGAGCTTGATTAAAATCGTGTTTTTCAAAGTTGCTTCTTAGGGAATATTGTAGCTTTGAAGACGAGACTGAAATTGTTTGGTCGATGGGTTTCTTTTTCTTAGCTCGGTTTTAATCATTTTCTTCAAAAATACTCTCATATACGTAATATGGAGAACCGTTGGCTTTTTATGTCTATTCAACAGACAATCCGCCATTATGTTACATTATAACTCATTATGTTCTAGATTGTTTTTATTAAAAAAATCAATTGTAAATATCCAGAAACCACACTAAAGTCTGCAATCTAGGCCAACATCAAATATGTTTTCTTTTAGTTATTTAGGAACCATGAAAATGTCTTTGTATTCACACTAAAAGATAAAATAGCAAGGAAACATATTTTTTATTAAAAAATAATGTTTGCACATTTTCAGCTATCCATTCTAGCATCGAACACAATACAGGGGAACCATTTCAAATGAATTTGACTTTTATAATCTATGACTAATCGAATTTTGGTTAGTATACAAACAATATTTGGTTACCTAAGCTATTTGCAGTAACACCCACAAAATAAAATAATTCATTTTATTGTTCTGTATGGATTCAACATTCTTCAGTCTGAACAGCGTTAGTATATCTAGTATCTGTCTGACACTTCCTTAATGTTACTATTGACTGTCATGCTTTCAATCTATAGAATATAAAAGATCACCCTTAATAATAATAAAGATAATAATAGTAAAAATAATAATAAGAAAAACAATAAAAATACGAAAGTAATTAAGTTATGCAAGAAGCATTGAAACGGTAATGGGAAGCTAACTCAGAGTTCACTAAAATAACGTAACTAAAAAAGGTGCCTTCAATTTTTTCAATATGTGCGTTACATAAATTAATGGGATGAAATAAATTTAGTAAATTGATAGCTCAAGGGAATATAATTTTTAAATGTATCCGGGGGTAACTTTCCTGCCAGCCGTTTTTTCATACCGCCGAACAGGCAATAGTCCGAGATCTCGAGAATATGGGGGGGATGCAGAGGGAATTGAAACCCGAACTTCATCAGTATCGCGACCATAACTCCAGAGGAATCGGTTGGTGCGTTATCGTGATAGAAATGGACTTTTTGTGGGCCAATCGTGGACGTTTTTCTAGCAACTCGGTTTTTAAGCGGTCCTATAATGGCGCATATACACTTGTAATAATTTTACTCTTTTCCAAATAATCGACGAAAATTATTTCTTTGCAAATCCAAAAAACATTCGCCATAACCTTCCCGGCTAAAGGAACGGTCGTCGCCTTTTTTGGAGCGAACACTCCGCTAGCAACCCATTATTTCGACTGCTCTGTGATCTCAGGCATGTAGTGGTGTATCCAGGTTTCGTCAACAGTGACGAAACTACGCCCAAAGTCCTCGTGGGTTCTACCAAAACAGCTGCAAACCGTCCTTGGAACACGTCACACGGTTTCGTTTCTGGTCAACTGTGAGCGCCACCCATCTTGCAGACAGCTGTGTTATGTTCAAAAGTTGGTGCAAAATATTATGTTCATTTGAAATGCTCATAGCACTAGCAATCTCACGCACTTTGACTCTTCTCAGCAATTCAAGAAGCAAGATTTCTGGAGTAGGGGTATCAATCGGGTGTCCGATGAACGTTCAGCGTCATTTGTATTCATATGGCCAGAAAAATGTTAAAACTACTTATAAATCGTCTTAACCGAAGGTGCAAATTCATCATAATATTTATCAAGCTTCCCTTTAGTATCCTGAGGTGACTTGTCTTTCATGCAGAAATGCTTTGTCAACACAGAACACTCTCTTTCATGCATTTTTTTTTGGAAATCACTCGACTTACACGATTCAAACGATTCATACTTGCTTATCCCTCTCTGGGGAAAAGATATATATGTACTTACAAGAGATATATATGTATTTACAAGTACCTGCTATTTTGCCGTTTAACACTAAACAAATGCGAAGTATAAACAGAACGGAAAAAGTCTGACCCCGTGTCCGTTCTACCGTCATAAAGTAGAGCAAGATACCGATACATCCCTCTCGTGAAATGTGTTTTTCTTCCGTCTATACATTTTCATTCTAAACGACAATAGAGTCTTTTGTCAGTGTAGCACGTTATTAAAAAAAAACATGGTCGTTTTACTGTAGTCAATCAAAAAGACAGGAGTAATGAAGGGGTGGAAAGTCTCTATTCAGTAGGTTGCGATCCTTTTTTATATATATAGTTTCAAATGTGTCTAGCTCATGAGGCGAGATTACGTTCATAATCAATTTCAGGTTTTCCAATTTAATATTATGCCCGGTCTCGTTTATGTGTTGTGCTACATTTGCACCTGTAGTACCTGATGTGTTCATTGAATCTAGTACCTATTCATCAGTACCTTTCATGTCCGGTTGATCTTTCGAATTGCCAAGAAGGTTTTTGAGTGTTTTACGCGAACTGAAACATACGTTCATATCTTGTCCTCTAAAAACTTTACTAATACCTTTCGATATTATGTGGAAGGGAGATTTCACAAATTTCTTGTCGTGGGTTTCTACTGGGATCAAGGTGGAGGAATTTCTTACATAATGTTGGACTTTCTTAAGAATACGGACGTCTATTTCAAGTTTTTTGTTGTTTCTAGTTATTAAACTATTCAGGAACGCGAGTTGATTGCTCACTTCTTCTTCTACTGTAAATCTAATAGTTTCGAATTTTGAACTGAAAATCGCGACGAAATTCGGGATAGTGCTTTTCTTAGTAACAAAAACCGTGAAAATATCATCTACATACAAGAGCCAAATTCTAGAAAAATATACGGGGTCCTTTTCCTAACACATTTCAAATTTACTCATGAAGAAGTTGGCTATGAAAGGGGACAGCGGATTACCCATCGCTGTATCTTCTAGTTGTTCATAATATTTGCCCCTTATTTGAAAAATATTTTGGTTCATGCAATGCAAAGTTAGTCTTTTCTATTTCGCAATTTTGGCATCGTCAATTTTACTAAGCTTTGAGAACTCAACTAAATATTCTATGGTTTCTGAAATTGGTACGCTTAGGAAGTGTGAACAAATATCAAATGATACTAAAATTTCCCCATCTTCTAATTCAATATTATTGACCTTATTTACAAAATCTTGTGCACGGACTTTTTAAGCTACCCTTATATTCAAATTTCAAATGGACTGTTTGGCAATTTTGTAAAGTTGTAATCGAATGAGACGGTTTACAAATTTATTTTGTTGTAGTTGACTATTATGAAAGGGGCATTAATTGAAAACATTCATCTGTTATTTTCTTCATGTAAGTACATAATTTTTATTCACTGGTGTGATTTCAATCTCTTCGGTCATTTGTTTAAATAAAACAACCAAACGGTTCCTAATAGAATAACGGTAAATAACACTACTTCACCGCTTAAAATTAGCAATTGTAAAAATTAAATTAGTAACAGCAAAATGAATATTAACTTTCACAGATTACTCCTACACAAATCCCGTACAGAACATTTCAAGTGTACAGTAATTATATGCTTGACACAGTTGCATTATCTAGCTGTTAAATCTCATTTGGAAATGGGATATCCTTGTAAAGGACGACAACATGCAATATGAGTGAACGATACGGGCAATTGCAATGTCACTCACCTTTCCACAACAAAGTGCAAATTATGTCCAATGACGCTATAAAATTATGTAACCAAAAGTAAACACACTTACATCATGGACGTCTAGACATTCTAATAGAACGCAGAGAGCTTTTAGAGCTCATCGCATACTTCAGGTTATACATGCAAGTGAAAGGCGAAACAAGGTGAAGACTGTGAACTCGACCTGACATAAACTGAATTTATTATACACCTTAGTACCTTGAGTACGTTTCTATTTCTTATATGTGAATATGCTCATAACTTTAGATATGTGATTATGTTTCCGTCTGTGCTAAGTTGGTCGAGAAGTAATTTAGTTGTACGTACACATGTATATCGTTTCGAGAAAGTATAATTATGTAACGACGGCACGGCGACCTTGACAGGTAAATGGGCGAAGAGAACGTTCCTGAAACTGAAAGTGAAAAGTGAAGGTCAGTCAGGGTCTTACGCCGATTCGATGGATACGAGAGGATGTCGTCGACCGTAAACTCCAGTCAAATCTAAATAAAGCTAAACGAGGGGATGAAATTGCGCCGATTACGGCATTTAATTGCTGTTTTGTAACTTTTAAACGTAGTTTATAACGATTTATTCTTTTTAGAAGTGTTTATATTCCTTTAACTCTTTAGCTTCATTAAAGACATAAATTAGCACGTAAAGAGGAGGTTATCCCAACGCCTCCAACTTATTTAACGAAGCACTGGTATAATTTGAACATGTATTGTACAAAATAAAAAATCTAGAATATTAATTGCAATATATTTAACAATTTTCACCAGTATTATGGTGACAATGGCTATGGCACCATGAACTCTCTGAAATGGAATTTTATTAAACGATCACATTGCTTGACGAATGACTATTGACAAGACAATGACCACAACGTATAGGTACATGTCAACGAACGGATTTTACATTGTATACGACACTGATCAGGTAGAATTATGTAAAATAGCTAAGTAATGAAAGAAAGTTTAATGGATATTAGAAAGGACAGTTAGTTCTAAGTTAGACATAAGAATGCAACTATTTAAATAAAAAGGTAATAAAATTGGTACCAAAAAATGAGAGTACTTATTTAGATCTGAAAACATTTTGGAAGAAAATATTGTAGACTAAATAAAGTGCCATTAAGGCAACGGTACTTCAAAAGGCAGACGATCGTTAGTGTAACCACCGTCAAGTATTTAAAAGTAATATCGAATAACCAAAAGGCAAATTGGAAGTAACAGAAAACATGAATGCAGGTCCATAAGCATACAAAAAATATAAAATATTTCTTGAATGTAGCGTGAACTAAAAGCAGATTACTAGTCACCAATGCATCTAAAAGCCTGACGCTCACCTGCACAGAGTAACAAATACTTATTACGAGTAGTTTCCAGAGAAAAACGGAAAATATTTTTACCGCTTAAGCAAAGTAAGAACAGGGTAAGAAAAGAACAGAAGTTATGACTGTAGAAAAAGTATCAAAAACAACTGAGATCCACTATATAAGTACAAGGTGCACTCAATTTATAACACTTCCGATTTTTTTTCTCAGAACTGGAAACAGAAACATGGGGTTATTTTAAAATAAGCGGGCACTTTTGTCAATGCGTGACAGAGATGGCAGCACTGTACGGCACACAGAACCTTTAGCGGCAGCGGCGAGAGTGAGAACTGTTTTCGATACTTCAAGTGGCGACGTTTTCATTACAAGATCAGCGCGTAATCATTCGTTTTCTCCATTTGTGTGGTGTGAAACCGATAGAAATTCATCGCCAGTTGAGTGAGACATGTGGTGATGGTGTCATGGATGTGTCTAATGTGCGTTCGTGGGTGCGACAGTTCAAAGAAGGCAGAACGTCGTGTGACAACAAACCAAGACAATCTCGGCCTCGCACAAGCCGGTCTAACCACATGATCGAGCGAGTGGAGAAAGTTGTTTTGGGGGACCTCCGAATGAGTGTGGAACAGATCGCCTCCAAAGTTGACATTTCCGTAGGATCTGCGCAGGCAATCCTGCATGACGACCTAAAAATGCGAAAAGTGTCCTCCAGGTGAGTGCCACAAATGCTGACAGACGATCGCAAGGGTGCGCGCGTGGCATATTGCCAAGCAATGTTGACGCGTGATGACGGCATGAATGGGGCTTTCTTTTCATCGGTTGTGATAATGGATGAGACAGGGATGCCGTTTTTCAATCCTGAAGCGAAGTTCCAGTCTGCTCAATGGAAGCGCACAGATTCACCGCCACTAAAAAAATTTCGGGTAAGCGCCAGCGCTGAAAAAATTATGGTGGCCATATTCTGGGACAGCGATGGGGTAATCCTTACTCATTGCGTTCCAAAGGGCACTACGGTGACAGGTGCATCCTACGAAGATGTTTTGAAGAAGAAGCTCCTTCCAGCATTGCGTGAAAAACTGCCGGAAAAGGCTGCACGTGCACTCTCTCACCAAGACAACGCGCCAGCGCATCGGGCGAACTTGACCCAGTAGTTTTTCACGCAAACAACTTTGAAATGATTTCTCATGCTCCCTACAAACCTGACCTGGCTCCAAGCGACTTTTAGCTGTTTCCAACGATGAAAGACACTCTCCGTCCCCGCAGATTCACCAGTCGTACCGCTATTGCGTCACCGATTTTCCAGTGGTTAAAACAGACTCCTAAAGAAGCGTTCGCAGAGGCCATGGAATCATAGCGTCGACGTTGTGAAAAATGTGTACGGCTGCAGGGAGATTACGTCGAGAAGTGACACAAGTTTCATAGTTTCCGTATGATTAGTTAGTGAGAAAAAAAATCGAAGGTGTTGCACCTCGTAGTGGAAACCTCGCGGATGAAGATCGAGCATTCAAGGCCATCGCAAGCATAAAAATACAGCGATGACAGGAAGCAATCCAAGGCAGTAAAGAAGATCGAGTTTGCCACAAAAAAATAAGTCAGAGAAGCTTATACATACCTGGCGGATAAAACTTGCGACAGCCGTAACTCGTGTGCGGAATAAAAAGGCCCCGCCGTTGTGTAAAATTGCTGATGAACGGTTGAAGCATTTACAATTTTCGGCTTTGTGATTTGAAAAATAAATAGATTTCACAAAAATATGAAAGAATTTTCCTGTAAAATATCGATAGCATTAATAATGAATTGAAGTCAAATGGAGAGCGGTGGAAAAGTGGAACGATAATTACACAAACGATCGTGTTACGCCATATACAACTATCCCTTCGTGACATGTACACCATTCGCGGAATTTCTGCCAAATCTGTATAAAGCAGTCACTCGATGCAAGTTGTGATCAAATTTATTCTATTATACAGTTTGATTGCGTTTTCTTTTTTACTTTTGTGATCCTTCCCGTAAAAATCTCGACAAAATAATTAGATCGTGTGACCAATTTTCTCTCAAGTACAAGTTAATTTTCATGGATTTCATTAAATCAACCTTTATATATATATACACTAATGCCACCAGCATTTCAAAAGTAATAAAAACGCAAGAATAAAAAAGCCTTCACAATACGTTGAATACAATTGTAGGAAAAAGAATTCACATATCCATTAGCTTTACGTTTAGAACTTTCGTTATATTACTACATTCTCTTTTGTTACAGAATCCATACAACTACAGCATTCAAGAGATTCCTTACGTTGTAAGTATTAAGTTCTTATTTTTTCAATTTTTTAATTATACAAAAGATAATAATTATCAACCTTTACTATTTCAAAGAAATGAATTATTGCTAAGCCAACAGAAAAATTCTACTTAGCTGCTAAATCGTAGCAACCGATCTTAAACCTTGAAATTACTCAACAACATTCTATGCAGGAACGCGCGTACATAGATATGTACGTAGCTCTGGTTTTTCCCTTTTTTCCGTTAACCATGGAATTAAACCAGTTCAAAGGTATGCTATTAACAGGTAATTAAAAGTGAAAAAAGTTGATTAAATAAATTATAAGGAACAAGAAAGCAATGCTGTACATTCCTGGAAAAGTTTGATCGCGAAAAATGGGCAAAGAAAAACTGGAAGCAATTACATCGTATGTCCCGTATCTGTTAAATACGTATTTGTAGTTTACTTCCTTATTATTCAGAAATATAAACAGGTTATATGTAAAATGAAGCTATAAAATATACAGCACAAAGAATATGTTTTATCCCTCCTTTTGTGTATTGGATGCTTCATTGTGGATACTAATAAGTTAACTGCTCCAAGTTCTAGGTTCATGCAAATTTTATAACATTAGGGCGGACTTCTAAATCATTCAATGTTCGTATAAACCACCATATCTGAAGGTAGACAAGAAATGCAAGCCGCCAATGATAAATGCGCATAGATACTCTGTTCAGAAGATAGCGATCTATAAGTGTATGTGTCTATATGGGTTCTACGCATGGACTACTATATTTGTGACGCGTATATAGATATAAGACAAAAAGGTAAACGAATAGCTTTGGAGCATCGGCAATGGTAAACGCGAAGGCAATTATAGTCATGTATACTAGAACGCGGACTTTTTTAAAAAAGGGGCCACGATTATACAAGGTAATAGAAGAAAACATTTTATGGTGTCACTCCAACGATACTGGTACTGACGAACGTTAGTTCCCATGTTTTGCACTTTGTAACGTTGTGAGTACCCGACTTCCGCTCGAGTTAAAGTTAAAAATAATTCTGTACGATTCCTGTTATTTCCGTCAATGGATGTTCTTTCTAATTTATACTATATCTCATTTGGAAATCCGTTACCTGTAGCGGGCACTTTATAGGGCATAAAAGTATAGTGTTTGAATTAGGGCAAAGAAACTTAAGGATAAGCTGAGCATTAGCTTTACTTAAGCTAGTTTTTCCAGAGGGATATTGATTCTTCATTCAATTGCTTCCACGTGTCGCTCCAATGCGAACTAAGACGCCAAGAAAAACTCTTGATTGAAGTACTTAATTAAGGTGTTCGACATTTTATTTAAGTGGAGTATTTACTTCTAATATCAGCGTAAGCAGAGTGCCACGAAAAAGCAGAGAGACAATATTCATATTTAAGATAGACGTGCCAGGAGTCAAGTCAACATTTTCCGATTCACATCTACTTTTTTCATTAGAAAACCATTATCAATGTGAAATTTCATTTCAAATGTAGTTTGGAAGTGAGATAGAAGAAAGATAAGTAACACGATTCAACAAAGTTTTGCCACCTGTGTCAGATATACCACCTCTTGTACAATGTTTGATGCTGAAATGGTTTTCGGTGAAATTTGAGGTTATGCAATAAGAACTGCGATTTTTTGTTCATTTCTACTTGTGCTATCATTCAGTGCTACTCTTCCCCTTCAAAATATATTTTCGTTTATTTTGATCCGATTTTTTTTTCTCGAGATACACCATTTTCAATATATAGTACTTTGTAAGCATTATGCATCATAACCTAATGTCCCGTTTTAAACATTAAACAAACTTTTCTAACATTTCCTGATAATCTCTGAAAATCGCTCAGAAAAAGTTACGTGGTGGTTTTCGGAGTCGCTGATCACAAATCTGCACAGAGAAAAATTTTGGGACAGCAATCCTTATACTTTTAAAATAAGAACAATTTATACTAAAAATTACAACACGTACAATTCTTAGTATAAATTGTTTTTATTATTAGATTAAATAATTAATCTAACGAAATATGTAGTTTTCCTTACAAAAATTATAGTTGCATTTACGGTAAAGTGTTGCTGTCACATATTTTACTGCAAAATCTGTGACAGCAACACTTTATCTCAAATCCAACTATAACTTATGTTAGGGCAGCTACATATTTTGTTTGAACGAATAAAAATTATAGGGATTAGAGAGGGCCGAGTAAAATAATGACATATATAAATTCAACGTAATCATATTTTTGAGCAAATAAAAATTTTAGCATTTGAAAAAAATTGTGGAGGGGGGGATATGGTCCCCACAAACTGGTAGTAGTTGGAGGAAAACTACTGATGCTATTATTTAATACTAATAAAGCAGTTAAAAAAAATTAATACCTTCCATAGTTTCAGAAATATTAACGCAAATAGCGAGGAATTGTGTTGCGTTTAAGCTGCTCTACATCCCGAAAACGGGCAATGGGACACCTAAAAAATTACCACTGTTCTTACATTAAATTGATCTATAAACACACAAAGTTCCGTTTAAATCAGTGAGTATCAATTTTACCGGTGTTCCTTTGTAAATATCAATAATTTTTGTACGGTGAAATTGTTATAATAAAAATTATATTATACATCAGGCTATAATTAAGACCTGTTTTAACATACTTAGAAGTAAAACTGTAATAAAAATAACGAGAACACCTTATACAGTACAATTACCAGTTTATACACGACTCATAATCAGAGTACACGTGATTCTCGTTATGGCAGCCTATTTATGAATTTCATACTCCGCAGCGGTTGTATTTTTACAAACATAAGGTATTAAAAAAAGATTTAACATTAGAAAAACATCCACGTAGATGCTGTAATATATGCTGTATAATAGTGTCAAGGTTGAAAAGTGCAAACCATGAACTGGAGCTGATAAAAATTCATAAGCAGGTTGTCATCTTCGATCTTTCTAAAAGTCTTGGAATATGGTTCGAAACACTAAAAGTATTATGTATTAAAGTCGTGTTAACATATTTTTTAAAAGTAATTTTCGCATTTCAAAACCAAAAAATATTAAAAAAATCCACAACAGCACTGAAAATATCTTCCGGCGCCCCCTAGCGCCAGAAAACACAATCACATTTGAGTGCTATTGTGGACATTAAGGGCATAAACCGAGAAGTAGACATAATGCAGACAGCAGACGAGGAGTACTTGGAGCCGGGCTGATGACGCCGGATAGGCAGATACATGTCCGCGTGCTAGTACTTTTTCTCTGTTCGCATTATGTTCGCCGGGAATGATTCCACCAATATCATGAGCTATATTAGGATTATTTTTTGGTTTTGTTACTATACACTTTCATGTATATTCTTCGCATTTCAAACTTGAACATCCTGTATTACTTAAGAGGAAAACATATTTTGTTGTAGGTGTAAGCTTGAACTAAGTACTAACTCATTACTATGTACACCACAATGGTTATAACGATGTACTAAGTAACAGGTTATTGTTTAAATTACAAAGTACATTAATATTACTGGCTCCTTACGTTCAATGTACACCACATACGTAATAAAACTGACAACAGACCGGTCACAGATGATTTATATTTAATGTACGGAGGTATACATCCACAAACTAGTATCTTGAACGGAACACGGCCAGGCATAGAATAGCGTTCTCGTTCCCAATTGTACTCTTCAGAATACGTGCTATAAATAAACCTCGTCAAAATGTATTCATTGGCAGTTAATTGATTTCCAGAAAATGTAATTAAACGTAATAACCAGCAGCGCTGCTACCCGTATCCCCCCACACACAGTATTTATGAATGTATGCTCGGCGTTCATAATGGGGATGCAGCGGAATTCTGACTGCGATGTTACAGATTACAGCGGTTGCTAACTTGGCTATATTTGGCACACCACGTGAACTTTGTTAATTTGACTGCATATACGCTCCATTGTGCTTCTCGATAATACACGAGAACCCCAATTAATGTTTAGCAACCGTTGAATTTCATCATCCGCGCGTCTTCTATGATTCGTAAGCGGTCATGTTTGGGATGATTAAAAATTAAAAGAAACGCCCATACTGAAAGGTAATTAAACAATGTTTATAAATCGTTTGGCTTTTCATCCGGCTAATTGCTACAACAGCTAGTTATAAAAAGGGGACTCAATCATGTAGCGTAACACTGCGTCTGCATCTTATTAAATTATTCAACAAAATGTTCAATTGGTATAGCTTTAATTACATGCTATTACTTGTAATGCAAATTAAAATTAAAAAAGACCAGTTACAAAAATACAGTAATTAGCAACATGAATTCCTTTCGTTTGATTTAACAGCCCGCTATTGTTAATTAATTTTACTGATTAGCAGCGATCTTCTTGGATACAAAATTCCAATCTTTTGATCATTAATTGACAACTTTAGAATCGTCTTCAATTACTGAAACTTGTTAGCAACTTCCCAAATTCCGTGCTACAGATCGCCTCCATTGTTTCTCTTTCCGACAAACACGTAATTTTTAATGTCCCCTAAACATCAAAAATTGAACGAGTGAAATGAACTCGATCCAGCTAGTTACAAATCAGGTATTTAAGTGCTCCATTACCATTCGAGATAAATGAGATGGCGTGATGCAATGCTTCTTAGGTTTCGCAAGAGCTTCTCCAATTCAAGTAAAAAAATATCAATCACACCTGTCCATGTATTCATAAAAATGGTATATTACCCAAGTAGAACACAATATTGGCAGTAGGTCATTTAGATATTGGCTAAATATAGTTGCAATGAAGAAGGATGACGTAATAAGAGCACAATATTTCCGAGTATTGTAATCGTAACATGGGATATTTTATATTCCTAAGGATTGAACAATATTTCACCACCAATATTCCAGATGCTTACATTGATGCAAGATTGATGAGCAGTATGCATAGGTAACTATACACGTTGGCTCAGGCCTCACCGGGCTGCGAGATGTATTGTACGTAACGCGATCTGGCAGCCTTGCATTTACCCCGCCGGCCAGCCTTGCCGCGCATAACTGCCGCAGCTCTGAGAGGCCTATGTGGCGCACTCTGTCCTTCTGTGCGCTCGTAAAGTTCTAACAAGAGATCGTGGATTTCGAATACATTATGTTAGTTTATACAACCACAGAGGTGGTGCAGATGATTAAATGGTATTTTGGGAATTGCCGTAAATGCCAACAAATAGACGAACAGCCTCAAATCCCTCTAATGCATCCCGAGCGGGAGGAGAGAAAAGTGAGGGTTTGTTAGTTGAAATGGGCGAACCTTGCTCCAGCAGGCAAATTGCAGACGAAATCGGTGTTAGTAGAAGTACTGTGAAACGTATTTTGAAACGCAACAAACACAAAAGTTACATTTCGCCAACCTGACGGTGCCGATTTGTAGCCCTATGGTCGCACATTTGCGGAATAAAATTTCAGCCCGCTATCTCTAACCGTTTTGGAGATATGGGCGTTTGAATTTCTAGGACCTCCAAAAACAGCGTGAAAACGAGGCCTTAAATCGACATCGTTCCAGTTTTCGTTTGATTTATCCTTAGGGATGCATTTCTGGTCGACGAAGTTGACGGTTTCAGATATAAAATTAACCGCTGAATCGATTGCGACCAAGCATAACCTCCTAGCTTGTTTGGTTCGGCAGCTACTCTCACTACAAAATTGTGTTGTACTAAATGTTCATTGCAATGTCAGTATGATAGCCGCTATCGATTTCACGGCCAACTGGCCAAGACTTTTCAGTTACGTTCCTATTTTAATAACCTGGAAACTGTTAGTCTTTAATCTTTACATTCATGTTTATAGATTTTTTCTTTCATATTTTGAGCTCTTCTACCCCACAACACAATGCATTGCACCTCCTTCAATACCACCATGTATATTCACAATGGTGCTACATTTCAAGGTAAAGTAGATAACAAAAAAACCATTAACTCATTCGTGTTTACTATATTTAACTCAAAAAGATATATTAACTGTTACAATAGATGTAAGAGATGACATATTAAAAGATTTCAAACACATTCACTATCTTCTCTTTATTACATTTACATTATAACTGTATATTCCCTACTATCGTTTCTTTGCCAACCCTCAGGGTTTCGCAAAAAACTTATCTCATTTTACCGGCGCTATCTAGGAATTTATGGGCATACACTGACAGGAAATTTTATAGGATTAATTAAAATAAGTGCTTAATTAAGACTTCAATATCTATAGTCACACATATATTTCTCGATAGGTTATCCGGAAATTATGGCCGGAATTAATTTAACTTCCATTTATTACTCTGGAAGATGTAAAACGGACTCCTCTCAGCAAAGCAAAGAGAACGCGAAAGGTACAGAGAGTAAAAAGAAGAAAAAGCGAAAAATTCTAGGAAAAGAAACGCTAAGTGGAAGCAAACTAAGGCATCTGAGTTATACGAGCGCTGCACCTCTGTTTCCGTGTCCCCGTTTTATATTGGATTGTAGAAGTTGGTAACAGCGATAGTTAGGTAGAGGTACCCAATTCTTAGAACTGGGTAGTTTTAATTCAGTTTGTTTAATGAAATTATATTGGGGAAGTTTTATTGTTCATAAGTTCGTTCACTGTAGGAACTAAATTACGTTCTAAAATTATTTGAAGTAGATACCTTCTCAGCTGCATTTTGTTTCTTTTGGTAAGGATTTATTTATTCAAAATTCTTAGTAAAATAAGTCAAAGGAAAATATCCCACGCCAACAAGTCAAAACGTATAAAATCCTCACGCACCTGTCGCTGCAACATTAACCTGCATATTGCGGGAATAGCTGTTTTATCTAATTACAAGTAGGAAGTTAGTGATTAGAAGTTACTGCGAAACAAGTTATGTTAATTTTAATACTCATGAAGCGTATACAAGCAATCTTCAATGATTACGTTTTTTCAGTGGAAAACGTAAACATTCCAGAATTACATATTCCACTGTGCCTTTTTATATGTTATGTATATATTTCAATAGTATTCTCGCAATCAATAAATATAATGAAGATAATTGGTTGTTTTTGTATGACTCCATGGACATCTGTGTTAAGTACGGATATTTTATTGACTTGATTGGAAAGAATGTACCGGTTCTGTAGTAATTTCTAATTTGTAACGTCATGTTATATGTATAGCCTTACTAGGAAAAGATAAATCCGTTTTAATAGATTTTATTTAATGTTCATCCATGGCAACCACATCCTTGCTTTTGCAAAAGATTTTCAATTAACAGCTTTACAATATTGAGAATGATTGATCAGCGATACTTCGAGGATATAACAAAAACTTATTCCCACAATTCTGAGTTAACTGATACCCATAAATGATACTATGATTTGGAAACGTAAGATTGATTGCCTATTATGGTCGCCAATATCAATGTATCGTCCTCGTGATTCTTGTAGTATTCAAATTTAAATCCGCCAGAAGATTGCTCCAAAATAATTGCATACAGGAAAATTCAGTTTAGTTACGGCTTCTTGTAGAAATTTTGTCATCTGCTACTTTATCTCTTCTTATTTCTATGGAGATGGAAAAACAAGTCTCATGAATACCAAGAGCGAGAGAGAAAAGTGTGTATGTCTATTCAAACTAAATTTTGAACAGTTTTTGAGTTACATTTATTAAAATAAGTTAACATCTTTCTTGAAAGTCATGTGAAGGGAAATGTCCCACCCATTGTACGACGATAGTGAGTAGATTTCAATGAGTACCTTTAAATGCAACGCAAAATTATTACTAGAGTAACTAGTAACTAGAGTAACCAAAACTTGCGGACTCGCATAGGCGTCGGTATTACGGGTTAATATAAGAATACGAAAAATTCATAAATAAACTTCCTTGCTAATTATTCAACAAATTAGAGGCATCAGGATGTGAACTACTGTAAACTTGCATCATTGCATATGTTTCCACAGTTACTTCTTTAAACCTTGTGCGTCGACAAGAGAAAATATTCTTAAACATAGAAAACGATCTCTCTACATCTAAGGAAGTTACATTTGCATGTAGAAACTGTTTTTCAAAATCACTTAAAAATTCACTATTCTTACACTTATTATAAACGGCCTCTAAAGTATTAAAATCGGGATTTTTGCTTAAAACATCTGCCAACTTTTGACTAGCGCATAATCCTGGGGTATCATTTAATGTGTGTAATTTATTTTTTACACTCTCCACTATGTCTAATGATTCCTGCAATAATTCAGTACATTGTAGTTTTCTGATGGCATCTAGTAATACTGTATAATTGGTACATATTGTTGTTAAATCTTCTAAAAGTTGAGGAATTTGAAATTCTCTTTGACTTTCTCTAATTGCTTTGGATTCATTCCGATTAAATCGCATTATAACTGATTGAATTTGTTGAAAATGGATCAAATAGTAAGAAGCTGCTGTTAGCCAAGTACCCCATCGCGTTAAAATTGGTTCAGGAGGTTCTGGAATACCTGGACAAAATTTACGAAATTCTTTTAAACGTTTTGGAGATTTACGAAACACTGCTTTAGTACTTCCAATCATCCGATCAACGTTTCCGTAATGTTGTCGAACAACTTCACCAACTAAATGCAAAGCATGCAGCACGCAGGTTATATGTATTAAGTTAGGAAATATATGTTTAAAGGATCGCCCAACATTTAACATCGTTGCTGCACTATCTGTCACAATCATCACAACTTGATCTTGGGCAATTTTAGATTTTTTCAAAGCGTTCATTATCACTTTTTGAATATTTTCCGCGGTACATTGTTGGACACGTTTGCAAGCTAACAAATATCGAAATGCTGTGTTCTCGCTAGATAAAACGCGAGCTATTACATTCACAATACTGTTTTTCTTTATATCGGTCGTCTCATCCACGGAAATCCATATTTTTTTGGAACACAAATCACGTTTACACACATTTTCTAGCATCTCTTTCATTCGCGGCAAATGATTCTGTAATTGTGTTTGTGAGGGTAATGGGTACTTCGGAACGTATTGTCGCCAAAACGTTTTAAAAGCTGCTTTTCTCACCAACGACAACGGAAGATTGCAAGAGGTAAACATAATTAATAAATGTATGAGGAAGAATATATAAGGTATTTCAGTTCTTGCATTTCTCATATGCTCAATACCATTGCCATGCCTCTGGCAATCAGTTCTGTCCAATGCAGCCAAACGAACATTGCATATTAAGCAAAAAACTGCACTACCGTCATATTTAAAATGGGGAAAAAGTGACACATACTTATGTACATTAGTAGCAAATCTATTACGAGGCATTGTTTTCTTAGGTATGTAAATATTAGTTCTATATGAAACGATACACTAATTATGTACTTGGTATAATACTACAACACACAAAAAACACCAGCTATTTTTTCAAAAGCGACACGTAACTTACCTTGACCGTTCGACTAATCTCTGCAACAGCTCAACCGGTACTAAAACGAAATCTCTCTCAGCGCGGTTTAACATGATTTATATTCAAGGTCGACACTACATGCCTGCTTCTCTACCGGTTTAGTTTATTTATGAATTTTTCGTATTCTTATGTTAACCCGTAATACCGACGCCTATACGAGTCCGCAAGTTTAGGTTACTCTAATTATTATCATATGAATATTTTATCGTAACTAATGAAGATTAAATCTGTATTGCAAATGCATTCGCCATAATAATGCACTACTCTATAAACTTTAATCTCGTTTCTAATTCACTTTAACCGCAGCTTTGACTACAGCCTACCGTTCTAATAATGTTATTAAGAGGTGGCAGCTTTTGGTTTGTAATTCCAAGCTGACGACCAAACGGTTGCGTAGAAAATGCAGACTCATCTTCTGGGCACCGCTTACTACGTGCTCAATTAGTAATAATAGACGAGAAACGTATCTGTAAAGTGCAACTGTACTGTCTAATCGTAATAGGATTCGAATGGGCAATAATGAGGTACAGTTACAAAAACAATTGTAACATAAACCAGCAAGATGTACCGAAGTGCTCTCTATCGTTGATAACACGCAGAGTATTGGTGAATTGCTTGGCATAACCTTCGTGATCATGGTGATCATTACTACATTGTTTGGAAAATCTTATTCTCAGCGATAATGGTAAAAATATTGCATTTCAGCACTTTCTCATCAATCCAAATTAATACGTTCTTACAAGAACTACTGCTGGTACCTTAGAACTGGTATTTGTCTTTGTTAGAGTAAATATAAGTAATCCAATTGCATCCAGTACTGAAATAATGGTTTTAATCCGTAAAGAGAAATATTTACTGTAATAGTTCATTATAACTTTAATTGATTTTAATCGTTTCTAATTTCGCGTAAATTTTCCAATAGTAGATATGATAAACTATATAGTGGTTCGTTGTTAATCGAACGCTTAACCTATAAAGTAATAATAAATTTTGAAGTTTAATAACCACTTAGTTACCGACGTAGAGAGTATTGAAGCTATTTCTATTTCCTGTTTCATCACTGCACAAGCAGCTATAAACGTTATGCGATGCAAGTTCAATGTAATACCGTATCTTTTATACAAATTTGGCGAATATAAACATTGACCTCGGTATGGATCAATGATCTCTCTAAAAATATGCTTTTAAAATCACAAGATGAATGCAAATGAGTTGTCTAGCGTTATTTTCTCATGATCTAATACATCCCGTAACTAGTTCATTCGGGTACATTTTATTGATTTTATTATTCTTCTATAGCAATAAAACCAGAAAAGTAGGTTGCCATTCACATCATCGTTCTAGAATAACTATAAAAATTGCGTGGGATAGTATTAAACGCAAATCGAGAATATGAATGAACAATACTTTTAAATACAGATACGGGTGCTCTAAAATTATGCATACATATATGCATGTATGTATGTCTATTCAAACTAAAAATAATACAGGGTGGGAAACGGTAGGAGTTACTGGGAAACATCGTTGGCATAAATAGTAGTTACCAGTTCTTGGGTTTAGGTGCTGTAAAATTGCGACTAATTTGGCATACTTTAATAATTACAAAGAGCAAGGAGCAGATTGATTAAAATTAATTAGATCATTAAAATGATATTTTGGTTATTTATTGCTGGCGGTGTAGTTGTACGCAAGCTGTTTTTTCGTGACGGTGTTTTGGTTTTAAACTTAATTGCTAACCGGTTTCAGGTAAGCACGTCAAAATAACAAATGCCAGTTTTTCCTGTTGTTGTTAAACTCGAAACATGCAGCAAAGATCAATCAAGAGTCCATAAAAACGAACTGTAGGTATAAGTAAAATTCTTTTCAATATTTGCAGATCTCAAGAACATACGATTTAATGGATAAATTAAATTCACTTGAGGTGGACATAATACCGACATCAATATTATTTACATTAATTATATACATCCAAAGCCGCTTCTACATAATATTGCATGAAAATATTTTTAATTTTAATAATAGCGTTATGTCCATTTGGCATTTTAAGAGAAAGCAAGTTTTATTGTATATTAAACGGCAAAGTATGTGTGTTAGGACCAGAAAATTTTGATAAAAAGATGGAAGTAATGAAGAACAACGCAAAACTAAAAATTACTGCATTTAATAAAGTTTTCATCGACAACGATTATGCAGGAAAAGGAAGAAAGATAATGAAATTAAGCTTAGAGCAGAAGAGAAAGAAAGAATGAAAAAGCAAGTAAAAATTAAATACCAAAAATTACTAACTGATGGAGCAACATGGATATGGGATAAAAAGAATAAAAAAACTAGCTCCAAAAAACAAATAATAAACAGTACAAAATAATAGATGGGCAACCCGGCGACAACAATGCAAGGAAAGGATAATTAAACAGTAACAGGGAATAGATTAAATAAAAATATAAATAAGAAAGTTAAAAAAAAAATGTTCAGAATTCGAAAAAGCAAACTTAGAATTTTTAATAACTGCAGAAACAAACGAAAACGAAAAGGAAAGTTGGAATTAGAGAATAAACATTTACTAATTTGGAGTGGAGTAAACTTGGAGAGAAGAGCAGCGGCAGGCATAGGATGTGTAATTCACAAATATATCATAAATCTAATTAATTAGTGGGAAGCAATATATGAAAGAATTTAACGATAGAATTAAATTACACAGACATGCATGAAAACAGTCATAGCAGTTTATGGACTAAATAAATCAGAGATAAAAGATCAATTCTGGGAAGAGCTTGGCACTGACAGTAGAAATGGCTAATACATATTAGCAGATGTTAATACAACGGTAGGCATACGTGACAATGTACGAGATATAGCAATTAAACGAGAAATTGTTTCGAACGTTCGAACTGGTAACACTGGCGGGTATTCAACGATGTAGGCATAAACTTCCACAGTTTTACTAAATGCGTAATAAGTTTTAACTCGGTCGAGTGCTTTGTGTGTGAACTAGTAGGTTTGAAAGGTTGGTGCTGAAGCGCTGTATGTAGTCTTTCAATGACGGACAGGATTGGTTGGGGAAGTGTGATTACAGGGGATGAAAGCTGGGTCTTCCAGTATGACCCTGAGGCTCTTCGGCAAAGTAAACAGTGGGTTGAGATTGGAGAAGAGCGTTCTCAAAAAGCAAGAATGTCGCGGTCACAAATGAAGACAATGCTCATTTGTTTCTTCGACATCAATGGCATTGTCCACAAAGAATTCGTTCCGTAAAGCCAAACTATCAGTTCGGCCTTCTATGTTAAAATTTTGAAGCGGTTGTGTGCCAGGGTTGCGCGAGTAAGGTCTGAATTGAAGAAATCTTCATCACGACAACGCGCCCGCCCATTCGTCGCTTTTTGTTGTCTGACAGTTTTTAGCGAAAAAAATAATTCCAACGCTGCCTCACTCCACGTACAGCCCAGATCTGGCACCACTGAACTTCTGGCTGTTCCCAAAAATGAAAAATCCCATGAAAGGATAACGGCTCGACTTCATAGAAAATATCCAGACGGAGACGACGACGGTTTTGGAAGGTCTAACTTCGGGCGACTTTCAGAGGTGTTTCCAGAAGTGGGAAGAGAGACGGAATAAGTGCGTAGCACTCCAGGGGGGTTACTGTGAAGGAATGAATGCGTGATTATGTTCAGTTTTTTTATAATAAAGCGTTAATAAACAAATTCTCGTTATTTAATTGCCAACCTCGTACATAAAGAAACCATTGGAAGACATGGAGAAAAAACAAGATATAAAAATGGAAAAAGGATGCTTGGTTTTTGTCATAATAATATTTTTATAAACATAAAGACGTTCAAAAGGATACGCGAAAAGAACCTAGCTGAGGAAAAAAATCTACCATAGATTATGTAGTAGTAACGGAAAAAGAAAACAATAATGCTATTATGGATGTAAGGGTTAAGAGAGGATACTAAATAAATAGCGGTCACTTTCTCGTGGTTGGTGGATAAAGGCAATTAAAGAACAAATTAAAAATAAAAAGAAAGTTTGGCAGAAATATTTTAGTAAACATGATAGAAGAGGAAATAAAAATTTGTTCTTTAAAGCACTGAAATACCTTAGAAAAAATAAAAGTATAGAAACGATAGCAATAATGAGCAAAGAAGGAGAAATAATTACAGAGGAGGAAAAGATTATGAATCGTTGGAAAGAACATTTTGGGAAATTTTTAAATTCTGGAAATTCTGTACAACAATAAAACAATAATGAAGAAATAAACATATTGGAAGATAACGAAGAAAGAATAACAAGAGAAAAATTAAAAGCGACTAAAAGACTAAAAAATGGAAAAGCACAAGGACAAGATAAAATAACAACAGCAATGGTTAAAAATGTGGGAACTACGGGAACAAACTTTTTATTAGAAATTCTTAATAAAGCCTGGAAGGAAGAAAGAATCCCATTGTATTGGACTGTAGGCTTAACAGTATCTTTAGACAAAAAAGTAAATAATAAAGATTATAACAACTATAGAAGAATAACATTGTTAATCGCTATAACAAAAATATATGAACAAGTAGTTGAGAAGAAACTAAGACGGATAGTGGAACCGACACTGACAGAAGCACAAGGTGGATTCAGAAAAACAGATGTACACAAGATCACATTTTTACAATCAAGGAAATTATAAATAGAAGTATTACAGTAGAAAAACTATTATATTTAGCATTCATATACTTAGAAAAAGCATTTGACACAGTT